>CM036605.1:11422500-12085378 GCA_020745705.1 Hemiprocne comata | reverse complement strand
TCTCGCTGTCCCAGAGGTCTGTTCCAGCCTCTCTGCATTGTCTCCTCTCTGGGGCTGAGGTGCCACCTACACCTCATCATGTACTTGTGCAGATGAGCCAGGGAGTCTCAACACTGACATCTGCTGCTGTCCAAGGAGTGAATCTCGGCAGCATTCCATCCCTTACATTGATTTATGTCTTCTTCCCTATCTGGCTTTTTTTCAATGATCTTTTCACCCCGAGGGGAACCAGCCATGACCCCTCTTTACATGCTTCTGGGCTGCCTGGAGGGTGTTGTGCAGTCACCTAGAAAGGATTGATTTTTTTCCTAGGAGCTGCTGTTTTAATCAATTGACATCGGGTTTTATGTTGCATATATTAGAAATCGGGAGGGAAACTTGCCCCTGCCCTTTTCCAGTTTTCAAGTGGTGTTATTTTATTTGTTTTTGAAACTAACAAATTGTGTGAAAAATCAAGGTTTCAGGATTTATTTAATGAAGTGATGATTTTCAAAATGAGCACAACTTTATTTCCGCTTATTTGATGAAGTGCTGATAATTTAGAGATGTTTCATTTAAATTAAATAGATATGAATGTAGAGAAACAGGAATTCTATTAATACTTCATTATTATGAGCTTAAAATATTAGACTTGATTGAATTCCTTTCCATTTGAAATGGCTTTCATTTTCACCCATTGGCCTGATTTGGTTTTGGATTCTTGCAAAAAAGTGTCAAAACTTCCAATACATTTTATCAATGAAAAATACAGACTGATGTTTTCCTCCAAGTCATTTCAGATTAAGTTTGTTAGCATTTTAATACAACTATGATTCATTAAAAAGTTAAGCTACTAATTTATTGATACTGCACAGATAGATGTAGAACTGTGAATTTTTAGATCCAATTCACAGGGCAATCTACAATGGTTGGTAAGTAGAGGCCAACACAGAAACTGGTTTTCATAGATAACATTGCAGTCTGTGGACAGTTTGTTTGCTTTGGCAATTCAAATAGATTCATGTCTTTAGAGACTGACTCCTAGAAATTGTTCATCTGTGTTTGTCATTTCTTGTGATTCACTGTGTATCCTGGGCCAGAAAGCTGGAAAGTTGAGTTTTTAGGTTCTTTGCTTTTGCTGCTCATTTTGGAAATTTATTTCTTCTCTTTATACCTAATAAAAATTCACAAGGCATATTCTTGAAACTGCAGGGAGCAGGAAGTAAAGTTTAAGAACCTGTCTCCTCCGAGTGGAATCACAGCTCCATGTGTGTCTGGGGACGTGTCTGTGTTGGAATCTGTTCAGAGCAGAGAGGTAGACAAATGTTGCAGTTCTGCCAGTAGCTTTGCTTAGGGGAGAGGGCAAATGTTGGGGGCACAGATGATCTGCTTTGTTCACTGCAGTTTCCCTGTGTCACCAAATAGGAGGAAAATAACTTATCGACACCATGTGATGTAGATCAGCAGACACTTCTTTATCAGCGCCCTGAGGACACGGGGGTAACTCCTCCTGGTGTATCCTCCTTTGCACTTCAATCAACAGGGTTTTATATATTGAATTTCTATTGTCTAACATAAAAATGCATATAATGCTCGCTTTTAATTACTCATTAAGTTTAACTTTTACATTGATTGGCCCCCTTATGATCCTTCGAGTTACATAACCTCATACATATTCATCTTTAACAAAAATCATTGGTTATCCTCCTGATTATAGTCCCTGATATTTCAATCAGGATGGGATGGGAAAAGGGGATTTCCAAGCAGCACAAGTGGTTACTGTGACCTTGGCTACCGTGTGATGGCTTCAAGATTTATTATTGTATTATTCCTTCCACAGTAGCTGCTTAAGCACAGTATCTTATTCTTCATCTAATCCCAGACCCTAACTACTTGTAGGTACCACTTGTCTAGTACAATGTGGTTTCTGTGACTACTGAAGTAAAACACAATCACCCTCTTCCCCCTCCCAATTCCTATGAGAACAGTTTCTCCTAAAAGCCTTGTCTTGATCAGGCCCGACCAGGCCCTGGCCTTCTAAATGATCAAAATTCAGTCAATTCAGTAACATTTCCCCCCTTTGAAAGTTTTGAAAATTATTTCAATACTTTCACTACAAAGAAATACTACGCTTTTGCTTCACTATATGCTGGTGGGAGCCTCGTTACCATTTCTCTTTCATCTTGTTGTCTTGAAACTGCACTTATAATCATACGATTAAAAGCAGTTTTGCTGTTAATTTGCCTTTTCAAACAAGCATAGATCAGCATTACCATTAGAAAAGCTAGTAATAAAACAAATAATGTGCCAATTAATGATTTTATCCATGAACTCAGATTCCATCCTAATCCACTAAAAATCTTATCTACCCAGTCCTCTGACATATCTTCTCAAATTTTCTGAGTATCCTCTTCAATCTTCCCTAGTAATTCTAACTCATGTTCCACACCCTGGGTTCCATTTGGAATGTGTCTACAGCAATGGTCTCCCCTGCCCCTTAGGGATCCACAGACCCCATGTTCCTTTAAATGCCATTCTGTTTTGTAAAGTCATTCTTGAGGTTGCCTGTAACTGCAAATTTAACTCTCTGAATCCCTTCTTGGTGACATTTGCCAATTTTTCCACCTGTCCAGTCAATCGATAGAGCCATTCCCTGTCTCTATATGATGCTATGGGATTTAAGAGGGATTCCAGGGCCCAGACAATTTTTACTCCTGTCGATGGTTCATTCCAAGTTTCATCTGTTTCTGACCTCTTTATTCGCTTTATTTCCAGATTTTCTAGGGATCCCTTAAAGGGAGATTTTTTCCAAATTGGACACAGAGCTGGCATACCTAAGGTGATTCCTTTTACTTTTCCATCCAAAGGTAAATGTGTTGTCCAGGTTCCATCACTCATTGCCCAAACTAAATGTCCTGGGCTCTGAATTGTAGACAGCTGAATATTGTTCCTCTTTGGGTGTATATGTTGTAGTTAAATTTAGACTATTTTTAAGTCCTTGACATAACCATCCATATTTTAATGCTGCAGCCAAAGGGGGAATTTTCTGACTCACTAGATTCATAGCACTGCAGTTATCTATCTTCTCACATTTCCACCAGGACACTAATTTCTCTTTTTCTCACCATGTACTTCCTTTATCATTTACTGATGGAAACACTGCAGAAGTTGTCCCATCCCATGTAAAGCACCAAGGAGTTCTAGCCATGTACTGAAATGGAGAGAATATAGCCATGGACCACACAGAATCCCATCGCACCTCTGTCTCTTTGTTCTTCTGATTGGTTTCCTGACATTTATATTCCATAATTATTCGGCTAACATTTCTCTTAATTGGCTCAGTATAAGAACAATCTCCTCTATTACTTTCCTCACAGGTTGGTCCACTACAAAGAAAACACATCTGGGCTGATAGATCTCTTATTGATTCCAAGTATGAATTTGATAACTTGTAGCAGTCAGCTCTGTTCCCTGGGTATTTCCATTTCTTTCGAATGTTTTCTATTTGCTCTCTCCACTCAACAAGGGAACTTGTTTGCAATGGGTGGTCTCATTTTTGTGCTCCAAATTAGTCAAATTCATTGTTAAAATTCCCCATGGAACAGATTCACCTACTGCTCTTGGCATTGGTAAGCAAGCAGTAATCTGTGGTATGTTCTGGAAGTTGGCAAATTCTTTATTTAAGCCAACCATCAAATTTTCTTCTGGTGCTTTCCCTGGGAGGTGTATCAGCTGATTCGTTTCTACCTGCCTTTTGTTCCTCACCCTCAGATCTAACTTCTCCCCATAATTCTCAGTTTCATTTTGTCTCCTAATTGCTGTCTCAACCCAGGCTCCCACTAGCATCAGCTTCCAAATCAAGATCAGACCTATAACAGAAATCTTAATCTGATATGTGAAATTAAACATGTTTTAAAGTCAATGTTAAGGTCTCTGGATCTCTACTGACGATCTTCCATGAAGGGGGTGCTCTCTTCACTCTGGTGTAGTGGATCCACGCCTCTGGTTCTGTGATCTTGATGGCTGTAAACGTAGTTAGCAGCACCTGGAAGGGTCCTTTCCAGCGTTCCTGCAAAGGTTCAGAGGTCCATGTTTTTATGCAGACGTAGTCTCCAGGTTGAAAATCATGTAGTGAATTTTCTAAAGACAGGGGTCTGTTCCACACCACAGCATTCCGAATTGCAGTTAAGGTTTTTCCTAGAGAAAGCAGATAGTTATACACATCCTGTTTTCCTTTGACATGCATGTTTGGATTTGGTTCTGGGGATTCCTGTGGTTTCCCATATAGTAGTTCAGAAGGACTGACTGAGGTGCCACTTTTTGGCTGTACCCTGATTCGCAGCAATGCCAATGGAAGTGTCTGAGGCCACTTCAGATTAGTTTCTTGGCATATTTTGGTAATTTGTCTTTTTAGAGTCTGCTTCATCCTTTCTACTTTTCCACTGGATTGTGGCCCCATGGTGTATGTAAATCCCAAGTGATTCCCAAGGCTTTGCATACACTTTGCACAACTTCAGCAACAAAATGTGGACCTCTACCTGAAGAGATCCCAATAGGGACACCAACCCTCGGAATTATTTCTTGTAACAGCCATTTTACAACCTCTTTAGCCTCTGTAGTGTGACAAGGAAGGGCTTCTGGGCACCCTGTGGAAGTGTCAACCCCCACCAGAATGTGTCCATACCCATTTTGTCTGGGTAGCTCTGAAAAAGCTATTTGCCAATAATCTCCTGGTTCTGTTCCAGACTTGAGCTTACCCATCTGAACTGTTTTCTTTATCACTGGATTATTCTTTAGACACAGATCACATTTTGCAGTTACCATTTTGGCCATCCCTAACATTTTGACCGATACCACTTGCCTTTTTAAAAGGGTAACTAAAGCTTCCACACCCCAATGACATTCTTGGTGTTTTGTCAGAATTCTTTCTCTCATTAGGAGGGGTGGTACTACTACCTGTCCATTAGGTGTGACCCACCATCCATCTGGATTTTTCTTTGCATCCAACAATTTTCCCAACTTATCATCCTCTTCTGAATATTTAGGCTTTTCCTTTGGAAGAGTTATTGTTTTAGTTGGAATTAAAGCCATTTGCAGAGACTTTTCTCTTGCTGCCTTTCTGGCAGCTCTATCTGCTAGGTTATTCCCTCCAATCTCTTTTGTGTTTCCCACCTGATGTGTGTCGCGGACCGAGATAGGCAAAGCCGCGACCCACACCCCCACTTGTGCACTGCCCTTATCATGATTTATTATGCGTTCAGCCGTGGACGGTTTGACTGCAGCAGATTTGAAGAACCAGGTTTTGCCCTCTCTTCTGGCTGACGCGTCTGTGAACCAGGCATTAATCATTTCACTTTTGTATTCTGGGGCCTCCTTAATAGGACTGGGAGTTTTCATTGTTAACTCTTTTTCCTCCATGGACTCAATGTGTTCCTGGATTTTTAGCTGTTTGTCCGGGCCTTCCTCTAGCTTGAAAAGACCAGAGTAGCACTCAATCTGGCTATACCATTTCCTGATTGTCCCCTTTTGGGATATACCCTCTGGAGGGGCTTTCCCAGACAGCACATGATTAACTACTTTGAAAGGACCCTGTAGTATCACCTTTTGTTTTTTAACAATTTTACTGACCTCTGTTAGTGCTGTGCACACTGTTAGCAATCCCTTCTCCAGTGTGGAGTATCGTTTTTCTGAGTCCTTAAGAGATTGTGAATAGAAGCCAATGGGTCGTGTACTCCCACTAGGTCCCTTTTGCCAAAAGTGATATGATAAGGCACTAGCTGAGAATCCCCATTCTATTGTTATTGGATCCTCTGGGTGAAGAGGTCCCAGAGTCTGGAAGGTCTGTGCTTCCAGTATTAGCAGTTCAAGGGCCTCATCATGAAATTTGTTCCATTCCCAGTGATGATTCTTTTTCAAGAGATCATAAAGAGGCCGTGCTATAAAAGAGAAATCAGGGATATGTTTTCTCCAATACTGAAGGGTTCCCAGCAATTGTTGCAATTCTTTTTTATTAGCTGGTACCTTCATCTGAGTCAATTGGGACACAGTATCGGATGGAATATTCCAGGTTCCCCCTTTCCACCTTATTCCCAGGAATTTTACCTCTTGGGATGGTGGTTGCCTTTTCCCTTCAGGGATCTCTAGCTGGATATCAGTCAGATGCTTAATTATAGCATCATACACAACTTTCACTTCTCCCTCACTCTGGCCCCCTATCAGTATGTCATCTATATACTGATAAACTTTCACTTTAGAATTGTTTTTGATTTCTGGAACGTTTTCCAGTTCGCACGCAAGTGCGTGATGGGCCAGCGTGGGTGAGTGTTTATATCCCTGTGGCAACCTCGTGAAAGTGTATTGGACTCCATCCCAAGTGAAGGCAAAATACTTTTGGTCCTCAATATCAATAGGGACCTGGAAAAACATGTCCTTAATATCCAGTGCTGCCAGCACAGGATGTGCTGCTTCCTGGATTTCTAGCACCAGTTCAGCTATGTTTGGTACAGCTGCAGTGAGGCCTTCTGTATTGGCATTCAATTTCCTGTAGTCTAAAGTCAGTCTCCATCTCCCATCTGGTTTCCTCACAGGCCAGACTGGGGAATTGTATGGTGAATGGCATGGCACTATTATACCCTTTTGTTTTAAATCAGCTATTACCTCCCTGATGCCATCCTTGGCAGCAACTGGAGTAGAATATTGTTTTACTTTTGTTGTTTTGCTCTGTGGCAGACGTGGGGCACGTTGTAACAACTTTACTTCCAGTGTTGGTGTGCCAAATGTCCAGTAGCGGCCTCGCTCATCTCTCCAGGCACGACCTGCCAAAATATCCAAACCTAACAAGTTAGGAACATCACCTACAATCATTTTAGCTCGGATCGGTTTGTCATCTCCTGGAAGGTGCATGGTGACCATAGCTGTTTTCTGTAAAGTAGAATTGCCAAACGCTCCACTTACACACACTGATTTTGCAGAGGTGGTAACACCACAGTACCTTGCCTCCTCAGCATTCAATGTGGACATCTGGGCCCCTGTGTCTACAACAAAAGTAACAGGATAACGTTTTGGACCAACAGCACAAGTGAGTACCAGATCTCCATCCTTATTATACACTAGTCTTAATATGTTTTGCCAGTCATTTGGGGGACTAGGATATTCCTGGATTAAGGGGTTCCTGGATTCCTGATTTATGTGGGAGTCATGTTGACATTCTGTGCTAGGACTCTGTGTTTTACCCCTCCTCCGTCGCCTTTTTGACTTACTAGTAGTAGCAGGAGGAGGGAATTCTAGTTTCCCGAACTACTGGACCTTCCCTGTGCTTGAGCCCGAGTTCTAGACTGTGACCGGCCTCGGGCCCCAGTTTGTGATCTGGCTCGGGTTCGTGATTGTGATCTGCCTCGGGCTCGTCCCAGCACTTCACGGAAGAACTCAACCAGTTCCTTTAGCTCTTCATAAGGACGAGTCCTGGCTAGGAGCGATGCTGGCATTCCTGCCCGCCTGCCTTCCTCCTTAAGCCTAGCATAAGGCCCCTTGTTATCTTGTGTTGAGGAATGCTGTGTATCAAAGGCCTGTCTCCTGGGTGACCTCTGCTGTTTTTTCTTCTGTCTATCTCTGTTTACCACATTCCAGTCACCCCGTGATCTGTCCTGCCTAGGAGAAGGGGGGTCTCGGGGTGGCTTGGCAGCAACTTCGGCATAGGACAGCCGAGCAGCCCTTTTGGGTGTAGAAGAGGAGGGCTTAGGGTCCTTATATTCACATATCTTAGCACAATCAATCAGACCCTGGGCCAATTCACCCCACGTGACCTGTGATCGTCCGGCTGCAATTTCCTCTCGACAACGCATGGCTTGTACCTGGAGCCCCCCAGAAAGCCCCTTGATCAACACAATCATTCTCCTCTCTTTTACCTGAAGGGACATGGGACTTGCATGCTCTACTACCAACTCATGATCATAGATCATTTGGAGGGCAGCGGCCCTACGAACGTTTTCCATAATGTCAGTGGGGCTCCCTTTTAGGGCAATCGGTTCTCCTCGCTCCACCACCTCAGATTTACCTACTTTCCAGGCTGCACGCTGCGTCAGAGACCATGGGTGGTTTGTATTTCCGGTTAGTAACACCATTCCAGGTCCCCAAAAACCATCTGCCTCCCGTTCAGTCAACATGATGTCGTCCCCTCCTGTGAGTGATACTCTCATGACATATTCAGCCTCTGTTTCTGAAGCCAGTCTGCTATATTTTTCTCTGAGTTTACCCAGATCAATAGGCGAGTAGGGCTTTTCCTTTATCTCTGTATCTCTTTGTGCAGCCCCAGCTCTCTGGGTATAGGTGGTTAGCCTAACAGGCCGGAGCACCTTTTTTTCTTCCTGCTCTTCCTCCTCCCCCTCTCCATACCGGCTCTCTGAGTCATACGTAATAGTGTTCGGAAACCCCTGTACGTTTCTCCCTCTCTGGCTTTCCCTTTCTCCCTGAGGGGGAGAAAGGGGTGGAGAAGGAGGAGGAGGAGGCGGCCCCTGTTTGAGCCGTTCATTATCCCTCTGCAATGTTTCAATCTCTTGCTGCAACTTCGAGATGTCTCGGTTTTTTGCCCTGACATCCCTCACCGTGTCCTCCAATGTCTTTAGTGTCCTTGTAAGTTCCCTCTGCATGTCAAGCAGCTTCCTTTCGTATTCTGCTCGCATGTCGGTATAATGCTTTTTTAACTCCCTGTATTTACTTTCACGCTCCTGTAGTTCTCCCTGTAACCGCATATATTCCTGTACCTCCTTCACGTCTCCCTCGCTCTGCTCCTTCTTACGCCTCGCTCCTGTGTCTTTCTTCCTCAACTGTGTCGCAACCTCCTGCCTCAGGGTCTCTAGCTCCTGTCTTAGGGGCACCATCATTTCCAACACCCGTTGTTCGACGTCACGGAGGTACGGGAAAGGAAGGGGGTACGTGCCGGGTGACTGTGCCATTACCTCAGCATACCAGGGGCTGCCTGACTCAGCGCCGGACGCCTCCTCCACAGGAGTGTCGATATCGATTATCGCTTCGCTTGTTTTGTTCTCCATTCTCACTATCACTGCGTCTGTGTGCAGGGGCTACAACAGACCCTCGAATCCTGCCGACTACGCCAACAATGTCGCGGACCGAGATAGGCAAAGCCGCGACTCACACCCCCTCCTCGGGGAAACCGAGGGCTGAAGACCACTCCCCGTCACACTCACAAATAACGCTGAAGAATCAATCGATTTATTAAGTATCACCTAACACACACAAGGTCTACCTCTACATCTATATTCACACCTATATATCCATATATATATATATACCAACAGCTATACAACACTACATCTACATGCCAATAACAACACACACAGAAAACAAGAGAGAATCCCTCCCCTTCCCCCCCTACTCCCGTTCCCGGACAGGGATAAGAGGGAAAGCCTGGAGAGAGCCTTTGGGAAATAGAAGAATGTCTGGTATGTGTGAATATTATGTAGGAATGTTTGTAGGAATGTTAGTAAGATGTTCGCAATTCTCACCACCGGGGGGTACGGCCGAAGCCAATCCCTGGTCGGGATCCACGTCCTGTCCCCTGAGACTCCAGGCAAACGGTCCGCTCGGTACGTCCACACGCCAACACCCACAGGGAGCAGCGCCGTAACGGCACGGCAGCCCCCCGCAGCGATACCCTCGCCGCGGCGGCTGGATCCGTGTGTGTTCACAGAGCGCGCCTTCTTGCTCCTCCCTTTCCTGGTTCCGGCCCCGCCGTGCCTCCTGGGAGCTGTAGTCTGTGGGTCTGTGCGCATGCGCCTGGTACCTCTGTCCTCTCCCCACGAGTGCCGGGGAGTGCATTACCAGGACTGGTCAGTAGATGTCGCTGGATTAAAGGCCATCATGGAGTCCGTCTCTCACAGGCACCCACAGGCTGAGGTTCCTCTTGGAAATCCTGGGGTGACAGAGGAAGTAGGAGTGTTGCCAGACCTGCTGATCATACCTTTCTTCATGAAGTGGGTAAGTGAGGCTGCTGTGGCCATCAGGTGACCTTGGCCAGCCCTGGAGTTTTGTGGCAGGCAGGGGCTGGAAGGCTGCAGAGGTGGCTAAAGCAGCAGCAGTCCATGAGGGCTCAGTGTCCCCTCCCGAGGCCCCAGGGCAGTATCTCCCCAGCGAGCCTGAACTGGAAGAGGTGGGATATGGGGGGAGAGGATTTTTTTTAGGCCCAGCAGGAATCTGTGATCTCACAGACTAGAGCTGGGGGTACAGACTTCAGCATTGACTGGCTAAGAATATTGCTGGCTGATTGAGGGAGGTGACCCGGCTCACTGAAAACACCATTTTTTGTGCTTGTTCTCTTTGCTGCTACAAATATTTGAAGATCTGGAATTCCAACCTAAATGGTTGCTTGGTGTGAAACTGTCTGGGTGGTGTGAGGCTGCCACCTGGAGTGCAGAAACCCTGTGCACCAACAGAAAGAGGGGTTTCTTTTGCAGTGTCATGAATACTTACCAGTCAGCGTGTCTGACAGGCTTTTAGCAGGAAATATCCTTGAAACCAACTGCTGGAATCCCTGACTGTAATCACAGAAAGGAATGAATGGAAAAGGGAACTCCCATTCCAGATCCTTCCAGAGTAAGTTATTAAAAGTAACAAAGTTGGAGTAGGGTTGGGAACAGGCTTATCAGCACCTGGAGAAGGATGAATTTCATGACTGCCAAAAGCTGTTGGTGCTGTAATTAAGGTCAGTATCTGGCACATGCTGCTGACCTTTACAATTTAACAAAGGAGACTGTTTTTCATGGAGGCAAATCTTGGCTCATTCAGGTGGCTTTTGTAAAGTCTATTCAGCATTTACATGTGTATTTAGGACTCTGAAAGACCCTTGCAAATCCAGGCTTGATCCCTCTAGTTCCTAGAGATGTCAGTTTGACTTCCAGATCAAGAGGCATTCTGTTCAGTCTTTGTGTATAACCTGTATATATACACGTGTGTGTAGATGTGGATTCCAGCCCTCAGCTATTTTATCTCTATCTCTGTATCTATCTCTAGATCTCTAGATCTCTAGATCTCTATCTACACACACCCACACACAGAAAGCCTGACCTTCAGAGGACATCTGTGGCAGGCCAATTTTCCCATGACTTGGGGCAAGAAGGAGATGGTGCAAATGGTACTGACAGCACATGAACATGGGGTCCCTGATGTGTGTGAGATACAGACGAGTGTTTTTCCCTGTTAGTTGTCCCATGATTCCTACGTGCACAGAGCATCTGCAGATACCTCACTTGGTGTCTGGGTCCTGGATTAGCCATTCGTTGCCACGGTTGCAGTCTGAGCAGTCATCTGTGTGGCTGGTTTGTTTTTAATTCTAGAGGGGTTTTGGTGAATTTCAGAACTGTAAGGATGCGGTGCTGTTTGTGTCTGACTCTCCAGACTGACTGGTTAGGGATGCTCTCCTCTTGGCTTTTCTTGTTGGTGATGAAGCTCACACTTGGGGCTGTGTGTGTCCCAGACCTGTGTGCTCTGTAGGAGTTAAGGGCCTGTTTGAAGTACTTAAAGCACTCTGTCTTCTCACTTCTTCTGAGTAGGTGGTAGAAGGGATGGCATGAGGTGCCCTGTCCTCACAAGTGGTCCTGCCAGAGCTATGCTGGTTTTCAGCTGGGTTATGTCCATGGTGTAGAGAGGATTCTAGTGCTTGGAGATCTTCATCTGGCTCTCAGTACAGCTGCACTGTGCTCAGGCTGAGGAGCTAACCCTTGCTTTTTCCATCTGCCAAACTGCTAGAGCACAGCTGGTGGCTGTTACAGATGAGCCCCCCTCTCATTTTTTCCTTGGTTGTTAAATTTAATTTCTGTGAGTCCTACAGGAACAGTGAGGAGACTGAGGTCATGGCATACCAGCATCTGTTACCTTTTTATCTTGTCCACTGGAGCTCAGATTCATTTGTTGTCTCCCCCGTCCCCCCAGAATTGTGCAATATAAAGCTGGTTTGTGCTTTCAGCAGCTAATTAATGGTGTTATTCACTGAGACCAGCAGCAACGTGTCTGGGTTGCAGGCCATGGAACCCTGCAGCTGAAGTACTGAAAAACTTCACAGACAACTTTACAAAGCTGCTTTCTAGCTATTTGGTAAAGAAGTGGGTAGTGTTAGGGCTGCCAGGAAGAGGTTCCATTGCAAGGCATTGAAACTTCAACAGGTAGCAAAGTAGGTGTTTTGAGTGATCAGTAGCAGCCCTTGCCCACTCATACTGCTCCTACAGGTGGAACTTGGGGAAGGTGGAGTTTGTAGATGTATGTCCAAATTAGTCCAGCTCTCAAAGTCAGTGTGTTTCACCAGAGGTCAGTGAGCAGCTTTTGAAGTTCAGGCTCCTGGCACCAAGCTCCTGAAGTCAGCACAGAAGTGGCTCTGAATCCATATGTCCCCCTGGCATGTGTGCAGAAACCAGGACTCCAACTCGGTTCCTGAGCCTTTGCTGCTTTTTGAGAGTTTGCTTTGGACTCGTGAATAAATTGGGACAGTGTGTCTGAAAGCCACTCTGCAGTATATTTGTCCACTCTCTGGGCTCCAGTTCTGCAGCTGAGAGTAGTGATACTTGGCCTTGCAAGTAGTGGCAGCAGTTTCAAAACCAGGAACAGGGTCCTCAATGAGCATGTATGCAGGTGTCACCATCCAGTCACCTTCAGGTGGTGTTCCTCAAGCACTGTGTCAGTGCTCAGCCCTGGGAGATGCTGTGTTTCTGAGCAAGAAAAGCCTGCATGCCTTGTCCTCCCTCACATCCCCAGGGAGATATGAAGATGCCCCTTTCATCAGGGCAATCTTTTTATGACCCCCCCAGAAAAAAGCAAGCTGCACCTTTTGGGATTAGACTGATGTTCTCAGCTGAGGTCAGAAAATACAGAGCGGTCTGAGGTGGCCAAGGTGTGATTTGAAATTGTGGCCTGGAGAGGGAGAAGTCTGATCCGTGTCCCATGGTGTATTCTTTAAACAAGCATGGTAGGGCTGATCTCTGCCAGAGAGACAAGGCACTGGGCTACAGGAGTTTTGGTCTGAACCAAAAGGTTTGCTCTCACACTGTTAAAAGGAAATACTCAAAACTGATGATGAAGTGGAAGTCTGTTCAGCACTGCCTGTAGGATGTTTTCTCTTCACTAGGAGCTGCCCTGAATTGTTGGGTTGTTGCACCAACTGTATTTCTGGTGGGCTAATATTTGTTTTTAAATGAGTGTTATGGTGCAGTTAACAGCTGTGCTGTTCAGGCATGATTCTTCTTAGGGAAAAAAAGTTACAACAGGCACTTTTAAACTATGCATTTGAATAGGTCTGCTGAAGTGAAAAAATACCCATGAAATAATGAGGCAGCACAGGAACACTGCATCCTGACCATCGGGAAGGTCTGCACACACTGTTCCACGTGGAGTACATCCAGCACAGGAAACAATTCATGGTGTGGCAGCATCCTTCTTCTCCTGGTTCTCAGTACCTCAGGAGGTGGAGAAGAGAAGGAAATGGGATCTCTACACACACACACATCAAAAAAAAAGGTAATTACAAGCTTATGCTGGTCATTTTTCTATTAGTTTCATAGAGTTCATCATTTTAACAGGATGATAAAATTTTGAGTAAAATTACCAGAAATAATTTCCTAGCAGTGCTTGTTAGTCTTGGCATAGTTATGAATATTTCATAGGTGACTTTTTTTACTATTAAAATCCACATTTAAAATGTCATACTCAGCTTTAAAGTTTGCTGTGACTTGAAATATAGTCGTCTTCAGAAAAGAGATTTAACTTTCTTAAAAGAAGAAAAAAAGAAAAGTCTAAAAACCTGAAAAAAGAAACTTGTCTTAATTAAAGATTCTTCTGGACAGAGGATTTTTCATTTATTTTGAGGCTGATTAAGTGACTTAAATGGGTCTCTTCATTTTACATCTGAGTAGTCATCCGAGTTCCCCAGGGTGCTTCAGTGAAATGTGCACCTTGGGAAACTGGACCTCTAAAGAGAAAATAAGGCTTTAAGGACTAGATACCAGCTTTCCTGGAATGGCTGGGATGCTCACAGGCTTCACTCTGGCAGCTGAATTGGCACGAGTGGACCTTGGGCTCATGATGTCCCATTGGTGGAAAGTCCAGTGTAGGAGATGAGCTTCCCTTAAACAGAAGGGAGTGAGTCCAGCTTCCATTTAAACTGCTGGCAAAGCTCCAGCTGATATTCAACAAGAGAAGGGCTGAGGCAACAGGCACACAGACCCCTGTTTCTAGGCCTGATCCAGGCTTTTCTCACACATCCAAAGCTCATGCTCAGTATTGTGGTCACTTCAACAGGATCAAGGCTGAGCAGATTGTTTGAGCAGATTTTGAATGCTGTTTGTTGTAGGAAGTCCTGATCCAGTTCTCAGTGATGTACAGTTAATAAACATTCATTTGTTCAAACAACAAGACACCTGTTGACAAGGAAAACTGTGGTTGTTCCAAGGAAATTGCTGAAGTGTGGTAGAGTGTCAGGTACAAGAACTGGCTAAGTAGCTCTTCTGTTACCTGTGCTCCTCTTCCAGCAAAGCACTTAGGCCTGCGCTTGCCTGAAGCACCTGACTACCTCCACTGAAGTCAGTCTGACTGCCCTGCTGTATGAGGAGCAGGTGTTTTGGAGAAACAGGGCCTAAACTGCTTGGGGTCCCCTGGATTCTGCCTGTGGGGTGTGTTCTCAGGCATCCAGGACCCAGTCGTGCCTGATCATGGCTTGATCAGCATCTTTAGGGGGAAACACCCAAGGTGCCTGTCACTTCACACTCTGTCAGTGGGGTTAAGGAGCAATCTTGCATGCTCATTGGTGACGTAAGGTTATAATTAATCACCAAATTAGTGTCGGGAAAGAGCTGTGATAGTTCAGTGTCAGCTCAGAGTTGGGGTCTGTCAGGGAGACCAGCACTTAGCTGTGGGCTGTGTGTGTGGTCACATCCTCTGTGACTACTGGAGGTGATAACGACCATCTCCTTGTCACAGGGGATTCTGAGCAGCATGTTGGAGAACATTTCTGTTAACTGAAAAGGCATCTTTCAATGTATTCACACATGTCAGTGATCAAGAAATGCCCATTTCTGAAGTTAGCCTCAAGCTTTTCCTTTTCCCTTTCTCCTCTCTGCACTCCATTAAAAACATGGGGAAAAAAATATAATCGGTGACAAAAACCTACACCCAAACATTGTGCAGGAGGGAGGTCTGTATATTTTTTTGCAGAGGGGAAAACGTTTCAGACTCCAGCCTGAAAAACATCACAGGCTGTCTTGCTTCTCAAGATAGTGATTAGGAACTCATTAGAGACATCAAGGTTTCCTTATGTATTGCAGTAACCAGTATTACATACATGGACATTCCAGGTCACTGACACTGAGTTTGTTGTTGTCTTTGTGTACATGTATAATTCAGGTTCATTAACAGGATTTTGAGGAGAGATGGGGAACTGGAGTTGATCATGTGGTGGACTATCCTCTACTAGCAATGTGAGGACCAACTAAAAAATACAGATAAAAACCAGGACGTAACACAGCCTGAAAAAAGACAGGTGACAAATAGAACACCCGTCCTGTAAAGATGAGGCACTAAAACAACAGTCATGTTAGATAAGGAGTAGCCTTTTGGGATATGAACTTGCCACCTACTGGAAACAATGGCAAAAATCTCACTGAATTAAATGCCTCGGGCCCGTGCACAGGGCTGATGAGATGCTATTCCTAGAATAATGTATATGCCAAATAATGCTGGTATTTGTCAAGTAAATGATTCATCAGCTCCATCATCCTGCCATTTCTCTTCTGGCAGAACTCCCACTGAAGCCAATGGGAGTAATATCTGAATAAAGTCTTTTAGGACTGGGCCCAAGGTTACACAACATACGACTGGGGCACCTTGTTCCTCTTCCTTGGGTTCATAGAACCACACACTGGGCACAGGCAAGCAGCTGGGGTGCTGTGCCTTACGATGCTGATAGTTCTTTCCCTGATGCTGATGAGTCCCTGGTGTCTCTTTAATGTACCTGTTGCCACCTCGGTTTGTGCTCTGATCCTGTTAGTGCACAGGGGTGTCTGTAACTGAAACCTTGCCAGCAGTGTAACCCGGGTCAAGCTGAAAATGAAGTGAACCTGTACCAGTGTCTGTGGGCTCTGCCCTTCCCGGGGGTCAGCCCGTTGGGGTGTGCTGTCCTGGGCTCTTGTGGGGACACGTCTGGGAGCTGCAGGGTGAGCAAAGTAGTGCAGCTCTGACCGAGGGGAGCAGGAGGCTTCTAAGGTGATGTTTTCTGTGCATTTGAATGTGGGAGCTTGATTTTATGGCTGGTTTGTTCTTCTGGTTTGTTTTATAGCTTACAAGTTATATGCTCTGAATCAAATTGTGGTGGTTTGTTTTTTTTTTTAAAAAAAGAGACAACCTCTTGCTGTCCTGATAGGAGCAAAGTTAGTACAAGCACATGGCTTAAAGGACTGGTACTTCCAGCAGCTGTTGAAATACAACTCAGCCTCTCATTACTACCAATGGGAACTATAATGGCTACATTAGCTGCAGGTGGGCTCCCCTGTTGCTCCGTTTGACGCCGCTGCGAGGGCCCGGGAAGGGGTTGAACCCCCGCTCTAAAGGCCGGGAAGGGGTTGAACCCCCGCCCCGGTGCTGCTGAGCCCGGCCCGGCCCCTCTCCCGGGCCCGCCAGCCCCGCAGAGCCGCTTCCCCCTCTGGTCACATGACCGGCCGCGCGACGCGTCCGCCCGCCGTCACGTGGGCGCCGGCTCGTCAGCCAATCAGTGCTCAGTTCTCCGCCTCGCTCCGCCCCCCTTCCCGGCGTGCCCTTCGCCCTTCGCCCCAGCGCTGACCCGCCAAGATGGCGCTGGCTGGGTCCGGCTGCTGCGGCCCCCTCTGCCGCATCGGCCCCGGGCCCGGCCCCGCCGCCGGCCTCAGCCCTGCCCGGGGGGGCGCCGAGGTGAGCGGGGTCTGACCGCCCCGGGCCGTGACCCCCCCGGGCCGCCCCCCAACCCCCATACCGCGCAGAGCACCCGCTATCACCCCCAGTTCCTCCCCTGAGCCCCCCCAAGCTCTGGGGGAGCCCCCAACCTCCCCAGCCCCCGGGCCCTGCTTCTGACTCCCACCCCCACCTGTGCCACCCCGACACCACCCCCCGCGCCAGCCCCCCCAGGCACACTGGGAGCGACCCCTGTGCCCCCCCAGCTTTGAGCCCTGCGCCCCAGCCCCAGAGGCCACCTCTGTGGGGAGAGGGCGGGTCCGCATGGTGGGAGGAGGGTCCCGATCCCCTGATCTCCTCCCCGGGGACCTGGGGGGTCCCTATAGTGTAGGGGGGGTTCCCATGGTGGGGGGTCCTTATCCTCTCAACCCATCCCAGGGCACTTGGGGGGTCCCCACGGTGTGGGGGTGTAGGAATAGGGGAATCAGAAGGAGAGTCAGGTCTGAGGGATATAGTTGCTTTGATGGGCCTGAAACCATGGGAAAGTGGAACTAAAAGTATGTGTTCAGAACAGTAAAAGAAACAGAGACAAGAGAACATAGAAACCATTGTAAGGCAGTGTAACTACTTTGACAAGTTAACCCTAAATATGGAACAGAGGCTTCTGCAAGGCAGGACTGCCAGAAGATGCAGCAAAACGTTGGAATAGAAAAAATGCATCAGGTTAACAAAGTGTGTAACTAGATGGCTGTAAGAACAATAAAGGTCTCTGATGTCTTCGATCTTGGGAACCTTTTAGAAAGGTGCTGTTTCAAAGTTCCTGGGATGAATTGCTGCATGTGCCTCATCACAGCCCCAGTGCAATTTGAGGTGGTCCAGGTGTCTTTGGGCAGATGCCAGAAGCTGCCTGTGACAGACGGACTCTATCATGGCCTTTAATCCAGCGCCATCTACTGACCATTCCTGGCGATGCGCTCCTCGCACCCGTGAGAAGAGGCGAGAGGTACCAGGCGCATGCGCACAGGCGCACAGACTACAGCTCCCAGGAGGCACCGCGGGGCCGGAACCCGAAGTTGAGCCGACAGGCGCGCGCTGTGAACTGCTACGGACACGGTCGCCGTGTGTGTGTCCAGCTTCTCGTCTCCTCCCACCCCAAGTCCTTCTCAGGACTGCTCTCCAGCCATTCTCCCCGCAGCCTGGATTTGTGCCTGGGGTTGCACCCACCCAGGGGCAGGACCTTGCACTTGGCCTTGTTGCACTTCATGAGGTTGGCACTGGCCCAGCTCTCCAGCCTGTCCGGGTCCCTCTGGATGACCTGAGGAAAAACATCTTTCCTGCGAGGGTGTCAGAGCCCTGGGACAGGCTGCCCAGACAGGCTGTGGAGTCTCCTTCTCTGGAGGCTTTCAAGACCCGTCTGGACACGTTCTGTGTGATCTGATTCTGTGGTGGTCCTGCTCTGGTAGGGGGGCTGGACTCGATGGTCTCTAGAGGTCCCTTCCAACATTCGGTGATTCTGTGGGGGAAGTGAGGGGAGGAGTGAAATTTGGGGGGGACAGCACTAATGGGGGAAGGGGGCAAAGTTGGGGGGGGGGCTGAATTGGGGAGGGAATTAAAGGAGGGGGGAACACAAGTTATGGGGGCAGCTGGAAGGGGGAACTAATGGGGGAGGAATGAAATTGAGGGGAAGCAAAGGGGGTGGAACTATAGGGGAAGAGGACTGAAGTTGGGGGGAACTAAATTGGGGGGAACCAAAATTAGGAGGGGAACCAAGTTGGGGGATTAAATTAGGGGGGTAACTGAAGGGGGACACAAGTTGGGGGGAACCAAATGGGGGGGAGGGGACAAAATTGGGGAACTTAATGGTGTGAGAAACGTCTGTCGTGCCAATGAACAGGCTCGCACAGATCCTTCAGCAAAGCACAGTTTATTTACACTCTTGCAAGAATGGGTGACCTAAACAAGTAGGCACCCCCACACTAAGGGGAATAACGGTTTATATTCCATATTCCCAACACAAATTTCCCTCCCCTGTTTCCCCACTGGCTGGTACTCCAGGGTTTACAGCCCATCCCACGCTTCTAATTACCCTGTAAGTTTCCCGCCCCTGTTTACACATTCCATTCTAGCAGTTTACTTTTTACCTTTTAAGGTAAAATGTTGACCTTTCTTGCCCCCTTGGCTGTCTTCCCAATTAACAAAATGATCTATACCTACTGGTGTCATCCTGCCCTGAGAAGCAAGATAGAAGTGGTTTTGTTCGGCCTTATCTTGGCCATAAATCCTGCTCCATGTTTGGATTCCCCAGATGGAGCCCAATTAAGTCCCTCAGTTTCTTGGACCGTAAACCACTCCAGGTGTCACTGGAATGTGCAGATACCTCACTTCTCTTAAACAAACTATTATATTCCTAACACTAGGGTATATAAAAAAAACCCAAACCCAACAATATGTTTCTAACACTAGGATGTGAAAACAACACTAAACCCAACACTACTAGGATGCAAAAACAACACTACATTTCATTTCTAACAGTGGCCACTGTATACCCTGAAAGGAGGGGGGAAATGGCCAAGACTGGGAAGTGTTATTTATAATATTCTATTGCAGTTCATGCTGTTTTGCAAACATGAGAGAGGATGAGATGCTGTGTCACGTGTGGATGCTGTCATGACTTCAGGAAATTATTATGGTATGAGAAGGAAATGTAAGTTAGTAAGGGAAGTTGTAAGTCAGTGAAAGGGGATGAGAATGTAGGAGATGTGCAGTTGCTGGTACCCTCAGCTCTCCCTCTCCACCCTGGTAATATGGGGGGCAGTGAAGGGGGGGCGAGTGGGTGTTTGGAGGATATGGATTCCAGTTCTGTGGCTGTGAGAATGAGGGGACAGGGTCCTGCTGTTCGTGCCCCTTTAAGACAAGCAGTCAAGATGGAGGGACAACTCGTTGATGTGCATGTCCCTTTGAGAGCATCAGACCTGTTGAACTGGAAACAGCCTGTGGGGCTAATCCAGAGAAAGTGTTGGAGCTACTCCAAACAATCATGATAACATATAACCCCACCTGGGGGAATATCCAGGCATTTTAGAAATCCTCCTCAGTAATGAGGAAAAGTGAATAGCTGGAAAAAGCTAAAGAAGTGGAATGTAAATCTCCACAAATGACATTAACCAGGTTATGCCCAGAGAGAGCCCAGACTGGAATCCTAACTCCAGGAGGGACCTGGACATGTTGTCCCGAAAGCGGCTCCGTTACCCGCTGTGCAAGGAGCCAATCCACACACAGAGCCCAGAGATCTGCTTTCAGACCCAGTTCTGCCCAGAAAAGGGAGCAGGGGGTGTTCCACACAGCCAGCTCAGCTCCCCGAAACACAGGGGCTGCTTTTATACCTAAAAATGTGAGAAAGAACTTGTCTCTAACATTGTTCTCTCACTGGCACACACGATGGGTCACTAATCCCTCCCTTCCATTCCAAGGGGCAATGCTCAGGAATGTCACTGCACCTGCTCCAAGGGTGGGGGGTTGTTGTTAGCAGGGGTCCCTCCAGCCTGTGGCTGTGGATTTCAGTATGCTAATGGCTCATTAATATATTCATACGGTGATTTCATTACTCGGTGTCTTTCCCCAGTGCTCCAGGCTGTCCCCAGGCCAGGCTGTGGGCAGAGCTCCTGTCCATCCCTTCCATCAGGGATGGAACTGAGACAGGCCCTTCCTGCAGGTCTGTCTCCAGGCCGGGCTGGTGACTCTTGGGGAGTGTTTTTCTCTAATTGGAATCTGGTTTTGTCTTAATTCTCACAGTTTCATTGTTATCTAGGCCCTGGTTTTATCCTGCATGTCCCTTATGTTCTTTTATGTGATTTTTCCCTAATGTGAATTTCTCCCCTCTAAATTTTACTTATTTCAATTAATAACTGACATCAGACAGACTGAAGTGATGTCAGCAATTAATTTTATATGGTGTCCAGAATGGGACCCGCAAACCAAACCCAACAGACAGACTCGTGTACGGGGTCAGACAGGGGCCTGACAAGGAACTTTGATTCTCTTTTGAGAGACTATGTGAGCCTGCTGGAAAACAGATATATTTGGACCCTGAAGCTAACTGTAAGATGTTTAACATGCTGTTTACATGTTGGTCAGCCCTGGATCACAGAATGCGTGGCAAGGAAAAAGCAGAGGCCAGGGCAGGGTGAGACGTGTGGGATCATTGTCTATGAGGCACTGCTGAAATCGAGCCCGGATGGGGTTAAATCAGTGTGTCTGTTGTAAACAAGAAGGGCCTTGGAAAAGGGATTGTCCCCAGATCCCTGGCAGAAGGGGCACCTCTAGGTCTAGATTAGATCCTATCTCTGGAACAGGGACAACAGATCCAGGCAGGGACTCAGATTGACAGGCAGGGGGGCGGGATTAAATTCCCCAGCAGAGCCCCTGGTTACAATAAAGCTGGGGAAGGAAAGGGTTAATTTTTGGTGGCTACGGGAGCTACTTCTTCTGTTCGAAATTCTTGCAAGGGACCTTTAAGTGAGTTTTCTATGCCAGTAGTTGGTTCTGTGCCAGCTGTTGATGCTACAGGGAAGGAGATGTGAAGCCCTTTTTCCAGCTCCTCCAGTGTGAGCTGGGAAAACGGCCCTTGCCTCAGGAATTTCTAGACATCCCTGAATGCCCCATCGCTGCTTTTAGGAAGAGATCTATTGAGCAAGTTAAGGGCTCAGATTGCTTTTCAAAAGGGAAGATACACCTTCACAGTTCCTGATGGAAACGCCCTGGAGGAGCAAGTGTTTGACAGATTCAGGAACAAAAGGAGAACCTGAGCTCTGTCCCAAGGATGTGATGAGTGCTGTTAACCCCTTCGTGTATGGACCACTGAGATACCAGGAAGCACAGAGGCTGTGAACCAGGTTTGAAATCACCAAGGGAGGGAGAGGGTTAAGAACTGAGCAAAAATCGAGTAAGTAAGGGATGGCCTGCTTTACAAATCCAAATTGAAAGGACTCTAGATGAATTGCATTTGAGACTGATACTCAATCAGTTTTACATTCAGAGTGCACATAAGGAGCAGTTTCTGTGCTGTCTCTGAAGAATAATACTGATCCTCTTCTGATGTTTCCATAGAGGTACACTGCTGTTCTGAAGTCCAGCAATGAGAGAGGTGTGGTGGGTAGTGCCAGAGAAACGAGTCATTGTGACATCCATAGTAATGAAGGAGGTGATGCAAAGAGCTCCTCAACAACTGCCTGTGGGGGCAGAAGCCCTAGTAGACTTCTTAAAGACCCACATGATTGGAGCAGGGATGCTCAGCATAGCCCAAAGCATTACCAGAAAGTGTGAGCTGTGTTTGAAAAGTAATCCTAAAATCCAGCCAAGGCCACCACTGGGAGAGGTAACAAGGAGAAATACACCAGGACATGATTGGCAAATTGACTTCTCCAAACTGCCACAGCAAAATGGGTGCAGGTATTTGTTGGTGTTAGTAGATACCTCCTCAGGTTGGCCTGGGGCCTTTCCATGCTGCACCAATCAAGCCAAGGAAGTAAGTAAAATTCTTTTGGAAGAAGTCATTCCTAGATCTGGAGTATCTATAGGAATGTCATCAGACAGGGGACCCCATTTGATAGCAAAAGTGATACAAGACACAGTGAAGGCTCTAGGCATGAAGTGGGATTTGCACACCCCCTGGAGCCCACAGTCCAGTGGTCAGGTGGAGCAGACAAACGATACCCTTAGCACTGTTGAGGGTCAGAACTCAGCCCCGTGGAAAGGGTGATCTGAGTCCAGATGTATGGACGAGCCTATCGGGCTCCACACGTGCTGTGTACCACTCATGTCATGGGAGAGCTAAACTTTTAAGATTTTTTAGTCTCTCTAGGGAATACTTTACAGGAGCTCCAGAAACATGTGATGTCAGGTAGAGCCTTGGACCTCGACACACCTGCACACCATTCCCAGCCTGGAAGTTGGTGTACACCCAGTTGAGGAACACAGAACCAGTGTCAGAGAAGTGGGAAGGGCCATTTCAAGTTTTGCTAATGGGGGGGGTTCTGTGGTTCCACATCCTTGCCAGGCCTGGAGGACCATAGTCCATTAAATGTGTGGAGTGCTCTCCCTGTCTGGTTCCTACTTTCAACTCTTGTGTGAAGACACAACCTAAATCCAGGCAAGTGGTGTTCGTATTAGTTAAAATAGAGTATTTGAGTTTATTTTATACATGCCTGGGCCTCCCCCCCTCCCCAGTGCTGCAGCACTAATTTTCAAAACTGGGCTCAGATCACATGAACCAGCAGTGATCAACTCCTACACCATGTGAAGATTTATCACCTCTCTTTACAAGCAGCACCACGCAGGTCCTAGGCTGAGGAGTTTAAGAATTCCAGTTGTATTTTTATGGAGAGGGTGAAGATGGTGTTTTTTAATATATGCCCAGCCCAGTCACAGGCTGCAGGGCTGCAAGGAGCTGCTGCAGAGCTGACCAGCAACGGCAGCAAAGCAAACGCCGGCCCAGTTCTACTGCCAGGGAATATTTTGTGCCGCTTGCTGAGCTTTCAGTTTAATAATTTCTGTTGGAACTCACTGAGTAACTTAGTAACACAAGTTTTACAGCTTCTTCACAAAATCGGTCTCCTTTGGGTCACTGAATTATTTCTGCACCAAGTTCCTACAAAAAACATTGGTTTGAGTGTTTCCATCTTTTCCCCAGCGTCTCCATCATGTCTTGTTTCCTCCTGGCCTCAACCATGAGCTTGCTGGGCTCTTTTCCACACCCCCACCTCCCCTGCACACAGTACAAGCGTTTGCAGGTTCCATCACAGCCGCTTCTTCTACCTTCTAGGACAGTCCCTTGTCCCCTGGGACCTCTCCCACCGCCAACCTGCCATTTCACGAGCCACTTCAGCTCTGCGGGAGACACCTAAAGCTGCCACAAGCCACACTGCGAGTCCCTGAACTGTGGCACTTGCCTTTGTCACTGAAGGGCCTCTCGTGTTACAGCAGCAAAAGAAAGATGACCCTGAATTTTCTACTTGGACTGCCCAGGGAAACAAGCCGCAACAACAAAACCTTCCTGGATTTCCTTCAGGATCAATACAATCTACTTGTAGCCAGGAATTTCAGGTGCCATATTGCAGGTACAACAGCAGTTTGCTTCAACAAAAGTGAGGACAGACCTGTCAGGTTATGGTGACAAGCCCTGAGAAAGAAAAGAGATGATCTGCAGCAAGAGAGCTTGGAACCTCTCTTGTCAACAAGCTGCTACTTACACTTTGCAAAACCTGGTCCCAGCTTCCCTCACTGGGGCAGACACTGCTGGGTGGCTTTTCCATCACCTGGGGGCTCCTGGGGCTTAGCTCAGCTGCTCCACAGCAGAGCCAAAAACCCCACACCAAAAGGAGAAAAAAAAAGGATGGAAAAAAGCCTCAGGGGTGGGTCAAGCTGGTGCTCCCACCTGTGCTCAGTTTTGAAGCCCATTAGACAAGTCAAAAATAAACTAAGTGCAAGGAAAGTGGAAAAAACAGCAGAAAAACACCAGTCTTTCAAATGGCTCCTGCTTCTCCAAAACACAGTTAATTCTGAGCTTGGGCAACACCTGCCAAGGAACTGAAAACTCAGACAGGGAAAAACAGCCCTTGTCAGTACAGGTAGAACCTGCTCAATAGAAATTTGTGTCCACACCGCCCCCCCCCCCCCATCCCCCGTGCATAAAGATAAAAAACCCAATCAGCTAGACTGTGGCCGTGGGTGTTATGCCAAGCTGGGACCCTGCTCTTCTGGTGCACCTTTCCCACCACAGCTCCAGCAGCTGCCCAGCCCCCAAACAGCATTACCAAGGGCCTGCAGAAACAGCCGTGCTGCAACACCAGCCCCAGCCCCAAGGGGAGCACGACGTGATGGAACAACTTAGTAACGTTGTACTTGCATCCACAGGGAAACATGACAACATGCTGGATGCTCACCAGTTCACAGATGTCCTGCTTCTGAAGGCCACACCAAGCTTCTTTCTACCATCTCCTACCCAGTCTGAGTGGCTTGGTTAGTTGTCAGGACCAACCACTGTGCTTTGCCATTCAAAGCTGTGGGAAGGAGACCACATGAAGAGCTGCTTTACAACTTTCCAGGGTGAAAAGCTAAAGCAGGTTCAGCTGTCAGGAGAGTCCCAGGGGAAGCAGGCAGTCATAGTTCATCCCTGGAGGACGGCACATTGAGAGATGACTGGGAAGACACAGCATCCTTGTTCTGGGTGTCGCTGTGGATCTTGCCCTGCTGCTGGGATGTCCAGGGGTGTGTTCTGTCCCAGTCCCTTGACATGGTTTCATTGCCCCAGATGGTCAAGGTCTCTGTGTCACTGAGGTAGCCTGGCTGCCCAGTGTAGTGGGTGGGGTAAACAAGGAGGGTGCTGCAGAAAAGGCCTTCAAGCCTGTGAGAGACGGACTCCATGATGGCCTTTAATCCAGCGACATTCACTGACCATTCCTGGCGATGCACCCCCCCGGCACTCGTGGGGAGAGGACAGAGGTACCAGGCGCATGCGCACAGACCCACAGACTACAGCTCCCAGGAGGCACGGCGGGGCCGGAACCGGGAAAGGGAGGAGCAAGAAGGCGCGCGCTCTGTGAACACACGGATCCAGCCGGCGCGGTGAGCGTACCGCTGCGGAGGCTGCCGTGCCGTTGCGGCGCCGCTCCCTGTGGTTGTTGGCGTGTGGACGTACCGAACGGACCGTTTGCCTGGAGTCTCAGGGGACAGGACGTGGATCCCGACCAGGGATTGGCTTCGGCCGTACCCCCCGGTGGTGAGAATTGCGAACATCTTACTAACATGCCTACAAACATTCCTACATAATATTCACACATACCAGACACTCACTCCTCTTTCCCAATATTCTTCTATTTCCCAAAGGCTCTCTCCAGGCTTTCCCTCTTATCCCTGTCCGGGAACGGGAACAGGGGGGAAGGGGGGAGGTTCTCTCTTGTTTTCTGTGTGTGTTGTTATTGGTATATAGATGTATAGTTGTATAGCTGTTGGTATATGGATATATAGGTGTGGATATACATAGAGATAGACCCTGTGTGATCGTTGATATCGGACTTGCCAAACCCTCAGTGCCTTTAATAAATCTATTGATTCTTAAGCGTTGTTTGTGGGTGTGACAGGGAGTGGTCTTCAGCTCTCGATCCCCTGAGGTGGGGGTGTGGGTCGCGGCTTTACCTATCTCGGTCCGCGACATTATTGGCGTAGTCGGCAGGATACGAGGGTCTGTTGTAGCCCCTGCACACAGACGCAGTGATAGTGAGAATGGAGGACAAAACAAGCGAAGCGCTGATTGATATCGACGCTTCTGCGGAGGAGGCGTCTGGCGCTGGCAGCCCTGCGGGGGGGGCGGTGACTCCAACGGGCGCTAGTGTTCCTAGCAGTCCGATCCACCCCGAGCTATCGGTGGACTGGTCTCGCCCCTCCTATGCTGAGGTTTTGGCACAGCCACCCGGAACATACCCCCTTTCTCGTGACTCTGAATGGCTGATGTTGGATATGGTGATGCCCCTGAGGCAGGAGCTACAGACCCTGAGGCAGGAGCATCAGGCCCTGAGACAGGAGTTTGCGGCACTACAGCAGGAAACGCAGTTGAGGAAGAAAGATACAGGGGCGAGACGAAAGAAGGAGCAGAATGAGGGAGACGAGAAGTGGTTACAAGAGATTACACAGCTACAGGGAGAACTGAAGGAGCGTGAGAGGAAATACAGGGAGTTAAAAAAAGATCATACTGATATGCGAGCAGAATACGAAGGGAAGCTGCTTGACCTGCAGAGGGAACTTGCAAAGACGTTAAAGGCACTGGAGAGCATGGAGAGGGATGTCAGGGCAAAGAACCGAGACATCTCGAAATTGCAGCAAGAGAACATAACATTGCAGCAGCACCAACAGGGACCTCTTCCTCTTCCTCCACCCCCTGCTCCCCCTCAGGAAAAGACGGTTGTCGATGACCTCTTAAAGCAGGAAATCGACCGGAGGTTACAAGAAAGGCTAGCACTGATTGGCGCTTTTCACGAGCCCCAGCAGGTACGGTACGGAGAGGGGGAGGAGGAGGAGCAGGAAGAAAAAAAGGTGCTCCGGCCTGTTAGGCTAACTACCTATACCCAGAGAGCTGGGGCTGCACAAAGAGATACAGAGATAAAGGAAAAGCCCTACTCGCCTATTGATCTGGGTAAACTCAGAGAAAAATATATCAGACTGGCTTCAGAAACAGAGGCTGAATATGTCATGAGAGTATCACTCACAGGAGGGGACGACATCATGTTGACTGAACGGGAGGCAGATGGTTTTTGGGGACCTGGAATGGTGTTACTAACCGGAAATACAAATCACCCATGGTCTCTAACGCAGCGTGCAGCCTGGAACGTAGGTAAATCTGAGGTGGTGGAGCGAGGAGAACCAATTGCCCTAAAAGGGAGCCCCACTGACATTATGGAAAACGTTCGTAGGGCCGCTGCCCTCCAAATGATCTATGATCATGAGTTGGTAGTAGAGCATGCAAGTCCCATGTCCCTTCAGGTAAAAGAGAGGAGAATGATTGTGTTGATCAAGGGGCTTTCTGGGGGGCTCCAGGTACAAGCCATGCGTTGTCGAGAGGAGATTGCAGCCGGACGATCACAGGTCACGTGGGGTGAGTTGGCCCAGGGTCTGATTGATTGTGCTAAGATATGTGAATATAAGGACCCTAAGCCCTCCTCTTCTACACCCAAAAGGGCTGCTCGGCTGTCATATGCCGAAGGTGCTGCCAAGCCACCCCGAGACCCCCCTTCTCCTAGGCAGGACAGATCACGGGGTGACTGGAATGTGGTAAACAGAGATAGACAGAAGAAAAAACAGCAGAGGTCACCCAGGAGACAGGCCTCTGATACACAGCATTCCTCAACACAAGATAACAAGGGGCCTTATGCTAGGCTTAAGGAGGAAGGCAGGCAATTGGGAGTGCCAGCTTCACTCCTAGCCAAAACCTGTCCCTACGAGGACCTAAAGGAACTGATTGATGCTTTCCGAACAAGGGAACAAACCCGAGGCAGATCACGATCACAAACTGGGGCCCGAGATCGGTCACAGTCTAGAACTCGGGCTCAAGTACAGGGAAGGTCCAGTAGTTCGGGAAACTAGAATTCCCTCCTCCTGCTACTACTAGTAAGTCAAAAAGGCGACGGAGGAGGGGTAAAACACAGAGTCCTAGCACAGAATGTCAACATGACTTCCACATAAATCAGGAATCCAGGAACCCCTCAATCCAGGAATATCCTAGTCCCCCAAATGACTGGCAAAACATATTAAGACTCGTGTATAATAAGGATGGAGATCTGGTACTCACTTGTGCTGTTGGTCCAAAACGTTATCCTGTTACTTTTGTTGTAGACACAGGGGCCCAGATGTCCACATTGAATGCTGAGGAGGCAAAGTACTGTGGTATTACCACCTCTGCAAAATCAGTGTGTGTGAGTGGAGCATTTGGCAATTCTGGGCTCTGGGCTCAGAGCACTCCATGGACCTTGCTCTAAAGAAGAGAGAAGGATGATCAGTAACAGAGTGCCTGTTCAGCAGTGCCACTGCTTGCAACTTGAGATACCAGCCAGCCCACCCAGCAAACAGGTCCCAGGAAGGGGGGTAGTTGCTGGGGTGGGGTGGAGTCTGACTCTCTGCAGCCAGAACCACACGCCTTCCAGAAGCACAGAATCGTTCTGGTTGGAAAAGCCCTTTAAGACCATCAAGTCCAACCATAACCTAACTCTACCAACCATTAACCTGACTCCACCAAGACCAGTGCTTAAATCATGCCCCTCAGCACAACATCTACACAGCTTTTAAACTGTGTGACTCAACCACCTCCTTGGGCAGCCTGTTCCAGAGTTTAGTTCCCCTTCCAGTTAAGCAGTTTCTTCTCATATCTAATCTAAACCTCCCCTGGCGCAACTCAAGGCAGTTACAACCACACACAACCTGTACAAACAAAGCCTCCGTTACCAGAGACACCCAAGTGTCTCCAAACCAGCTCACAAGCCCTGCACCTGCTAGGAACAATAACCAGCCACCAGGCAGGGACAATAACCCCTCTGCAGCAGCTCTGTCACTTCTTTTCACCTGTGTCAGGAGCTCTGCTGTAGACAACCAAGAAGCACCAAGAGTAGCCCCATCCCCCACCAGCCAGGCTACAAAAGTGAGACACACCAACATCATCTGGCTGAAGATCATTCAGCAAGCCCCAGCTGATGTTAACCCAAGCAACAAAGGTGTCCTACTTACACAGGGTGCTTGTTGTCCATGACCAGCAGAAATTCATCCAGGTCTGGGGTGCCTGGCGAGGTCTGGGGGTGCTTTGGGAGGGTCTGGGCGTTCTCTGGGAGTGTCTGGGGGTGCCCTGTTAGGGTCTAGGGGTCCGTGGGGGGGTCTACGTGTGCCCTGGAGGGGTCTGGGTGTTCCCTGAGAGCGTCTGGGGGTGCCTGGGAGGGTCTGGGTGCACCCTGGGAGGCTCTGGGAGTTCCTGGTTTGGTCTGGGCGAGCCCTGAGAGGGTCTAGGGGTGCCTGGGGGCTTCTGCGTGTGTCCTGGGAGGGTCTGGGAGTGCCCTGGGAGGGTCTAGGGTTTCCTGTGGGTGCCCTAGGAGGGTCTCCGGGTGCTCTGAGAGGGTCTACGGGTTTCTGGTGGGTCTGGGGGTGCCCTGGGAGGGTCAGGGTGTGCCTTGAGAGGGTCTCAGGGTTCCTGGGGAGGACTGGGTGTGCCCTGGGAAGCTCTGGGGATGCCTGGCGGGGTGTGGGGGTGCTTTGGGAGGGTCTGCAAGGTCTCTGGGAGGGTCTGGGGGTGCCTGGGAGCGTCTGGGGGTTGCCTGGGAGGGTCTCGCGGTGCCCTGAGAGGGTCTAGGGTGCCCTGCGGGGGTCTGGGAGTGCCCTGAGAGAGTCTAGGGGTTCCCTGAGAGTGTCTGGGTTGCCCTGAGAGGGTCTTGGGGTGCCTGGGGCAGGGGGTCTGGGAGTGCCTTGGAAGGGTCTTGGAGTGCCTGGGTGTGTCTGGTAATGCCCTAGGAGGGTCTAGGGTTGCCCTGAGAGGGTCTGGGCGTTCCTGGGGTGGTCTGCATGTGCCCTGGGAGGGTCTGGGAGTGCCCTGAGAGGTTCTGGGGGTGCCCTCGGAGGGTCTCAGGGTGTCCTGGGAGGGTCTAGGGGGTGCCTGGAGGGCTCTGCATGTGCCCTTGGAGGGTCTGGAGGTGCCCTTGGAGGGTCTAGAGGTTCCTGGGGGTGCCCTGAGAGGGTCTAGGGTTGCCTGGGTGCTCCCTGGGAGGGTCTGGGCCTGCTCTGGGAGGGTCTGGGTGTGCCCTGAGAGGGTCTAGGGGTTCCTGGGTCTTTCTGCGTGTGCCATGGGAGGGTCTGAGGGTGCCTGGGTGTGTCTGGGGATGTCCTGCGAGGGTCTAGGGGTTCCTCGAGTGGTCTGCGTGTGCCCTGGGAGGGTCTGGGGGTGCCTTGGGAGGGTCTGCCTGTGGCCTCTGTGGGTCTGGGTGTGCACTCAGAGTGTCTCGGGGTTCCTTGAGTGGGTCTGGGGGTGCCTTGGGAGGGTCTGGGTGTGCCCTGAGAGGGATAGGGGTTCCTGAGATAGTCTGGGGGTACCCTGGGAGGTTCTAGTGGTGCCTGGCTGTTTCTGGGGGTGCCCTGGGAAGGTCTGGGGGTTCCTTGGGAGGGTCTCAGTGTGTCTGGTGGCGCCCTGGGCAGGTCTCGGGGTTCCCTTTGAGGTCTGGGGTTCCTGGGGGGGTCTGGGGGTCCCCTGGAAGAGGCTCGCGGTGCCGTTTGAGGGTCTAGGTGTGCGTTGTGGGGGCTATGTGTGCCCTGGGGGGTCTGGGGATTCCCTGGGAGGGTCTAGGTGTGTCTGGGGCAGTCTGCGTGTTCCCTGGTGTCGCGGACCGATATCAATGGCTATTGGATGTCAGGATGCTTCCGCGACTATTTCCCCCCACCCCCCTCCCCCTCGACAGGGAGCAGAGAGGTCCGTGGATGGGACCGCACCTCAGAGGGTGGAGTGGAACGCCCCCCCTTCCCCACGCTCACAAAGACCAATATGTCGCTCACACAACCGGAGGTTTATTGAAGGACCAAGGCTCGGGGAAGGTTATCTAGGTATATATATCAGGGTCTATGGAGTTAGTAGGTGCACTCCCCGCGGAAGAGGTGAGGGAGGATTAACGTAAGGGAAGGGTAGGACGTGAAGCTTGAGTACCAAGTATGGTGTGTAAGTGTACCCGTGTTACCCCCTTCTGTAGTGAAGATGTAACTAATGACCGGGGAGCCAGCAGCGGCGGTGATGGGCTGAGCGGGGCGTGCCCGGCGGTGAGTTCTCTGACAGGCACGGCCCTGTAGACACCACGGCACGACAGTCTTCCCTGGCACCGGCGAGCAGTAGCAGGCAGCGATCCAGACTCCGCTTAAAGCGGCGAGCAGGAACGCAGTGAGTCTCCGGCTCCGCTTTGGGCGGCAGGGAGAGAGGGGAGGGGGGGGGAGACGATTCCAGGGAAGGCCTGGAGAGAGCCTTTGGGAAATACAGGAAAAATGAAAGAGAAGTGAGTGTTTGGTATGTGTGAATGTTATGTATGAATGTTAGTAAGAAGCATCAGAATATAGTTCGCAATTCTCACCACCGGGGTACCGCCGAAGCCGATCCCTGGTCGTGATCCCCGTCCTTTCCCTTGAGACTCTGGGCAAACGGTCCGTTCGGTACGTCCACGTAATGTTCGCAGGACGCGCCTTTCGTCTTCCCTTCCGGTTCCGGCCCCGCGGTGCCTCCTGGGAGCTGTAGTCTGTGGGCCTGTGCGCATGCGCCTGGTACCTCTGGCCTCTCCTCTTCTTGTGCCGGGGAGTGCATTACCAGGACTGGTCAGTAGATGTCGCTGGATTAAAGGCCATTATGGAGTCCGTCTCTCACAGAGCCAAGGAGTGATAAGTAAGACTCATTCACCCTTTAACAGCCCTATATGGCCAGTGCAGAAGCCTGATGGGGAATGGAGATTAACTGTGGACTATCGTGAAGTCACACCACCGATGAGCGCTGCGGTTCCAGACATGTTGGGACTTCAATACGAACTGGAATCCGAAGCAGCTAAATGGTATGCCACTATTGACATTGCTAATGCCTTTTTCTCCATTCCCACAGCAGCAGAGTGCAGAGCTCAATTCGCTTTCACCTGGAGGGGTGTCCAGTATACCTGGAATCGACTGCCCCAGGGGTGGAAGCACAGCCCTAGCATCTGCCACAGGATGATCCATACTGCACTGGAGAAGGGTGGAGCTCCAGACCATCTGCAATACATTGATGACATCATTGTATGGGGTAATACAGCAGAGGAAGTCTTTGAACAAGGTAGGGAAGCAATCGACATTCTGTTAGAAGCTGGCTTTGCTATAAAGAGAAGCAAGGTCAAGGGACCAGCCAGAGAGATCCAGTTCCTAGGGGTCAGATGGCAAGATGGGTGGCGACACATCCCTATGGATGTGGTCAGTAAAATAGCAACTATGACTTCACCCACTAACCAGAAAGAGACGCAGACCTTTCTAGGCACTGTGGGGTTTTGGAGAATGCACATTCCTGGGTATGCTCAGATTGTGAAACCCCTCTATGAAGTCACTAGAAAGAAAAGGAATTTTGCATGGGGCCCTGAACAGCAACAGGCCTTTGACCAGATAAAGAGAGAGATAGTCCATGCAGTGGCTCTGGGACCTGTCTGAACTGGACAGGACATCAAAAACGTGCTCTACACTGCAGCAGGTGACACTGGTCTTATCTGGAGCCTCTGGCAAAAGGCACCTGATGAGATGAGAGGTCGTCCCTTAGGATTTTGGAGCCGGCAGTATAAAGGCTCGGAAGCCAATTACACCCCAAGTGAAAAAGAGATATTGGCTGCCTATGAAGGAGTCCGAGCTGCTTCTGAGGTAGTTGGTACAGAAGCAACGCGCCTCCTAGCACCTCGACTGCCAGTCCTGGAATGGTTGTATAAAGGGAAGGACTCATCCACACACCATGCCACCGATGTCACCTGGATCAAGTGGATGGCCCTGATAACACAGCGAGCTCGAATAGGGGGCCCAAATTGCCCAGGCATGGTGGAGGTGATTACAAACTGGCCAGAGGGCAGAGATTTTGGAATGCCACCAGATGAGATAGTGACTCGTGCTGAGGAAGCTCCCCCATATAATCAGCTCTCAGATCATGAAAAGCAATTTGCTCTTTTCACAGATGGATCCTGCCGTCTTGTAGGAAGTAAGTGGAGGTGGAAAGCTGCTGTCTGGAGCCCTACAAGACAGGTTGCACAAGCTAAGGATGGAGAAGGTGAATCGAGCCAATTTGCAGAAGGCCGTCCAGCTGGCCCTAGACATTGCAGAGCAGGAGAAGTGGCCAATGCTTTACCTCTACACAGATTCCTGGATGGTAGCAAATGCTTTGTGGGGGTGGCTAAAGGGATGGAAACGGGACAATTGGCAGCGCAGAGGGAAGCCTATTTGGGCTGCCACCCTGTGGCAAGATATTGCAGCCCGACTAGAGACACTGACAGTAAAGGTCAGGCACATAGATGCCCACGTACCAAAGAGCTGGGCCACTGAAGACCAGAAACACAACCATCAAGCAGACCAGGCAGCCAAAGTGTTCCAAACAGATTGGGACTCAGAGCACAGAGGTGAACTGGTTTTAGCCCGGTGGGCCCACGACACATCTGGGCATGAAGGACGAGATGCAACATACCGATGGGCCCAGGACCAAGGTTTAGATTTAACTCTAGATACTATTACACAGGTTATCCATGACTGTGACATATGTGCAGCAGTCAAACAAGCCAGATGACTAAAACCTTTGTGGTATAATGGACGTTGGTGCAAATACAAGTATGGAGAAGCCTGGCAGGTTGATTACATCACCCTCCCTCAGACTCGTAATGGCAAGCGATACGTGCTTACAATGGTGGAAGCAAGCACTGGGGGGCTGGAAACATATCCCGTCCCTCGTGCCACTGCTCGTAACACTATTTTGGGCCTCAAAAGACAAGTCTTATGGAGACATGGTACCCCTGAGAGGATTGAGTTGGACAATGGAACTCATTTCAGGAACCACCTAATTGACAGCTGGGCCAAAGAGCATGGTATTGAATGGATATACCACATCCCTTATCATGCACCAGCAGCTGGCAAAATTGAACGCTACAATGGCCTGTTGAAAACCACCCTGAAAGCAATGGGTGGTGGGACTTTTAAAAATTGGGATAAACATTTAGCAGAAGCTACTTGGCTAGTTAATACTAGGGGATCTGTCAACTGAGCTGGACCTGCCCAGTCAAACATTTTACATACAGTGGATGGGGATAAAGTCCCCGTTGTGTGTGAAAGAAATCTACTGGGAAAAACTGTTTGGGTGTACCCTGCTTTGGGCAGAGGCCAACCCATCCGTGGGGTTGTCTCTGCTCAAGGTCCTGGATGTACTTAGTGGATAGTGCAGGAGAATGGGGAGGTTCACAGTGTGTACCACAAGGGAGCTTAACACTGGCTGAGAGCGTTTAGTTTGGGTTGTGTAGTTTTAATTACTGCATGATAGTAATAAGTTGTTTTCAGTGTTTTTCTCTCCAGGAGAATGCAGTGGCGCCCAAGAAGAACCTGCAGAACAAGAGCATGAAGTCCCAAGAACCCTGTGACACCTCCTCTGCCCTGAGAGACTGCCCTGATGGATGAAAATCCAGAGCCTGGCCTCAATGGACTATACTGCATATGGACAGTTCACAATCTGGTGAATGATTGTGACGGGAAGTGGTTTGGAATAAGGGGTGGAATGTTATGGTTTGGGAGACCCCGGGCATGGTGTTGGACACCTATCGGAGAGAGAGGGTCCTTAGCACCCTGAGAGACTGGCAGGGGTCAGTATTCCCACCCACTTCCTGTCCCAATCTATAAAAGCCAGCAGAGCCAGAAGCTGCTCCCTCCAGCCTCCTACTTCTCTTCCCCTGCCAGGTGTCCTGCTGGTTTCCTTTGGCTTCCCACGTGCTCGCTCCAGAATCCAACTACATCAGGTGCTGTGAGGAGCCATAGACCTCTCTTGGAGCGGCCCTGCATTTCCCATATCCCTGCTATCATCAAGATCAGATTTGTATATTTGTATATAAATATTTACTCACTCTTCCCCCCCCTCCCCCGTTTTACCCTTTTTTTTTTCTTGTGTTATAGTAAACTTGTTTCTAGTTTCAATTTCCGAAGTTGAAGTCTCTCTTATTCCCCTTTCTATCTTCCCTTGGGAGGGAGGAGGTGGGGGATAATAGAGAGCAATTCTGTCCTCTGGTTTGTTTCAGGTTCACCTTTAATATTTAAACCAGAACACTACCCCAGATTGTTTGTCCATCTCCCCCCCTGCTTCCTGTCCTTATTTTTCTTTCTCTGTCCTGCTTCCTCTTTCTGCCTCTTTTCCTCTGTCCCTGATGCTTCTTTCTCCATCTCTGTCAAGATCCCTTTTTCTTCCCTCTTGCTATGCCACTGTCCTTTTTTCTGGTCCCCACTTCTGCTGTCCTGCAGCCCAGTGCTGTCTTTTTATTCTCCATCTCTCCTGTCCTGCTGTTCCACCCAGGCTTTTTTCCCCTTCATCTCTGTCCTGGTCCCTCTTTATTTTTTCTGTCTGTCCCTTCGTCCTGCTTCCCTGTCCCATTTTTCTCTCTGGCTGGAGCCAGGCTGGCCCTTCACCACCTGACATGCACACTGCCTTGGCAGTTGTGTTCCCTCATGTTTATTTGGAAGGGCCTTGTGGCTGCAGAGAGCAGGGGGTGGACAACCTCTCCAGGGGGCTGCGATGCCACTGGTGTCTGTTCCTGCTGGCTGTCAGCAGGCAGTGCTACTGCCACAGCTGCACCCCCTCATCCCACAGCAGAGCACTCAGCTGGGGGGGGGGGGCGCTGTCGGGATGGGTCTGCTCCCAGATTCCCCCTCCTCCCAGATGGAACTTGGAAGACCTCTTGTGTTCCATGCATGGATGGAATGCCAGGGTGCCCAGCACCCTGTGACATCAGCCACAGGGCCAAGGGCCAAGCTCTGCACGGCTGTGCTGGCTGCTGCTCTGCTGGCCACGAGCCCTCGGGTTGTGCTGCTGCCACGTGCCGCTCGCAGCCATGACTCTGCTCCCGCTCCTCGTCCTGCTGGCCCTGGGCTGTCCCGTGCATGGCATGTGGGATAGCTGTGGGTGAGTGGTTGGGCTCTGGGAGGGAGCATGGGCAGCCCTCATGGGGGTCACTGGAGGGTGCCCACTTGTCCCCCATGGCCAGGCCACAGCTTTCCAAAGCCCATGGGGACCCCTCAGGGCCTTTACAGCACCTGGTTGCTGGCACAACTCGTCCAGGGGCTAAAGCAGACACAGGCAGGACAGATGCAGGGCCCGTGGAGTCCCTGGCCCCACTGTGCATGCAGTGCCTTGTGGGGAGGGAAGAGGGCTGACCTTCAGCAGCAGCCCATGGAGCAGGACACTGATGAGCTTCTGGTTACAGGACCTGTGGGCTCCGGCCCTTGGCTTCTCTCTACGGCACGTGGCGTGTCGTGGGTGGCACTGATGCACGGCCGGGGGCCTGGCCCTGGATTGTCAGCATCCAGGATCCCTGGATAGTAGGCACGGGGCACGTATGTGGAGGGGCCCTCATCAGCCCACAGTGGGTCCTCACGGCAGCCCACTGCTTCGTCGAGGCCAGGTAAGGAGGGCCAGGGAAGGGGGATGTGCTCCCAGCATAAGCAAGTGCCCCATCCGCAGCACCATGTCCTCCTTCCATCCCGTCTCCTTGCAGCACGGCCAGTGCCCGGGGTCTCTGAGCCCATCTGGGAGCTTGCTCAGGAGAGGGCTGGGTTCGTGCTACTGCCTCTTGGCAGCCTCCAGCCTGATGCTCCTGCAGCCAAAGGCTGGGGTGGCCGCACTCTAGGCAGAGCTGCTTCCCTCTCCCGTGGGAGGCAGAAGGCAGGAGCCACTGGGCTGCTGCAGCTCGGGGCTCCTCTTCCCTGACCCTCTCTCCCTCTACCTTCCAGGTACGTCTCCATGTGGCGCGTGGTGATCGGGGCCACCCGCTTGACTCAGCTGGGCCCTGAGGCCCAAGTGCGCAATATCAGGCGGCTCCTGGTCCATGAGCACTATAGTAACATCACGCAGAGGAACGACATCGCCTTGCTGGAGTTGGACCAGCCCATCCAGTGCAGCTCCTATGTCCAGCTTGTCTGTGTGCCCGATGCCTGGCTGAGAGTGCCAGAGCTGACAACCTGCTACATCAGTGGCTGGGGTGCCACCACTGCCAGATGTGAGTTCCCCAAAAGTACTAGTGTCCTGAGTGCCAGCTGGGCACACTGGGGAGCCAGGCTGGGCTTCCTGAGAGCAGAGGCCAAAGCCAGATTCAGGCTGTGGGGACGTGTGCCCAGAGAGATGTGGGCCTGACCCATTGCCCAGAGCAAGACAGAAGGGGAGCATCAGCAGATGCCTTCGAGAGGCAAAGCCAAGCCCCAGGGAAGGGTTTTGCCCAGACAGGGGCGGAGAACTGGCAAAGAGTTGCTGGGTGCTAATTCCGTTCTGTGCTCACAGCTGGAGACATGAGTGATGTCCTGCAGGAGGCCAAGGTGCAGCTCATTGATGTTGGACTCTGTAACAGCAGCGGGTGGTATAGAGGGGCCATCCACCCCCACAACCTGTGTGCTGGCTATGCACAGGGTGGCATCGACAGCTGCCAGGTAGGAGCGTGTTACAAGTGCCCCCCCAGCAGCACAGGCAGCCCTGGCACAGCCCCCAAAGGGACCCCAGTGCGGGCTTTGCCTCGCGAGTCACCCTCCCCTGAGTCCCCACTGCTGCTGGGGCTCACCTCCCCCTCCCCAGTCGCAGCTCCTTGCCCAGTGCCCCTTTCTCCCAGAGGCCCAGCAGGCCCAGCCAGTGCTCTTGGCAGCCCATGGGTGCAGATCCCAATCTTGGAACCTCTGTCTTCCACAGCTGCAGGAGCTCTGTGCAGGACAGAGAGCCCCACTTTAGAAGCCCACAACCCCCTCCCAGACAAGGTTCTGTTGGCTCCAGCCCCTGAGCAGAGCCTCTCTGTGCAGCCAGCACAGCTTGGGCAGGTGCTGTGAGAGAGGAGAAGCCTCCATAGTGCTGGCAGGGGCCACCCAACACCACCTTCACCCTCTCTCCTCTGCTGCAGGGTGACAGTGGTGGCCCTCTTGTCTGCAAAGATAACTATGGTGACTATTTCTGGCTGGTTGGAGTGACGAGCTGGGGGAGAGGCTGTGCGAGAGCAAGACGGCCCGGGATCTACACCTCTGTGCAGCACTTCTACGACTGGATCCTGGTACAGCTGGGACTGCACGCAGCAGGGAGGGCTGCTCCAGCATCACAGGCACGGAGTCATTTCCTCACCACCTCAGCCCCCTGGGTGGCATCAGCCCAGGCCAATACCAACACAACTGGGCAGGGTTAAGCCCTGTCCATTTCCACTCCAGAAGCTGATGGAATTCTTTACTCAGGTGCAGGAGCTCCTGCAGGGCCTGAGGGGAAAACAGCCCTGAGCAGCTGGATGAAGAGGATGCAGTGCAAGCTGCAGTGTTCCACGGCAGTTTCCTTCTGGGGCAGTGCCTGCTGATCCAAAGGCTGCTTTGGTGTCAAAGGCCTGCTCTGTCCTGCCCACACTTCTCTGAATGCACTCAAATGCATGAGCTGACTTAGTTCTTGAAATAAAGGTGCCAGTTTTCACAGCTAACCCTGCTTCAGTCCACTTCGGTCTCCTGTGCAAGGCAAGGACTTCCACACCAGGCACCTACAAAATGAGGCTGCAGGCAGACAAGTCAGGGGACACAGAGAAAGAGTCATCCAAAAGGGCTGAAACTGTGCCTGGCCGGAGAGGAGGGTGCTTCAAGCCAGCTTGGGGTGGAGAAGACTGGCACATGGAGGCTAGGGAGATGCTAGGAAAAAAGGATGTGACATGCAGGCAACTGTGGGAGGATGCGTTAAGGCACAGGGGCTGATTATTAGGGTCTGGTGTGACCCCCAGCTGACTGAACAGACCCTGGGAAACTCCTGAGCATGGCAAGAATTTGAGTTTGCTAAGCAGAGCAAACCCAGTGAGACACTGACAGGACTTACAGTGCCATGAGGTAGAGCCCCATTTCACAGGTAGGTAGGGGGAATGATATGAGAGGTGGCCACACTTCAGAGAGAATGGAAGGAAGAGCTGGGGTGATTTTGGGGAGAGGAGTCTGGCAGGGACAGCAGTGCTCAAGAAACAGCATCAGGAATGCCATGGAAGTCCAAGGTGACCTAGGGAACAGCACCTGAAACACCACATCTGTTCACAGGTGTAGCAAACCTGGGAGCAAGGGGGAAAAGCTACCCAGGGGTAGGTTCCTTGTTTGGGAGGAGACAAGGGTGGAGAAAGGGAGGAGTCAAGGAAGATGAGGGGCATGTATAAGCATGGAAAATGGAGAGAAGGGCAGATCAAGGAGCCAGTGGCACATAAGCAAACTGCTGGTTGGTTTGCTTGTTTGCCTGAGCTCTGCACCTAACCACCTCCATCCATCCTGCATTCTTCTGGAGAGCGATTCCAACTCCTTTTCTATGTGGCCCCACTCTGTGCCCAGGGGGAGGTGGGTCCAGAGGCTGGGCTGCTGGCAAGGCAGAGGGGAACACAGGTCCTGGGGACCCAAGGTTGGAAACAGCAAGCTGGAGGAGCTGACGAGCAAGTGGAGATACAGATCTGGAAAGAGCCCACATCTGTGCTAATTGCTGGGTAAGTAGCTTGACATTCAGCCAGGGATTTTAATTGAACTTAATTCCCATGCCAATATTGAAGGGGCCCATGAATATACCATGCTTGGGAATCCAGGGAGTGATGTGTGTGCAGGTTTCACTGCTGACCATCTGTCTTGACCAGCTGGAGAGGAAGACGAGGAGGGGGTTTTGCTTTTTGTGTGAAGTGGTGTGTCAGTTTGGCACCGAGTTGGCAGTCTCTCGATTCACCCCTCCCCCCCCTCCTCCCCCAAGGTAGGGAAAGAGGGAGAAAAACGATAAAGAGAGGCTCTCTGGGTTGAAAAGTGTAACAGATATATTTTAATTATTGGTGACAAGGGAATATATATTTGCAAAGGGATGTGCAACACCCGATCCCCTCCCCCCTCCCCTAACTACTCTCACGGTGTCCCAGCTGAAGGGGAGGGTGTCCGGGCGCACGGACCAGGTCCTCGGGTGTTGGCTGTAAAGAAAAATGAAAAAAACAAACAAGTGGGTGCTGCTAAAGGTGCTGCTCTGCCTCTGTCCATCTGCTTTGCCATTCCTGCCTGTGAAGTATTTGTGCATGTTCTGGTATGGGATCTGGCTCTTTGGAAGAACAAACTAATCTTTTGTACCTCCGCATGGGAACAGCTGTTGGCCTGAGCCAGGGCAAACCTCCAGGGAATGGGAGTCCTCCCAGTTCAGCTCCAGGTCTTCTGCACAGAGACATTCTCTGGAGGAGCAGGGGCTGGATACAGCATGCACAGGGCACACACACACACACACACGTACACACTCGTACACACACGTACACACACACACGCACACACACACACAGCCATGGTGCACGTGCACAGGGGGCGTGGAGACACGCGTGGGGCACACACAGGAGGTGCAATGCACCCCCAGAGCCCATGCACACCTGGGCTCCAAAACACAGAGCCACGTGCAGTGTTCACACACACACAGAGCGTGCAGACAGCCAGGAGGAAAGGCTGAGAGAGTTGGGGTTGTTCAGCCGGGAGAAGAGAAGGCTGCAGGGAGACCTTAGAGCACCTGCCAGTACTTAAAGGGGGCTTATAAGAAAAGACTAGGACAAACTTTTTAGTAGGACCTGTTGCAGTATGACAAGGGGTGATGGTTTTAAACTAAAAGTGGGTAGATTAGGTTAGACATCAGGAAGACATTTTTTATGCTGAGGGTGGTGAGACGCTGTCACAGGTTGCTCATAGATGTGGTAGATGCCGCATCCCTGGAAACATTAAAGGTCAGGTTGGATGGGGCTCTGAGCAACCTGATCAGCTTGAAGATGTCCCTGCTCACTGCAAGGGGGTTGGACTGGATGACCTTTACAAGGTCCCTTCCCACCCACACCATTCTCTGGTTCTGTGATGTGATGATGTGCAGCCCTGCCCAGTGCACGCACTCCCCCCCAACCCAAACTCCCGCGCACAGGCAGTGCCTGCACACCCTGCAGTCCATGCACACAGAATACACCCCCTGCACACACACAGTGAGCATCCACCCATCTGCCCACATTCATGCTCACAGCACACACCCAGTGGTGCACACACCTGTAGAATGCACCTCAGATCCATTTCCCTTTTCCCACCCACCAGGGACTTCCCCTCACTGCCAGGACCTGTCCAACATCATGGAGAGTCCTGAGCCCATTCCCTTGGGACTCTGGGATGCCACTCATCAGGTCCCATGGACTTATGTATGTCCAGGTTCCTCAGGTGGGTTGACCTTGGCTGACCACGAGGTGCCCACCAAGCCACTTTACCAGTCCCCCTTCTCAACAGGACAGCAGGATAAAATATGATGAAAAAACTCGAGGGTGGAGGTGAGAACGGGGAGATTACTGACCAGTCACCACCATGGGCAAAACACACTTGACCTGGAGAAATCAGTGTAATTTATTGACAACTAATTGTAACAGGAAGAAGTAAAACAAAACAAAAAACATCTCTCCATTATCCTTCCTTTATTCCCAGGCTCAACTTCGCTCTTGTATCTTCTGCCTCCTCCTCCCCCTGAGCAATGCATGGGAACAGGGAATGGGGATTGCTCTCAGTTCATAACACTTTGCCTCTGCTGCTCTTTCCTCCCCACACTCTTCCCCTGCTCCCTCCCATGGGATACAGTCCTTCACAAACTTCTCCAATGTGGGTTCTTACCACTTGCAGTTTCTCAAGAACTGCTCCAGCATGGTTCCTTTCCACAGTGTGCAGTCCTTCAGGAACGGACTGCTCCAGCATGAGTCCCCCATGGACCACAGGTCCTGCCAGAAAACCTGCTCCTGCACAGGCTGCTCTCCACAGGCCACAGCTCCTGCCAGGAGTCTGCTCCATTGTGGGCTCTCCATGGGCTGCAGCTTCCTTCAGGGCACATCCCCCTGCTGTGGTGTGGGTCCTCCACGGGCTGCAGTGTGGACATCTGCTCCACCATGGTCCTTCAGGTGAAGGACATCTGGACACAGGGGGACCTCCTGTGACACCATGGTCTTCCCCATGGGCCACAGGGGAATATCTATTCTGATGCCTGGTGCATCTCGCAGTGGGCGAGGACTAGGGGGTCAGAGAGAGCCATGACGGGGGGGGGGGGGGGTGTGCATAAAGAGCCAGGACTGGGGGGGCAGAGGACAAGGCCAGGGAGACAGAGGGCGAAGGTGGGAGGGGTCAGAGTGAGAGGACAGGGGGGGGTCGGACAGAGCCAGGATGGAGGGAACAGAGAGAGGGGGGCGGGGGGGCAGAGAGCCAGGATGGGTGGTTCAGAGTGAGCCAGGATGGGGGAGAACAGAGAGCGAGGACAGGGGTTCAGAGAGAGCCAGGACTGGGGGGTTAGAGGGACAGAACTAGGGGGAGCAGAGAGAGATGATGGGGGGGGGAGCAGAGAGCCAGGATATGGGGGGGGGGCAGAGAGCGAGGATGGGGGGTTAGAGTGTGAGGACAGGGGGGGACAGAGGGTGAGGACGGGTTGGGTGAGATAGTGAGAGTAGGGGGCTCAGGGCAAGGACATCCCAGGAAACACAAGAGCACAAAAGGACCAGGGCTCTGCCTGGGTCTAGAAAAGGTACCTTTCTGAAGATGAACACACCCAGATGTGCCAAGCAGCTTCTAGGCTGGAGTGTTCAAAGAACACCAGCTTGGGGGGGGGTGACAAAGCAGGGTTGCTTTTCTCCTACATCCAATTCCACGTTCTTGGAATCCCTGGGAAGTGCCCAGGGATACAAGGAGATGTTCATCCAAGTGCTCCCAGGACTGGCTGTGCTGGCCACAGAGCAGGCAGTTGGCCAGAGGGGGCGTCAGGCACTGCAGGAATCCTTGATGAAGCAGGAGCTGGGCAGGGTCTGGAGTCCTGCTCCACCTCTGTCTGTGCTGCCAGTCCATGCAAAGCTTCTCCAGAGGAGAGAGGTTGCTCTTGGTGGAGCCATTCCCTTGGCACTGACTGCAGGGAAATGACATTTGAAAAGAGATGAGACAAGACTGCTGCACAAAAGCACATTGTTGAGCTCTCTACAAAAGCACCCAGGGTGAGCAGCTCTGACCTCCAGCCCAGAAACATCAGGGCAAGCCTGACAGGGAAATGTGCTGGTCAAGACTCAGTTGTGGAAAACAGTCTGTTCCCCTGCTTGCTTTGCCCAACGTCCACACTTGGGCTTGTGTGCCTAGGACTGCCTTTCTTTTCCTCTAGAGTCTGTAACTGGGTCGTCAGGTCAGGTCTTCCCTTTTCCTGGTTGCAAATTGACAACAAGAAGCAAGCACGAAGGCACAGAAAGTAGCCCTGCTAACGGCAAATCTTCCTACAAGCAATGTCATCTCTCCCAGTCTTGCCCATAAGTGGCAGAGGAGGGACACAACCGGTTTTCCTGCGTCTCATCCAAAACCCCTGGGTAGGTCTGGCTGCTCTCAGGAATGCCCCAGAATTCCCTCTAGGCTGCCAGCACCTCAACACTGAGGGCTGCAGCCCCAGCCCCTGCCTCTGGGCACTCACAAGCCCAGACCTGCTGGTGGAGCCGTTACTCACAGGAGTCGTTCCCCAGGGCGGCCATCACTCCTCTTGGGAACAGAGGGGGAATCTCTGGAGGACAAAGGCTGTCTGGACAGGCTCCAGAAAGAGAAGATCAGCACCAGTCCCATCCCCTGATGGTGAAGAAATCATTGTAACTCAACCAAACGGTTAAAAAAGACCCCAGTCGACACCAACAGAGCAGCATCCACCATCAGGAAGGAGTGTCCTGGTGGGGCTGGCACCTGTGGCAGAGCTGCAGGCTGGGGTCCTCCTGTCCCTGTCCCAGGATGCCACCTGACAGCAATTCCCAAGGCCCTTTGGACAGACTGCCTGGTGTCTGCCCTTCTCTGCAGAGGCCCTGCTGCTGGCCTGTGGCTAGCGTTAGCCACAGGGCCCTCTGGCTCTCCAGCCCACACTTGCCCATGACTACTGCTCCTTCCCCAACAAGGCAGCCTTTTGTTATTCCTTAGAGGCCTAACAAGGGGTTTGGCCCATAAAAATGAGGGTTTGGCCACTCCAGATATGGCTTGGAGCATAAAACAGACTGTCTGGCTTTTAAAAATGCTACTTTGGAGGCTGAAAATGAGGCTTTGCACACTCCAGATGTGGCTTTGGACTCGAAAAAGAGCACTTTGCAAAGGAAAACTGAGGCTTTGGACCATAGAAATGAGGCTTTGGAGCCTCAAATGGGGCTTCAGAAGCCACAATTAATAGTCTGGGGCAAAAAAATCATAGAATCATAGAACGGTTTGTGTTGGAAGGGACCTAGAAGATCTAGTTCCAAATCCCCCACAAGGGCAGGGACACCTCCCACTAGACCAGGTTGCACAAAGCCCTATCCAACCTGCCCTTGAACACCTCCAGGTAAGGGGCATCCACAACTTCCCTGGGCAGCCTGTTCCAGTGTCTCACCACCCTAACGCCCAGGATTGTAAAGGTTCATGGAGGAGAGAAAGGAGTTTGAGTGGTTAACCCCTCCCCTTTTTGGTTTTACTTGATACCTGTTGAAACCCCCCCCCCCTCACAGGTAGTACACACTCTTGCTCAAAAAGGGAATGAGGACCCTGAGTGAAGGTTTCTATGTGTTGTTGCTTTAAAGACAGAACAGAGGTGTACAAATGTAAATATAATGCAAGCCATGGATAGTGCATAAGATAGGGAGAAGCTTATTATAATAAAGATCAGCAAGTCAAGTGTCAGGATCAAAGGGGAAAAGAGGGACTCAAAGGTGCAGCTGAAAATGAGCTGGGGTTGCCCGGGGGTCCCAGCCCAGCAGCCCTGTACCTGCTCCGTGCAGCCTGCAGCAGGACAACAACCCCTGGCCCTGACTGCACCGCCTGCGTTTGACCAGTTGCTGTGGTCAGGGGGCCCTGGAGGGCTCCCAATGCCAGCCACGGGACACCCTGCTGGGCTGCCTGGGCCTGGAGAGCTGCTCTGCCCAGCAGCTGGCACCACCCTCAAACTCACTTTAGGTTCCCAATTTTCCTGTTCCCTATCTTTCTTGCTCCTGTTTTGGGCACTCATTTTTCCAGTGCCCCCTCCTGCTGGCAAGTTGCACACTGATTGAACCCTAACGGAGCTCATTTGCAGTGATCCCCCATAGACAATGATCTGACATGTCCCTGCATACCCACCCCCCCACACTGCATGGGGATCCCTGCACACCCCCCCCCCCCACTGCAGGGGGGATCCCTATGCACCCATCCCACACTGCAGGGGGGATCCCTGCATCAACCCCCATTGCTGGGGGGTCCCTGCACACTGGGGCATGAGGGTCCTTGCTCACAGAAATAACTCAGAAATTGAGATAAATCTGATTCTTTGGGGCAAGATGTGCTCTGTCTGTCTGCAAGTGAAAGTTGTCATCAGCCAGGCACCCAAAATTAGCAGCACAATTAGCATGGAGCAGCCTGGAAGGACCAGGCTTGAAAGAGACAATTTCTCTCCAGCTTTTGGGGGGGTTTGGTGTAAATGAGCAAATTGGCAGAGCAGACTCGAGGTTATCCCAGAATCATGGAATCATGGAATAGTTTGGGTTGGAGGGAGAGTGTCATGGGAAGGGAAGGCGGGGAGCAAAGTAAGGGAGGGGAACAATAAAACACAGACATGGACAAGAGGACAAAGTTTATTACAGATCAAGTTCCAACAGAGGCTCTGGAATTAAATACAGGGCATGAACTCCAGCAAAATGTCCATCTGCTGGTCAGGAAACAGGGAGATGGTTCATGTGGGGTGTGCAAAATAAGCCACTTCAGCAACAAACAACAGGCTGGGGAGAAAAGAGACAAGATTCCTTGTGTTACTGGGACAGCAGACAGGGGCAAACAGGTCACTGCCAACACATGATGGGCACCTGGAGAGACTCCAAGCCAGAAAGGGACTGAGGAACTCCCAAGGGAACAGACCAAGAAAAGGGCTGGGCACAAAGGAACAAATGCATTTCTTCCACACCACACCAGCTGAGCAGCTCATCATGCACACAGATGCAACGGCTCTCACAGCCTGGGTTGGGGTGGAGGGACCTTAAAGACCATCTAGAACCCACCTCCCACCAGCCCAGGTTGCTCCAAGCCCCATCCAACCTGCCCTTGGACACTTCCAGGGATGGGGCAGCCACAGCTTCCCTGGGCAACCTGGGCCAGGGTCTCACCACCCTCACAGCAAAGGATTTCTTCCTAATATCTATCTCAATCTCCCCTCTGCCAGTTTAAAATCATCCCAACCACCTATTTCAGAACTTCTGCAGTATCAATAGAATTGTTCTATCATGACGAAAGGAGCTCTAAACAAAAGACAGCCCTTTGTGTCCCATGGAGAGAGTTCTGAGGCTGGAGCTGAACACTCTGTAGGATGAAAAGCATCCAGGAACAGAAGGAAAGTGTCTCAGGGCTGCCTGCTCTGAACCAGCACCAGTCCCTGCCCAGTGAGGACTCTGGAGGAACAACCATGGCAGAGGTGCAGCTCTTCTGGGGACATCTGGCCTCAGATTAGAGCATGTTTGATGCTGTGTATGACAAGCATCAAACTTGGTGCTGTTTGCCTAAAGACTTTCAGTCACTGATTTTCTCTTCTTGCTCATTCAAACAAGACTGCACCATGTCAGGTCCAAACACCAGCCATGACTGAGAGACAGCAAAGATCAAGAGCAAACAGCAGAGAGTGTGTCTGTCATGGGCTGGTGCTGAATGCAACCATGACCCTGGGAGAAGTGATGGCTGAAGTCTATGAAAATCTCTCTCAGGGCTTCTTTTATGTTTGTGATTGAGGACTAACTCTAGCAAAAGGTGCCTTCAGCCTCAGCCAAGTGTACCTGTGTGCAGGACATGGGGCACTTTGCTCTGCTCTGCCGTTTTTTTGAGGCAAGTGCAAACCATTCTACACAGTATTTTGTAAGCAGGAAGTTTTCAGTCAGGTCTAAACTGGAAAGTGAGCAGAAAAACCCTGTGCTGAGCACAAGTGCTTGACAAGCTTTCCAAGAGCTGGGAGCACTCATCAACATTTGCTCACCTGTACTCCAAGTCTCACCAAAATTCAGCACCAAAATTTAAAACATCCAGCCATTGCTCTGGAACACAGTCTGAGAGGCCTGAAAGAGGTTTCTGGCCCCCAACTTCCCCTGGAAGCCCCTTCAAAGCCCCACCAACACTGGGGCTCCAGCCTTGCCTTGACACCTAAAAGAACCAATATCTGTATACCCATACTCACCAAAATTCACCTACAAAACAAAATGTCCAGACATAGCTCCCAAATTCAGGGTGTGAGGCCTGAAAGCTGTTGCTGGCCCTCACCTTCCCCATGGACTACTTTCAAAGCCCCACCAACACTGGGGCTCTGACCTTTCCTTGACAGCTTCATGGTGCAACATTCATACACCCGTACTCCCAGCCTTGTCAAAATTCAGCTCTGATACTTGAAAATTTGCAGCCATTGCTCCCAAACACAAGGTGCAAGGTCTGAAAGCTGTTGCTGGCCTTCACCTTTCCCCGGAACCTCCTTCAAGGCCCGACCAACACTGGGGCTCCGGCCCTGCCTTGACACCTTTAAGTTCAAACATTTGTCCACCTGTACTCCCAGTCTCACCAAAATTTGGCTCCAAAATTTGAAAACTTGCAGCCATTGCTCCAAAACAGAAGGCTGGAAGTCAGAAAGCTTCTGCTGGTCCTCACCTTCCCCTGGCACCCCTTTCAAAACCTCATCAACACTGGGGCTCTGGCCTTGCCTTGACATCTGAAAGGTCAAACATTCATGCACCTGTATGCCCAATGAGGGCCAGCAGCAGCTTTCAGGCCTAACACCTTGTGTTTGGGTGAAATGGCTGCAATTTTTCACATTTTGGAGCTGAATTTTGTGGAGACCAGGAGTAAAAGTGTATGAATGTTTGACATTTTAGGTCCCACGCACAGTCTGCAAGGCCTGAAAGCTGTTGCTGGCCCTCACTTTGCCAATGGGTTACACTAAACAAAAAAAGGTGAGGAACAGAAGCTTGATATCGATTTAATGGTTACAACGTGAAAACGGACACCAGTTACACCGACCATAAAAGAGAGGGACACAAGCCTGATGCTGGTTTAAATGTTCTCAAAGCAGCCCTATCATAGCACTGCTGGCTTTGGAGCAAGATGATTTCTTAGCCACTTTATGATCACCTGATTTTCCACATTCTGGTAAGAGCCCTGGTTATGATGTGAAAACTTACACCAGTTACTCCCACAAATAAGTTTGGAGACCGAAGCAGGATGATGGTTTGAATGTTCTCTTTGCAGCTCTCTCAGATACCTACTGACTTTGCAGTCATGCACTTTCCTTGCCAGTTTATGATCACCTGCTTTTTCCCATTCTGGTGAGAGCTTACACTGGTTAAAAAAAACCCAACATATGGGAGACTAAAGCCAGATGCCCTTTCAAATAACTCTTAGGAGTGTTTTCATATCTCTGTTGACTTTGGAACACTCTGCTTTCCTAACCAGTTTACAGTCCACTGCTTTTTACATTTTTCCCTTGAGTGCTGCTGACAACATGGAAACTAAAGCTGTTCTCCAACAAGAAAGGTGGAGGACAGGAGCCTTATGCTGGTTTCAATACTCTCTTAGCAGCACTTTTGCATCTCTACTGACATTGGAGGGAACGCTGAGGGCCAGCAACAGCTTTCAGACCTCATACCTTGTGTTTGGCATCAGTGACTGCAATTCTTCTAATTTTGGAGCTGCATTTTGGGGACACCCACATAACGTATGAATGTTTGACCTTTTAGGTGTCAAGGCAAGGCCAGAGCTCCAGGGTCTGTGGGGCTTTTAAGGGGGTGCCAGGGAAAGGTGAGGCCCAACAACAGTTTTCAGGCCTTGTAGGTTGCCTTTGAGAGCAATGGCTGGACGTTTGGAATTTTGGGGTGAATTTTTCAAGACTGGGAGTCCAGGTGTATGAACAATTGGACTTGTAGGTATGAAGGCAAGGCTGGAGCCCCAGCGTTGGTGGGTGTCACGATCCGATATTCAGATACGTGGCAATTTTTTATCATCTCACCAGAACAAAACAAAGGTGCACAAACAGACACTGGCACTGGTGTGCGGTCTTACGAGAGATCGGGCAGAACCCCCTTGCTTTCTAACACTCCTCACCACAGTGGGAGGCTAGGGGTGGCTGGACTCTGCCTTCCCTGTCCTGGTATAAGCCACACAGCAGCTGCACCCGTTTCTCCAGCAGGACCTGTGAAAAGGTTTAAAGGTAATCCCAAATGGTGAAATTAAGACACAAACGAGGTCCAGATGTCACATGCACACTGAACTTTATTGGAGTTACACAGCAAAGTCCCTACAGTGGATAGGACAGGGAGGAAAACAGAAACAGAAAAGGAAGGAGAAAGCAGAATTACAGAGATTAGCAAGATAATAGTTACCACCACGGTCCAGCGACGTCATCAGTGGGGAAGCGCTTCAATGGGAGAGTGCTGCTGTGAGGAAGAGCTTCCATGCACCCGAAGTGTCCCAGATTTTTATATAGTTCTTGCCCAATGCCCTCTCCCCCCACCCCCCCCCTCACCTTTTTCTCCCAGTACAGGGGAGGAAATTCCTCTGTCTTCTCCATGCTCCTCCGACATGGGAGGGAGAGTGAGGGGGGGCATCGTGCTGGGCTATACCTTACAGATGGTCTTTGTCAGGCTAATTAACAAGATAAGCCATTGACTGGGCCAGCGACAGGGTGCTTGAACGGGATGAAACAACTTGGCACCTCAGGATAGTTTATCAGTTGGAGGTCAGACTTTTCTGGCCAAGTCAGTGATTCACATGAAGTCTCAAGGCCTGGTTATCGCTGGATATCCTGCTCCCAGAGCCAGCTGAAGAGCTCCTTTTTCTTCCATCTCAGCATGTCCCACACCACATTCCCCAGTACACATCACAGGGGAGTAAAAGGTTTGGTGGGTTGCTGAGACATTTCTTTAGTCCAGCAACTAGTCCTGTTTACCTCTCAGATGTCTCAGGACAAACACCAGGTATCCTGAGTGTCCAAATTCACTGTCTATTTCTTGGATTGTTTGAGACACTATATATCTGGAATGTCACAGTGGGACTTGGAAAGGAGTGCGCGGGGAGGGTGAGAGCCAGCAACAACTTTCAGGCCTGGCACTTTGTGTTTGGGAGCCATGGCCCAATGTTTGGAATTTGGGGGTGAATTTGGTGATATGGGAGTACGGGTGTCCTGGGGAGGTGCTCAGGTCTCGTTCCCTCCCCCAACAATGAAGGAGAGTTAGGGTTGTCCCTGAGGGTCCTTGGAGGGTCTTGGAACAGGGCCCAGGTCCTGCTTACCCTCAACATCCAGAATGAGGCCCTGGGGAGCCTTGCATGAGGGTGGGCAGGGGGGTGTGTCAGGGGGGCCCAAACGGCTTTGACTGGTGTGTGTGTGCACTGGAGTGCACAAGGGGGCTTTGCATGAGAGTGGGGGGGGGGGGTCCTTCAATGGGGAGTCCTACAGCTGTTTTGCATGGGGGGGATCCCAAAGGGCTTTGCACAGGGCGGTGGTCACACAGGTTTCTCATGATGGTAAAGTGCCTTCCCCCCAGGGCATCGCCCCCCCCCCCCCAATTTTTTTGGCCTCTCAAGCACCGATGGCGTCTGGCCGCCGCTGTGGGTTTTTCTTTCCTTTTGTTTATCAGTAGCGAAAGCAGGGGACCCTTTTCGAACTTGCTTAGTGGGGCTCCCTTTGAGTACTTTTGATTCCTTTGCTAAGTGTGTTAAGGATGAAAAAAAAAAAAAAAAAGGCTTTTAGATAAGGTAATGAGTGCTTCACGAGTAGCTTCTATGATTGCAGTTTTAACTGACTTTGACCCACAGGAGATGGATCTGTTAGGTTCCTTTCCTAGTAATATGCCACGCTACAAAATAGAGCAGCTATTGATTTTTATTTTTTTTTACTTTTTACTATTGGCACAAGGACATGAATGTGAGGATTTCGAGGGTATGTGATGCATGAACTTGTCTGACCATTCAGAGTCGATACAGAAGAAGATCCGAGATCTTCAACATCTCACGAAGCAATTAACTCACTCAAGTGTAGGCCTTGATGGATGGGTGGCAGGCTGGGGTATTACTGAATGGTTGAAAGATCTTATGGTATATGGACTTACATCCTGATAGTAATGTTGGTTGTGCTGTCAGTTGTACTATGTATTTTGAAAATGTTTAACCACATGATGAAAAAAAAAAAAAAAGATCCTTTTTGGAGGAACACGGTCACGAGTATTTGGCTATGATATGGAAATAATGAGGGTGAATGGACAGTAATGAACAGAGTGAGACAGCTTGTGGCACATGTTGGCCCCATGTGTCACAACCTCGTCCCACCGTAAATATACATCCTGGGCAGGATGGCTTGCGACACATGTTGGCCCCATGTGTTGGAACCTCGTCCTCCTTATAAAAGGTATGTGGACCGAGTTTCTCTCAAACACCATAGTTTGTAATAGCAAGAGTTTATTGCACCTTATATTATGCACCTTTTATTTTGTATTGTGTTGTATTGAATAATCTGTTGTATTGATGTCATCTGTGTGTGCTTTGCTATTTATATTGAATAACCTGTTGTATTGATATAACCTGTGTGTGTTTTGCTGTAGTAGCAGTTTGTTACTGGATAAAGAAGGTGGAAGGACTTGGGCTGGCAAACCATCTCCTACCATCATCAAGGGCAAGCCTGGGTTGGCCTCTGTGTTTGCCACCAAGAAGAACCTCGAGCTCCGCTGGTGACTGCACCCCAGTAGGCGTTGAGTGGTGGAGACATATGCCATACCAGACCTTGATGTGAGGGATGGCCTGCTCTATTATAAGAGGGCCATCCAGGAGGGGAGGGCAGGCCACAAGGCCTGTGATTGACACAAATTGATACGCCAAAGCCTGGATTATGCCCACCTTATTACTAAAACAAAAAGGGGGAACTCCAGGAGTGATGCCAACTGAAACAGAATGAATAAAGTATTGTAAGTGTTAAATTATTTGCGCTTATCAGGTCAATACCAGGAACCACCTATGCTGATACATAGCTTAGCTTTAAAAGATGCTCTCACTGAAACAACAACCCAAAAAAAAAAAAATTTAGTTCAGTTTAAAAATCTGCAAACTGGTCAATGGGAAGGACCTGCTGAGGTTAAACTAACTGGCAGAGGATATATGTGTTTGCTTACAGGGGATGGCACCCGATGGGTTCCTGCAAGATGGGTAAGACCACATATCACCAACACAGAGCCCCCAGGATTCATACTGTCAACTAAAAACCAAAACATTGTAAATATAGCAGACAATAGTGATATCTGTAGTATAAGGCTTGCTCAATTAGCTAACTGAAGATGAAGGGGATACTAACTTTTGTGTTAAGTATGGCACTAATAATTGTGTATGGTTCTGCATTAATGAGTATTAATCCTAGACAAAATATGTGGGTGACTTGGGCAAATTAGACTGGACAGCAATCATTTTGTCTTTCCATGGCAACAATGGGAGCTGTGATATTGATGATAGTGTTTGAAATTTTGCTTGTAATACTTTGTCTGTTACTATAGTAAATAACATGATTGGAAAGGCAGTTAAACAAGTCTGGATTGCTCAAAAGAAAAAAGGGGATTTGTGGAGGATTTTCTTGCAGAGCATGGGCATGTGAGCAATCCAGCCTTTGGTATAAAAGCTTAATTGTACTATTGAGACTTTAGCTGGACTGCTGTTATCTCAAGGCCAACAGAGGGATAATTATAGCTGGGAAAGAAGAAAGCTAGCAGAAGAGAAACAACTCCCACATGCAGATGAAGGAACGAGATACCAAAGGTGCTGAGATCATGCTATGTAAGGACTTTGTGTGCTTCGGGCTAGTAGCCAATCATGTATTAGAAGCAGGTATATGGACAGTAACAGTGCACCAATCAGACTGAAGCATTATTCGTGTGGACAAAAGCATTTAACCAACAGTAGGATGGCTTACAGCGTGTGTCCCGGGCAATGAGGTACATAACAAAGCGTTTGTTTACAATAAACGGCTTTCGCTGGATCACTTTGATCGTGGTGCGTTAGTCCGAGCTCTCGCCACAGTAAGGTAGTCCCAGAGGGTTTTGCACAAGGTTGGGAGATCCCAAAGAGCTTTGCATGAGGACAGGGGCCACACAGGAGGTTTTCATGGAATCACAGACCTCTAGAGATCATCTAGTCCAACACCCCTGCTAAAGCAGGATGTCCTGGAGCACATTACCCAGGACTGCATCCAGGGGGGCTTTGAACATCTCCAGAGAAGGGGACTCCACACCCTGCCTGGGCAGCCTGTCCCAGGGCTCTGTCACCCTCACTGTAAAGACATTTTTCATCATATTTCAATGGAACTTCCCATGTTCCAGCTTGTGCCCGTTGCTCCTCGTCCTGTCCCTGGGCACTGCTGAACAGAGTCTGGCTCCATCCTCCCTGCACCCACCCTGAGATACTTACAGGCATTGATAAGGTCTCCCCTCAGCCTTCTCTTCTCCAGGCTGAACAGTCCCAGCTCTCTCAGCCTTTCCTCATAAGAGAGATGCTCCAATCCCCCAGTCATCTTTGTTGCCCTCCCCTGGACTCTCTGTAGTAGTTCCCTGTCTCTCCTGAACTGGGGAGCCCAGAACTGGTCTGTTCTTCAGATGTGGCCTCACCAGGGCAGAGCAGAGGGGGAGAATGATCTCTCTTGACCTACTGTCCACATTCTTCCTTATGCACCCCAGGATTCCATTGGCCCTCTCGGCCACAAGGGCACATTGCTGGCTCATGGATCATTTACTGTTGTAGTGGACCTGCCTATACGGACTGTAAGCCACGCCCCTACAAAGACTAATGATTCTCATGTTGGTGGAAAATCTGGGGAGAAGCAGACTAAAAAGAAGACTAGAAAAGCAGGAACCCAGAGGCGGGAAAACCGCAACATTGTTACTAACACCTCAGCCGCCTTGGAACCGATGTTGGGAACGGACCAATGGACTGGCGGATTAACTCACAAGCCAATCAACAGAGGAGTTTGCCAGTCCCGTTCCCTATAAAAAAGGCTCGTTTGAGCCCGAAGCCGCTCCGCTTCGCCTGGGGGTTAGCTGTGCAGAAGAAGAAGACCACGAGAAGAAGACTTGCCAGCCACTGCACCTATTCATCGCAGCCGTGGGCTTGAGCCGGGATCTCAAAAGCCTTTTTCAAGGCTCTTAGGAGCTGAGGGATCTCGAGCGCTCGCGAAGACCACTGGAGAGAAGCAGCTGGCCAGCAAGAGCCAGGGGGGGTTCCCCGACTCCATCGGGATGCAGGACGCGTAAGACCTTCCCTGACCGCCACACCCCTGCTGCTTCTCCTCGAAAAACCCTAAATTTCCCTGGGAGGTGGGAGGGGGGAGTGGGAGATCCTTTCACTCGTTACCTTCCCCTCTCCGTTTTCCCCGGATCCAGCCGCGGGCGCTTTATTCCCCCCTTATTTTGCCTGAGTTGTATCGATTGTTGGTCTCCTAAGGTTGCTATTGCTGTTATTATTGCCATTACTGCTGTTGTGTTGTTGTGCCTTTCTAATTTTTAAAGTAAAAGCACATAGTTTTAAATTGGCCCTAGTCGGAGACTTTATTCTTTCGTCTGGTGTTCCCTATAAATACCTGGGGGGGGGGGGGTTGTATGGAGATATCAAAGCGGGACTTGCCGCTCGGGTCCCCCTGTGAATGCACGATTCTTGGGCCCGTATTTACCAACCGTGAGCATGAGTGAGTGACTGAGACACGGCAAGAGCCGCAAGGCGAGTGTGGACTCCTGAACCGTGGTTCCGTTCTCCCGCGAGGGAAATGGCCGGTGACGGAGGAATCGAAAGGCGTGGAAGGACAGCGCGGTTGTGGGCATGTCTGAGGAACGGAGTGTGAGGCCGAGCGAGTGTGCGTGCTTGCTCTAAGACATCACACTCTGATAAATCCGGCCCTCGAGACACCTGCTTCCACCCATCCAACACAGTCGCTCCAAAATTCAAGCACACAAAGCCCGGGGATTGTGACATTTAATTTTGGTGTCAGAAGTGGGATATCTCTATACAAACCCAAACACGGCCGAAATAATGGGTCTCCTGGATATGCTGTTCAAACAGATGGACTCTACCCCCAATGAATCCGCGACCTTACCCCTTCACCCCTTCCAGCAATGTCCTTTACTGGTGCCCTTATGGGACCAGATTACAAAATATGAATACCTCCCTTCCAAAACCTTTTTGGAAATAGTCAGCAAATACTACTCTAATGACAATCTGGAAAGTGTAGCTGAGATGCTAGAGCGACTCGATTGTCCCTCTGGTCTCTCAAAGGGCCAAAGACGTAGGATTAAGAAGTGAGGTATGGAGTACTACCATGCCCGGATGTACTTGACCCTTGCTTATATTGTATGGGAGGAGAAAGAGAGGTATAGGAACATTGCTGAAGGAGGTGGGGAAGGAACAGCAGGGATGCCACCCAAAAGGCACAACATAGGCAATAGCAACCACCTGGAGCAGGACGAAAAGTCTGGAGACCCCATAGCTGAGCCTTCTCCTGATTCTCTGGAAGAGAAAACCTCCAGCAATACAGAAGACAGCAGCTCGGGAGACAAGTCTGTTAAAAGAGTCTCCTTTAAACCTTTATTAGGAGCTGCTGCCGCCCAAATCGCTCAGGCTAAAAAACGATTAAATACCTTTTCTGATTTGGCGAAGCTAGAAAAGGACCTGGTCTCCTTTAAGGGAGAAATGACCAATACCGTGAAGACCCTCAGTGAAAATATACTCAAGCTAACTGAGGCTGTGGGGAACCTCTCGAGGAGCTCTTCCCGATGCTCCTCGAGAACTTCCTGAAAATCCTCCTCCTCTGAGTCGGAGGAGGATGCACCAAAGGTCCTTCGACTGATTATAAAAACCGAGATCGTGACCACCTGGAGGGGTAGGTCCCATACAACCCAGAGAGAGATTCCCTACTCTCCTCTGGAGTTGGCGGATTTAAAGAAAAGATTTTTAAAGAAATTCAGAGAAAACAATACGGAATACGTCATCCGTGTATCTGCAGATGGCGGAGATAACATCCAGTTATCAGAAACAGAGGCAAGTGGCTATTGGGGACCGGGTATATTATTGACCACAGGGAACAATGAAGCTCCCTGGTCAATAACACAGAGAGCTGCATATAATATTGGGCTGCTAGACCCCATGTCCCGGGGGGAACTCTACATATTAAAGGGGGATATCAATCATCTGATGGAAAATATTCATAAAGCAGCCGTAATTCAATTTATCTATCAGACCGAACTAAATGCCGATACAAAAAGTGACTCCCCACTTCTCCAGAAAGTCCGGCCAGAGAGGATGGATATCCTTATTCAGGGATTGCCCGGACAATTAAAAAATCTGGCCATACAAATTAAAGCCAGGATTGCAAACTCAGACCCCAACGAGAACCCCTATACCTGGGGTGACCTGGCAAAAGAATTAACAGAATATGGGAGGCGCTATGAAATTCCTGAATACGACCCAAAAAGGATACGACAATTGGCCAATAATAAGCCCTCCTATGCTGCAGTGGCTGCACGCCCATCTAAGCACGCCCCTCCGACGTCAGGGGGTGGGCGGGGTGAGCGTCCAACCACGAGTAATGGCAGCAAGGGACGTAGCGGTGCATGTGACCGTCCAAAAAATCAAAATGGCTCCTGGCCGCAGTCTAGTTCCAGCCCGGGACCTTTTGCGTGGCTCAAAGAGGAGGCTCTTTGCAAAGGGATCCTGCCGACCTTGTTGTCGTGGAACTATAGTTATAGCCATCTCAAAGAATTAATTGAGAAGTGGCCAGATCAAAAAACCAAAGAAAATTATTCCAATTTGGGAAACTAAATAAACCTCCCAAAGCTGAAAAGAAACGCCAAAGAAAGCGGCGGAGGGAGGTGATTGGTTCAAAACAAAATGAAACCCAAAGCAATGATCAGGCACAAGAGTGGGAAGCCAAGGCCTCAAATCCAAATGATTGGACCACAATCACGGAAACCAAATCTGACCCCAAAAATAATTTGCCTCCTCTCAATTGGCAAAACATTCTAAGGTTAACCCAAAATTCACGGGGTGATTTGGAACTCATGTGCAGTGTTGGTCCTAAAAGGTATCCAGTTACATTTGTTGTGGATACAGGAGCGCAGATCTCCACGCTAAGAAAAGATGTGGCACAGCGATGTGGCATTAATCTGTCTCAAAAATCTATGCTGGTGAGTCGTGCTTTTGGCCAGCCCACTCCTCAAAAGATTGCCAAAGTCTCTCTAAAACTGCCAGGCGAGGACAGCATAATTCGGACAGAAATGATAGTGGGTGACATTCCCTACAATTTCTTGGGAATGGATATATTAAAAGGAAGAGCGTGGAGAGATGACAGCAGTAATTTCTGGAATTCCGGCACACCCACTTTAAACATTAGGTTATTGCAACAAGCTCCTGCGCTACCACAAAGTCGGATAACCAATACAAAACAATACCTGGTGTCTCTGGCCGCCAGAGAGGGAATCAAAGAAGTGATTGAGGATTTAAAAGAAAGGGGAATAATAATAGAAACTCACTCACCCTTTAATTCCCCTATCTGGCCAGTTAAGAAAAGTAACAGAAAGTGGCGACTCACAGTTGATTACTGGAGGAAGTGGAGCCGACAGGCGCGCTCTGTGAACACTCACTACGGATACAGCCGCCGCTGTGTGTGCATCGCTGTGGAGACTGCCGTGGAGCCATAGGGCGCCTTTCCTGTGGTTGTTGGCGTGTGAACGTACCGAACAGACTGCGAACGTACCGAACGGACTGCCTGCCTGAAGTCGCTGGAGAAGGAGGAGGGTCCCGACTAGGGATCGGCTTCGGCCGCACGCCGGTGGTGAGACTTGCGACCTTGACTACACTCTGACATTTCCTATTAACACTTATAGACATTCATACATACTATACACTCACTTTCTATTAAACTTCCTAAAGGCTCTCTCCAAGCTTTTTTCCCTCTTATCCCTGTCCGGGAATAAGAACAGGGGGGAAGGGGGATATTTCTATTGGTTTTTTTTTTCTCTTTTGTTTTTGTTTGTTTGTTTGTGTATTTTTCTTATATATATATTCTGACATTTGATATTGTTCTGTAGAAATGGACTTGCCAAAACCGTAGTGCCTTTAATAAACCTATTGATCCTTGAGCACTGTTTGTGAGTGTGACAGGGAGTGGTCCTCAGCCCTCGATCCCCTTTTGGAGGGGGAGTGGGTCGTGGCTTTACCCATCTCGGCCCGCGACACCAGCCAACCAGTTATGTTATCATAGAAGGCTAGCAGTTTTACCCTTGGTAAATATATGTTGACCACTCCAAATAACTCCCTGTTCTTCAACGCGTTTAGAGATGATATCCAGAATGATTCCCAAGGGACAGAGGTGAGACTAACCAGCCTGTAGTTCCCTGGGCCCTCCTTCTTGCCCTTTTTGAAGACTGGAGCGATACTGGCCTTCCTCCAGTCCTCAGGCACCTTTCCTGTTCCCCATGACCTTTCAAAGATGATGCAGAGTGGCCCAGCAATAACATCTGCCAGTTCTCTCAGCACTCACGGGTGCATCCTATCAGGGCCCATGGACTTGTGGATGTCCAGTTTGGCCAAGTGGTCTCTAACCCAGTCCTTCTCTACTGAGGGAAAGTCTTCCTCTCTCCAGACCTTGCCTCCAGGGTCTGGGATTCATGAGGGGACAGCTTTAGCAGTGAAGACTGAAGCAAAGAAGGCATCAGTAACTCCACCTCATTCACCAGTGGACCAACATTGTCCTGGTCTTCCTTTTTCTATTGACATACTGAAAAAACCTCATCTCGTTTTTAACCACAGTGACCAAGTTGAGTTCTACTTGAGCTTTGGCCCCTCTCCTTTTCCCTCTGCAGAGCTTCACTACATCTTTGTATTCCTCACAAGTTGCCAACCCCCTTTTCCAAAGGTTTTGCACAAGGACACAGGGTGTCACACGAGGCCTGGCCAACCCCAGAGAACAGGCAGTGGGAGCTGTGCCACTGGGCCGGCTGGCATCCCAGGAGACCCTCAGATGAGGAAGCCACCTTCTACCTGGTGCTGCAGCACAAACCCTGTTCTTCATTGTGAATGTCCTCATTTCCATCGTGCTCATCACTCTGCTGGCTGCAGGGAGTCTTCTACCTGCCCAATGCAATGCTGGTGCACACATGAGGACATGGGGGAGTTGCACGAGGATTTGCACAGTGGAGGCTGCACAAAGGATTTGCACTGGGATTGATCATACGGGGTGTTTGCATGAGGGATTTGCACAGGGGTTTCCACCCAGACCAGTCTGGGGTTCATAGAAACCCATGGAAATCATGGACTGCTTTGGGTTGGAAGTGACCTTGAAGCCCACCCAGATGCTCTTCAAGGTAGTTTCCCCATCCCTGGAGGTGCCCAAGGGTGGGGTGGACAGGGCTGGGGACACTCTGGTCTGGTGGGAGATGTCCCTGCCCAGGGTGGGGTTGGGGCTAGGTGGTCTCTGAGGTCCCCAGCCCCCCTTGTACCCCCAGCTCCTGGCTACATTGCTGGCGGTGCCGCTGATCGGGCAGTACCTGATGGTACCCTGGTGCTGCTCACGCTCTGCATCATCCTCAGTGTGGGGGTCCTCAACGTGCATCATTGCTCCCCCACCACCCACACTCTGCCCTCCTGGGCACACCAGGTGAGGGACCCTCACCCAACCCCCCTGGATGCCTAGGTCACACTCTGAATGCCTGGGTTCCCCCCAAATGCCCAGGTTGTCCCCAGCTGCCTGGGTCCCCTCCCAGACCCCACCACTGACCCCCTGCTCCCCCTGGGCCCACCAGGGGAAAGTACCTCAGCAGAAGGAGTTGAGACCCCTGTGACCCCTGTGTCACACCTTTGCGACCCCCGGGTGACCCCACCCCCTGTAGCCACCCCCATGTAACCACCAGGGTCCTGTGTGACCCCTGAGTGACAACTCCCTCATTGTCCTTGAGCAACCAATGTGTAACCCCCAAGTGACCCCTGGGCGACCCTTTCCCCTGTGCCACCCCCAGAGTGCCCGTGTGACCCCTGTGGTCCTCATGCCACCCTCTTGTGACCCCCACCTGACCCCTGTGTGATTCTTGGGTGACCTCCCCTCATCATCCTCATGTGAATTCTGTGTGACCTCTGGGTGCCCCACCCCCCCCATTGTCCTTGTATGACTCCCATATGAGCTCCGCAGTCCTTTTGGTCCTCGAGTGACCTGTGGAGCCCAGGACTCCTTCCCCCTCGCAGGTTCAGCCCCCGCTGCCCCCCCAGGACTATGGCCTATGACCTGTCCTGTGCTGCTTGGTCTTGGCCCCCCCTGAGCTCTGGGCCCAGCCCAGGGGGTACTGGGGTGGGGGAAAGCCCAGCTATGAGATGGGGGCCCAGTGCCACCTCCTCCAGGGCCTGGGGGGGCAATGCCATTAGTGAGTCATGACAGAACACACCTCCACACGCCTTGGGTGTGGGTAGAGGTCCTCTGGGACCAAATTGCCCCCAAATGGCTTGAGAAGTGGCCAGGACATGCTATGGAAGGCTAAACATGCTAAGGACAGGCTAAGGGTATGCTAGGGAGGGCTGAACATGCTCATGACATACTAAAGGCTTGTTAAGAACATGTGAGACATCAAGAAGGGTGAGACATGTGAAGAACATGCGAAGGATGTTCCAAGGGCACATTACGGACCTGTTGAGAAGGGCAAATTATATTACAGTATGCTAAGAACATGCTAAGATCCTCTGATGCCAATTTCACCACCCCCAAGGCCCCAGAACATGCCCAACTGTGCATGACCATGCTAAGAACATGAGCTGTGCCCCCCTTCAGGGCTGGGTCCAGTTCTGGAGCTCCCATGTCACAGACTGAACACAAGAAGGACATGGAGCTGTTGGAGCGAGTCCAGGGGAGGCCATGGAGGTGACCCGAGGGCTGGAGCAGCTCTGCTCTGGAGACAGGCTGAGACAGCTGGGGGTGTTCAGCCTGGAGGAGAGAAGGCTCTGGGGAGACCATGCGGAGTAGGGGAGGTTTGACACCAGAACTGCCCACTTTGACCCCCAAATCGGCCCATTTTCACCCCAAATCTAGCCTACTTGACCCTAAATAGCAAACTTTGACCCAAACAATTGGCCCATTTGACTGAAGAATGCCTGTGTTGACCCCAAAATTGATCATCTTCAACTCCAAATTGGCCGCTCTTTTGCCCCTAGAGTAGCCTTCTTTGACCCTGAAATTACCCTTTTTGAACACAGATTTGCCCATATTGACCTCAAAATGGGCTCGTTTTGCCCCTAAATAATCTATTTGGACACAAATTGGCCATGTTACTCTCAAAATTGGCACTTTTCATACCCAAATTGTCCATTTGGCCACTAAATAGCCTATCCTGACTCACAGTATTGCCCACTTTGACCCCCAAATTGACCCATTTGCCCCATTTGCGCATGCGCAGCCCTAGAGCTGCAGTACCCATCCCTGGCCGGCAGGTGCCAGCAGTGAGCGCTGCACAGGGGCTGTACCGCCCTGCGGCGCCACCGAGCTCGGATGGGTACTGCAGGTCTAGGGCTGAGTCAGGGGAAGGAGCATGGCCCACTAATCCAGCCTGTGCGAGTCCCTCTGCAGAGCCTCAACCCATGGATCCAGCCTGTCCAGGTCCCTCTACAGAACCTTAACCCATGGATCCAGCCTGTCCAGGTCCCTCTACAGAACCTTCCTACCCTCAAGCAGATTAACACTCCCAGAAGCTACGAAGACAAGCTGAAAGAGTTGGGGCTGTTCAGTCTGAAGAAGAGAAGGCTTCAGGGAGAACTTATATTGGCCTTCCAATACCTAAAGGGAGCCTACATGAAAGATGGGCAGAAACTTTTCACCACACAGTGTAGCAGTAGGACAGGGGGTAATGTTTTTAAACTGAAAGAGGGGAAATTTAGGTTAGATATTAGGATGAAATTCTTCACCATGAGGACAGTAAGGCACTAGAATGGGTTGCCTAGGGAGGTTGTTGATGCCCTCTCCCTGGAGGCATTCAAGGCCAGGTTGGATGAGGCTTGAGAAGCCTGGTCAAGTGTGGGGTGTCCCTGCTCATGGCAGGGAGGCTGGAACCTAATGATCTTTAAGGTCCCTTCCAACCTTAACCATTCTGTGATTCTGTAAGACAGCAACAAGCTCTATAGGAGAGCTGCACAGTATATAAGAGGGCTACAGGCTCTATAGGAGAATGGCACAGTATGTAAGAGATGTACAGGCTCTATAGGAGAGCTGCACACTCTGTAGCTCTGACACAGGCTCTATAGGAGAGCTGCACACTATATAACAGTGCTACAGGATCTATAAAGGAGCTGCACACTATACAGAACAGCTATAGTCTCTATAGAAGAGCTGCAGACTACGTAAGAGACCTATAGGCTCTATAGGAGAGATGCAGACTATACAGAAGACCTACAAGCTCTATAGGAGAGCTGCACAATATATGAGAACTAAATGCTCCAGAGGGGAGCTGCACAGTATGTAAGATTCCTAAAGGCTTTATAGGAGATTTAAACACTCTACAGGAGAGCTACAGGCACTACAGGAGACCTGAACACTATATAAGGGAGGTACAGGCTCTATAGCAGAGCAGAACACTATATAAGAGAGCTAGAGAATCGACAAGGGAGAGTCACACTCTATAAAGACACCCATGGGCTTGATAAGAGAGCTGCATATTATATGAGAGGGCTACAGGCTCCACAGGAGAACTGCACACTCTATGAGAGAGCTTATCAATGCCTGTAAGGCATTAAGTGTGGGTGCAGGGAGGATGGAGCCAGACTCTGCTCAGCAGTGCCCAGGGACAGGACGAGGGGCAACGGGCACAAGCTGGAACATGGGAAGTTCCATTGAAATATGAGGAAAAACTTCTTTACAGTGAGGGTGACAGAGCCCTGGGACAGGCTGCCCAGGGAGGGTGTGGAGTCCCCTTCTCTGGAGATGTTCAAAGCCCCCCTGGATGCAGTCCTGGGTAATGTGCCCCTGCTTTAGCAGGGGTGTTGGACTAGATGATCTCTAGAGGTGCCTTCCAACTCTGGTAAGTCTGTGATTCTGTGGTGCTAATGACTTCCACAAGCAAATCAAGGGCAATAACTGCTTCAGCCAGACCTTCGGCAGATCTCTGAAAAGGAAAGTAGAAAATTATCATAGATTCTATGATCATCAGTCCCTTCAACCCTACTACCATAAGGGCTGAACAAGTCCTGCTATGCCCAGGCACAAGACTTCTCCCAGCACAGAAAGAACAATGACACAGGAGAACTAGACACTGGGCCTATAATCCCTCACATTAAAAAAATGAAGTAGAGTGTCTGCAAGAAGACAGTTACATGAATTTTAATGAATAATTATTTTACATTGACATACATAAATTAAATTTATTTTGAGAAAACACCTACAACAGCACTACTCTCTAAGAAGACCTGCTAGCAAATTAAGGGTCTGTTGTAAGAGTAAACTTTAAACTTCTTAAGTCTCTACTGCATGCCCCACTTCAAAGAAGTAGAAAAATTATTGTATATAATTTACACTTATCTTTCATGCTGGGCAACAACTTCTGATGAGCTAATGAACTTTCTGCTGAACTTGCAGATGTTTACCCTGTGCAGTGTTTCTAAGGCAAGCAATCTACCTGAATTTCAACAGTATTTCAAATCAACTTCACATAAGGGAGAAAAAAGTAACTTACACCTTTGCTGTGCCAGTCTGAGACATGTTGAAAATCTTCACTGCAGCAACACAGATTTCCTTTGCCTGCAGGGTGGCATAGCCATTTACTAGTTTGTCTTCTCTTCCTTCAGAAGAGGGATTCCCATTGGATTTTTCATCCTAAAACACCAATGGTCCATCTCAGTCAATCCATTCTGATGTTAACCCCATTTTCCCAAACACATTTAACACTCAGATCCTGTGACCAGACTCTCAGCACTATGCAAATGTCACAGCAGAAGCATTTTATCTTCTCACACCAAGAAAGACACCAAGTGTCATCATTCCTCTGAACTAGGCTGTGCTACACCACACCCACCTCACACATGAGGGAGAGAACAGGATCCAGCTGAACCTGAGAACCGCCCAGCTCCTGCAGCAGAACTTCACTCACCTGCAGGAGGAGGTTTTAACTCCCTGAACAGCCTAATCCCACCCCCCTCCTTAAACCCAGCCCAACCTCATCATAAGGCTCACTAGAGGCTGAGGGAGCTGGGGTTGTTTAGCCTAGAGGAGACTCAGAGGGGACCTGAAGGGAGGTTGCAGTCAGGTGGGGGCTGGGCTCTTCTCCCAGGCAACTAGTGACAGGACAAGAGGGCCTGTCCTGAAGCTGCACCAGGGGAGGTTTAGGTTGGATATTAGGAAGCACTTCCTCATGAAGAGGGTGATTAGACATTGGAATGGACTGCCCAGGGAGGTGGTGGAGGCACCATCCCTGGATGTGTTCAAGGAAAGGCTGGATGTGGCACTTAGTGCCATGGTCTAGATGGTGTGGTGGCCTTTAGGTCATAGGCTGGACTTGATGATCTCAGAGGTCTTTTCCAGCCTCAATAATTCTGTAATTCTATGATAAACATGCACAGAAACAGCTGAAGAGCACCAGGCACAAGCAGAGGGAGTTACTTGAAGTGACAGATCAACCCAGGCTGACAAGTTCTCTCAGGAACACAGTGAGAAGTGTTCAGCTGAGACCTGCTCTGACATCAGAGCAACAAGGGCCTTTAGTTCCCCACAGGCACAAGACCATCCAGACTGAGGATCAGAACCATCAGGTGAACCAAAGGACACTGGGGATTTGCAGTGACCCCGGGGACTTGCAGGGAAGCAGCACATTTCAATGCACCAGCAGAGACCTTCACCCAGCAGCTCCTCACTTCACACACAGAGTTTAAGGCCTTCTCAGACACAAGTGCTTGTGTGTTCAGTTACCTTCTTTTTGGTTTTGGTGGGGAAGAACTGAACAATGATCCAAACACTGATCCCAAAAGCAACAGCAGAATAGATGTAAAATCTGAGCAGCCGTAAGGACACAGGCAAGTATAGAAAAAGTTCCACGTACGTATCCATTGAGACATCTAAATCCAGAATAAAGTACAGAATCTGCAAGAGCAGATTCCTACGCTAGTAATTGCGAGTAAGTACACAAGAACATGATTATACAGGACCCACAGATTCATGCCATTAGCTATTCTCAGGTTCTGCAGAAAACAGTTTCTGGTTAAAGACAAGAAAATACAATTGAGTGAAGGAGCTTTCACCTCCTCAGAGGTGTGTAAACTGTTTCATCCGTGTATCAGAGCTACCATTTTAGACTGTGACACAGAAACTCTGGGTTTTTCTTAGAGCAGGTTCTCTTAAAAGAAAAGGCAGAAAATACTTGTGCTGTGCAACTCTCAGAAAGTAAAAAGTCCTTATGAAACATTCACATCATACTGGCACAGAACTGACATATGACTCTGGACTAAAAAGCTCAATTTCAAGAGGGAAATCCTTTCCACAGAGCATGCTGCTGAACACAGCCCTGGCTTGTACACATTAAACACCACACTGATTACAACAGCAGCTTTGATGCTGAGTTTCAAGGCCAGACTGAAACCCGGATTCAACTGAAAGTCCTTTTCCAGAATTCTATCATGTGGGTGAGGTTTGATGTGGAACAAGCAAGCTTGTTTACAACCAACTTGAAAATTCAGGGTACATAATGCCATAGCTGCTGTGATTACCTAGCTCATTAAAAAACATTTAAGAGGTTAAATAAGACTTGTTTGTGACACTTATAGACTGAGAAATGCAGATGAACCCCTCCAGCTGTTATCTACAGTCCGCTTGGATCTTGGTTTTGCAGCCATCAAATAAGCACAGGAACGGAGACTTCCCAAGAGGCTGGGAACCTTGTTCACCTCCTTTTCCCAACAGGACAAAAGCTTCTTTCCCCCTCTCCCCTCCACCAGCGCCCCTGAACCCCCACACGAGCAGAGCTGAAGGGATCCCCCCCGTGAGGCTGCTGCTCCAGTGCTCGCCATCGTGCCAGCGGTCCCAGCGCTGCCGAGCCCCCCTCAGCAGCAAACTCCTCGGGGGGCTCCAGCAGCCCGGGTACCCCCCTCCACCGCACCCCTGCACCTCCCCCCGGCACCATCCCCCCTGCCCAGCCCCCACTGGGGCTGCCTCCCCCGGCCCTCGCCCCTCTGCCGACCCCAGCCCACCCCATTTAATGCCCCCGCTGTACCCCCACCCCTCGGGACAGACCGCTCGCACATACCTCCCATAGCGGCCCCTCCCCCTCCATGCAATGACCACCTCACAGTTATCACCCACCACCCTACACCCCGTACCCCCTACACACACCCTCGCCCGCTTACCCCCTCTCCTTTCTTTCCGGTTACCCCTTCCCTCATCGCCCCCGCCCCAGCCCGTGTGCCGCCCTTCCCCGTTTCCCTCCGGACGGCTTTTGCCGGAGCTACAGGAGGCGGGCAGGGCGCAGCGGCAGCCAATCGGAAGGCGGAGTCTGGCGGCCCCCCCCCCCCCCCCCCCGCGCGCCCGGCGCTCGGAGAAGGCCGGCGGCCGCCATGTCCATCTTCACCCCTACCAACCAGATCCGCCTCACCAACGTGGCCGTGGTGCGGGCGCGGCGCGCCGGGAAGCGCTTCGAGATCGCCTGCTACCGCAACAAGGTCATGGGATGGCGCAGCGGAGCGTGAGTGGTGCGCCGCCGCCGCCGCCGCTGGGGCCTGGCCCGGCGGGGGCTGGCTGCTGCGGGCGGGGAGGCTCGTGTGGGGCCCGGCAGTGGGGAGGGTTTGGAGGCCCGTGTGGGGCCGCGGATGTGGTGGGGGGAAGTGTCGTGTGAGGCCCGGCTGCGGAGTCCAGGCTGGAGGTGGGGCCCTCGTGGAGCCGGGAAAGGGGAGCACCCCGGGGGCTGTGCAATGCCCCTGCTATTTCCTGGGGAGTGGCATTTTGGTAGTAGAAGTTTCCAGGCTCCGGTGATTCAGACCTTGGCAACAAAACTTGTTCATCCAACCCATGCGTTTTTTCTGACATGGTTGAATTAAGTTTTCTAACTCTGCTTTTCTGTAGGGAGAAAGATCTCGACGAGGTCCTTCAGACACACACGGTGTTTATCAACGTTTCCAAAGGCCAGGTGGCAAAGAAGGAAGATCTTGTTCAAGCCTTTGGGACAGATGATCAAACAGAAATCTGTAAGATGGTAAGTTTCAACCACTTTGCAACTGCCTGCTTTATACAGTCTTGGAGAAGACTTCTGTTTTACCTAAGGTCATGAAACTGTGGTGTGTTGGTTTGGTACAGAAAGCATTTCACAGGATGTAGTGTTGCTAGAGACAAAAGGGTTGTTAATTGTTATTGTTTATTATTTATTCTGAGCAATCTGATTCTATGATTTGTTACAAAGTGGATAAAAAGGAATAACTTCATGGTGTAGTTTTAAATTTCATATATGTATCTGGCTGAAGAGGTTGAGTGTTATGTATAACATACAGCTTTTATGCACTGATTTCTGCAGAAAGGAAAAGAAAGGGTTTACCAGACCTGAAGAGTTTCTCACTTAGGATATATCACTGAGGATGCAGGGAAAGGGAGGGGACTCTGGTTACTTTGGAAAGTCTAGTTAAATGTTCAGAGCAGATCAGGTCCTTCTGGGCAGGATGCAAACTGAGGACTTGTTGGTGATGCAAATTCGAGCAAAGCTGTGTCTCTTTTTGTAGTTTAGTATTTCTGTGGTGGATTTTTTCCCTGAAATCTTTCCAGCATTGTCTGGCGTCAATATGTACATTATTAATGCAGTTGTTCTTTTTCTGCAGCTCACGTCTAACTGAACAGTTCAAGCAACTGCTAAATTTAACATGGTTACTAAGGGGCTCACTCTTTAGTCAAATCTGTGATGTTTATTAACTGTTTCTTTCAATTTTTTACTGTCCAGATTTTATCAAAAGGGGAGCTGCAGGTATCGGACAAAGAACGCCACACGCAGCTGGAGCAGATGTTTAGAGACATTGCGACCATTGTGGCTGACAAGTGTGTGAATCCTGACACCAAGCGGCCATACACAGTTATCCTGATAGAAAGAGCCATGAAGGACATTCACTACTCTGTCAAACCACACAAGAGCACGAAGCAGCAGGTTGGTTTTCTCACCAAATGAGACTGTGCTCAGAGCTGTTGTCTTCAGTTGTGATTTCTTGGAGTATTGTGTCCAGTTCTGGGCTCCCCAGTTCAAGAGGGACAGGGATCTACTTGAGAGAGTCCAACAGAGGCTACGAGGATGATGAAGGGACTGGAACACCTGCCTTACGGGGAAAGGCTGAGAGACCTGGAGCTTTTCAGCCTAGAGAGGAGAAGACTGAGGGGGGATCTAAATAGTATCTATAAATACATGAGGGCTGGGGGTCAAGAAGGCAGGACAACCTCTTTTCACTTGTGTCCTGTGATAGGACGAGGGGCAATGGATGCAAACTGGATCACTGGAAGTTCCACCTCAACATGAGGAAGAACTTCTTTCCTGTGAGGGTCACTGGAACAGGCTGGCCAGGGAGGTTGTGGAGTCTCCTTCTCTGGAGACTTTCAAGACCTGTCTGGATGCCTTTCTGAGTGATCTGCCCTAGTTTTGGTCCTGCTCTGGCAGGGGGGCTGGACTTAAATGATCTTCAGAGGTCCCTTCCAACCCCCAACACTGTGATTCTCTGCCAGCAGCTGCTGAGGGCTCTGCACAGCCCTGTGCTGTGCAGCCCACTGAGCAGTCATGGAGCTGCTGGCAGGTGGGGGCTGGATGCAGACAGCTTCTGAAATTCCTGCAGTTTGTTTTCTGACCATTCAGGAAGGGAGAAAGAAACTGATTCATTTTCAGTTTTCAACTGAAACCCACAGTGATATGCCTGGAAGAGAGGTAAAGCTTATATAATTTATTTTAATTGAGGTGGGAAATCAAGGCTTTGCATCTGAGCCACATGAGTTCCTGTTCTGCAGTACAGCTGCTACTTGACATTATTCCAGAGAGCTTTTTTAAGTGTTTGGCATAATCAGCAACAGCAAGAACTCTGTCCTTGTTAACTGACCAACGCAGTGTAATAGCAAACTCCCTGAAGCAGAGTGGCCAGGATCAGTCCTGAGAAATATGTCAGAAGCAAACGCAAAGGATTTGAGATTTTGATCTTTTTGGGGGTTTTTAAGCAGGTCTGTAAATGCTCTTTCTGCTTCATGTCTGTGTAGGCACTGGAAGTGATCAGACAGTTAAAGGAGACCATGCAAATTGAACGGGCTCACATGAGGCTGCGATTTATTCTCCCAGCAAAGGAGGGGAAGAAACTGAAAGAGAAGCTCAAGCCACTGATTAAAGTTATTGAGAGTGAAGACTTCCATGAACAGCTGGAAATTGTAAGTGACAAATCATAGAATCATAGAGTCATGGAATGCCAGGTGGGAAGGGACCTCAAGGATCATCTGGTCCAACCTTTCCAGGTAGTACTAGAGTTGATATGAGGTGTCTCAGCACCCTCTCAAGCTGAGACTTAAAACTGTCCAATGTGGGAGAATCCACCACTTCCCTTGGGAGACTATTCCAATGTTGGACTGTCCTCATGGTGAAAAATTTACCTCTTGTGTCCAATTGGAATCTCCCCGGGAACAACTTGTGCCCATGACCCCTTGTCTTTTCCATGTGACTCCTTGTAAATAGGGAGTCTCCATCTTCTTGGGAGCCACCCTTGAAGTACTGGAACACGGTAATGAGGTCTCCCCTGGGCCTTCTTTTCTCAAGGCTGAACAAACCCAGTTTTCTCAGCCTCTCCTCACATGGCAGGTCCTCCAGTCCTCTGATCATCCTTGAGGCCTTTCTTTGGACCCTCTCCAACCTGTCCCATCCTTTTTGTACAGTAGGGACCAAAACTGAACACAGTACTCCAGATGTGGTCTGACAAGCTGTCGCGGACCGAGATAGGTAAAGCCGCGACCCACACCCCCACCTCGGGGGATGGAGGGCTGAGGACCACTCCCCGTCACACTCACAAACAATGCTGAGGAATCAATAGATTTATTAAAGGCACTGAGGGTTTGGCAAGGCCACTATCAAATGTTATATGTAGAGATAACACACAAAAAGACTATCTATATATCTATATACCAATAGCTATACAACAATATATTTATATACCAATAACAACACACATAGAAAACAATAGATAACCTCTCCCCGTCCCCCCTGCTCCTGTTCCTGGACAGGGATAAGAGGGAAAGCCTGGAGAGAGCCTTTGGGAAATAGAGGAAAATTGAAAAGAGAAGTGAGTGGCTGGTATGTGTGTATGTTATGGATGAATGTTAGTAAGAAGCGTCAGAATGTAGTTTGCAATTCTCACCACTGGGGTACGGCCGAAGCCGATCCCTGGTTGGGATCCACGTCCTTTCCTCTGAGACTCCGGGCAATCAATCTGTTCGGTACGTCCACACGCCAACAACCACAGGAACAGGCGCCCTATAGCTTCACGGCAGCCTCCACAGCGAGACACTCACAGCGGTGGCTGTATCCGTAGTGTTCGCAGTACGCGCCTTTCGGCTCCACTTCCGGTTCCGGCCCCGCGGTGCCTCCTGGGAGCTGTAGTCTGTGGGCCTGTGCGCATGCGCCTGGTACCTCTGTCCTCTCCCCACGAGTGCCGGGGGGGCGCATCGCCAGGACTGGTCAGTAGATGTCGCTGGATTAAAGGCCATTATGGAGTCCGTCTCTCACATCTCACCCTGTGGCTTTTATGACAGCGACTGGTTTCCTGTGTGGTGTATGTTTATGTATGCGTTTGTATGTGTATGTACATCTGTACCCTATTAGGCTCTTGTCCAAACTCTTACCTCCTTCCCTGTTTGACATATATATACACTTTCACGTATCTCCATATCTATATATTGGATATATATAAAACGATATATATATAACACTTTACATGTGTTTCTGAGGGAACAATTCCCTATATGCGATGCAACGTATGTACGTATATATATATAAAATACACAAGAGAAATACTACATAAATAGGAGACCCATTAGTAGTGCATCATTAGTACCTTATTTACATACAACAACCCAAAGGGGAAACAGTTATAGGAGACATGATGCTGTATAGTGGGAGACGTTGTGTATACCATGGGGTGATCAAGTCCATAGTATGCACAAAGTACCCCCTCCTCAAAACCAGTGTCGGGTTGATCAGATCCTATTCTGGCTTGGGATGTCTCCGGTTCTTTGGGTTGTTGGTTTAGCATGTACACGTTTCTATACACAAGTACACAAATACATATTTACAATCGACCCCGAAATCCTGCTTCACTCAACATGAAGTATCCAATTTGTACTGATTTTGAGTTTTTTGTTATTCATGTGAGATGCAACCCAGGTATTCGAGTTCAGGGGTGTTTGCAGGGTCATTTTAACTTTCCCAATGTTTGGCAAGTGTACCAGTACAGTTTGTCCTGGGTGTAGGGAGATTTTTTTCTTGTTGCAAGGCTTTCTTTGTTTCTCCTTTTCTTGAGTGGGTGATGTGGGAAAGAAAGCAGTTAGACGAGGACACCCGTTTACCCCCCATCTGTTATTTATGGTGGTGACTGCATATCACAACCTTTCATCCCATTTGGAGTCCTGTGGGCAAATAAGGCTTTTTATTAACCCGTTAGAACGTTCTACTATCCCATTTGCTTGGGGATAGTATGGCATGTGGAATGTCCATTGGATGCCTTCACTTCTCGCCCACTGTTGTACCAGATGTGAAGTGAAGTGAGTGCCATTATCAGACTGAATATGTGTAGGTTTAGGTAATACCCCAAATACCCTTTCCAGGAAGCGAACTGTATTTTCACCATTTGCTTTAGAAACAGCTTCAGCACAAGTCAGACCTGACACCACTTCTACCATCACAATGATATACTGTTTGTTGCCTGATTTGCAGAAAGGACCAATGTAGTCCACCTGCCAAGTGGACCATAAGGACTTTCCCTCCCGAATATGCAGAGTGTCAGTTGTCAGGGGATGTTCCTCCAACCTGATCTTACACAGGTCACATTCAGAAATTATTGTTTTACACTGTTCACAGGTAACAGGCCACCCCCGGGTTTGTGCCTCTTTATACAAATCAAAGATCCCTGAGTGACCCCTTTTACAATGAAGCCATTCAAGCAAGTGCTCCCACTCCTGATTTTCTTCTGCTGTTTTGATTTCCACTACATTGATTTTAGCCAGTTCATCAACATAGTTGTTCCACCTGCTAGCGTCATTTTTCAGGCTGGTCTGGTGAGCAGGAATCCACCCTACATGAAAATTAGGATTTTTCTTGGCAATTTTTAGGATCTGTTGCCATTTTTCTTTCTGCCAGACCAGCACCCTGTTAATCTCCCAGTTGTTCTGTTCCCAGAAAGTTATCCATTCCACACAGCCCTTGAAGACCGAAAAGGAATCTGTGTAGATGTACACAGCGTCCTTGGCGGCCTTTTCCCGTACAAACACATTGAGAACAGCATCCAGCTCCCCCACTTGTGCACTGCCCTTATCATGATTTATTATGCGTTCAGCCGTGGAGGGTTTGACTGCAGCAGATTTGAAAAACCAGGTTTTACCCTCTCTTCAGGCTGATGCGTCTGTGAACCAGGCATTAATCATTTCACTTTTGTATTCTGGGGCCTCCTTAATAGGACTGGGAGTTTTCATAGTTAACTCTTTTTCCTCCATAGATTCAATGTGTTCCTGGATTTTTAGCTGTTTGTCCGGGCCTTCCTCTAGCTTGAAAAGGCCGGAGTAGCACTCAATCTGGCTATACCATTTCCTGATTGTTCCCTTTTGGGATATTCCCTCTGGAGGGGCTTTCCCAGACAGCACATGATTAACTACTTTGAAAGGACCCTGCAGTATCACCTTTTGTTTTTTAACAACTTTACTGACCTCTGTTAGTGCTGTGCACACTGTTAGCAATCCCTTCTCCAGAGTGGAGTATCGTTTTTCTGAGTCCTTAAAAGCTTGTGAATAGAAGCCAGTTGGTCGTGTACTCCCGTTAGGTCCCTTTTGCCAAAAGTGATATGATAAGGCACTAGCTGAAAATCCCCATTCTATTGTTATTGGATCCTCTGGGTGAAGAGGTCCCAGAGTCTGGAAGGTCTGTGCTTCCAGTATTAACAGTTCAAGAGCCTCATCATGGAATTTATTCCATTCCCAGTGATGATTCTTTTTCAAGAGATCATAAAGAGGCTGTGCTATAACAGAGAAATCAGGGATGTGTTTTCTCCAATACTGAAGGGTTCCCAGCAATTGTTGCAAATTCTTTTTTGTTAGATGGTACCTTCATCTGAGTCAATTGGGACACAGTATCAAACGGAATATTCCAGGTTCCCCCTTTCCACCTTATTCCCAAGAATTTTACCTCTTGGGATGGTGGTTGCCTTTTTCCTTCAGGGATCTCTAGCTGCATATCAGGTAAATGCTTAATTATGGCATCATAAACGGCTTTTACTTCTCCCTCACTCTGGCCCCCTATCAGCACATCATCTATGTACTGATAGACTTTCACTTTGGAATTGTTTTTGATTTCTGGAATGTTTTCCAGTTCACACGCAAGTGCGTGATGGGCCAGTGTGGGTGAGTGTTTATATCCCAGTGGCAACCTCGTGAAGGTGTATTGAACTCCATCCCAAGTGAAGGCAAAATACTTTTGGTCCTCAGTATCAATAGGGACCTGGAAAAACATGTCCTTAATATCCAGTGCTGCCAGCACGGGATGTGCTGCTTCCTGGATTTCTAGCACCAGTTCAGCTATGTTTGGTACAGCTGCAGTGAGGCCTTCTGTATTGGCATTCAATTTTCTGTAGTCTAAAGTTAGTCTCCATTTACCATCTGGTTTCCTCACAGGCCAAATTGGGGCATTGAATGGTGAATGGCATGGCACTATTACGCCTTTCTGTCCTCATGAGTGCCGGGGAGTACATCACCAGGACTGGTCAGTAGATGTCGCTGGATTAAAGGCCATTATGGAGTCCGTCTCTCACACAAGCGCAGAGTAGAGCAGGATCATGACTTCTTGATCTCTGCTGGTGATGCCCTTGTTGATGCAGCCCAGCATCCTGTTGGTTTCTTTGCCCTGCAGCACACTGTGCACTCATGGTGAGCCTGTTATCCACCAAGACCCCCAGGTCCCTTTCCACAGGGCTGCTCTCCAGCCAGGTGGATCTCAGTCTGACCTGCACTCCTGGGTTATGTGTTCCCAGGTGCAAGACCTTACAGTTCTCCCCATTGAACTTCATAAGGTTCCTGCTAGCCCACTCCTGCAGTCTGTTCAGATCATCCTGGAGGGTGGCTCTCCCTTCTGGAATGTAAACCTCTCCACTCATCTTGGTGTCGTCAGCAAACTTCATCAGGGTTCTCTTGATCCCAACATCCAGGTCACTTATGAAGATGTTAAACAGCATTGGGCCCAACATCGATCCTTGGGGACCCCACTTGTGAATGGTTGCCAGTTTGAGGAGGAACTATTTAATATCACCCTCTGGGTATGGCCTGTCAGCCAGTTCTCCACCCACTGCACAGACCACTTGTCAAGGCCCTAACGAGTCAATTTCTCCAGGAGGAGGCTGTGGGGACCATATCTAAAGCCTTGGAGAAGTCCAGGTAGATCATGTCCACCGCTCACCCTGCATCAACTGAGCGGGTCACTTTGTCGTAGAAGGTGATCAGGTTTGTCAAGCACGATTTGCGCCTGCGTTTTAGCTTTTGGCTTTTCCCAATCACGTGCTTCAATTAACTTGTTACTGTCCCCAGGAGGGTTTGCTCCATGACTTTCCCAGGGACTGAAGCGAGACTAATGGGTCTGTAATACCTGAGTCCTCCTTCTTATAGACGGGGGTGACATTAGCCTTCCTGCTGTCCTCAGGGTCGTCTCCTGATATCCACGACTTCTCAAGGGTTATGGAGAGTGGCTTTGCAATGACATCAGCAGCTCTCTTAGCACCCTCAGGTGGGCGGCATCAGGTCGAGCTTCTCTCATAGTTGACACACCAACTGTTCCTCCATTGATGGTGGGTTGGTGTCTGCATCAACCTGGGCTTTTGTTCCTATGGCCTGGGATCCAACAGGACTGGTAAAGACAGAGGTGAAGAAGTTGTTGAGGACCTCTGCCTTTTGAGCATTGTTGGGGACTAGTTCACCTCTTCTATTTAGTAGTGGGCCAATATTATCCCTCTGTTTCTGCTTGTTGTTCATGTATCTGAAGAAGCCTTTTGTGAAGCTTTTGACATCTCTGGCCAATGTCAGCTCAAGCTGAGCTTTTGCTTTTCTAACTGCATCTCTGTATACCCTGGTAATGCCCTGGTAGTTTTCAACAGGTGATGTTCCGCTTTTCCACCTCTGGTACATTTCCCTTTTGGTTCTGAGCAGACCAGAAGGTCACAGTTAAGCCAAGGGGGTCTCTTGCTCTGCCTACTTCCCTTGCCTTTAGAGGGGATGAACTGGTTTTGCATATCAAGGGAGATGTTCTTGAAAAACTCTCAGCACTCACTAGCTCCTTTACACTCCATGGAAGCTTCACACGGGACCTCTTCCAACTGAGCCCTGAGCGAGCTGAAGTTTGCTGTTCTAAAATCTAAAACCTTTGTCCTGGAATTAACCTTCACGGTGCTCAGCAGCATCCCAAACTCCACCATCCTGTGGTCACTGGCAGCCAAGTCTGTCACTAACCAAGATATCACAGAGCAGGTTTTCTTGGTCAGTGAGTAGTAAGTCCAGCTGTGCCCCATTCCTGATTGGCTCATCCAACATTAGTGTGAGGAAGCAGTCTTCTACGCATTCCAGGAACTTGATTGATGTCAGGTGAGCTGCAGTGTTGTTCTTCCAGCGAATATCTGGGTAGTTCAAGTCTCCCATCAGGACCAGGCTTTGTTGACCCTCAGCTTGCCTGAGCGACCTGAGCGTCGCTTCACTGTTGTCTTGGTTTGGGGCCAACTGTACTGTTGCCCTTGGAGACAGCCCCTCTGATTTTGACCCAGAGACCTTCAATAGGGCTACCACAGTTACCAGAGCTGACTTGATACATCCAAGATTTTCCTTAGCACACAGTCCGACTCCTCCACCTCTTCTCCCCTGCCTGTCTTTACAAACAGCCTGGACCATCTCTCAGGGCTCTCCAGTCCTGTGAATTGTCCCACTGTGTTTCAGTTATTCCTCTGATACCATAACTGTCTGACTGGGCATGGAGCTCCAGTTCCTCCTGTTCATTTCCCAGGCTGCATGAGTTTCTACACAGACACTTCAGGTGGCTGATCTTTTGGTTCTCATTTCAGGGGCCAGCTGAGGCACATTTTACACTGCTCTGGCTGGCCTGGTTTATTCCCCAATGGGTTGCAGTGGTGATGGTGGACTGATCACTGCCATTTGGGGTCCCTCCCCCTGGTGCTGCTCCCTGGCTTCTCTCTAGTAAGCCCAGTTGTACCCCTGCCCCCCTTCGAGTCTAGTTTAAAGACCTTTCTATGGTCTTTTAACCCAAGGACAAAGCAGTCCTTGGGTTTCATAATTGATTTCACTACACTGGTACAGCTCACTAGAAGGTGAGGTGAATTAAGTTGTTTGGATGAGCTGCAAGTTTACCAGAGATTCTAAATCAAGTGTAGTTTGTAGTTTTTAATTTCAGACAATCCTAGCAATGTAAGCTTGAAAGTAGCCTTTGTTATATGGAGATTGCTGCTGCAGGCTGAGGAGCATCACAGCCTAGTTTCTCTTAGCAGTGACTCCTACAACTCTGATAAGTTTGTCTGAATATCTAGGATGTTACTCTTTTTGTGAGTCAGGCCTTTATTTTCATAGAATCATAGAATGATTTGGGTTGGAAGGGACCTTAAAGATCATCTAGTTCCAACTCCCCTGCATGGGCAGGGACACCTCCCACTAGATCAGGTTGCTCAAGGCCCCATCCAGCCTGGACTTGGAAGACCTCCAGGGAGGGGGCAGCCACAGCTTCTCTGGACAACCTGTTCCAGCATCTCACCACCTTCACAGGAAAGAACTTTCTCCCAATGTCCAACCTGCATCTTCCCCTCTTTAAGCTTCAAACCATTGCCCCTTGTCCTCTCACTACACACCCGTTTAAAAAGCCCTACCCCAGCTTTGTCGTAGGCCCCCTTCAGATATTGGAAAGTTCTATAACTCCCTTTAGCAGAGGTTAATTAGTTTTGTTTAAAAAAGGTCTGTGGTAGAGCAAGATTTGGTATTGGTAAAAATCTTTGAGAAGGGATTAGAATCCAGCATTCCAACTGTTAAAAGAGACATCCAGTGTGGGTAACTGGAACCACAGAACTTCTGTGGAAATATTCTGGGACAAAAAAAAGATCATCAACCCTGCAAAATCCCTCTTAGTAACTGAACAATATTCTTTTAAAATTAAAATTACTGTTGGAACTTAAAATCATAGAATTGTCTAGGTTGGAAAAGACTTTTAAGATAATTGAGTCCAGATGTTAACCTAACACTGCCACCTTGAAAGGGGGCTAAGAAAAATCCAACCTAACTGCTTGAGGATGATGAAGGGACTGGAACACCTGCCTTACGAGGAAAGGCTGAGAGACCTGGAGCTTTTCAGCCTAGAGAGGAGAAGACTGAGGAGGGGATCTAATTAATGTCTATAAATACATGAGGGCTGAGGGTCAAGAAGGCAGGACAACCTCTTTTCACTTGTGTCCTGTAATAGGACGAGGCGCAATGGATGCAAACTAGAGCACAGGAAGTTCCACCTTAACATGAGGAAGAACTTCTTTCCTGTATTACAGAGCACTGGAACAGGCTGGCCAGGGAGGTTGTGGAGTCTCCTTCTCTGGAGACTTTCAAGACCTGTCTGGATGCCTTTCTGAGTGATCTGCCCTAGTTTTGGTCCTGCTCTGGCAGGGGGGTTGGACTCGATGATCTCCAGAGGACCCTTCCAACCCCCAACATTCTGTGATTCTGTGACTGACTGATAAAATGTGAACTATTTCAGGTGTGCCTTATTGACCCAGGCTGCTTCAGAGAGATCGATGAGCTGATCCGGAGTGAGACAAAGGGGAGGGGAACACTGGAAGTGCTCAGTCTGAAAGATGTGGAGGAAGGAGACGAAAAGCTGGAATAACAAAACCCATCCTGGAGGAGTTCTACTTTAACAGCACCCTACGAGATGATTTGCATTAGCCCCTCCTGTCAGACCCTCATGTTATCTCCAATCTCTTGCTGCCAAATATTTTCTGATGTTAATCCATTGGAATTTTTCTTTGCGGTGTTTTTTTATCATTTTACACCTGCTTGGTTTACAAATGGGTTTGTCTGTAGGAACATTTTATGTCAGAGTTGCACTGTTGAGGATTGAATTGAGACTTGGTATGAAGTTCCTCCTGCTGTGGTGTACCTTAGGGGTTGCTGTTGCAGAGTGATTGATCCGGTGCCAACCATCTTTGCTTTAAATTGTCAGTGTTGAGTGGAAGGTTGCACAGGTTGCTCAGGAGGGGTTTCATAAGGGAGGAGAGGTATATGAAGAGAAGGGACTTACATTTTCACTTTTAAACAGGTGTGAAGTGTGGATTGTGTCTAAACTGGTGTCTTAGCAGCATGGAAACTGAGTTAGACTTCTGTAATTAGCAGCTTGAGAATCAGAGTTCTTCAAAGGACCACTCTTGAATATTTCCTTCACTGGATACAACAGGACTTGCTGACTTAGAGAAAATGTTCTCCAAGTAACTTATTCATAAAATATATTTAGTTACATTAATAAAAATGAACTATCATTTCTATATACAGATACATAAATACATTAAAATATTAAATTAAAATAATAAATTAAAAATGAAAGAAGAAATCCAAGAGTTGTGGTCAATGGGACAGAGTCTAGTTGGAGGCCTGTATCCAGTGGAGTCCCTCAGGGGTCAGTACTGGGGTTAGTACTAATCAATATATTAATGAGCGACCTGGCTGAGGGAACAGAGTGCACTGCCAGCAAGTTTGCTGATGGCACCAAACTGGGAGGAGTGACTGACACACCAGAAGGCTGTGCTGCCATTCAGTGAGACCTGGACAGGCTGGAGAGTTGGGCAGAGAGAAATTTAATGAAATACCACAAGGGCAAATGTAGAGTCTTGTGTCTGGGACAGAACAACCCCATGTACCAGTACAGGTTGAGGACTGACCTGTTGGAGAGCAGTGCAGGGGAAAGGGACCTGGGGGTCCTGGTAGACAGGAGGATGACCATGAGCCAGCAATGTGCCCTTGTGGCCAAGAAGGCCGATGGCATCCTGGGGTGTATTAGAAAGGGTGTGGTTAGTAGGTCAAGAGAGGTTCTCCTCCCCCTCTATTCTGCATTGGTGAGGCCACATCTGGAGTATTGTGTCCAGTTCTGGGCCCCTCAGTTCAAGAAGGACAGGGAACTGCTTGAAAGAGTCCAGCGCAGAGCCACAAAGATGATGAAGGGAGTGGAACATCTCCCTTATGAGGAAAGGCTGAGGGAGCTGGGCCTCTTTAGCTTGGAGGAGACTGAGGGGCGACCTCATCAATGTTTATAAATACAGTAAGGGTGAGTGTCAGGAGGACAGAGCCAGGCTCTTCTCAGTGATGTCCAGTGATAGGACAAGGGGCAACGGGTGCAAACTGGAGCATAGGAGGTTCCGTGTAAACATGAGGAAAACCATTTTCATTGTGAGAGTGACAGAGCACTGGAGCAGGCTGCCCAGAGTGTTGTGGAGTCTCCTTCTCTGAAGACATTCCAAACCCACCTGGACGTGTTCCTGCGTGATGTACTCTAGGGAATCCTTCTCTGGCAGGGGGGTTGGACTAGATCTTCGAGGTCCCTTCCAACCTGTAACATTCTGTGATTACAGGAAGGTTTAGTGGCATAATGACTGTATTTGCCATGTGGATGCAGCCTCAGTGTGAGTCCTCTACATGCACGGACAGATTGGCAACATTCCTTGTGTACAAACCCATAACTGCTTGTTTTTTCATCTCTTCATGCGTCCTTTGTGAAGCACTGAAGACATAATGTTCATATTTAGCTTGTGACTGGCAAAAGCACTAACATACAGTTCATAAATCTGCAAGATGCTGAGGTTGGACAGTGGAACAGGCTGCCCAGGGAGGTGTTGGAGTCGCCATCCCTGGAAGTGTTTCAACAAAATACAGATGTGGTGCTTAGGGACATGATTTAAGCACTGAGTGGGTAGATTAGGTTATGGTTGGTGGATTTAGGTTATGGTTGGACTTGATGATCTTCAAGGTCCTTTCCAACCAGGATGCTTCTGTGATCGTGTTGGTAATACTTGATTTCACAGTCCTGTAATTCCTTTGTTTTCATGTTCAGAACCTAGAGCACAGCAGGGTGGCTGCAGGTTAAAGATCCTGAGTTACAGAGACTGAATTACAAGCTGGGTGCTAGGAAGGCAATTTCCCTATAAACTCTTTTTCTGCAGATCATTAGGGATTTTCTCTGGTAGAGGGACCTTGATTTTATTTATCAACAAATAAATGTATTTGCTTGCATTTCTTGTTATGTTTATAGTTCAGTGACAATGTATGGTAAGCCTCCAAAGGAAGATCAGTCTTGGGACCTGGTTTGTTCTTGCCAGTTTCAACAGGACCGTAACTCCCTGCACAACTGTTTCCTGACTAATGCAACCAAGTTTCCAAAGGGACTTGTCCAGGTGGTAGCAGACTCCTTTTGGCATTTGAAATGGCAGCTTCCAGGTGAGCACTGGTGTGTTTGGGTGTAGGTGCACCTTGAAATTGCCCTCACCCTGTTTCTGGTGGGGCTTGGAGCAGTCTCCTGGCTGGGTGGCTTCCAATTGCCATACCTGTGATGATAGGAGACAGACCTGGGATCCCAGCTGATGCCCTGTTTTTGTCTACCTCCGAGAGCTCAGGAATTGCTTATTCATTAATTTGTTGCCTGCAGAAGTGGAAAGGAAAGGGCTGTGGGTGTTGATGGTTGAGCAGGAGGTGATGGCCAAGCAGTAAGTGCAGTGGTGATGGTTACCCAGACACCTGGAGCTCGATTCTGTTGGTGGTTACAGCCCAGTGGCCACTCCACAGGGCAGTGGAGCTGTCGTGGCTGCGGGGCTGGAGGGCAGAGGCAAGAGCACCGGCTGGAAGCCCAGCCTCAGCCCATGTGCCTAGGAGCTGCCCCCTGTTGTTGCCCTGCACGGTGCTGCCCTTCCTGGCTCTGCAGGGACGGCCCGAGGCAGGAAGGGGGCTCTCGATTCCCCCGTTGTCCTGCACAACGTTACCAGCAACGCCTTCATGTCCTCCAGAGCAAGGGAGGAAGCTGCTCATGCAGACCTGTCAGGAAGAGCTCTGCCAGAACATAGAGGTGCTCCCCCGCCTGTGTTGGGCACTGCAGGATGATGTCTGCGCCCTGGGCACTGTCCAGAAGGGACTGGCAGGTCCTGCCAGTAGCTGTAGCCCTGCCTGGCACTGGCCCTGCAGAGTCAGCTGCTCCACCAGTCCTCTCCAGGACAGCAGGAGGATGTGACCATGCCCAGGCTGGTGGTGATGCTCTCTCTGCCCCTCCCCTGCCCACAGAGCAACAAGCTGAGCATCTCCAAGGCTTGTGGAGCACAGGGGTGCTTGGGCATGGCTTTGGTGAGGAAGACGGGAGGTAACTGCAGGGTCTGGCATGCACAGACTGCTGACATGGTGCTGGGGCTCTGGGGATGCTGGGAAGGACAGGGTGCACGGCAGAGGGACCTGGTGTGGGCACAAGGACGGCCTCACAGACACGAGGTGTTCACTGTAGTCCTGTGGGTCCCTTTTCAGTGTGGGACCATCAGTGCAGGTCACCCTTCAGCTCCCAAACAGAGTATTTCACAGAAACAGAACCAGGAGAAAGGAAGAGAAAGGAAGAGAGAGGGAGAGGGGGGAGAGGGGAAGGAAGGAAGGAAGAGAAAGGAAGAGAGGGGGAGAGGGGGAGAGGGGGAGAGGGGGAGAGGGGGAGAGGGAAGGAAGGAAGGAAGGAAGGAAGGAAGGAAGGAAGGAAGGAAGGAAGGAAGGAAGGAAGGAAGGAAGGAAGGAAGGAAGGAAGGAAGGAAGGAAGGAAGGAAGGAAGGAAGGAAGGAAGGAAGGAAGGAAGGAAGGAAGGAAGGAAGGAAGGAAGGAAGGAAGGAAGGAAGGAAGGAAGGAAGGAAGGAAGGAAGGAAGGAAGGAAGGAAGGAAGGGAGGGAGGGAGGGAGGGAGGGAGGGAGGGAGGGAGGGAGGGAGGAAGGAAGGAAGGAAGGAAGGAAGGAAGGAAGGAAGGAAGGAAGGAAGGAAGGGAGGGAGGGAGGGAGGGAGGGAGGGAGGGAGGGAGGGAGGGAGGGAGGGAGGGAGGGAGGGAGGGAGGCCACAAAACCAAAACACCATAGCCACACACCCCACAAAACCAACAACACACAACCCACAAAAACCCACCATGCCCACTAGAGCATGTCCTGAAGTGCCACATCTACACCTTTCTTGAGTAATCCAGGGATGGTGGCTCTACCACCTCCCTGGGCAGGCTGTTACAGCACCTGATTACTCTTTAGGTAAAGAAATTCTTCCTAATCTAGTCTGCTCATTTAGTCATACACTGTTGATTAACTCCTGGGACATAAGACTGCAGTCCAGTCGCCCCCAGTATAGGAGGGTTGTTGGATAGCAAGGGGATTGTAGTCTGAAATCCTGTGGCTTCAATGGGAAGGTCCCCCTCCACCACACCTCTGTGTCTCTCTCTCAGAGACAGACTCTCACACTCTCACACTCTCACACTCTCACACTCTCACACTCATTAAGGCTCTTTGCCTTCTCACAATCCCTTCCCTGCAGTCTCAAGGTTCTGACCTGGTTCTGAGCCCGTGGAGATGGAGCTGCTGGTCCCACGGAGCTGCCTTTGCCTGGGGCCTGTTGCCAGGCCAGAGCGGGGCTGTCGCTCCCCACCAGCCTCTGGGGCACCCATTGCTGTTCCTGACACCAGCCCTGGGGCTGCATTATGCAGAGTCCCACCTGCCACTGCCACCAGCAGATGCCTACCTCTACCTCACTCCCACCAGCTGCCAGAGCAAAGCTCTGCCAGACCTGGTCCCACCAGAGGAGTGATATCTCAGGGCAACATCCCAGCATCCCCAGCTCCACCTTGGGGGCAGTTTTCCAGTCAGGACCCCCTTTTCCTGCAGATGCCCAGTGAGCCCTGCCTCCAGCCTGGTGACCTCTTGTGTGCCCATCCAGGAGACCCAGGAGAAGCTCCAGGCTGAAATCCATGGGCAAGTGAAGCAAAGCAACGAACTGCTGCACCAGGTGAGGCAGCAAAGCTGAGCGCAGGATAAGTTGCAGAGGTGGCTGCAGTAGCTGGAGGATGCCACCAAGGAGGACAAGTGGCACCAGTTGCAGGTGTAGGTACCCACGGGGGGGGCCTTTAATCCAAACGTGTCCCGCATTCCCAGGGGTGATGCTAAGCCCACTGTGCAGGGTCACCCAGTGTGCCCCAGGTCATTTGTCAGCTGGAGAACAACATTGAGAAGATGCTTAGGAAAGTCTATGCTGGACAGAATGTGACCACCCAGTATCTGGCAGTGCAGGATGTCCTGAGGAAGGTGAGCTTCTCCTCACCATGCCATTGTCCCACACACTCCCCCTGCAAAGGCAATAAGGTGCCCAAGGTGCTGCACTGGTTGGACACTGTCCCAGATCAGCAAGGTCCTCTGGCTCCCCTCCATACCCTGTCACAGTGTACAAGGGATCCCAGGGCTCCGTGGGGTGACACATTGTGGCTCCCTATGTCCCAGGAGCTGGCCCACCTGCCTCTGCACCTGGACCTCCTGTGCTAGACAGCTGAGCTGTACGGTGAGGAGCTGCAAGGCATGGAGCTCATTGCCTTGGATACCTGCAAAGCTGCAGGTGTAACCAAGGTGAGATGGTCCAGGGCAGCGTGGGGCCCTTTCCCACCCTCCAGAACCCACAGATGGCACTGTGCAGCCAGGCTGCTGAGTCTTCCTGTGATAAAGAGCTAAAGAGACAGAGCTGGGCTTGCCCACAGTGCCCAGATGCCTCCAGAGCTCCTCTTGGGTCTTGCTCTTGGGCCAGGCTGCCCTGGGGCCAGCCTGCCTGGAGTACCAGCTGTGGGGAAAGCACCATGCTCCATCCTCCAGCCCCACTTGCTCAGTTTCCTTCCCAGCCTCTTTCCATGGGGAGGGCCATTTTTGTCGCTGGCCATCCCAAGAAGCTCAGCTGGCTCACAAAGGTCTGTTCTGTTTTTGGCCACCACTTCTCCCTTCTCTGTTATGCTCCAGCAGGACTTGGCTGAGCTGCAAACCTTGTGGAGAGTGAGCTCAGATACCACTCCTGGGCCACCCAGAAGGTGCCCGGCAGCAGATGCTGGCTCAAGGAGTCAAGAAAAAAACATCAGAGAGGGGTGAGCTGGGAGCACCCGGCACAGGCAGGGCTATGGGCAGAGGTGGGGCATCAGTGCCCAGCCCCCTGTGGGTGGGGAAACTGCAGGACCAGCTCACCCAGGATGCCACGGCTTTGGGTGACAATGAATGTCCTTGCAGCTCACTGTGGACTTCCTGACCCTGAAGGTGCAGGACTCGCTGGGGGGTGAGTGCCTGGTGGGGTTCAGGGGTGTGGGATGCAGGCACAGCCACAGGTATCCTTCCCAGCCACTTCCCTCCCACCCCAGGAGACAAACCGGAGGCCACAAAGTCCCAGATGGACCATTGATTAAGGGTTACATTTTTAAGACTTATATGATGTTATAGAGTAGCATTTGCTGATGTTAATGTTTGACAGAGGCATTGTGTAGGAATAGGATGTGTTTTGCCTGAGAGCCCAAGAAACAGGATCCAGCTGAGGGTGTGCCTGTCTGGGCCTGTCTGTGTCTGCTACATCAGTCAACCTGCCAGAATGATGGACAATATGGCCTGAGGTGAAAAGTGCACAGTGAGGAAGACTGCGAGCCTTCCTCCAAAAAACCCCTGCCCACCACCACCGAGAGGCAGTGCGCATGCGGGAATGGGTGTAGCTTAACGTTAATGATTCTGGGGAAATGATTTAAATATTATAATGAATCCTAGGAACTAGTTTGTATAATCCTGTCTATTTCTTTGTGCAGTAATGCATATGTATATTTTAAGTGAATAAATCTGTGCTGCCCTTGTCCGTTGGGGTGCGTGTCTGGAGGAGCGATCTCCCGCGTACCCAGCGCTGCAATAAAGAACACCTGCTTTAGAGCTTCTTGGGGCTAGAGAGTAATTTTTGGCAACCTAGATGGGACCCTCTCTGGCTGCAGGACCTGCTGAGGACACTACTCCCTAGGGCGCCCCTGAGATTTCTCAGAGGGACTCCTCGACTCCTCACTGCAGGAAAAGACAAGGACCATCTCTTTTGTGTTTTGTAACTGTAACGGTAACTGTAGAGCTGACTAGGTTGATATCGTGTAAGTTGTAGGAAACATCCTGCACGGGGCAGTGTGTGGGAGTCCAGAGTCCCAGAATACCCATGTGATCCTTTTAGCTCTTTATTGGAGTAGCAGCAATCCAGGACTGTGGGTTGCAGTCCCACCTTAGGTCCTTTGGGGTATATATCCTGTGTGTTTGTTAACTTTGGAGCTTTATAAGTTGGTTGGCAGGGGCTGCTTGTTCCCTTGCCTGATCCCTTGCCTGATGTTATTTGGTACTGCTAAATTGACTATGCCTGAGTCTGGACTGGAATCTAGAATTGTGATTGGGATAAGGTTTTTTGAGTTGTTTTAACCTATTACTTATTGTGTCTATCCCTTGTAGTTTTTTGTCAGTTATGTTGAAGTGAATGTGGAGTGAATGAGACGTGTTACTAACACAAAGTGACTGTGGAGTCTCAAGCTGCAGTTCCATCATCCTGAGAGGGACATGGTCAGCGACAGACAAAGCGAGTGGTGTGAAAGGCTTGAGAAAAACAGACACGACTGAGATGTGCAATTGAGCATGAAGCGAGTGTGGAGTTCCAACCCCCGGTTCCATTATCCCACGAGGGGTGCGGCCGGAGACAAACGAAGCAAGTGAGATATTAAGTAAATCTACAAACATTTTGGAAGTTGTATGGGAAAAGGAACTGAGGAAAGCAGTGTGTATACTCTTTTGCTTGGTAGTGTTTCATCAGCCTTTCCCTGCCCCCATTGTAAAAATTGCCATTTAGCAATTGAATCTGTGTGTAGGGAATGTAATTGGTTTAAGTTTCCCCGTATACAATTGTTATCAGACTGCATCGATTTATATTGTAAGATCTGTAGCAAGTTTTGTGTATTATCTGACATTTATCTGCAAGCTTGGCTTTGTTGCCGTAATCGGAGGAGGCTTAATCCTGAACAAGAGCGACATCTAGAGATTAAAAATGGGTGGAGCACAGAGGGGAGAAATTCTGCAACATCGTGCATTAAGCTGTATTATAGCTCATTGGAAAGATACAGGCGGACCCCCAGGAGGGAGCTTGAACAATAAAACCCTCATTAAGTATTGTAATAAATGGTGGCCATGTATAAATTAGATGATGGGGAAAAATGGCCAGTAAACGGCACTGTGAACTATAATACTTTGCTGCAGCTGGTGTTGTTGCTAAGGAGAGAAGGGAAGTGGGATGAAGCTTCATATGCAGACATGTTCTTCACCTTCAGAAATCACCCAGAGTGGCAAAAAGATTGTGGAGTAAACACACCTCCCCAAGACCCATTTGTGTTAGCCCTGGAACGAGAACAAAGTCGATCTAGAGGGTTGTGGAGGTGTTGCTCTACCTGTAGCGTAGACCAGAGATGCTTAAAAATGAAAGACCCTAAACCTGAGGAGGATTTAGACAATGATTTACAGAATTATACTGTCCCGCCTCAATTTCTGCCTCATTTGAGAGCTGCATCTTTAAGCCCACCATAATCTCCTACAGAATGGGTAAGAGAAAGGGGGGAATCTGAGGGCAATATCTCCCCACCTTCATCCCCTATTGTACCTTCATCCCCTATCGCTTCTTCATCACCTGTTGCTTCTAGGACTTGAAGTAAAAATCCTCCTTTACAAGCTCCTTTAAGGGAAGCTGTGGGGCCAGTTGGAGACCCAGTTCACCTCAGAGTTCCTTTTACTACCAGTGACTTAGAGGCGTGGAGGAATATAGCCAAAGATTACCAGGATGAGCCAATTAAAGTGGTAAAGGGACTTGAATTAATAGTAAAACAACAAAATCCTGACTGGCCTAATATTGATCTACTGTTGAGTGAGATGACAGAGACAGAAAAACAACTGATATTAAAAACTGCCCAAAATTTGATTCAAACCCAAATTACTAGTGGGGTTCTCTGTGGCACAGTAGAAGAACATTTCCTGTTAAGCAACCCCAATTGGGACCCAAATTCAAGAGTGCAGTATAAATTACTGACATGGTCTCAGGAATGGGTACAGAGGGCTATGAAGAATGCAATTCCAAAAACCATAAACTGGTCAGCATTATATGCTACAAAACAAGGTCCCAAAGATACTCCCTCAGAATTTTTTGACAAATTGAGCAAAGCTATGAGAAAATATACTGCTCTTGACCCACGCTCCGATATCGGAAAACAACTCTTGGTATCTTTATTCTTGGGACAATCAGCACCTGATATTAGGTGAACACTCCAAAAATTAAAACCACCTGAGGATAGGGATATTGAAAAGCTGTTAGAAGAAGCACGGAGAGTGTTCAGAAATAGGGAAGAAGAAGAAAGGAGGAAATTTTCAAAACCAATGGCTGTAGCCATAGCAGTCGCTTTAGAACAAGAAAAGAGGCAAAATACTAAGCACAAGGGTCCACCTAGAGGCTCTGGTTGGAATCCACAGAGGTTACAGAGAGGTCAATGTGCTCTTTGTAAGGAGAGGGGGCATTGGATAAAAGATTGCCCTAAGGCACAACCAAGGCAGATTTTAGCCACCGCCTCCGAAGAGGATTGACGGGGACCTGGGGAATCCACCCTAGCAGATCCACTACTTATAGTTGTCCTGGTTTGAGCCAGGATTAAGATAATTTTCCTTTTACTGATTTTTTTTTTCCTTCAGTAAGATCTCTTTTAACTAGCAACAAGTGGGGAAAAGGAACAACAAGTGGGATTTCTAATAGACACGAGGGAGTCCTTTTCAGTATTGAATCAATAATTGGTACCAAAAGATTAAGATTTTGTCATTGTAGTGGGTGCTACTGGCCAGCACGAGAAGGCATTTTTTCTGAAAACTTTCGAATACAAACTAGGAAAGCAAATTGGAATACACAGATTTTTATATATGCCTGGGTCTCCAAAGCCCCTATTGGGATAAGACCTGTTAGTACAATTGGAAGCAAACATTAAATCTGATACAGGAAAAATTGAATTGGTCGTTGGAGAAAATCAATCAATTGAAATGTTAAGTTTGGCCTTGAGACATATTCTGACTAAGTCCAATGTGTCTGAAGAGATAATGGACCAGGTATATCCTGGAGTATGGGCATCTGAAGCACCTGGGAGGGTCAAAAATGCTGCCCCAGTAATCACAGGACTAAAAGCTGGGACACAGCCCATAAGGATCAAACAGTACCCCTTGGAATTAGAGGATCAGAAAGGAATAAAAGAGGTAATAGAGAGGTTTGTAAAATATGGATTGTTGGTGGAATGTGAATCTGAGTACAACACACACATCTTATCCATTTGAAAACCCGATGGTAACTAGATGAGTATATGTATATATATATGAATGAGTTTATAAGTATATATGTTGTATAGGGAATTGTTCCCTCAGAAACATGCATAAAACGTTATATACGTTGTTCTGGATATGTAGATATGAAATATGTGAGATTGTATATATGCTTGTCTCAAACAGGGAAAGAGGTAAGAGTTTGGACAAGAGCCTACCAGGGTACAGATGTACATACATACATATACAGACACAAACATACACCACACAGGAACCAAGTCGCTGTCATAAAAGCCACGGGGTGAGATGTGAGAGACGGACTCTATAATGGCCTTTAATCCAGCGACATCTACTGACCAGTCCTGGTAATGCACTCCCCGGCACTCGTGGGGAGAGGACAGAGGTACCAGGCGCATGCGCACAGACCCACAGACTACAGCTCCCAGGAGGCACGGCGGGGCCGGAACCGGGAAAGGGAGGAGCAAGAAGACGCGCGCTCTGTGAACTCACACGGATCCAGCCGCCGCGGTGAGCGTACCGCTGCGGAGGCGGCCGTGCCGTTGCGGCGCCGCTCCCTGTGGGTGTTGGCGTGTGGACGTACCGAGCGGACCGTTTGCCTGGAGTCTCAGGGGACAGGACGTGGATCCCGACCAGGGATTGGCTTCGGCCGTACCCCCGGTGGTGAGAATTGTGAACATCTTACTAACATTCCTACAAACATTCCTACATAATACTCACACATACCAGACACTCACTTCTCTTTTCCAATATTCTTCTATTTCCCAAAGGCTCTCTCTCCAGGCTTTCCCTCTTATCCCTGTCCGGGAACGGGAGTAGGGGGGGAAGGGGAGGGGTTCTCTCTTGTTTTCTGTGTGTGTTGTTATTGGTATATAGATGAAGTGTTGTATAGCTGTTGGTATATATATGGATATATAGGTGTGAATATAGATATAGAGGTAGACCTTGTGTGTGTTAGGTGATACTTAATAAATCTATTGATTCCTAAGCGTTATTTGTGAGTGTGACGGGGAGTGGTCTTCAGCCCTCGGTTTCCCCGAGGTGGGGGTGTGGGTCGCGGCTTTGCCTATCTCGGTCCGCGACACTAGAGACTGGTGCAGGACTTGAGAGCTATAAATAAGATCACTGAGGATATGCATCCTGTAGTAGCCAATCCATATACACTGTTAACTAAGCTAAAGGATTAGTTAGTTAGGTTTACCATGTTGGACCTAAAGGATGCATTTTTCTGCCTACCTTTAGACCCAAAAAGTCAACCTCTGTTTGCCTTTGAATGGGAAAATCCAGGCACTGGAAGAAAGTCTCTGTTAACCTGGACTGTATTATCTCAAGTGTTCAAAACTAGCAAAAGTTTTTGGGAATCAGTTAGCAAAAGAACTTGAGACCTGGGAGCCTCCAGCCCCTGAAGGGATCTTACTTCAGTGTGTGGATGACTTCTTGCTTGCCACCAGAATGAGGGAAAACTGTATAGGCTGGACTGTGAGTCTTTTGAACTTTTTGGGCCTTAATGGGTATCGAGTCTCTCCACAGAAAGCAGAGTTGATCCAACAGCAAATGATCTACCTGGGATATGAGCTCTCTGGAGGACAGTGAATGCTGGGAACTGAGCAAAAAGAGGCCATTTGTCAGACACCGCCTACCACAGACGGTAAAAGAACTATGGACCTTTTTGGGAATGACAGTTTGGTGTCAACTTTGGATTTATAATTATGGACCTTTAGTAAAGCCACTATATGAATTGATAAAATGGAATCAGTCCACAATAACGTGAACAGGCGAAACACAAAGGGCCTTCCAGCAACTCAAACAGGAATTAAGGAATCCCCTGCCTTAGGGCTGCCAGATGTTTCAAAACCCTTTTGGCTATTTTCCCATGAGAAACAGGGAGTAGCCTTGGGGGTACTCGCACAAAAACTTGGTCCCTCCAAGAGAGCTGTGGCATTCTTCTCCAAGCAATTGGATGAAGTAAGCAAAGGATGGCCTGGCTGCCTGCGAGTGGTCCTGCAGTGTCCTTAACATCCAAGAGGCTTGGAATTTCACTATGGGACAGAAATAGTCTCCCACACAGTTTCTGCAGTGCTCAAACAGAAGGGGGGCATTGGCTGTCACCGCAACGGTTCCTTAAGTACCAGGCAATCTTGGTGGAGCAGGGCGATGTTGAAATTGTAGTGACTAATATTGTCAACCCAGCCTCTTTTCTTAGTGGCACCCCTGGAGAATCTGTGACCCATGATTGTCTTGAGACTATTAAGGCAGTGTACTCGAGTTGGCCCGACCTGAAAGAAGAACCCCTGGACAATGCAGAGGACTCCTGTTACTGACGGGAGTAGCTTCGTTCAGCAAGGGACACAAGGCCGGCTATGCAGTGACTACCATCGACCAGGTAATAGAGTCCACTGCTTTACCTCCAGGTACCTCAGCTCAGAAAGCAGAGATCGTCACCCTCACTCGAGCTTTATAATTGGCAAAAAGGAAGAAAATTAATATTTGGACTGATTCTAAGTAGGCATTTGGTGTAGTTCATGCCCATGGAGCTGTATGGGCACGCTCCGTGGACTACTAACTGCTCAAGGGAAATGAATAAAACATGTTGAGGAAATCCTAAAACTTTTGGATGCCATACAGATGCCCAAAAGAGTGGCAATTAAGGCCCACCAGAAAGGGAATAATGACCAGGAGATTGGAAATATAATGGCTGACCAGGAGACACGACAGATAGGTGAAGTGGGTCATGTTGAGGTTGCAACTTTGGTCCCAGATGGTAAAATCCAAACTGATATAAAACCTAAATATTCAAAGGAGGACCTAAAACTGATAGAGGATTTGAAAGGAAAAATCTCAGAGGATGGGTGGGCTAGAACAGTAGATGGATGATTGATAATACCTTTTGCCTTATTATGGACCTTACTAATAGCAGAACGTAGAAAGACTCCCTGGGGAGCTGAGGCCTTGTATAAATCTTTGAACAAACAAATAAGAGCCCAGAACTTGTACACCACTGTGAAGCAAGTCTCATGGCAATGTGAGATATGCTTGCAAAATAACCCCAAAAACACTTATCGTGTGCAGTTGGGGAAAATTGACAGAGGACATTTTCCAGAGCAACAGGGGCAAATTGATTTCTCAGAACTACCAAGGAAAATGGGGTTTGATACCTATTGGTATTAACAGACACTTTTTCAGGGTGGCCAGAAGCAATCCCATGTAAAACCAACAAAGCAAGAGAGGTAACTAAAATGTTGTTACATGAAATAATACCATGCTTTGGGGTACCAGCTGTGATATCCTCGGACAGAGGGACACATTTTTGTGCTAAAGTAGTTCAACAAGTAAGTCAGATCTTGGGCATAGACTGGCAACCGCATATCCCCTATAGGCCCTAAGCAAGTGGTCAGGTGGAGAAAATGAACCACCTAATAAAACAACAAATTGTGACAGGAAGCCAACCTTCCCTGGCCACAATCTTCACCTTTAGCTTTACTGAGAATAAGGGCTAAACCAAGAACCAAAGAAAATCTAAGCCCATTTGAGATGATGTATGGGCGGCCATACTCAACTCAGCTCATGGGAAGTACTCCTCAACTAGGTGAGGAGAGCCTATACCAGTATGTTTTTTCTTTACAGAAACTAAGAAAATAAGCCAACAAGTGTTGGGCACCAGATCAAGGGGCTTAGACTAGTCAATTAATAATTTGTTGCTAGGTGATTGTGTATATGTTAAGACCTTTACGGGTTCACTGCTGGAACCAAAGTTGGAAGGTCCTTTCCAGGTTTTGCTGACAACCCACACTGCAATCAAGATTGGCAAGCAACCAGCTTGGATTCATTATTCAAGAGTGAAGAAAGCACCAAGAGATCTATGGACCTCATCTGCAGAAGGACTCCTGAAACTGAAAGTACAAAGGGTCTGACAGTGAAGATAGTATTGTTATTATCTGTAATTGTAGAGTTTGTAGATGCTTGGGATCAGAATTTGTGTATACAACTGACACAAACCATAGGAAACAGTCTTAATCTTCCAAACTGTTGGGTATCTACAGCTCTTCCCAGAGGAGATATGAAGCTCCCATTATATGAGACACCTCACCAAAATTGGACAAAGGCTTTTCAAACTTTGGCACACCACAACTCCTCAAAGTGTAACCAAGGAAAAGATCTTAAGTAAGGCTATGGGACCAAGCTTTGATTTCATACCTGGGGACTCGAGCCAAATACTTATCCAGGCTCGATGCTTAGGGGGAAATACTACTGTTGAGAGCTTATCAATTTGGCAACCACCAAATTGGAATGTTACTGCTGAGCGCTCATCAATTTGGCAGCCACTGAACTGTCCCAGTGTTGTAGAAGTAGAAGAATTTAACCTTACCAAATTGACTATGCAGGGATTTAACTGAAGCATAAGGTATCAGTTTGACTGCAACATCCCAGGCGCTGTCCTTAAGCCAAAGATGCAGATTTGCAATTTACCTCCTGGGTAATGGTGGCTTTGTGAAGATGGTAAGGCTAGAGAAAACTTGCCTAAAAATTGGACAGAACACTGTGTTGGTGGGTATGTGACACCTCAGGATACAGTTCTTAACCATTCTTACCCCCCTCCTGGAATTATACAAACCCCATGGAGAAAGGTGAAGCATCAAATCCCCTCACAGAAAGGCCCTCAGGATTTCATAGTTTTGTGCAATGGTGATTTCCCCAATTGGGCGTAAGCAAATTAGAAAAGGCCATTGTAAATGTATCAGCCACTATGGGAAAGATGGAAAACCTTATACTGGATGCTCTTTGAGGGCTCCAAACAGAGGTGTCATCCTTAAAGCAAGATTGTATCACAAAACTGAATGGCTCTAAACCTTTTAACTTCAAAATAAGAAGGAGTGTGTGTAATAATGAACCAAAGCTGTTGTTCTTATATTAATCAAGAACAGCGAATAGAAACTGACATACAACAGATTTGGCTACAAACTAAAATCTTACATGAAGTTTTTTTAGATAATACTTCCTTTGGATTCCATGAGCTCTGGGAAAAGCTTACGTCTCAGTTACCCAATTTTGTTCAGCTTAAGCAGCTTTTTGTAGCCATTTTGCTGTTAGGAATTTTTGTCTTAGCCATTTGCATAATCATACAGTGTTTCCTGTGGTGCTGGAAAAACCCACTAATAGCTACGGACTGGAAGAGAAACAAGATGAGACAGCACCTTGAGAGTGGTAAATACTTTGAAAATACACTCAACAGAAATGGGATTATATCATTCAAGTGCAAAAGAATTTGCATGGGGACATAAAAAGGGGATTAATTAAGGGTTAAATTTTCTAAACCTATATGATGTTGTAGAGTAGAATCTGTTAATGTTTGTTAGAGGCTTTGTGTTGGAATAGGATGTGTCTCACCTGAGAGCCCAAGAAACAGGACTCAGCTGGGTCTGTGGCTGCTACATCACCCAACCTGCCAGAATGAGGAATGACATGACCCAAGGTGAAAAGTGCACAATAAGGAAGACTGTGAGCCTTCCTCCAAGAGACCCCTGCCCACGACCACCGAGAGGCAGTGCACATGTGGGAATGGGCATAGCTTTATGCTAATGACTTCGGGGAAATTATTTAAATATTATAACAAATTCCGGGAACTAATCTGTATAATCCTGCCTACCTTTGAGAAAAGTAATACATATGTATATTTTTGTTGTATAAATATAGGAAGTCTTTTGTCTATGGGATGTGCGTTTGGAGGAGTGATCCCCCGCACACCCAGTGCTGCAATAAAGAACACCTGCTTTAGAGCTTCTGGGGGCTAGAGAGTTTTCTTCCTTGCTTCAGAGAAACCCACCTCTCAGCAGTGACATCACCAAGATCCAACATCTGATGGCCAACAACTGACAATGTCCCAGTTCCAGGTATTCTGATGGCCTGAAGGCTGAGGAGAAGAGAAGGAGCAAATAATAAGTGCTTTGTGTCTGGTAGAAATGAAGGATGATCTTTTAGAGCAAAGTGGTGGGACTTCGTCCCTTGTGCCCTGCCCTGATGTACAGAGAAGCCACAAAACATGTTGAAGACTTTTCTTTAATCGATGGAGACTGTCCTCTGTGGCTCATTTTCCAGCCGCAAGGTAATTCTGGGCTGTTCTAGCTGTCTTTAAAGGAGGGGAAGAGCAACAGCACAGACTACCATGGAGGTTTCAGGTCTACTGAAACCATCAAGTGGTCATTGGAGGATACAATGGCCACCAAGCATTTGCTGAGTGCATTCTAGCACAGTGTCCCAAATCCTCATGTCCTCTGCAAGGCAAGGGAAAGGTACATCACCCCACCAGCCTGCAGTTCATAGCCACCCAGCAGGCTCCAACTGGGCATCTGGCAGGGGGTGCAATCCCACTGTCCTGTACCCAAGGGAGACGGTGGTGGACATGGATGTGACACATGGCCAAGAGGTACCAGACAGAGTGGGAAGAAACCAGAGGCAGTGTCTTGGTTTCCAGATGAAAAAATCCCCAAAGCCAACCAACCCAGGGTGGCCCAGGAAGGCAGCAGGCTTAGGAGGAGCACCCAGGCATTCTCCTGCCAGAGCCAACCCTAAGCTGTCTGGGACCTCCCTGCTTGGGACAACCTGCCTGCAGCAGGCAGGGGAGCTGCAGGGGCATGGAGGGGCACTGCTCCCACCCCACAGAGACCCTGAGGCAGGAGAGGACCCCAAGGTGGGGCTCACCCCATACACACATCTCCAAATACTGGAAAAAGAGGTGGGGCTGCACAGGGATCCTTAAGATAGGAAAATATATTGAATAAATTAGTAAATACAGGGAAGGGAAAGAAGGGCTGATACTAGCTGGGAGTTGATGAGGGGGCAGGCATGGGGTGGCGCAGCACAGGGAAGAAGGGGACAGATTTCCTTTTCTGTCCTGAGAAAGCCTTATTTTCTTCCACTGCAATTCCTGCCAAGGCATCACAGGAGCTGCAGCTGTGATCTCTGCAGCCAGTGCTGGCACAGATGAGAAACCTAAACCAGGACATGGGGGAATTTGCATCAGCCCATTGGTCACATGGAAATACCTCTGCACTAGGAAGGCCAAATTTGAGGGGGCTTGGGTTTTTGATTTTTAAAGATGTGATCAAAATCCCATGGAATGAAGCGCAAAGAAAGGTGGGCACAGGCTTGCCCTGTCACCAGAGTCTCCACAGTGGGTTTTATCCTCTGGGGAGAAGGGGAACTAGGCTAAATCAGCAGGTTCAGGGCTTGACCAAGAGGTTCCGTTGGCTGTTCTGGAAAGGGAGATGCAGGTAGGGTCATCAGTGGAGGGGTGGCACGTTCACATGTCCCAGCCTTTGGGGCAGGAGCTGCTTCCACTCAAGGAACCAAAAACATTTTATATTTCTACATTGTTATTAAGAGGGTGAATGTCATGGTAGTTTTTGACCCAACAAATAGCCTGGAGAGGGTCCAGGCATATATGGTGACACAGAGGAAGATTGGAGCGTGCAGGGGGTGTCACACAGAGGGGGTGAGTGAGGATGAAGGAAACTGGAGCTGAGATGAAGGGCCTTGGTGAGGGGTAGAGATGCTTGGGCACGGGTAACAGGTGGGAGCAAAGCCCTGCAGAGGGGAAAAGAGCTGACTGGGTATGGGGGGGGCTGGAGGGATGGAGGGCACCTGGGCAGGCCCAGGCAGGGAAAGGGGAGGTGAGTGCCAGCAGAGGGACCATAGGAGCTGATGATATTTAAGATCAGAGGGGCTGGAGAGAGGATGAGCCACCAATGTGCAATTGCAGCCCAGAAGGCCAACAGCATCCTGGGCTGTATCAAAAGAAGTGTGGCCAGCAGATCAAGAGAGGGGATTCTGCCGCTCTACTCTGCCCTGGTGAGACCTCACCTGGAATACTGTGTCCAGCTCTGGAGGCCCCAAAACAAGAAAGATGGAAAGATGTTGGAACATGTCCAGACGAGGACCACGAAAACGATCCGAGGGCTGGAGCAGCTCTCTTCTGAGGACAGGCTGAAGGAGTTGGGGTTGTTCAGCCTGGAGAAGAGAAGGCTCCTGGGGGACCTCATAGCAGCCTTCCAGTACCTGAAGGGGGCCTACAGGAAAGCTGGGGAGAGACTTGTTACAAGGGCTTGTAATGAGAGGACAAGGGGTAATGGTTTTAAACTGGAAGACGAGAGATTTAGGTTAGACATTAGGAAGAAATTCTTCAGCGTTAGGGTGGTGAGACACTGGAACAGGTTGCCCAGAGAAGCTGTGGCTGCCCCATCCCTGGAGGTGCTCAAGGGCAGGTTGGATGGGGCGTGGATCAACCTGGTCTAGTGGGAGGTGTCCCTGACCATGGTGGGGGCGTTGGAACTAGATGATCTTTAAGGTCCCTTCCAACTGAAACCATTCTATGATTCTACGATTCTATGTGCAGGGGAGGAGGGATGGGGAAAGCCTACAGTGCACAGAGGGGGACTGAGGATGCCCCTAGTGTGGGGGGAGGCTGATTTTCCAGTCATGTCCTGTCCCCCCTGTTCACAAGCTTCCTATCCATGGGCTGAACAGCAGGGAGTGAGGGGTGCTCTGCACAGTCAAGAGCTGGGGGCTATGGGTGGTCCCAGCACCCTCCCTCCCTGGGCAGTGATTGGGGCCATGGTGGCAGCAGGTCCCATTGCAGGTCCAGTGACCATCAGCTGGAAATCAAACACCACCTCAGGGGAAGCCAGGAATGCCCGTGAGCAGGGGCAGAGCATTCCCCCCCAGCACAGGGACTCTCAGGGGGGTGTCACGGGTGTGGGTGGGGGCCAGGCAAGGATGTTCAGGGTGATGAAGGCATAAGAGATAGGAGATAGGGGTACCCGTGGTGGGGGGGCTCTGAGGACTTGGGCCTGCTTACCCCAGCACTCCCTCAGCCCAGCCCTGCAGGGTTTGTGGGGGGGACAGATGCCATGCATACAATGGTTGCTGCTGGGTGTCATGGCAGGGGACCTAGGATCCCCCAAACACTGGCCCTGGCCTGGGGATCTGCTGAGTCACAGCAGGATTTGGGGGGCCCAGGGACAGCCATCAGGCCCCCACCCCGTACTGCACTGCATCAGTCCAACAGCCCTGGGTGGAGCATGGCGGGGGGGGGGGGGGGGGCGGGGGGCAGGGGCAATATAAGGGGATGCAGGACAGGATGGCAGGGTGCAGGGGGGGATAATAGGGTGCAGGGGGGGATAATAGGGTGCAGGGGGCGATAACGTGGTGCAGGGGGATGATGCCCACTGGAGGTAGGTAGAGACACAGCTCTTCCATCCTGGTGCCACGCTGCCCACCCCTCCTACACTTCACCCTGACAGCTCCTGGTGGAGCCACACTGGATGAGCTGGGGAGTGGTGCTGGCAGGGGACACCCTGCTGTGTCACCCAGCAGCACTCACCCTATCATGGGAGGATACGAGGGTGCCCAGGGATAGCACATGGCCATATCCATGTGCTATTCCATCCCCTGGCCCAGGCTCCCTGCTTTGTCCCCCCAGTTCCCAGCACAGCCCCATCACCTGGTATCATGGGACTTCAAGGCAGCTCCTGAGAGGGGGATGAGCCAGGCAGGGGGGACTTGCATCCCCCCCTCATCCCTGAAGGTGGGGGCCCAGGGGCTTCTTCCACCCCACCCCAAGATGGATGCCCTGCTGGGTGCAGCAGAAACCTCCCAATATCCATTTTGAGCCTTTGCCAGGGAAACAGGAGCCAGAACCAGGAGGCCACAGGGCCAGCCACCATCAGCTCCCACCCTCACCTGCCTGGGGACATGGGTGCCCACCAACTGCAGAAGTGACACTGGGTTGCAAACAAGCTGGGTCAGCAATATTTATTGAGAACGGTTGTGGAGGGATAAAAATATTTCCACTAGCTCTATAAGAATTTATAAACCTAGAATCTGCTTATGCTTTAATAAATGCCTCTCTGCCCATCATGCGAAGGTAGGTACTTCTGTAAGAAAATAGCAACATTGAAAAAAGGAACACACTAATACAGCCTTGCCGGGGGCTGGGGGGGAGCTGCTCATGAGGGGCAAGGGACCCTCCTGCTGGCCCAGGGACATGGGTGGCACATGCCAGACACTGCCCCAGCAACCTTCAGCACCCACCCCACACCTCAGCCAGACATAGCCCCCATCAGCCTCGGCCAGATGCAAACCCCTCATGTAGGAGGACCCTGCCCTGGAAGACCCTGGCTTGGGTGGCCCTGCCAGGAAGGGGACGTGTCCCTGTGCCAGCAAGCTCCCAGTGATCCCAACGCTCCCAGTGATCTCAATGCTCCCAGTTCTGCCTCCATCCTGCTGCCTTGCCATCCCCCTTTGTCTTTCCCCATACCCAGGGAGGACCAGGGAGCTGTGTGAGGTCTGTGTCCATCTCCCCAGAGACGCCCTGTGGCCACTGGCTGAGAGGTACAGGCATGGGCTTGTCCCAGTAACATGCAGTGGTGCTTTGCTGGGAAGCAACACAGATGGGGAGATCCTAGGGAGGACATAGGGACAGAACACAGTGCTCCACAGATGGGGACATCCTGGGGGGATGCAGGGACACGACATAGTACTCTGCAGGAAAGCAACGTGGACAGGCACACAGTGCAGTGTTCTGCAGGGCAGCAACACCCAGGGGGACATCACAGGGGAACATGGGGACATGCAGCAGTGCTTTGATGGGAAGCAACATCGATGGGGACATTCTTGGGGGACACAGAGTGATGCTCTGCCAGGAAGCAGCAGGGACATCCTGGGGATACACAGGGGCAAGTGGCACCAGGGCCTGATACAGGATGATGCTGTTGCCACGGGTCAGGAAGTACTGCAGGTCCAGGACAATCATTATTGCCCTCTACAGGGACAAGAGCAAGGGGGGCCAGACTTGGGACTCAGCCTCTGATTTGGGGTTCAAGGGATTTTTTTCTGGGGACTGTGCTTCCCCAATGCTCCCCATGCCATGGCCCTCCCCACCACCTGGGGACAAGGGGTTACTCTAGGTGGAGACAAGGTCCCTGCTGAGGACATGGGGCTGGACACTGCCAAGCCTCAGTCCCTCCTTGTGCTGGTTCTGGCACAGAGGCAGCCAGGGGCCTCCAGTGCTGGCTGCCACCTTGGCTGGGGTGGCAGCTGCCCCTCCATCCCCTTGGTCAGGTGTGGTCACAGGAGCTGCTGTGCCTCTGTGCCATCCATGGCCACGGGAGAGCAACCCTGTGCCCCACAGAAGGGCAGCTGGGGGCTTGGGGGTGCTGGGACCCTCCCCCTCCCTTTCCTCTTCCCTTAAGTGAGGGCCAAGCTGAGCATAAAGGCTGTAATCACACAGCCCAAGGTGACATGGGGACAAAGCATGATGTGGGGAGCAGGCTGGCTGGTGACCCTCCCCAGAGCTGTGGGGAAAGCCAAAGCTCGGGGGACAAAACTGTCCCCATGCTTGGGTGGGGCCAGGACAGTAATCCAGCTGGGACAGGGGATCCCCAGGCCAGGTGCCCTGTCCCCTCACTGTCCCCATGGGATGGGCACTGGCCTGTTGGATAAGGCGATACTGCAGCAGCTTAAGGTGGTGGGTGTGGTGTCGGTACCGAGTCTCGCAGTGGGGCCAGGATGGAGCATGATGTAAACACTTCTGCTCTGGGGAGGGGGTCGAGGTTGAGGATGAGGGGGCTAGTGAGAGTCCTTCATCTGCTTCTGGATCTTCTGGAGCATCTCCTGCATCCGGCGCAGCTGGAAGGGAGCAGAGCAGAGATCATGGGGGCACGCTGGCTTCCCCCAGCCACATCAGATCCCTTGCAAACATATTTGGGTCGAGCATCCCAAGCAGGTTGGGATCCCAAGCAGCTGGGGGCTGGGGCAGGGGTGTGTGAACCCTCTGATGCCCCTCCAACACCTCCTCACCCTAGCCAGAGGAGCAGTAGCTGTGAGGAGGGTGACCTCTCACACCTGTGCCACCAACGGCATTGGGGAGTGGCCGGGGGGGGGCGGGCTCAGCCCTCTCCTACACTTACCTCCTCGTCCTTCTCCCGAATGAGCTTCTCTGTCTCCGCATCTGGCACTGGAGGGATGACAGGGATGGGGAAATCTGTCCCACTCTCCCGTGTCAGCTTGCTGCAGGCAGAGACGGGAGGTAAGGATGCTGCCACAGCTCCACTGGCCCCCCTTGGGGACAGAGCCCCCCATATGTTCTGCAGCCTCAGGGACCTCAAACCTTGCAGGTAGCCAGGAACCACCTGCACAGCCCCTCAGCCCCCTGGCAAGCATCACACTGTTCCAGGCAGAAGGGATATGAGCAGCTCCAAACATCCCCCCAAACTCCCGCAACCCATGACCTGCCACACACCAGTTGCAGGGGGAGCCAGGCACCATCACAACAAGAAGTGCCAGGGACCTCGCCAGGACACAGGGTCCTGCCTGGCTTTCTCCACACTCTCCCATTTTGGGAAGCATCCTGCTGGGTGCTTTGAGCTCGACTAGGCTATCCTCACCCAATATTTCCACTGCTGCATTAAAACATCTTGAACTTGGCACCTCCCTCCTCCCCCACAGCCACAGCCCCACTGCTGTGGATCCCCAGGGATCCCCAGGCCCACTGCTGTCTGGCCAGACCCAGGGATGGTCTGCACCCCTTAGCCCAAACATCAGCTCACATTTGTGCCTAACCCTGCAGGTACCCCCGGGGCCACCCCACCACACAGGACCTGGCCAGCCCAATCGATGGCTTCTCCCACTCCAACAGCAACAGGGAGGGATCCAGCTGGGAGAACTATGGGTGCCATGTGCAGCTGGTGATGACATGGCTGGGACACCACAGCCATGGCTGGCAGGGGTCACGCATGCCACCACGTACCAGTTACATTCCACTGAAGCCCTTCTGTATGCCAAGGGGTGGATGGACGCAGTAAATGTTCCATAGTGGGCTGGGCCCCCCCTGCCCTGGGGGGTCCTGCTGTGCTGGGGGGTGCTGTGCCAGTGTGCCATGTCAGGGGATGGGTTTTGGCTGTGTTTTGAGCAGCACTTTGGAAGGTGCTGCCTGTTTTCATAGCTCCTCACTGGGGGGGGACCTGGGAGAAGCACATCGAGCTCCTTCCATCCCAAGCAGCAAGACAAGGCTTGAGTGGGGCAACGGGACAAGCAACTTCACCAGCCCAGGGAAGACTGACTGCCACTGCCTTCTGCACCCCAAAAATCACATCCCCAGGAGAGGGCAGTACAATAGGGGTGCATGCTCTGCAGCCCTTCACTTGGCCAGCCTTTGGCTGGGAGCAGCTAGGTGTCACCAAATGGTGGCACATCCCCAAAGCCCCACCTCACTGGGGGGAGCTGGTTGATGCCACCAGCACACAAAGTTCTCCCAGCACCCTGAGGGCAACTTGTGAGGGCAACTTTTGAGGGCAACAGGCAGGTGGCCATAGGGCTGGCTCTCACTCAGAGCAGCTGCCCGGCACTTGCACGGGCACAGAAGGACCGAGACAGGGTTGGATACCAACAAGTATTTTTTATATGGGGCAGGGGGATGGGTTGGAGCTGGGGGGGGTTGGCAGCGGCCAAGCCCTGCCCAGCCAGGCCCTGGCTCAGTCAGCAGAGCAGTCGGAGCAGCAGAGCCTCAGTGAGGAGGGATGCTGCCTGCTCCAGCAGCACATATGGAGAGACCAGCTTAGAGGCATCTACAGTCACCACCAGTGCCCCTTCCCCACCCCCCACCAGCCACCCCCATAGCTGCCCCTTGTTCTCGCAGCACTACAGCCCCCACCAGTGCCCCTTCCCCACCCCCTGCCAGTCCCCCCATAGCTGCCCCTTGCTCTCGCAGCACTCCAGCCCCCACCAGGGACCTGCTGTAGGGGGCTCCCCCCCAGCAGCTTGGGAGGAACTAAAGGGGATGTCAGTGAAATTAATCCAGCTGGTACTGGTGGAAAAGCCCCAACACCAGGCGCTTGCTTGGCTCCTGCTCCAGCCCCTGAAGCTACAAGGATGCAGGGTCCACCCCTCTGATGCAGCATCCCCCTCCCCACACACCCCACCCCCAGCCCAGGGCAGACACAGGGTTCTCCTCACTGCTGCAGCATTCCACTGAGACACATTCAGCCCCGGGGGGGGACACAGGGTCCCCGTTGCTGCTGAAGCATCCCCCCCCGAGATAGTCCTAGCCCAGTGCCATGGGAACCCCACCACACCAGAGGCTTCCTTGCCTGGCCCACCATGCTGCCCAGCATGGACCAACACTCAACTCCAGCCCCCCAAGATCACCACTCACAATGGGCTGGGGTCACCCCAAAGAGAGAAGATGCATCTCCACACCCCCCCTGGCCTGGCAGCCCCCTCCCAGCCCCTTACTTGCGGTTCCTCTCCTTCACCACCATGCGGGTCATGCTCTGGATGCACTGCGTGCGGTAGTTCTCATAGTGGGTTTCCCGTGTCACGTCCTTGAGGTCCTGCATGTGGGTCCTCACCAGCATCGTTCGCAGCTTCACAAAGTCACAGTGGGACGGGTTCTCCACTGTGGGGGAACCCGAGGTCAGGGGGCCACAGTTAGCCCCCCACATCCCTCTAAACCCCCCCAGGGCAAGGAAACACAGAGATGAGGCACATGATAGCCCTGAAAGGCCAGTGGTATGCCAGGGACACAGCCCAATATTACCTTCCACAATGCCCCAGGGGTAGAGGCGCCCACGGACGCGCCGGCCTTTGGCCTCCACGATGGTGTTGCTGCCGATGACAGCAAAGGGGATGCTCTCCTGCAAGAGGATGGCAGGGGTTAGCAGGGCTTGTTCCTGTCCACAATGGCCTACATGCATCTCCTCGGCCTTGTACAGCCCCCATCTGAGGGGGGTGGCAACAGTCATGGCCCGGGTTTCTCCACACCAGTCCCATCCCACCAAGCTGCAGGTGGCACCCATGGGGTCTTGGTGACATGGTACCGACACCACCATGCTGGGGCTGCCAGAGAGCCTGTGTGGCCCCCAGAATCCTAAGAGTACTCCAGGATGACGTGTCCTCCTGGTCATGGGGCTCTGCTCCCCCAGGGATGGAGCTGGAGGTACCAGACCCACCTTCAGCGCCTGGTCCTGCAGTTTGAACTCCTCATCTTCATCCGAGTCGCACTCAGGGAACTGGTAGATGCGGATACCATACTGGTCGATCTCCTCTCGGATCTGAAGGCAGACAGCCATGCTGAGGGGAGGACTCTGGCCCTCAGAAAGGGATGGGAAGTGCCACACAGTGCCAGTGTCCCCCAAGGACCCACAAAAGCCTGTCTCCCAAAGACTAGATGTCATGGACATCCCCCCTTCCCCAGACACTTCCAGCCCCCAGCTGAGCCCCAAGGAGATGTGTCCTTGATGCCCATGTGGGCAACATGATCCTCTACAGTGCTTCAAGCAAGAAGGATGCTCCATGGCAAAATCCAGGCAGGGGATGGAGAGACCTGCCCCCCCCACCCCCAGCCAAGAGAGGACCCCAGCCCCCGGGGCACCCCATACCCAGGGACCTGCTGGGGTGGCTCAAGGCTGGGCTGACTTCCCTGTACCTTATTCTTCATACGCTCCACCTCAGCAGGTGTCAGGGTGTCAGCCTTGGCCAGCACAGGCACGATGTTCACCCGCTGATGCAGGGCTCTCATGAACTCCACATCCAGGGGCCGGAGCCTGTAGGGGAGCCCAGTGAATACCATCCCACTGAGCCCCTTCCCCAGCACCCCTCATGCCAGCTGTGCAGGGAGGGGCTGCCTGTACCCGTGGCCGAAGGGCGAGATGAAGTAAATGCAGCAGTGGACACGGTTGTCCTGGATGTTCTTCCGGTTGAGGCCACTTTCATCACGGAAATACTGTTCAAACTGCTGGTCGATGTAGTCAGCCACTGGCTTCCAGCTGAAGGGACAAGGAGGTGACATCAGCGTCCCTGCAGGACCCCTGTCTTTCCTTGGATTCCCAGCTCAACACCTCTCATGGCTCAGCATCCCACCCTGAGGAGCCGCTGGCATCCGTGGTGGCTCTGGCCAGCCCCAGGAGACCCGGCTGCCACCCCTCCATGGGACGCACCACTCGGTGTTGTTGACAGCGTCGCCAAAGCCCGGTGTGTCCACAATGGTCAGGCGCAGCTTGACACCCTTTTCCTCAATGTCCACCACATGCTTGGTGATCTCCACTGTCTGTGTGATGCGCTCTGCAGCGGCAGGAGACAGAGGCAGCAGGGGACACCCCGGATGAGGGACGATGGAGGTGACACAGGAAGATACTGCAGCCCCTGGCTGTCACCCTCCACCCTGAGGGGCTGGGGCGGGGCTTTGCAGGATCAGCCCCCACAAGTGCCAGGTCCAGCACTAAGATGCTCCGTGCCACAGCCTCCAGCATCCTGACATTGATGTGCACCCCTCTTCAGTGGCTTTGCCACCGCCATCCCATGACAGGCTGACTCTGGCAACACAGAAGTCTGCTGGGGCCAGGCATCACTGTGGAAGCAACTGCGGATCCCTGTAGCTCCACATGTGACCCCAAGGCTCTGGGGCTGCACGTTCCCCTTCACCCCCAGGATCCCTCCCTGTCCTCGTGTTCCCAAGGATGCTCCCACTGTATCATGTGCATGTGGCCACATGCATTTTGGCTTTTGCTCTGAGCAACGGAAACAAATCAAACCACCACCTCAAAACAAATCAATCAACTGCCTTGAACTCCTGATGATTTGGGCAAGCTCGGGCAATTATAATTCCAAAACTGCAGCTGACCCAGCCCCCTGCCCTGGATCCCGACTGTCCACTGCCTCCCCAGATTTGCTGTGGCTTCAGCTGGTCCCCAACAAGCTGGGGCTTGTTTTCCCAGCAGGGACAAAGTCCCTGTGGGGGGTTCCTGTGCCAGGCAGGGGAGGGCTCTGCTGCCTTGGAGCAGCCCCCAGCACAGACAGGCAGCTGGCACAGCACTGTGAGCAGCTTCAGAGAGCCGGAGGTGCCCAGCTGGGCAGGGAGAGGGGCTGCAGCACTCCAGGAGGGGCACAGGACTCTGCCACCCACCCCAGGATGCCCAGAACACCCAGTGGCTGGGACTGTGCCCCCTTACCTTCGGCGTTCAGCAGCTTGCGGTCTCTGTACATGTCTGTCAGGAAGAGGCTGTTGACCAGGGTTGACTTGCCTAGCCCGGATTCCCCTGGGACAGGAAGACAAGGGTGAGGGAAGGCACCTGGTGCCCCACCCTGCTCTGTGAATTTTGGGATCCCGAGTCAGGTCAGCATCCCCCCTGCCAGGCTCAGCCCCCCCCATACCTGCTACCATGAGGGTGAAGTCGAAGCCCTTCTTCACTGACTTCCGATGGACCTGGTTGGGCAGCGTGGCAAAGCCCACGTACTCCTTGTCATCCTGCAGGCAGAGGGGATGTGGGACAGGGGACACCACTATGCCACCCCCCCATCCTGGCAGGCCACCTCCTTCCCTCCATCCACCTGGATGGGAGGGAATGCTGCAGAACGAGGCCCAGCCTGCCTGAGCTCCTTGGGTTGGGAGGGTGGGGACATCCCCCACCATGGCTTCTGCAGCCCCTCGCCCCATGTCCCCTCCCCATGGACGCATCCTGCACCTCGGAGGAGTCGTAGGGGTCCAGCTGCCCCCAGGGGCTCCGTGGGCGGTTGGGGCTGGGGGGCGGGGGGGCAGTGATGTGCTGCTGGAAATCCGTGGGCCGAGACTGGGAGAAGATCCTGGTGTCCCTCGCGTCAGTGGGTTCATCAGGGGGGACCCTGCCCATGCCGCAGGGCGGGTGGCCAGGCTCCTGCCTGTTCTCCGGTGGCTCCACGTTCCTGGAGCTGTTAGCTGGTGGGCAATCCCGCAGGAACTGGGTCAGCTCAGCCTCCTCCGAGTCCTCCTTCAGGAAACGCTTTATCTAGGGACCAAGGGAGGAGGTGACACCAATGGTGGCAGTGCCCACCTCAGCTGGCATCACCTGCCTCGACATCATGAGTTCCCAGGCCACAGCAGCCAGACACATGCACCCCAGGGATGGGGGGGAATGACACACAGCCACCCCAGGGGAAGAGCCACCACCCTGGAGACAGCAATGGGGACAGCTATGGGGATTACAGTGGGGACAGTCATGGTTCCGTGCACCCAGGGCGCTTACAGCTTGTGGCAGCAGAATGGCAGCTGGCTCCTGGCACTCCAGGGGACAGGGACATTCCCTCTGGGCCCCCTGCTGCTCCTCAGAGTCTTCTGGGGTAGCCAGGGCCCTCACACACCCCATGGCCTGCCAGGAGGATGGGGAGGGGACACCAAGGAGGACAGAGAGACACCAAGAGATGAACTGCGGTGGCGGAGGAGCTGACAGGGGGGCCAGTGCCAGAGGGGTGGCAGATGGTGGCAGGGGTCTGCCTGAGTCCAACTGCCTGCCTGCTTGCCAGGTCTCAGTGTGGCTCCCATCCCTGCAGTCCCAGGGGATAGACTGGGCAAGGAACCTGACCAACACATGTGCAAAGGGCGAAGGGCAAGGGAACGTCCCTTGTGTAGAGGGGCTACAGACCCCACACTCAGGCTGTGTCCATGCCCATGCTGGACCCTCAACGCTCCTTTGCTCTGGCTCTGCCCATCCCGGGCCTGGTGCAGACAGCAGCTTAAGGAGCACCCAGGGGGCCCAGGCGCAGCAGCTCCCACGCCAGTGACCCCATGGGGTGGCAGGGCTGGGACGTGGGATGGGGATGCTGGAACTGGGAAGGCTCCACATCCTGTTTACAAGCACTGGCAGGAGATGCGTTCCCAAGGATATGTCCAGCAGTGGCTCCCTGGGACCGAGCCTGGGGTCCCTGATACCATGCCACCACTACTGCCAGGAGACCCTAGCCCCAGGGGCAGTGAGACCACCAAATGGGGTCACACAGGGCCTGGGGGAGCCCCCGACTCTGCAGGCTCACATCTGGGGGTCAGTCATCCCCCACATCAGGGTTTCATGGTGAAAGCCCTCCATGGAGACATGTGCCCCCCCTCCTGTGTCCCTGCTCCCCCAGAGGAGGGCACCCATGCCTGCGGCAAGGCGAGATGCACCGAGTTACTGGGCTGGAAACAAGGTCATGGTGCTGTGGGGCTGCGTGTTCACAGCCTGCCCCCGGGTACCCCCACAGCCACAGGCACTCTCCCTTCCTCCCCTCCCCCAGTTGGTCGATAGTGCTCAGCGGGTCTGTGTGACCACAGCATCCTTCTCCTCACCGACCTTGACCTAGAAGGGGGCGGCTCAGCACCAGCCCCCACCACAGCACAGCCTAGCCAGGGCACCACAGGGGTGGGAGATGATGCTGCCACTGCCAGATGCTTCTAGCCCCCATCCCACAGGGCTCCAGCCTTTCGGGGCTCCCCTCCTCATCCCCTTGTCCCCCACCCCAGAGAAGCTGATGGCCCTGGCGATGCTGTGGAATGGGGCAGGTTGCACCATGTCCTTCGGGGTCCTGCAGGGAGCGCATCCCCCAGCCAGGCTGGCCCAGGAATGGAGCATCAGCTGTGGCACATCCCAGGTCCCCCATTCCCAGCTGTCCTCTCTCTGGCCCTGCCGGGGGGGGGGGCCTCTGCCCCTGTACCTCTTGTCCAGGCGGCAGCTCAGGGCAGGTGGTCATGGCAGAATCAGTGTCACGGTGGCTGGGAGTGGATGCAGAGTGGCACTGGCTGTGCTTAGGGATGGGGAGCTGGAGAGCAGCATTAGCATAACCCCACCCTGGGCAGGCACCGTGGCCCTGGCGCCCACAGCATCCAGCGGCCAGGCACGGCCCCCAGAGGTGCTGGGGGACAGGAGGGGAGAGAAGGGGGGGGGGGGTGGGGCGGGCACAGGAGGGGAGAGAGGGCCCTGGGGAAGAGCCGAGCCCAGTTCCTGCACAGTTGTCGAGATGTCAGGGACCAGCAAACACTGTTGTCCAAGGAAGTGGCAAGGCAGGTCCTAGGGGGCTGCATGACCACCACCACCATCATTGTCATCATCACCAGTCCCCTGGGCTGAGCTACAGTCCAGAAGGACTTTCAGCCCTTGGAAACACATCCATCTTAGGACAAAAACGTCCTCCATCCCAGGACAGAAACCTCCTCCATCCTGGTGCACACCAGGTCGTCTTCCACTTCCCACTTTGGAGTGCCTGCAGCTACCCCAGCTGGTCCCTCAGCCTGTTTAGAGGGGAGAAAACCAATTTTCCATAAAAAACTTAGAAAACTCAACATTTTTGCACCTGAAAGTTAAAGCTTCCCCACACAGCTCCAAGTTGCTGCTTTGGCTGGGAAAGACCCAGCCCTGGACTGGGAGAAGCAGGGACGATTCCCACCATGGGATCCCTGGCAGAAGCTCCAGAGGTCAGAGCTCCATAGTGGCCTTCCAGTACCTGAAGGGCCTACAGGAAGGCTGGGGAGGGACTTGTTACAAGGGCAGTGAGAGGGACAAGGGGTATCAGTTTTAAACTGAAAGAAGAGAGATTTAGCTTAGAGATCAGGAGGAAATTCTTTAGTGGAAGGGTGGTGAGACACTGGAACAGGCTGCCCAGTGAAGTTGTGGAAGCCCCATCCCTGGAAGCATTCAAGGCCAGGCTGGATGGGCTCTGAGCAACCTGATCTAGTGGGAGGTGTCCCTGCCCATGCAGGGTAGTTGTAACTGATGATCTCTAAGGTCCCTTCCAACTCAAACCATTCTATGATTCTAGGTCCTGCCTTGGCTTCCCTGGCTTCCTTGGGGTGGCAAAGGGTTAATGGCACTGCAGGAAGAGCTATGGGTGGCAGCAAGGGTACCAAAGCTGTCACAATGGGGGGTCACCAGGGACAGTGATTCACCTTGATGCATGTCGAGATGCATCAGAGCAGCTTGGGCGCAGAGCTGGGGTTGTGTGGCTGCAGAAGAGCTGCACTCACCAAGGAAGCACTAAAAAGCCCTGAAGCATCAGGGCAGGGACATCAGGTGCAGGGACAGATGCAATGAACCTCGAGCCTGGGGATGCAGAGAGTGGCCTGGATGTCTCTGTGCTGGTCCCCAACTTCCCTGGATCCCAACCACAATCCTCACGCCAGTGCCAGATCTCCCCCCACCCAGCTTTGAAGCCACCCAAGGCTGGTGGCAGAGACCCCACTGTGCTCAGCCAGCCTCAGCCATTCCTGCTCAGCCCCATCCCAGGATCCCAGGGGAGCAGTGCCACCATCCCTGGCTGACGCTGCATGTCCCCCATGGCTTTGCAGCCCCTTTTTGATGGGTGCATCAACCCCCCACCCCCACCCTCGGGCCAGGCTCTGCACCCTTCCAGTGACACCCCTCACCCTCCACAACCCCCCTGCCTGGTGCTAGCACAGTTCTCCTACAACAACCACCGCTTTCCAACAGTCCCACCCCACACTCCAGCAGGAGCGGGATTTCCCGCAGCGGGCCCCGGGGCAGTGCCAGTGCTCCCGTAAGCGGATTACTCGCCCGGCTGCACACGAGCCGGGACTCAGCGTCGGGGCTGTCACCAGCCTGGCAGCTCCAACGAGGTGGCACACGCTCCACAGCATCCACGCCTGTCACACTGCATAACACCTTCCTTGCACTGTGACAGCCTGAGGACCATGGCAGAGGGGGGTACAGGGGCAGCAGGTAAAGCCCAAGCTGGCAAAGACTCTGATTGCCTGTTAGCACCTTTCTGCTGGGTGCCACATTCCCATGGGATGTGTTTTCCCAGCCTGTTTCTACAGGGAAAGGAATGTCCCAGTGAGATGCTGGCCTCACAGCTAGGCTGGCTGAGGTGTCCCCAGCCCACCCAAAGGCAACATCCACACAGATGTGCCACCCACAGCACAGCACATGCGGCTCCACTGTGGCATGACAGCTGAGCACCCCAGACACAAATGACCAGTCCCAAAGGCACAAGCTGCAAACGGGACGCTGGCATGGTGGGCCACACTGAAGCCCAGCTCTGCCAGGATGAGCCTAGTTCTTCCCCAGGGTAGCCAGCACATGGGCTGTGCCTGCTCTGACCTGCAGCCAGATGCCAAGGGTGCTCCCACCAGCTGCAATTGGAGTTTCTTACCCACAGCTCCCCCCCTCTCACCCCACTGGCAGCACCCAGTTGGGAAACTGAGTCCACCAACAGCTTTAACAGAAGCATGGTGTTGGGCACCCAACAGGTGCAAGGGTGCCCACTCTGTGCAGGGTGGGCACCAGGTAGGTGCACACACAGGACAAGAGCCTTTCTGGCACACCCCTGGGTGCCCCAGCTCCAGCCCCTTTACTGCAGGGAATCCTCCAGCTTGAAGGACTTGTGAGTGCCCACACAGAGACTCCAGAATGGAACCACATGTGGTGGCTCCCTATGAGCTGGCTAGTGACAGTGGAGGCTGCCCAGCCTGTAAACAAGGTGGCAACTCACCATGTAAGGACAGACAAGAAGATCCAGGCCACTAAGATCCAGGAGCAGAGGTCGAGGGAGACCATTGTTTATCCCACTCCTCTGGGTGAGACATGGAGTGCTTTGGGGCCAGAGGCATATGGGTGGAGTGTAGGGGGTCACTGGCTCCAAGTCCATGTGTCCTTCTGGATGTGTCCATACCCCCTCCAGCCCCAGCTCACCCCACGATCATGGCCAACGGAGCCCAGCTCCTCTCTGTACCCAGCTGCTACTGTTGTCCTCCCCCACCAGGATGTTTCCAAGCCTGGCTCTGTCCACCCCCAAAGCCATGGTTTGAAGTCTTTCAGGAAGCCACTGGCCAGAGCTGGGTGCAACATGCTCTGCCAATTGTCCTCCTGTCTGGTTTCAGTGTGTCCCACTCCAGAGAAATGTGACGGCCCTGTTCCCACGGGGGCTGCAAGGGAAGGACAGCCACAACGGTCCCCAGCAAGGGCAGCTGCGCCCGGTGCCACGTGAGCCAGGACTACGACTCTCCATCTCCATCCCCACCCTTTGCATAGCAAGTGCCTTGATGTCCTCATGGGAACGTGGCCCTGGTGAGCGGTTCCTGGGGACCTGCTGCCACTAAAGAGGGGCAAGGCAGGACAAGCGATTGCAGGACAGGCTCCCGTTGAGCCGGGACTGCTGTTGGCGTCTCCGGACCTTGCCGGTAACTGCAGCGATAGCTCCAAAGCGCCGCTGGGCTTCGGGCGGGTGTCACGGTCCCCGCGGGAGGCCCGGCCAGGCTGGCAGCCACGGGACCACATCCGTAGGGACCGGTCAAAGGCAAAGGGGGGTGGGGGGTGACCGATGCTCGGATCGGAACACCCCAACCCCGAGAGCAGCCGCCGCCCACATAGGGACACCCCAGGGGTGCCTCGGGGACACGCAGGTGCCTCTCGGAGACAGCATCGCCTTTCCGGGAGGCGCCCGCCCCGATGCCGCGGTGCGGGGAGGCGGGCAGGCGAACCCGGGGTACCCTTCCGCCCCCCCATCTCCCTCAGGGCTGGCCCCGGGAAGCTGCCCGGTCCGGTCAGGTGCTGTCTCGCTGCCCGTGCCCCCCCCCCTCGCCCCGCTGCGGCACCGGCGGCCCCGGCCCGCTCCAGCCCCGCCGCGCCGTCACCTTCACGGAGGGCACCGGGATGCGGGAGCGGGCCTGGGCCCGGGCGCCGCGGCACTGCAGGGCGGTGGAGCCGGCCTGGCCTCCCCCGCCGCTGGCCTTACCATGGCTGCGGCGCCGAGCGCCGTCCGGGAGCGACGGCTGCTGAGCGGCACGGCCGGGCCAGCCGCCGGGATTAGTAGAAATAGCAGCGGCGGGGGCGGGGGCCCCAGGGCGGTGCGGTGGGTGGGGCGGGGCGGGGGCGGACCCTCGGCACCAACGGCACCGGGCACCGGCATCAGCACCGGCACCAGGCATTGCACAACAGGGCACGGGCCAGTGGTACAAGGCAGCAGCACCAGGCACGGGGCTCTAGGGCCTGGGTCCAGGGCACTGGCTGCTGGGGACAGGACATCTGCACCAGTTACAGGGCATTCGCACTGGGCACCAGATACAGGGCACCAGCACGGTGCACCACGCACCAGGGACAGGGGCCTGGTGCAGTGGGTACAAGGCCCCAGCCCCAGACACTGGTACAGATGAGAGGGAACAGCCCCAGCACCAGGGAGTGACCTCCTGGCAGCGGGCACTAGCACAGAGCATCGCTCGGCAGGTACCAGGCATGGGGCAGAAGGCACTGGGCACCAGCCTCTGGGTACTGGGAGCACTGGGTACTAGTTAGTGGGTATCTGATACCTGGAACCATGTGCCAGGTACTGAGCACCAGGCAAACATGTTGGCATCACACATCGAGCACTACGTACTGGGGAAAACACTGGGCATGGAGCATCTGATCGCAGTTTTTCCCAGTGCTCCCTCTGCAAAATCCCAACCTGCTTCCTCCTCTCAAAGCCTTTTCTGGGGCTAGTGCTGGGCGATCCTGCTCACAGCCCTGCCTCAGCTCTGCTGCCATCCGCTGGTGGGCTGAAAATCTGGCACAGGGAACCAGAGACCCCGTGGGCCATAGCCCTGTGTCATCCCTAGTCTGTGCCCTGGGCCACAGCCCCTTCCCTGGATGACACCAGCCCCAGGTCCGTGCTTCCAAAGGCAGTGAATGCCAGTGGCACGTGGCTGTGTCCCCCATCCTTCCTGAGGGCAGCGGGGGACACTGGCACAGCCAGGCTGACCTGGGGTGCTCTTGTCCCAGCAGTGAAAGGGGCTGGGGAGCCTCGGCCAGTGGTGGCGGCACCCTGTGGTGAGTGGCTGGCAGAGGCTCAGGCAGCCCCAGATTTCAGCCTCCCAGTCCAGCACCCCCCGAGGCCGTTCTCATCTCATCAAAGCACCCCATGCTGGGGGGGGAGGAGTGGGTGGCAAGGCCACACGTGTCCCCACAGCATCCCTCTCATGGGCAGCTCCTTCCTGCCTGAGTTTCCCGACCTGGTGGTAATTTCCCAGCAGGAAAAGCCAGACCAAGCCCCACCCAGAGACTCCCACTGAGGCTGGGTGACTCCACAGGGACCATCTCAGTCTTGTCCCCAACACTGTCACTGCCCAAGACCTTGCACCCCTGTGTTATGGAGCCAGGTTGCTGCCAGATGGTTCCATGTTCCCTTTATTCCCACAAATAACTGTTACAGGCTCAATGCAGTGCAGGGGAGCCCCAGAAGCCACCTGGACCCAGTCCATCTGGGGTGGCTGGGCAGTGAGCCCTCTGGCCTGGCAGCCCTTCTTCACTCACTGCCAGCCAGGGAACTGCAGGCAGCACTGCAGGCAGGGGGGCAGGCAGGGGCAGGTAGGCCAGGGCAGCTGTTTGCATCTCTAATCCCTGCATCGGCTGTTTTCCTTCGAGATTACTGAGGATTACTGGCTCAGGGGTTCCAAGAGCTCATCCCTGTCTCTCCCTGCCCTTCAAGGAGCAGCACCGAGCCCCACAAGGGGTGGGAGGGCAGGCCGGGCACTGCTGTGATGAGCTGGGTGTTCTCAGCTGTGCTGGCAGGCACAGCCTGGAGCATCCATCAGCTTGCCAAGGCCTGGCTCTGGGGGACCAGTGCCTGCCAAGGCTGGTGAGCTGCTGCCAGGCTTTAAAGAGAGCATCAAAAGCTGAAGGGATCATGTGAGGGGCTGCATTTTCCTCGGCTGGGGGATGAAGCACTGGGAGCAATGGTGATGTCGAACGGTACTGGTGCTACTGAGAGTTTCCCAGTCCCCCGTGGCCCAGCTGGCAGCAGCATTATTGGGTCCTGGCATAGCACAGCAGGGCCAAGAAGCCACTACAAGCTGCTACTGGGGACCAGGGCTCTGTAATTGCCAGGGGAGGTCATTTTGAGTTATTTTAGGAAGTGGCTCCACTGCTGCCAAAGCTTTTATTCCTCCAAACCAAAACAAGATGGAAAAGGCCCAGCCCAGGATGCTGCATCTGGATGGCATGGGGAGGTTAACCCCTTGTCTCCACACTGCCTACACCCATGGGGGGGCTGCCTGGTTCCTCCTGCATGTACCCACCACTGCTCCAGTGTCAAGGCAAGTCCTGGTGCTTTGGTTATACCAGGGGGATTCAGAGGTGGGAAGATTTGGGGTCGTAGAGACCACTATCAGCCAGGCATGGGAGGGAGATAAGGAGTCAGCCCTGTCCTCAGTTCTCAGCAGGTTCAGAGGCCACATGTTTGTATACTTCTTTTCATCTGCCATGAGAACTGTTACTTTTAGTTCTTTCTGTTGCAAGGGGTCGAGTTTTGGGGCCTTCCCGACCCGGAGGCTGGGCCAAGGAATGCCAGCCAGAGCAGAGCACCTCACCACTGCTCCAAATAAAATGTCTTGGGACAAAGCTGTGAAGGGTCCACCCCAAAAGCCACCCTAAATGACAGGCAGAGGCAGCAGCCAGGCAGTGAGGCTGTGCCTTCCGGTCTCTGAAGCAGCCTCCAAGCTGGGAATGCTAATTTTTCCCAACATGGAGAGGGTGAGCCACATGGTGCCCACCTCACCCCCCCCAAGAGCTGTCCCAGCCATCCTGAGCACAAGGTGCAGGTGGCCTGAGGGTCTGTGCTCCAAGTGGCACCTCAAAAGCCAGGGATGTGATTCCTGCCTTTTGCCTTCTTTCCCTTGATCCAAGCCCGTAAGGGCTGACTGCCCCTGGGTCACTGACTGTGTCTGGGTCTCTCCTCTTGCCAAGTTCCTGCAGGGCAGCAATGAGCCTCCAAGTCCAGGTGCTCCCCCCCCCAATTCTGAACTCATATGCCAGGGTCTCCCAGCCCCCCAATTCATGCATCAGGGTCACCTGTCCTTGCCCCAAGCCCCCCAGGCTGTCTCACTCCAGGCAGCTGAAGCCCCCAGTCAGGGTAGGGGGGGAAGGGGGCTATTAGGGATCACTCTCCCCCATGTCCAGCTGGTGCCAGCCCCTTGAGGGGCACAGGGTGAGCTCAATGGTGGCACAGCACTGGGGACAGAGAGTCACAGACATACCCACAAACCCAGGATGTTGCACCCCAAGTCCTGGCCACACAGGCCACGCTTCTGACTGCCCTCCCTCCAGCTGAGCTCTCCCACAACTCATCACATGTCACCACTCTCAGCAACACCTTTGCAAAGGATTCACCAGCCAGTGCTGCCCATCTCTGGTGCCAGGCCATGGGTCCTGGTGGCACTGAGGAATTAGGAGCGCCCAAGTTCCTATCCTACAGACCCAGCCCATCACTTACCTCCTCCTCTGGAGCCGCTACCAAGTAGTGGTTCACACCCGAGCTGGAGGAGGGTTGGCAGCAGGACCAAGGAGAAACAAGTTTCCCCATCAGAAGTGGCTGATGTTTTCCAGAGCCCCCCACTAAGCCCTGTCTGCCCCCCCCACAGATCCCTGTGTCCCCTCCAGGACCACCATCCACATGTCCCCATTGGCAGGGATGGGTGGGCAATCGGGGAAGGCAGCAATGCTGCAGGGAAGAACAGGAGAGCTGTATCCCTGATACTATGTTTAAAACCATCACGTTTATGTAGACCCTACAAAAACCACCGTCAAGTGAGGCCCATAGGATTTCCCTGTTCAGGTTTGTCACCTTTCAGGGACCAGAGGATGTTGGCATGCCAATCAGCCCCGTCTGTGAGGGGTCAAGGAGGTGGAGCAATGGTCCCTTATTCCCATCCCCACATACAGCACCCCTGTCCCAAGGGGAAACTGAGACAGGTGGGTACTGACCCACCAGCATTGGCCTCAGTGCCCTGTGGGGGTTTCTGGGGTTGTGATTCACCCCATGGAGCCACGAGGTCCCAGTGATATGTGCAACCCAAAGAGGTGGCTTGTCCCAGCCCAGGCTGCCGGAGACACTTGGCTCTCCACTCGCAGCAAGGGCCCGTGGCCAGCTCTTGCCTGCTGCTGACCCTGCCTGACACTGAGGACCATTGCAGGGTCTCCAGCAAGTGGCTCAGTGGCACTGGCTGCACCAGGGACATCCCGCTCCACAGCTGCATCCAGCTGTGCAAGTGGCTGCGGGGGTGTTACGGGTCCCACAGGGATGGGGGTTCCGGCTGCTGGACTGAGGGTCCCCCAGAGTTCTGCTCTCCCATGGTGGCAGGGAGCTGGGGACCACCGTGTGTCCCAGGGGTGATGGCCACAACAATTCCCCTGCCACCCTGGTGTTCCTGGGGAGTAATGGTGTCCTGCTCTGGAGCAAAGAACCATCGCAGGGCAATGTTACCAAGGGCGCCATGAAGGCACCATGATGCTGGCAGGGTGTTTGCCCATGTCCCTTCACCAGGGTGACATGGGACAGGCAGTCAGATGAAGAAGCCACCCTGAAGGGGAACTGAGCCACCATCACCTCCCCAACACCTCTAACCCCTGTGCACTGAGGCCGAGCATCCCCGGAGCATTAAACCATGAGGTTTTCCTGATGTGGGAAGGTCCCAGCCTGGATCCCAGGACCCCATCGGGCTGTGCTGTTTCCTTCCCTCCTCACCAAGCTGCAGCAGATCCTCGGGGACATCTCCCAGTCCCTTCCCCATCACCCCATAAGCTCCTTGGGGTCCAGGTTTTCTCTAGTCAAAGCTCAAACCCCTCTGATGGTGGAGATCCCCAACCTTGGAGACCTTAATTTGGTTTAGGAAGGTGATAAGGACAGAAGGACAGCAAGGGATGGCCATGGGCCACCACACTGGCTCCTGTGGCTTGTATTACATTGAAAGCAAAGCTGCTGCATGGTGCCCATGGTCATGCAGCTCTATGACCTGCCTGTCATCACCACCCTGGGCTCTGCCATTGTGTGGGTTGACATGTTGGGGGTCCTGGGGGCCAAGCCAGGCAGCACAGGCAGGGGTAGCATCAGTCCCAGGGCTGGGGGGGGCCACCCACAATGACGTGGTAACAGCATGAAGGGGGACAACAGTGCTGCCACAGAGATGACGCCGGCCAGGGGGACGCCACCAAGTGCGGTACCGCTGCACCACCCTGAGTGGAGTGTCCAACCCCTTCCTGCCTCAGTCTCCCCAAGAGCTCCCAGCCCCCCCAGGGGAGGCGAGCGATTCCCAAGCAGGCTGGGCAGCGAGCAGGGAAGGATTTATTGACTCACGGCTCGGGGTACATCACAGTTTGAGCTCCCTTCCTCCCTCCAGACAGGACGTCACCTTGGACTTCCCAGGCAAAAAGTGCGTGGAGAGGCTTCACAGTTTCATCCCTTTGGGAAAGCAGAACCAAGGCAGTGACAAATGGCAAACGCTACGTCGTATGAAAAAATAATACAAACTCTTCTCTTTAAATATCTTACAGAAAAATGAACCTGAATAAAGAGCATGAAAAGCACCGTGTGGCGCAACACCCCCACAACCACCCCAGGGCGAGGGGACCAAGATGAGCTGCACCCCTGTGTCCCTCCAGATCACCTGGCACCATCCCCAGGGATGTGCAGTCACGGATTAGCACATGCAACAGGGACGTGGAGGGCAGCAGGGACCTCTGTGTGCCTGTCCCCACACCATGGGGATGTCCCCCCCAACAGGGACCTTTTGCTCAGCTGGGGGTACTGGCAGCCTCCCAAGCTCAGGGTGCCAGCAAGAGCAGTGTGAGGGACTGGCCGAGGATGAGGACATTGCTACAGGGCCATCCTGGGACCCACGGTCCCCGAGGGGGCCAGGAGCCATGTCCCCCCCCACCAGAGGAACATGGGGGTCCCTCCTCTGTTGCAGTGCAAGTTCATGGAAAGCCAAGGCACTGCCGCGAGGCTGCGGCTCTGTCCGGGGGATCCCCCGGGGCTGGGGGGTTGCAGCAGCCAGGCAGCCCCTGGTCGTGCAAAGGCAAAGCAAGCCAGCGGGAGGGGAAGGAGACATGGGGATGGTCCCCACGGTGTGGCCAGGCAGGCTTGTCCTGTGGGGTAACAGCTACGGTGTCTTGGGGATGCACAGGGGCTGTGCAGCCCTGGGGAGAGCCAGCTCCCAGGAGGGTGAGGGCAGGGGGGTGAGCAGGGGTGTGGGCAGCCCGTGCAGGGGGGACGGGGCACGGGGAGTCATCTGGGGAGCCCCAGGGATCCAGCCCCGGGGGTGGTGGCAGCCAGAAGAGATGCTGGCAGCGGCACAGGTCCTTCTCCTGCAGCTTCAGAGATGGCGTGGGTGGGGAGGCTCTATCGGGGGGGTGCAGGCAGCCCTCCCTCGCCCTGCCTGTGCATGTCCCTGAAGGCCTGGTCCAGCTGCTCCAGCTGGGAGCTCAGGGGCAGGTGGATCTCCAGGTGCATGTGGAGGGCCTCCAGCCACTGCTCCAGCTTGCTGAAGGATGGCCTGAGCAAGAAGGGGGACACATGGCAGCTCTGCTGGCCCTGTGTCCCCCCGCCACCAGTCCCAGTGGTTCCCTGGGGGAGGGTCCCACTCACCGCTTCTCAGGGTCCAGGTCACAGCAGCAGACGGCGATGGGGAAGAAGCTGGGGGGGCAGGTGGGGGGGGCAGTAGCGGTCCAGGAAGCCCCTGACATTGAGGCCAAAGTCAGTGGTGCGGGGCAGGTAGTCGGGGTCAGCACTCACCCGGCCAATGATCTGGGGGAGACAGGGAGAGAGGAGCGGGCTCAGTGCCACAGGGACACCCCAACCCCAAGGGGAGACCCCAGCGGTACTTGCCTCGCACAGGACGATGCCAAAGGAGAAGACGTCTACCTTCTCATCATAGCTCCTCCCTGTGAGGAGAAATGGGTCAGGACATGTAGCATGCCACACCAAGTGTCCCCTGCATGGTGACAGAGCCCTGGCTGGCCATGTCCCTACCCACTCCCCGGACTGCAGCCAGGCTTACCATTGATCATCTCAGGGGCCATCCAGTATGGTTCCCCACCACCGTGTATCGTTTCTTGCGGTCCGGTTTCTTCAGGTTCTTGAGATGTTCAGGCTGGTTCTTCTCGTCCACCATCAGCCGCGCCAGCCCAAAATCAGCCACCACCACACTCTTGTTCTGGGTGGATGGAGAGGGGTGAGGCACGGGGGGAGAGCCATGGAGGGGGCTGAGACTCCCCACCCAGGCCAGGGAAGGACACCACTGAGGTAGGACTCACCTCCCGCACAAGGCAGTTGTGAGAGTTGAGGTCACGGTGGATGATGTTCATGGAGTGGAGGTAGGCCTGGAAGAAGGATTAGCCGAGAGTGGGGAGCACCTCCCCATCATGGTCCTCCACCCACCAGCACCCATCCCACCCACCCGTTCTCTGGTGATACCCACCATGCCAGCAGCGATGTCCTTGGCAAAGCTGACCCGCTGGCTCCAGGGGTAGTGGCTGTCCTGGGGGCAGGAGGGAGAATTTGCCAGAGAAGAGGAGAGAGGAGAGGGATGGTGCAGGGCTGACCTGTCCCCCCAGTGCTCACCATGGTCTTGATGAGGCCCCTCAAGGTGCCCCCCTTGATGTACTCTGTGATGAAGTTGAGCCTCTTCTCCTTGTACAGCACCCCGATGAACTTCAGCACGTTGGGGTGCTCCAGGCAGCGCATCACCTTCACCTGCAGGACCCCCCCATGTCTGTGACACCCCAAGGAACTCGGCACCCACTGCACAGACCTGCTGCTCTCATGCTCCCAATTAGGTGAGCAGGGCTGCATGCACTCCATTGCCACCCCCACTCCAGGTGCTGTGCCCAGTGTCCCATGTCAGGGTGAGGGACAGGATTACGACAGCCCCATCCCTTGCGTGTCCCCCCACAAACCAGGGGGATTAAAGAGGATGCTCACCTCTTTAAGGAAGGTCCTCTGTGTCTCTTCATCAAAACGGATCAGCTCCTTCATGACCATCACCTCGCCTGTCTCCCGATGCGTCACCTGGCAGGGAGCATAGGGGCTAAGCCACCTCTGGGGACACCCCAGGTGAGATGATACCCCCATCTCTATCCCAGGAAGATGAGACCCTCTCACTCATGACACTTGCGGCCACCCAGCCCCACCTTGATGGCCTGGCCAAAGCAGCCCTTGCCCAGCACCTCGCCGTGGATCAGATCGGAGGGGCGGAAGATGCGATGGGTGCGGGAGACGACGCGCAGCGACTCGGAGCGCCCAATGTCCTTGCACTGGGATGTGGGCGAGCCCACTGAGCCAGAGCCTGGAGACTTGTCCGTGCTGCAGCTCCTCCTGCAGGACGGATGGACAGAGGGTCAGCCCCCTGGAGGGACCCCCAAGGGAGAGGCGGGTGAGCTGGTGGACTTACGTGAAGGTCTGCTGGCGCATGGCACCAGGGTCCCCACAGGGCGGGGGAGAGGGGAAGTGCAGGGGGCTGCATGGGGCGGGCAGGGGGCTGCAGGCAGGGCCCGGCTCGTGGGGGTCGTGCTCAATGGTCAGCTGGAGCAGGCGGCTGGTCTCCTGGATCAGCAGGTCGATCTGGGAGCAGAGAACGAGGGCAGGGGTGGTCAGGGGGTGTGGCGCGGGTTGGGGGGCACCCTGGGGGGAGCATACCTCATCCAGGGGGACATGGCCAATGGGGGTGCCATTGATCTCCAGGATGCGGTCACCCACGTGGATGGAGCTCTTCATCTCAGGGCTGATGCAGTCTGGATCCACTCTGCAGGACCAGCAGGCAGTGGGGGTCAGCCCCCCGATACCATAATGGGTGGGGACACTACCCACAGACCACCCCCAGCCAATGGGAACAAGCTGTCCTCTCCCCAGCGAGTCACCTCTGCAAGATGGGGACATGCTGTCATGGTACCCTTGAGTCACCCCTGTGAGATGGGGATGCGCAGGTGGGATGCCTATGAGCCACCCCTTCTAGAAAGGGACACGCAGGCCCGCTGCCCACAAGCCACCTTTGCTCGATGGGGACATGTCACAGTACCCATGAGTCACCCCTCTGGGATGGAGACATGCAGTCACGGTACCCACGAGTCACCCTTCCTGGATGGGGACATGCTGGCACAGTACCCATGAGCCATCCCAAGTGTACGGAGACATGCCAGCCCAGTGCCACAGCCCACCCTGGCCACCCTGATGGCCAGGGACATGCCAGGATAGTCCCCACAAACTACTCCAACCACTGGGCACATACCATCACAGTCCGCTCTGGCCATCCCCAGCTGATGGGGACACATCAGCCCCATCCCTCCCCATCCAACCCCAAAAAGCCTCTGTGGGGTGGATCCCAGCAGCAGAGGGGTGCAGGCTGCCCCCAGCCCCAGGGAGGGGACAAAGACGCACTCTCGGACGCGGACGGTGCAGGGGTGCTCAGTGCCACAGCCCTGATCGATGGAGACAGAGAAGCCACGTTTGCCATCGGAGCAGGCGGGGATGGAGACAAGTGTGACGGTGTGCGGGATGCGGGCAGCCGGCGAGTCTGGCAGGATCTGCTCAATGACTGGTGTCACCACCATCTGGTAATAGCAGTGCCCGCTGTGGGGCCAGGAGGAGGTGGATGGGTGCTGGGGGGTACCAGGGGACGTGTGTCCCCTGCCAGCACCTACCCACCTAAGCTTGGACGTACCAGTAGAGCTTAGAGCGCTCCACCAGGGCATAGGTGTCCCCATCCCCAATGAATGTGCGGCAGTTGAGGCAGCTGAAGCACTCCGGGTGGTATTTCTGCTCCCCGGCCACCTGCAGGCAGATGCCATCAGCCCCAAGGACCCAGGCATCCAGGGGACCCAGTATGGGGGGTACTAGGCTCGGATGGTGGTGGTAACACCCATGGGTGCTCCAGGGCCAAAGGAAGTGCAGGCTGAACCATGGTGTGGGGGTAATGGTGATGGTAAATGCCACAAGGCTGGGGACAGCTCCACGGATATCTCTCCACCACCCTGAGCCTCTCCCCCGCACCCCCTGGCCCAAACATGGGGGCATGTCACAGCCCAGGGTCCCCTTAAACTGCAGAGGACATCCCTGTCACCCCCAGAGCCCAACTGCTGGGGGTCCGCACCCCCTCCCCACCTTGCCCCCTTTCCAGGGAGCTCAGTGTCCTGTGTCCGCCCCCAGGCCACCCCTGTACTCACCATGACCAGCCCCTTGGTGATGTGCTCAGAGCAGCCGTGGCAGAGCTCCCCGAAGTGCACCCAGTAATCCTTCTTGCAGTACAGGCGCCCATCCTTCTCGTAGTACTGGTGGGACAGAGAGGCCCCACACTCACAGCACCTGGGGGATGGGAACTCCCTTGTCACCATGTCCTCAGTGTCACCGTGCCCTCAGCGACACCTCAGGGGGCAGCCATTGATGGTCTATTCCAGGGCTATCTGGTCAAGCTGCTTCCCCTGTTTGCTGCCCTGCTGCAGGGCCACCGCATCCCTGTGTCACGGTCCTCAGCACTCACCCGGCCAAGGTGCCAGTACAGGCTGGTGGTGTGGGGACACCAGCGTGGACAGGACAGGGGACATGGGAAAGGGCCAGGCATGGTGGGGAGGTGCCAGCCCTGCATGGACGTCCCAGCCTGGCACAGACACATAGAGGGATGTGCCACCCTAGTCACGGACAGAGAGGGCTGTACCCTTGGGAATGCGATGCCCTGGGTGCTGCAAATGTGGTGCAGGGGGTGCGGGGGGTGCTCTGAGGGTTGCGGGGGGATGCGGGCGAGGTGTTCCGGGGGGCGCTGCTGGGGGTTTGCTACAGGGGGGGGTGTGGGGGGCTGTGGAGATGTCGTGGGGCGCACCAGCACCGCGCCACCCCCCTTCCCCCTTCCTCCGCAGCGCAGCGCGGGCGGCGCGCAGGTGGGCTACCAACCAGGCGTGACGTCACGGCGAGGAGTTTCCCCACCCCATTGCGTCACGGCGCGAGGACTCCACCGCCCCACTGCGCATCCCGAAATCTCCCATGTGCCCTGGGATTGGGGGGGCTGGCAGGGGGAGCGGAGCGGTGGCCAATGGGGGGGGGGGGCGGCCACGCGGACCCGCCCCTTTAACCCCCGCTGCCCCACGGACCCTATAGGGCGGCCACGTCCCAGCTCGTCCCCTCGTCTCCTTCCCTCGCCGCAACGGTGACGGGGCCACGACCCACGGCCCCTTCCACGGCCGCAAGGGAGTGGAAGGAAGGGGGGGAAAGTCTTTCGCAGCAGCGAGCCCAGGGATGCCGGAAGCCGGTCTCTCGCGGTGGGGCTAGAGGGGATCCAGCTGTAGCCCCCACAGTGGGTTCGCTGGTGCTTATGGCTCAGGGACGGGGCGCCGATCGTGGGGGAGGTGAGAGACAGGCTGAGAAAACCGGGTGGGGGATCCAGGGAGAGCACCCCGGGGATCCGGGGGGGATGCAGTCTGGCCCGACCCCTTCCCACTCACTTGGCTCCGATGCTCAGGACGCGGCTCTTCCCCAGCACCGCTGCCAGCATCCTCCAGGGGCTTGGGCGGCACTGCCCTGGCGCCCCCAGCCCCACGGGGACCCACGCCAGGTTTCGGCCACCCCTTGTGCCCCTCAACCCAATACCTTCCTCCTCCTCGGGGGTCCCAGCTCGAGCTGCCAGGAGGGCGACAGTGAAAGAGGAAACGGAGGGAGGGGGCCGGGTGACATCAGAAGTGCGCACCCTGTTACCGGGCAGGAAAGGACAGCGGGGGATGGCAGCGGGGCGCAGGCAGCAGGGCCCTCTGCCAGGCTCAGAACCCTCCTGTGTGCCCTGCCTGCCCCCATTTGCCTGCACTGCCCAGCGGGTGCGAGGACACGGCAGCCACATCGCTGGAGCGATGGCCTGGCCGGAGCACGAGCTGTGCTGTCCCCGCGGTGCATCCCGGTGTCCCCGAGGCTGTCCCGGGCTCCCACCTGAAGCAGTCGGCGTGCCAGTCTGCGCTCAGCGCCTGCAGGTACTGCCCGTCGAAGATGCCCTGCCCGCAGCTCGCACACACTGGCAGGTCGGTCCCTGGATGGAGGGGGGGACACAAGAGGGACAGGACTGTCACCCTGCCGCCTGTCCCCACTCTCCCCACAACAGCACCAAGCACATCCCCCACGATTAAGTCCCTCTGGCCCCCACCTATCAATCCCATAAAGGGGGCAAAGTCTTGGCACTGATGTCCCTAGGGCTGGGGACAGAGCAGGGGCTCAGTGCGGTGGTGCCAGCCTTGTGCCAGGCTGCCCCCAGAGTAGCCCAGAGGCACTGCTGTGACCATGGGGTGCCCATGTCACTGCGGGGTGCTGGGTGGGTAGGAGGTCCACAGGTGGGGGGGCAGGGAGTAGTGTAGGGGGCCCAGAGGGTCCCACAGAGGTGCTCGAGGGGGTGCAGGGGTGATGGGGAGGCTGGGGGCACAGCTGGGTGCTGAGCGGCAGGACAGACGCTTGGGGGCACAGAGATGCTGAGATGGATTATGTGCCTGGGTACACAGGAGGAGTGGGTGGGATGGGGGACACCCACTGGTGGTGGGGGGATGATGGGGTGCAGGATGGTGATATAAGGATGCTGGATGGGACAGAGGGTGCAGGGAAGGGATGAAGGGGTGCATCATGGGTGCAGGGGGATGCAGGTGGTGTGGGGGGAGATGAAGTGGTGCAGGATGGAAGGAGTGTAAAAGAGGGATACAGTGGGACAGAAAGTACATGGAGGGACACAGGGGTACAGGATGGGTGCTGGGGAACAAAGACGGATGCTGGTGGACACAGAGGGGTGCTGGATGGGTGTGAGGGGACACGGAGGGGTGCAAGAAGGGTGCTGGGGGATGCAGGCTGCACAGAGGGAAACAGAGGGGTGCAGGATGCATGCTGAGGGACACAGAGGGGTGCAAGAAGGCTGCTGGGGGATGCAGGGTGCATAGACGGAAACAGAGGGGTACAGGATGGGAGCACAGCAGGATGGAAAGGGGAGCAGGGGCATATGAGGTGCAGCAGGGGGCTATGGGGGTGCAGGGAGGGATGAGGGGCCCGGAGGTGCAAAAAGGATAGGAGACACAGTAGGGATGTGGGTGTGCATGGAAGGAGGCAGGAGGGATGGGCGGTGTGGGGATACTGGGGAGCAGGCAGGGTGCTTGTGGGGTGCAAGCAGGGCTGCAGGCAGGATAGGGATGTGGGGGTGCAGGGGTGATGCAGGCCAGAACTGGGGTGCAGGCAAGGATGCAGGAGGGGATGCAGGCTGGATGGCAGTGCAGGGGGGATATAAGGGGGGTCCAGGCTGAACAGGAAGTGCAGGGGGAGCTCTGGGGGCGCAAAAGGGATGCAGGCTGGATGGGGGTGCACATAGGGATTTGGGGGTGCACAGTGGGGATATGGGGGGGCTGCAGGCTAGAAGGAGGGTGCAATGGGGGCTGCAGAGGGTGATGTGGGCTTAACAGGGAATGCAAGGGGAGATGTGAAGGTGCAAGGGGGATGCAGGCTAAAGGAAGGGTGCAGTGAGGAATATGAGGAGGATGCAAGCTGGATGAGGGGTGCAGAGGAGGATGTAGTGGTGCAATGGGGATGTAAGGGTTCAGGGGAAATGTGGAGGAAATGTAGGGGTGCAGGGGGGGGTGCGAAAGGGATGCTGTCTGGCTGGGGGAGTGCGGGTGAGCCGCGGGGCCCCAGTGGCGGCGGAAGCGCTGAGTCAAGGGACGGGGGGGGGACCCGGGGGGTCACGCACCTTCCTCCTCTCCCATAGGCTCGTCCCTCCAGGTGCAGCACAGCAGCATTAACCTCATGCAGCCGCGCTGCCCGGCGTCGCGCCAGGCCCTGTCCTCGCCCCGGCCCCGGCCCTGGTCCCGACCCCAGCCCTGCCCGGCTGTGCCGCTGCGGCTCCGGCGGGCGGGGATGGTCGGGCCCGGCACGGCGCCGGCGCGGACGGGGGGGACCGGGGGCGGGGGGGGGCGTGGTCAGGAGGCGGGGAATGAGGGCGGCGCGCCCGGGTAATGGAAGGCGCGGGGGCTAGGGCTGCCACCGCGGGCAGGGCACGGGTGTCCCCAGCAACGACCACAAGCTGTCACCATGGGGCAGCACACAGATGTAGCTCTCGTGCTTGGGCTGTCACCAAGGGCAGGGCATGGACACCTCCCTCGAGCCTCAGGCTCTCACCGTGGGTCGGGGCATGGGCATCTCCCTGCATCCCCAGGCCATGACCATGGGATGTTCCCCTCTTTCCCCAGACTGTCACCATAGGACAGGACACAGACCTCTCCCTGGGTTCCTAAGCGGTTACTGTCGGGCAGGGCATGGACAACCTGGCCCATCCCCTCCTCTGTCACCATAGGACAGAAGATTAGATGTCCCCCTCATTCCTGAGGCTGTCCCTGTGGGACAGGGCATGGTCTTTCCCCTGGGTCCCCAGGCTGTCCCCTCACCCACTCCCTGTGTCCCAGGGCTGTGACCGTGCAGTGGGCAAATGGTGCATCCCCGGACACAGCATGGCCCCAGGCCTGGACAGAGCCATGGCATAAGACAACGGGGCAGTGCCACCTGTCACCACCACCCGGGGAAGAGGGATAGGGACAGGGATGGAGCCAGAGTCCTTTAAAAACTTGTCCTTTATTAGTCTGTCAGAAGCAAGTCCCTCTGTATGGGGTGTCCCATCAGTTATAGCAAAGTGAGTAACATGAAGGGACCGAGCCGCTCCCGCCCGCGGCCACCCCGGGCTGGGGAGAGCACGGGGGCCAGGGTGGGAGGGGGGCCCAGGGCGATGTGGGACACGCCCCCACATAGCCCCCCGCCGCCGGACACCCTTCCTTCCCTCCAATGTGGGATGCCCCTCATCCTTCCCCCTACCCCCCCGCGGGGTCAGCTCTGGGGCTGAGGGGGGTGACACCCCAAGAACCCCCCCCTAAATCCCGCAGGGAGCAATAGCACCAAGGGGGACGGCTGCTCCCCGCAGTTTATTCCGCGCTCCCTGCCGGGCCGGAGGGGCTGGGGGTGACGACCGCTGCCGGAGCCGCGGGGTCCCTCCCGGGAACGTGGGACCAGGGATGGCCCCAGCATGGGGGGGGGGGGGGGTCCGGGGCTTTGGGGAGAGTGGTTTGTCTCAGCTTTGCTTGGGATGTACATTCTGGACTATGCAGTAGCACCAAAGTTTCATGAGGTCATCGGTGACGGCGGGCTGTTACTTCCGCTTCCTGCCGCAGTACTTCCCTTGTGCGCAGCCCACGCCGCCTGCGGTGGAAGGGAGGATGCACAGACTCAGCCTCGCTCGCACCCCGCCTCCCCCCCCCCCGAGTGCTGGGGAGGGGCTTGGGAGAAGGGCAGGAGGTGCCGACCCCGGCCCCCAGCGGGGAGGGGGTCACCGACCACAGCGCTCACCTCTGAAGCCCAGAGCACCGAGGGCTCCTCCGAAGGTCTTGGGCGGCTTCCCTGTGGGGGCAGGCAGAGCAGGATGAGGGGGACTTCCACCCTACTTGGCCGCTGGGTGCGGGAGACATATGCACCCCCCACCCCAAAATCGCCCCCGCTTGGGGGGATGGACACTCACCGCCGAATCCCAGCTGGCCGGCAACCCCACCTGAAAACAGAGTGAGGCCCTTAGCACCCACTGGGCACCCATCCTGCTCTGCCCTGCACACCCCTGGCTCAGCCCAGTTCCCCTTGTTACGCCCCCAGACCCTGATCATGTCCCCGTGCTCTGTGGGCTATGCATGCCCCCATGAGCCAGCAAGGCACCGAGGTGTGCCCTGGGCGGGTGCCGAGGTGCTGAGCTGGGGACAGTACCTGGAAATATTGGTGACACGCCAAAGCCAGGAACTCCAGCCCTGAGGAAAAAGTGACAGCCGGTGACAAGAGTGCCACCCCAACCCTGCCTGCTGGGGGAAACCCTGGTTCACTGCAGGGACAAGGAGCTGCTGCAAGAACCCCTGTCCCCACTGGGGCACTCGCCTGGCTTCAGTGTGCTCTCCCAGGCAGTGGCATGCCCAGTGGGGAACGACAGCAGGTGGGGACAGCAAGAGGGGACAAGCTTGGCCTGGTAGGGAACACACTCCCAACCCAGCCCCAAAGTGCAACACTTATCTGGCTGCAGCCCCCCAACACCAAAACCTGCAGGATGGGAGAGCCCTGGGGAGGGTGGGAAGAGTGGGGACAGGGATGGGGTCACGCTTCCAGCCCCCTGGCTGGAGCAGCCCTTGTTCCTTACCTGGCTTGGGAGGTTTCCCAGCAGCTCCTGGATACAAGATCCCTATGTCAGAGAGGGGCATCAGTGCAGCCCCCACCAGGGCTCACCGCACCTGGGGTTGCAGCTCAACCTGCTGTGAAACCAGAGGGTCCCCAGGCAGGGACCTGCATCTCCACATGTTGAGGACATGGTACAGTACTGCCCGTTGTCCCCATGGCACAGGCAATGCTGGTGCTATGGCTCTCAGTACCTGTTTGGCAATGCTATTCCTTTCTGATCACACCCCGGGGAGCAGGGCAGGTGGTAGACACAAGATGGGCCACAAGGAATGGTGACAGTGTGGGGTGGCACTGCACCATGGGACCAGAGGGGATAAAAGTGACCCTGCCTTCCCTGCACCCCCAGCAGCTCCTTTCCTTTCTGGCACTCTGCAGCATGTGCTGCTGCTTGGCTCCCTGCGCCCCAGCCCCGAGCAGCCCCAATGCCAGGGGCCAGCATCACTCACCAGCACCAAGCCCACCAGCTCCAAGGCCACCAACTCCAAGGCCACCGACTCCAAGGCCACCTATGATGGGGACCCCAGGTGAATGCCAGAAGGGAAGGGCAGTAGGGCAGCATCTGATCCTCTCCTCACCCAGCCCCATGTGTGCCTGTCCTTCCTCGGGCAGCCCCAATCCCCCCTGTGCCCTGGGGGAGCGTCCCTCTGCCAGAATCCCTCTGGGGAGCATCCCCCTGCCTGCACATCCCCGCTGCCTGAGCTCAGCTCCTGCCAGCACCTACCTGGGATGCCACCAACCCCTGGGACTCCAGCCCCGGGAACACCTGCTAGAGAAAGACTATTAACCCCTGTCCCCCCCCATCCTGGCACCCACAGCTCAGGGGCCCCCCAGCCAATGCTTGACCAACTGTGGGTGGCCCTGACACCCATCCTGGGTGGTGCTGGCACCCATTTCACTGCACCCAGATCACGAAGACCCAGAGGGGGCTCACTACCTGCATGACACATTGCTTCAAGCAATGCAGAGCGGGAGAAACATGTCCCCCATGAGTCCAGGGGAGGGAGCACGGGTGGGACTTTGCACCCACGAGTGACAGCACACCACCTCCCACACCTTGGCCACCCCCCACCAGGGCATCAGGGAGTACACAGGGGACATGAAGCAAGGCCAGCACTCCAATGGCCAGATGAGGAGGGTGCCCAGAGAGGTTCGAGGTTGATCATGGGCAGGGCAGCAGAGATACGTACCGAATTTGGGAGGTTTAGCACCAGGCTGCACCCCTACTTGCGGGATGCCTGCAAAGTGAATGAGGGCACCACGGTCAGGACAGTCACTGCTGCATCCATCCTGTGAGTCAAAGACACCCCTCCTGCCTGCATTCCCTGCTGCCACCCCTTCACATGGCTCCATGGTTTTTAGAACCCCCAGCCACCACTGTCCCCAAGCGAGTCCCCAGCCACAGTGTGACAAAGCACATACCTGCCCCGGGTATCCCCACGCCCGGCACCACCCCAGGCACAATGCCAACGCCAGGCGTCACTCCTGGCACTCCGGCAACGCCGGGCACCCCACCGGGCACCCCTCCAACCCCAGCACCTGAGGAGAGAGAGAGTGAGGCAGCGTGGGGTGATTCCATGTCATCCCCAAATACCAGTGGGATGACATGTCCAGCATGGGGTGCCCACCCCAAACCCCACCAGCTTTGCCTGGACCAGTCTGTGCCATGCCAGGACTCACAGGGGACCCCAGATACCCACTGCCCGGGAAGGGCCGAGCTGCCAGTGATGGGCTTTGCCATCCAACTCACCAAATTTTGCTGCCTTGGCTGCTGCTTTGGCTGCTGCGGCCGGACCTCCGACCCCTGAGCAGAGACAGCAAGAGGGGTGTCAGTGCCCGTGGGGAGGCCCTCTGCAGAAATGCTGCGCAGTCCACCCCTCCTGCCTTGTCTGCATCCCCCAAGGAATGGCCAGGAGGTCGTATTTGCACCCATCCTGCCCCAGACCTACTCCCATGCCAACCAGACTGCCACCACCACCCACCTTCCTCCTCCTCACCTGGGACAACTCCAACACCAGGAGCCAGGCCACCTACACCAGGAGCTAGACCACCTACACCAGGAGCCAGGCCACCCACACCAGGAGCCAGGCCACCCACACCAGGAGCCAGGCCACCTGCTCCTGCAAGGAGAAAGGGAAGGATTGGGGCATCAGCTCAGGAAGAGAGGTAGTGAAAGAAAGAAGTCAGCTGAAAAAGCATGGCAGGCTCCGGTGGAAGGGTGGGAGGATGGATGGATGGATAGATGGATGGATGGATGGATGGATGGATGGATGGATGGATGGATGGATGGATGGATGGATGTGGAGTGACAGATAGATGGTGAGATGGATGAATGGATGAAGATGTGGATGGATGGACAGAGTGGACAGATGAATACTAAGGTGGCTGGCTGGCTAGTGGTGTGGATGGGTGGGTAAAAGGGCAGGTGGATGGACTGATGATGTGGGACCTGGACAGGCTGGATCAATGGGCCAAGGCCAAATGTATGAAGTTCAACAAGGCCAAGTGCTGGGTCCTGAATGTCACTCACAAAAAACCCCAGGCAACACTCCAGGCTTGGGGAAGAGTGGCTGGAAAGCTGCCTGGCAGAAAAGGACCTGGGGGTACTGGTTTACAGCTGGCTAACGTGAGCCAGTGTGTGCCCAGGTGACCAAGAAGGCCACCAACATCCTGACTTGTATCAGCACTAGTGTGGCCAGCAGGACCAGGGCATCAATCATCCCCCTGTGCTTGGCATTGGTGAGGGGGCACCTTGAATCCTGGGGGTAGTTTTGCCCCATGCCTCCCCCACGGGAAGAAGGACATTGACGGGCTGGAGCGTGTCCAGAGGAAGGCAACAGAGCTGGGAAAGGGTCTGCAGCACAGGTCTGAGGAGGAGCAGCTGAGGGAAGTGGAAGTGTTCAGCCTGGAGAAGATGAGGCTGAGGGGAGACCTTCTTGCCCTCTATGACACCCTGAAAGGAGGTTGGAGCGAGGGGTGAGGATGTTGGTCTCTTCTCTCAAGGAACAAGTGATAGAACAAGAAGAAATGACCTCAAGGTGTATCACAGGAGGTTTAGATTGGATATTAGGAACAATTTCTTTACTGAAAGAGTGGTCAAACATTGGAACAGGCTGCCCAGGGAAGTGGAGGAGTCACTGTCTCTGGAAATGTTAAAAAAATGTGTAGACATGGCACTTCAGGACAAGGTTGGCATGGTGTTGTTGGATTAGTGGTTGGACTTGATGATCCTAGTGGTCTTTTCCAACCTTAATTATTCTATTATTCTATGGTTCTATAACAAGGTGTATGGATGGTGAATCTAGGATGCCCCATGCTGGAGAGCACACCCTGGCATAGCCAGGACCCCATTCTACATACAGCCCTGTGGAGAGCTCATCCCTTCCACTGACCCATGGGGACCATGTGCAGTTCTGGGCCTCAGCCCTGACAAGGGAAACAGCCTGGGGTGGGAGGGTGGCAGAAGACAGGACATGTGGGATAACCTCAGAGCGTTTCTGGCTTACCGTACTTGGCTGCTTTGGCAGCGGCTTTTGCAGCAGCAGCGGCTGCTGGACCTCCTGAAGGAGAAGAGGAGTGTGAGGCGTAGAGATGGGCCATGGTGGCCACACTGGCACACCTCTGCTGGCCCTGCTGGGGATGTCCTGAGCATCCCTTAGACACCATCTCACCTGGTATGCCTCCAACCCCAGGCACCAGACCAGGCACGCCGACACCGGGCACGCCGACACCGGGCACGCCGACACCAGGCACGCCAACACCGGGCACGCCGACACCGGGCACGCCGACACCGGGCACGCCGACACCGGGCACGCCAACACCGGGCACGCCGACACCGGGCACGCGCCCTGCTCCTGCAGAGAGGTCCAGGGATGTGGCCGAGCAGGCAGATTGTGCAGGTAGGGGTCCTGCTACCCTGCCTACCATCTATAGTCCCAGGGGTGGCCCCCACCCACCAACATTCCTCCTCCCTCCCTGGGGAAGGATGACAGTAGCTCACCAAATGCTGTGGCTTTCGCTGCTGCCTTTGCCGCGGCTGCTGCAGCTCCTGGGACACCCACTGAGGGGACAGAAGGGGGAGAGTCAGAAGACCAGCAAGGCCAGCACCAGCCCATCAGCTCCTGCCAGCCCAGCCACTCACCACCAACGCCGGGAACCAAGCCAGGAACACCAGCCACACCTGGGACACCAGGGACACCAGGGACTACAGGAACACCAGGGACTACAGGAACACCAGGGACTCCAGGGACTCCAGGAACACCAGGGACACCGGGGACTCCGGGAACACCAGGGACACCAGGAATTCCACCAATGCCAGGAATGCCAGCGCCAGCACCTGGAGGCAAAGAGAGGGAAGAAGATAGATATAAAAACAGTTGAAAGATGGGACCTCAACTTATGTTGCTCTCATTGTCTTGAGTCATGCCTGTAAAAATCCCGAAGATGGAGAAGGTCCTTCCTTGGGGAAAAAGCGAAGCCTGGAGGGAACTGGGCTGTGGGCATCCCATCCCCAGGTGCTTCCCCGTAAGAACCCATTGGCAGAGATCCCCAGAGAGAACCCCCTGCCTGGAGGCACCCTGAGTGCCAGGGGTGCAGAGGGTGAGCAGGGGTCTCCGGGGAGCTGCTGGCAGCTCCTTCCACTGTGCCGCACCTACCGAACTTGGCTGCTTTTGCTGCTGCTGCTGCTGCTGACGGCACCCCGACTCCTGGGAACAAGGGAGAGAGGGACCCTCAGCCACCAGCCCTCGTGCCCCTTGCAGAGCCGGCGGTGGGGACAGGGCTCCTGGCAACAGTCACCTGCTACCCCGGGGACACCTCCAACACCGGGTACCAAGCCGGGGACACCACCAACGCCGGGCACGAGGCCTGGGACGCCGCCAACTCCTGCACCTGGAGGGAAGCAGAGCAGTCAGACCCCCCAAAAACATCCCATGCCGCTACTGGGGACACTGTCTCCCCCAGTGCCACAGGAGGCTCTGGGGGCACCTGGCTTTGAGGTGGGCTCTCTGCACTATGCAAACCAGCTGCTCAGGGGACCTCAGATGCACCCAGGATCGGGATTCCCAGCTTCCTACACCCAACCCAGGCACTGTCAGGCTGCCCAGGGCAGGAGTGGAGTCATCATCCCTGGAGAGATTTAGAAGCCATATAGATGTGGTGCTGAGGGACACAGCACCTTGGTGATCTTTAAGGTTTTTTCCATCCAAAACTATTTCATATTTCTGTGATTCTAACCCAGGGGTCTGGAGCTCACCAGGCCACCCAGGAGCTTGGGGACCCTTGAGTCCCCCAAGGCAGTGGTGTGAATCCCAGCTGCTCCCAGGGCTGATGCAGGCTCTGGATACTCCAAGGAGCAGCTGTTTGTTCCTTGTTCCTTGGCAAAACAGCCAACAAGGGCAGCAGTGAACATGGGATCGGCATCACCCAACGCATCCCCCCACTAACAAATGGCAGCTTGTCACAGGAGCTGTCTCTCCAGATACCCCATGGGAGCTCAGCACAGCACAACTACATCTCATGGAGAAACCATGCATGATGGGTCTGATCTCCTTGTCGTGCCATGGTGAGGAGAGCATTCCACCACTTTGTCCCAGGAGAGATGCCCAGTGGTGCGACGGAAGGACTGGTCCTGTGTCTCCCACCAGCACAGGGTTTCACAATGAACCTCATCATCATAGGGGGCTCCAGAGGACCCTCATCAAGGGGACATCAAGCCTTGCAGCCAAAGAGGCCTTGGAGAAGTGGCTGCTGTTCCTCAGGAGTTGCCTGGAGGGGCTGGGAGCCCTGGGCGCTGTGCAGACTGGGGAGGCGCCCAGGGCAGTGACAGCCTTGACCCGTGGGCACTCATTAGTGCCACAGGGACCGGCATTAGGTCACTCTGGGAAGGGCTGAGTGCCAGTGGCATTGTCCTCACTGGCCCCAGCTCAGCAGCTGCCTGGCACCCCAGCAGAGCACACACCCATCAACTCCTCACAGCCAGTTTTCTCCCTAAATCCCCTGCTTCCCTGGGCATGTGGTGAGATTTCTCTCTACAGGATGCAGAAGAGAGATGGAAGAAATGGCCGGCAGTGGTTTAGCCCTCAAAGGAGAGCTGCCCTCGAGCATGGCAGCTCCCAGGGAACTGCCAGGGCTCTACAGTGCTGATCATAGAATTGTTTTGGTTGGAGAAGACCTTTAAGATCATTGAGTGCAACCATTAACACAACTCTACCTAGTATGCTGCTAAACCATGTCCCCAAGCACCACATATACACTTCAACACCTCCAGGGCTGGGGATTCAACCACCTCCCTGAGCAGCCTCTCCCAATGCCTGAAAACCCTTTCCATTAATAAATTCACCCTAATATCCAATCTAAGCCTCCCCTGGCACAACTTGAGGCCATTTCCTCTTGTTCTATCACTTGTTCCTTGAGAGAAGAGACCAACACCCCCACCCCTCAGTCCAACCTCCTTTCAGGGTGTCATAGAGGACAAGAAGGTCTCCCCTCAACCTCATCTTCTCCAGGCTGAACACTCCCACTTCCCTCAGCTGCTCCTCCTCAGACCTGTGCTGCAGACCCTTTCCCAGCTCTGTTGCCCTCCTCTGGACACGCTCCAGCCCGTCAATGTCCTTCTTCCCATGGGGGAGGCATGGGGCAAAACTACCCCAGGATTTGAGGTGCAGCCTCATCAGTGCTGAGCACAGGAAAATGATCCCTGCCCTGGTCCTGCTGGCCATGCTAGCGCTGATACAAGTCAGGATGCTGGTGGCCTTCTTGGCCACCTGGGCACACGCTGGCTCATATTCAGCCACTGTCACCCAGTACCCCCAGGTCTTCTTCCACCGGACACTTTCCAGCCACTCTTCCCCAAGCCTGGAGTGTTGCCTGGGGTTCTTCTGAGCAACGTGTAGGACCTGGCACCTGGCCTTGTTGAACCTCATACAATTGGCCTCAGCTCATTGATCCAACCTGTCCAGGTCCCTCTGGAGAGCCTTCCTTCCCTCAGGCAGATCGACACTCCCACCCAGGGCTCTGCATTGTTGATGTAGGAGAAGGTCCTGGGACTTGGCCATGTAAACCCTGCCACTGCCTTCTGGAGCAGCACTTGGATCCCTCCAGCCGGGCGTGCAGTCTTGGAGCCACTTCTGCCTCCTCCCTGTGCTTGGGCTCGCCATGTCCCTGCAGAACTGGCCACGTACTTCATCCTCTCTGAGCTCCTCTTCACTGGAGCACTCTTGGGGGTGGTTACATCTGCTGCATGCCTGGGTCTTGCTAGACCCAATCAGATGCACTTGCTGGGTCCCACCAGGGTTTTGGGTGGCAGTGACCCTGGGCAGGGGTCTCTCAGGGATCTTTGCCCACCCAGGCAGCGAGGCTGAGCCCGCAGGCACCAGACCCCAGGTCAGGGCAGCCGCTTGAAACACAGATTTGGTGCAAAACCCAAGAATTCAGACGTGGCCCAAAGACACGAGTCTGGTCTCACCTGTTCACCTTCACAAAGCAGCCTGCAGAAACCCCAGAGAGGGAGAAGGTCCTGCCTCGGGGAAAAAGCCAAGCCTGGAGGGAACTGGGCTGTGGGCATCCCATCCCCAGATGCTTCCCCGTAAGAACCCATTGGCAGAGATCCCCAGAGAGAACCCCCTGCCTGGAGGCACCCTGAGTGCCAGGGGTGCAGAGGGTGAGCAGGGGTCTCCGGGGAGCTGCTGGCAGCTCCTTCCACTGTGCCGCACCTACCGAACTTGGCTGCTTTTGCTGCTGCTGCTGCTGCTGACGGCACCCCGACTCCTGGGAACAAGGGAGAGAGGGACCCTCAGCCACCAGCCCTCGTGCCCCTTGCAGAGCCGGCGGTGGGGACAGGGCTCCTGGCAACAGTCACCTGCTACCCCGGGGACACCTCCAACACCGGGTACCAAGCCGGGGACACCACCAACGCCGGGCACGAGGCCTGGGACGCCGCCAACTCCTGCACCTGGAGGGAAGCAGAGCAGTCAGACCCCCCAAAAACATCCCATGCCGCTACTGGGGACACGGTCTCCCCCAGTGCCACAGGAGGCTCTGGGGGCACCTGGCTTTGAGGTGGGCTCTCTGCACTATGCAAACCAGCTGCTCAGGGGACCTCAGATGCACCCAGGATCGGGATTCCCAGCTTCCTACACCCAACCCAGGCACTGTCAGGCTGCCCAGGGCAGGAGTGGAGTCATCATCCCTGGAGAGATTTAGAAGCCATATAGATGTGGTGCTGAGGGACACAGCACCTTGGTGATCTTTAAGGTTTTTTCCATCCAAAACTATTTCATATTTCTGTGATTCTAACCCAGGGGTCTGGAGCTCACCAGGCCACCCAGGAGCTTGGGGACCCTTGAGTCCCCCAAGGCAGTGGTGTGAATCCCAGCTGCTCCCAGGGCTGATGCAGGCTCTGGATACTCCAAGGAGCAGCTGTTTGTTCCTTGTTCCTTGGCAAAACAGCCAACAAGGGCAGCAGTGAACATGGGATCGGCATCACCCAACGCATCCCCCCACTAACAAATGGCAGCTTGTCACAGGAGCTGTCTCTCCAGATACCCCATGGGAGCTCAGCACAGCACAACTACATCTCATGGAGAAACCATGCATGATGGGTCTGATCTCCTTGTCGTGCCATGGTGAGGAGAGCATTCCACCACTTTGTCCCAGGAGAGATGCCCAGTGGTGCGACGGAAGGACTGGTCCTGTGTCTCCCACCAGCACAGGGTTTCACAATGAACCTCATCATCATAGGGGGCTCCAGAGGACCCTCATCAAGGGGACATCAAGCCTTGCAGCCAAAGAGGCCTTGGAGAAGTGGCTGCTGTTCCTCAGGAGTTGCCTGGAGGGGCTGGGAGCCCTGGGCGCTGTGCAGACTGGGGAGGCGCCCAGGGCAGTGACAGCCTTGACCCGTGGGCACTCATTAGTGCCACAGGGACCGGCATTAGGTCACTCTGGGAAGGGCTGAGTGCCAGTGGCATTGTCCTCACTGGCCCCAGCTCAGCAGCTGCCTGGCACCCCAGCAGAGCACACACCCATCAACTCCTCACAGCCAGTTTTCTCCCTAAATCCCCTGCTTCCCTGGGCATGTGGTGAGATTTCTCTCTACAGGATGCAGAAGAGAGATGGAAGAAATGGCCGGCAGTGGTTTAGCCCTCAAAGGAGAGCTGCCCTCGAGCATGGCAGCTCCCAGGGAACTGCCAGGGCTCTAAGAACCCATTGGCAGAGATCCCCAGAGAGAACCCCCTGCCTGGAGGCACCTTGAGTGCCAAGGGTGCAGAGGGTGAGCAGGGGTCTCCGGGGAGCTGCTGGCAGCTCCTTCCACTGTGCCGCACCTACCGAACTTGGCTGCTTTTGCTGCTGCTGCTGCTGCTGACGGCACCCCGACTCCTGGGAACAAGGGAGAGAGGGACCCTCAGCCACCAGCCCTCGTGCCCCTTGCAGAGCCGGCGGTGGGGACAGGGCTCCTGGCAACAGTCACCTGCTACCCCGGGGACACCTCCAACACCGGGTACCAAGCCGGGGACACCACCAACGCCGGGCACGAGGCCTGGGACGCCGCCAACTCCTGCACCTGGAGGGAAGCAGAGCAGTCAGACCCCCCAAAAACATCCCATGCCGCTACTGGGGACACGGTCTCCCCCAGTGCCACAGGAGGCTCTCGGGCCAGCTGTTCAGGGAACCTTGGATGCACCCAGGATCGGGATTCTCAGGTCAGCCCCAGAGTTCTGGGGAGATGGGAGATGGGCTGGGCTGGTGAGGCAGGGGGTGAAGCCCCAGTACCAATGTACATTTCTTACGTGCTCTAAGAGTCAGCCTGGCCCACAGGCAGCTGCTGGATCTGTCTAAAAGAACTCACCTAAAGCTCCTGCCTTTGCTGCTGCCTTTGCTGCTGCGGCTGCTGCTGCCGGCCCTCCAACTGCTGGAGGAGTGGGAGAGAGTCAGGGGCATAGGACAGGGGGCTGTGACCTTCTTTGCACCTAAGGACCAAACCCTGCCATCACCTTACCTCCGGCTCCTGGCACAATGCCAGCACCTGGGACCACTCCAACCGCCGGGACGCCACCAGCTCCTGGGAGGACACCGGCTCCTGCCACAGGGGAGAAGGGGACCATCATCTTGGTGATGCAGGGATACAAGCATCCACCTCAGTCCAGAAGGGATGGAGGGAGCAGCTGCCCCACCGGGACAATGTGGGATGGATGTGCCTGGGGAGGGCAACTCACCATATTTCGCTGCTGCTTTTGCTGCTGCTGCCTGTGCTCCGACTCCTGGGGAAGGACATGGGCAGCCACTGAGGTTCCCAGACAATTCCCACTTCAGCTCCCTTATCCCACAGGGGCCCTGAGGACTGGCCCCTCTTGTCAGCATCCACCTGCCTCTCTTCTGGGAGGTGATGCACCTCTCCAGGCTGTCCCAGGGGTGATACTGCTGCCCCAGGGCCACCAGATAGTGCCTAACACCCAACCCAAGGACCAGCAAAGTGACCAGGGTATCAAGTCTCCCCACCGTGCCTGTACCAATCCCTCATCCTGGGTGTGCCTGCAAAGGGAGCGTACCTGTCCCGGTGGGGTACCCTGCCTTTCCTCCTATTCCGATGCCAGCTCCTATCCCACCAGGCCCAAAGCCTGCAAGCACAAGCAGAGAGGCAAAGCCAGGTCAGGCACTGGCCTGGGGAAGTGGGGCGAGGCAGTCGGAGCAGCTTCCTCAGTCCAAATGGCCTTTCTTCCCTGCTGTCAACGGATGTGGGGGGGGAATGCCGGAGCCACCTCTTCCCCAGTGGAGACACTAAACATGTTCAAACATCCCCACCCAGAACTGGCAGCAACTCAGGATGTGTCCTAGCACAGAACCAGACCACTGCTGACCACTGCTGGCCCCACGAGATACTCGCAGATGAAAGGCTCCCAGCCCCATGGCGCGGGATGCTGGGAGAGCTGGGTCACTCCCATCTGGGACAATAGGCATCACAGCAGGGCAATGGAAGGGTCCCCCAAGAGACCACCTTGCCCTAGCAGAGGGATGCCCCTCACACTGCCCAGGGGTTGGTGCCCACAAGGCCATGGTGGCAACTGGCAGAGCCACAAGGAGCTACAACTGCAGTGAGGGCTACAAGCACTCACCGTAGGGCAGCTTACCAGTGCTGTAGGGCAATCCATAGCCACCTGGAGAGGAGAGAAGGTGGTGGGTTAGCACCTGGCTGCCAGTGGCCGTGCCCCCTCTGGCCCATGGTGTAGCCCCTCTCTGCCAGCCAGCTATGTGGCACTAGCCCACAGGGCTTCTTTCAACAGGATAGTAAATCCTTCAGGATACAACCCCCCTATGATGGAGATGAGCTTCCCCATCACCTTGGAAGCAGTGGCTCCAAAAAGAGCCACCCACTCTCATCCTTGCAACCAGGGCTGTGGCATCCGAATCTTGTTTTGCAGGAGCATCCCATGACACCACTTAGGTGGGGGGGTCACACAGGAGCCCTGCGGCAAGAACTGTACCCAGCTGGATGCACCATGGCCAGCTCTAAAGGAAGGGTTTTAATTGGAATCAAGGCTTTGAAGCCTCTGCTGAAATGTGACCTCATAAGGAGGGGAGGGATTCTAAACGGGAACATTGTGGCTGCTGAGGAAATGCCTCCTTGTGAAAGAGCAGGATCCCACCGCTTGGGACAGCACAGGGATGCCCGTGACTCAGCAGGGATTGTGTGCTTGGGAGCCAGCAGCACCAAGCTCCCATTGCTGCCGGCGGTGGCCGGAGGAGGGGAGATGGGGCTGCCACATCCCCCATGGGGACACGTCCAGACGCACTTTCCTTGGAGGGTGTTGCACACCAAGCCCACCCGCCAGAGGGTGTTGTGGGCAGGGTGGGGATGTGGCTTCCTGCAGCCAGGATAGGATTGCTCGTGGAAAAGAGTATTCTTAAGCATGGGACACTGTCCCCTCCTGCAAGCCAGCATGTCGGGACCAGATTTCCCTCCATCCTGCCAGGCTGTCTCATTGTGTCCCACCCTAGCACAGCATTGCTGGAAGACAGAGTCTTTCCAGGCTGCAGTGGCCATGAGCTGTGCTGGGTATCCTCCACCTTGGGGACCCCCGTCACCCATCCTGGGGCACCTCATCAGCACCTTGCTCGCCCCAGAGCTGCAGAAGGATTTGGCACTGGGTGACACATGTGATGACTCCAAGGGCTAAGAGTCTAAGCCCTTGGGTCTCAAAGGGTTTTGCCAGTTCCAAGCCCAGCTCCCCACCATCCCCAGCCAGGTGCAAGAGCAGCCCTGGCCCCAGGGCATGGGTACCCATCCTGTGCCAGAGGGAGGATGCCACAGCTGGGGGGCTCAGGGCCCAGAAGCATGCTGGCAGGCATTGAAGTGGCTTTGCACAGATAAATGATGCCTGAGTGTTTCTGGGCACTTGGGAAGAGTCCCTGTCGCTGTGGCATCAGGTGGGACCCCAATTTCAGCCACAGCTTCAGGCTGAGCCACCAGCAAGTGGAGTGGCCCCAAGGCCACCTCCTGAGCAGTGACAGCACAGAGCAGAAGTTGGCTGGGGCATTTGGAGCAAATAATCCAAAAAGGAGACCTTCCACTTAAAAACCTTATTTTCCCCTCTATCCCCTACAAACCTGAAACTGCTGCAGCTGGGATACAGCACAGGGGACACAGGGATGTAGCATCAAACTAAGAGCCTTGATAGTCAGCCCAGCATGTCCCCACGCCACTGGCCCCAAGCCCTCAGAGGTGACAAACTAGCATCCCCCTGCACCCTGGGAAGGCCTGGGGTGCCAAGCAGCATCCTGTGGCTGAAACCACAGCTAGGACACCACCACTGTCCTGTTGGTCCCTGCAAGAAGCATGATGCACCAACTGGGGTCCCTGGCCAATGAGATGGGTGCCCTTCCCTGATTGAATGAAGACTCCCCAAAAAGTGGGTGAGCCAGCAGCAGTGTCCCATCTGGGCTGTGGGTCCCTGATGGGGCTGTGGGAGGATGGAGTCAGGCCCAGCTGTGCCATGTGCTGGCAGGTTACAGCCCAGGGAAGGCAGCCTGGGACCCTGTGGCTGGGGTCCAGCTGGGATCTGATGGCAGCAGGGCCCAGTCACCCCAATGAGCTAACTCAGCCTCAGCAGCAGGAAGCTGGCACGGGCCAAGTATTTCTGCTGTCGTTTGTGGCAGCAGGCCCCCGAAGGGTGAAGGTGGCAGAGCTGCCAGGGCTGGAGCCCATGCCAGAGTGGGACCTGCTCCCCGGGGAAGGGTTCCCCCTGCCAACACTTTCCTGCCTGCAGCAATGGGTTTCAGTGAGTGGAAAACGCCCACAGATGCACTAGCTCCCCAGCAGCCCAGGGATGCAGGTCCCCACCCAAATCTGGCTGTCCCCCTCCTTAGGGATGCTTTGGGGACGAGTAAGCTGGCAGCCTGGCCCTTGCAGGGCACAGCACCCAGTACTGGCTGCCTGGCACTGTGGGTCCTGCTGCTGTCCCTTCAAGGGCACAGCGAGCTGGGGACGGGCAGAGATGGCACCTGGCACAGGGCTGGGAGATTGAGGTCCATGGAGCAGCCCAGTCTGGAAAAGGGGTGCTGAGCAACCTTGGGCTAAGGCTAAGCCTCATCTCAGTGGGCAGCAGGATGGGAGACCTGCCCAGAGCTCCAGCCCCACCACCTGCCTGCTGGTGGTGCATTTGGCTAGAACTCCTTGAACGGGGACATTTGGCCCAGGTGAGTGCCCAGCGCTGCCCAGCACAGCCCCAGGAGCCACAGAAAGCAGATGGTCCCTGCAAGGGCTGTGCCTCATGCAAGGAGGAGTCAGCAGGGACAACCTGGGGTAGCCTGGCCCAAAGCATGTCTCCAGAACATGCTCTTTCCTACCTTACAGCAGCCGGAGAAAAGCATAGCATCATCCTCATGGACTGTGGGCATGAACAGCAGCAGCAGGCAGCTGCCAATGGGGCTGTGATAAGCAGGGCTGCTGCTGGACACATCTGCCCAATGCCCCTTGCTCTCTCCTGCTGTCCCAGGGCCAACACCGGCCCTGCCAGGTCCAACACTGGCCCTGCCAGGTCCAGGGGACCCAGGGGCACAATGGCTCAGCCCTGGGGAACAGCAGGTCCTTCTTCTGCCACTACTGGGGGTCCTTCAACTCCAGGCCGTTGGCTGTGACAGCTTACCTGGGAGCTTAGGAGCTTTGATGGGATACCCCAGAGGGACACCGGGCTGCTGACCTCCAAAACCTCCCAGTCCTGCAAAGCCGACAGCAGACTCTCACCTGGAGCCTGCACCCAGGCTGCCACCAGTCCTTGAGAAAGGGGAGTGCCCCAGGGAACCTCAGGAGAGGAGAGTGAGTGGCTTGGGAAGCCCTGAGACATCTTCTGGTGTGGGGAAGCCATGGCTGTGAACAGGTTTGGGAAGGAAACGGGCGAAAGAGATAGGACACTCACCAGGGATTCCTGCGAAAGCTCCTGCTCCTAGGCAGAAACACAAAGGCATCATGTGAGGCTTGGGGCTGGTCCTCTGGGTACAAACCAGTCTGCATAGGCTTTGTGGACTCAGCTGGGAGTCAGTTTTACCCACCCAAGTGCCTTGTGGGGCAGCAAGCCCAAAAGATGGGCTGGAGCCAGCCCTGGAGGGTGGGGATGGGGGCAGAGCTGGACCCACCTCTGCCTCAGTGTCCCCAGAGGCTTGAGGGGACCTACCTGGACCTTTTGGCTTAACTCCAGCACCAGTGGGCACTCCGGGCAGCACCCCTACGCCAGGGAAGCGAACACCTGAGGCAGAGACCAGAGGTGCCAGGTGAGCACCGTGAGGCCCTGCTGATACCTGAGACCCTTGTACCCAGCTCCGAAATCCCTGTCACCCACCTCTGGCTCAGCATTCACCCGTGTACCCTGGAATAGGGTTCTCTTATCCCCCAGGGGCTTGCTGCTCCCTGGCCAAAGCTAGCCCCCTCCCCTTGGGCAAAGCTGCTGGGAAAGGGTTTGCTCCAGCCCTAGGGATGCCTGTGCTTTGGGGGGCAGGATGGGCACTGGGCTGCCCACGCAGGAGCTCAGGTTGCCTGCAGGGGACATGACACCCAGGAGTGGGTCTCAGTCATGACATCAAAGCACCAGCCAACGCCACGATGCAACCAAGCCCAGGCCTTGCTGCCTGCCCCAATGATGTGTGGTGGCTTTGTGCAAGCTGGGGCTCTTTGGGGAGCAGAACGGGGGTCCTGCCAGCAGAACCCTGACCCTCAAGGGGCAACAGGCAGTGCTTTATCCTTGCAGTCACTTGGGTTTGGTTTCTGGTGTTGGGGTTTTGATTTGTTTTTTTTCCCCTTTTACAAATGTCTTTCATTATAACTCAGGCATTTTCAGACATGGAAAAGACATTCCTTACCAGTAACACACTTCTCCTTCTGACTATGTTGAAACATCTTGTTTTCACAAGTTTTCCTCCCCCAAATTACTTTGCAGTGAGGAATTCCTCTCCCCCCACCATCTCCTCCCCCTACTTTCCACATTACATCTGGCTGGGCAAGCTGGCCTTGGTGTGCTCCGTGCCAGCTCCTCTCCCAGTGCCAATGCCGCCTGTTCTCACTCAGCTTGGCACAAGTGCCTGATGATGGTGGGTCCTCTTGTCTTTGACATGGTGGAAATGTCACCATGGCCCCAGCAAAAGGGGTTGGAATTTTTATAATGCCCAGGTGAAGCTGGCCACAAGACTACTGATGCAAACCAGTGTGCTGGCACCCCTTTGGAGGTGGGGGTGCTGCCAGAGGGTGGGGACCCTCAGCTCACCTGTGCCGGGGAGTATGCCACCCGGGAAAGCTCCAGGAATCCCAGCGCCTGCCGGGCAAGAGAAAGGCAGGGATGAATACCTGGCTGGAGCCATCCCCCGCCTCAGCCCCTGGATCTGAGGCTATGCACCTACCTGGTACTTTGGGGGGCTTTCCTGCTGCACCAGCCCCAGGCTGCACCCCGCCTGGTGCCACCACACCTGCAGGCAGCAGAGACCCCCTGAGCTGTGGGCACCAGCCCCTGGCAGGCATAGGGACAAGCCTGCCCCAGGCTTGGCTACACTGGGGATGAGGGATATATCCTACCTGTGGATACCCTGAGGCCACCAGGGCCACCAACTCCACCCACACCACCAATGTCAGCACTTGGGGGCAACAGGAAGAGGAGGGTACCAGTGTGAGATGCCACCGCTGGACTACAGGTTGCCAGAGTGGTGTGAAAGGAAGGGACAAGCTCAGGATGGCTCTTGGGGGGTGAGGAGAACACCCTGAGTCAATACGAGGGGTGGGTCCTCTAGACCTGGGCAGACAGACCAGGCAGCTCAGTGCTCTTGGCTCCTGGGGGCTCGGGTTTGGCCAATACCCCTTTGCAGAACACCAAGAAGTGCCAGTGTCCCTCCAAATTGTCAGGGATCCCCATGAGAGCAGCACTTCCTGCCTGCAGCCCCACAGCTTCACAGAGAAGGCTTTCCTAACCCAGGCTCCCAGGGGACACCAGGAGTCTCCAGGGGCTGTCCACGCCCCACCATTGCCTTGCCTGGCATCACTGCCTGGCCCAGCATGACCTGGGACACCTCTGGCACTCACCAGCTTTGGCCGCAGCCTTGAGCGCAGCGGCAGAGGCAGCACCTGGGAAGACGCCCCCGGGGAAGGCACCTCCAGGGAAGAGAGCCCCAGCACCTGTGGGGAGGAGAAGAACCCACATGAGCATCCCCAGGCATGTGGGCACATGGGGGGTGGTGGTCCATGGGGACCTGCATGGTGGTGCTGGGGGGGCGTGAGGCTGGGCAAGGCAGCAGCTAGCAGGCATGGCCCTGACCTGCATTGGCTTCTCCCTGCACCTGCCACCCCCAGATACCTTCTCCCATCCACATCCCACCCATCACCAGCTATGCCACCACCACCCAGGGCACCCTGTGGTGTCACCGGCTGCTGCACATGCTGGGGTTCCCTGAGGCCCCAGGCAGGCTGGACAGCCACATGCAGGCACTGTTGCACTGCTCCAGACCCCGTGGGGACTCCAAGTCCTTCCTTGCCCATCTCTGCTCAGGGGCATCCAGGTATGGTTGGGGGACCAACAGGACTGCATGTTGATGGCTGCCAGTCCCTCAGGTTTGGAAAGGAACTCCAGCCCAGATGGGACCCACCAGGCAGGCTACAGAGGGCACTCGGTGGGGACAAGCCAAGTGCTGTCCCCAAGGTGGGTCGCTGGGAACATTGCCCTGGGGACAGTCCAGAGCAGAGGTGGCTGGTGGTCTATGCTCACCTGGCTGCAGGCCAAGTGGGCCAAGTCCCCCAAGGGCTCTGACCCCTGGAAAGAAAAGTCGGGTGAGGCAGAGGGGGGACAGCTAGGGCCATAGGAGCAGAAGTGTCCCACTAGCACCATCCCATGGGGTGGGACCATGCCCCAGGGATGGGTGACAAACATGCCCGCCAACATCTGGGTCTCCCATCCTGTCCCTTTCTGCCTCACTTGCTCCCCGCCCTGCTGGGCCACGAGGGGATGGAGACAAAATGTTTATGGCTGAGGAATGAGTGCCTCCGGCTCCAGCCAGCACTGCCTTCCAACATCTGGGGCTAATCAGCCCTCGCTCCCTCCAGGCGCAAATTCCACGGCCCTTGGCTTGGGGAAGACACCGCTCGGCTGGGGCTTCAGAGCCGCACCACCACGTTTGGTTTTAATTACGCCAAAATAAAGGGCCTTGTTTTTCTTTCCACAAGCTGAAATCTGAGTAAATGCAAGTTGTCGGCCCCTGCCTCAGGCTGCTGCTCCCTCCACACAGCCGGGCCAGCTCGGGGGCTGTGTGGTGCAGTGTGCCTCTGTCCCAGGGCACAGCAGGTAGCCCCAGGGCAGGAAGGGAAGGGGGAGCCAGGTATCTGCCTACAAGAGCATCTCTCCCTGGGCCTAGATGGGCACTGAGCATCTTCACTGTCTCCTGCTGACCCAGCACCTCCCAGCTGTGCCCCAGGCTCAGTGCCCTGGGGCTGTGCATCCTCCTGCCAGCATCTCATGTCTCTCCCAGTGATGTCCCCTCTTGCCCCCTCCTTTCTAGGCCAGACAAACCCCAGCGTGGGCTGCAGAAGCTCCAGCAGAAGCTGCTCAGCCAGGAATGCAGGCAGGCAGAGGTGCTGCCAGCTCTCCACGGGTGCCAGCTGTGGGCAGGGCTGAGCAAGTGATAGCCAGCTTTGCATCTTCCCAAGGAGCTTTGGTGCAGGTTTGCAGGCAGCAAGCCCCCCGAGAGGGTGGTCAGTGGGGGCTGGGGGCAGGGGGGCAGTGTGCGAAATTGGGGGACAAGGGAGGAAGACTTCCCAGGCTCTGGGGGCTTGGCAGTGGGGTAGGGCAGGGCTTAAAGTGCCAGCTGCTGCATGCCTTGGCCATGGGGATGCACCAGGCAGGGGGATCCCCTTGGCCATATGGGAGAAACATGAGGGCAACAGGGATTGGGAAACATCCTGGCCACTGGCACTGCCAGCGATGGCGAGAGGGCCAAGGAAAGGCTCCTTACCTGGTTTGAGAGGTTTTCCTGCAGCCCCGAGTCCTAGGGGAGAGTGAGTGGAGAGGGGTCAGAGCCATCCTCCCTTTGAGCACCCCCCGGGGGAGGGGGCCATGTGGGACAGGGCCAGCCTCATAGCAGACCCCCTGCTCAACACCAGGCAGCTCTGTGGGGGTGCTGTCTCCCTCCCCATCCCACACACCCTGGGCAAAGGGGTCCCAGCACTCACCTGCTCCTAAACCTCCAACTCCAGCACCTGCAAGCAATGGCACAATATTAGCACCCAGCCCTGTGACCACCACCTACCCATCCACCCGTGCCAGGCTCCCAGGGGTCCACAGGGAGGCAGAGAGACTCACAAGGGTGCAAGGGGATGGGACATCTTCACTGGGATGTCCCCAGGCTTTTGGCTGAAACACTGGGGACAGGCTGTGACCTTGGAGCACCTCCTGTGGCCGGTGCTGAGCAGGGTGTAGGTGACCTCCACCCTAAGCCTGGCACTGCTGCCAAGTCCTGTCTTAACACCGTGGGACTAGCACTGGGGCAGCCACCCAGGGCTGAGCAGCCAGATATGGTGTCCCAATGTCCCAATGATCCTGGCTGGCAGGTCCTCAGCCCTCTGTGCTGGCTCAGAGGTACTGGGAACTCCCCAGGCACCTGCCCTGTATCTGCAAACAGGGTGATGCCCTCCCAACACTGTCTGGAGGCCGTTACCTGGGAAGAAGCCTGCTCCTGGGACTCCCCCTCCTGGTATAGCACCAGGGACCCCTGCAAGAAAAGAGACCCTTGTTAAAATCCCCTCAGGGATCCAAGTGTATCCGGAAGGTCAGGGCAAGGGGGCACAGCCTGTGGAGGGGGTGGGATGCAGAGCCCAGGGACGAGGGCTCAAGGGCAGAGGTGGCACACCCCTCTGCCTGTCTGTGCAGAGCTGAGATAAGCACCCAGGTCCCACTACTTTCCAGGGTAACTGGAGCTTGTGCTCACAGGTCGTGCTCAGACTCCATGACAACATTTTTTTGCCTGATTTGGACTCTGGCAAAGGACTGACTCCTGCAGACCCCCAGGCAGCCATGGCCTGGGTCCCCTCTGCACCATCAAGGCAGTGTGTGGGGGGGGCAGGCTTGCAGGTGGGTTGGTGGCTCAAGGAAGCTGCAGTGCAGAGGGACACTCCATATTCAGCTGGAGTGTGGTTTTGGCACTAGGGGGGGTTGCTGTGGGGTTTGCAGGATGGTTGGCAGGGCTTGTGGGGAGGCTGGAAAGAGTATATGGGGATTGCTGGAGGAAAGTGTAGGGTTGCCGTGACCAGCACCCCTGCGGCAAGCTGAACCCAGCTCTCCTGCCGGCTATGGGTGGAGGGGATGGAGTTCAGGGTGGATGGGCACTGGGGACCCAGCACCCCCAGGAGCTGGGTGCATACAGTGGCACAGCCCTGGCAACACCAAGACAGGCTGTGTGGTGCCCAGGGCTGGCCTGGGCAGGAAAGCCAGTGCAGGCAGGTGGCAGAGCTGCCATGCCACCATGGGGGGCACATCTTGCTGCACATCTCTTCTCCATCTCAGATATGGTGCAAACTCCGGGGGTCTCCCTCACTGGGCCACTTCACCCCATCAGCTGCCCACTGTGACGTGGCAGGGACGAGGGTGTTCTCTGGGCCCTGCTCACATGTGCCCCACACCAGCTGGGCACCAAGCCCAGCTGGGCAGAGATACAGGGCACTGGGATGCACACCCGTGTGTCAGGACACACACATGTGCAGGAGGCGTGTCAGGCTGCGCAGACACAGGGGAAGTCAGGATACACTCACTGGCAGGACACCCTGGAGGAGGACCCCTGCCAGGACCCATCACACACTGCCCAGCAATGCCCAAGAACGGGCCTCAGCTCTATGCCCCCCAAAACCACCTCCCAGGGCCCTGCAGGGGCCAGGGGCCAAATCTGCCTCTGAGCAGCTGATGTCTCTTGGTGTGGAGAGGACACGCACTCAGCGATCGTTCCGGCCAGCCGGGTCACCCCTCCGGCACAGCCCAGGCCAGCCGGGCTGGCTGCCGGCTTGGGCTTTACGGAGCGGCTCCTTTTCCCGGCACATTCTCCGCCCATCCCGCCTCCTCCTTCCCCCCTCCCCCCTCCCCACCCCAGCCCTCCCCCACCCCAGCTTGGAAAAACAAATCCCAGGTTCTTGCCTGTTTCCAAACAAACCCAGAGCGTCCACACATCGCCTGACCTCCCCCACCGCTGCTGGTGGCCAGGATCCGGGCTGGGACTCCCATGGCCGGGGCCACCGACTGTCCCCCACCAAGCAGGAGGGTCCCTGCTGTGCTCAGCCCCCGTGGTGACCCCCAGTCTCAGCCCCCCGCAAGGACCCTGGTGCTAAGCTCCCCTACTCCTCTGTCCCCCTGTGCCAGCAATGCCTGGCAGAAATCCCCAGGGAAGCTGGGTAAGGCTCACAGCCTTCCTGGGGTGTGTGGGGACCCTAGAAAGGTCCCAGTGATAGCTGCTGGCAGCCACAGCTGCCATACTGACCCCTTCATTGCTCTTACCCTCTTGGGCTCTGCAGACCCTGGTAGGGGGGTCCCTGGCACTGCCCTCCCTGAGCATCCCCCAGGGCGAAGGTGGGATGCTCGTCCCAGCGCCTCGTGGCAGGTCTGAACCTTTGGGAAGATTACAGGGGATGTGTCGGTTCCTCGGCCATCTCCACGCCCAGGTCAGGAGGTGGAGCGCAGTCTGCAAGTTCTAGCAGGAGGCTGGATGTCCGGGGGCACAGTGGGGTGGCTGGGGTGCAGATGCCATGTGGCTTTGGGGAGCTGGGGCCTTTACTCATGTCCCTCTGTCTTGCTGTGCTCCCTGATCAGCTCAGCTGCCAAACGCAGCCAGCTCTGCACTTCTCTTCAGGTTCTTTTGCTGCCTGACCCACTAGACTCTCCAGCTGAGAACCAGCCTCGAGCAACCAAACTGGCCCTAGCATCCCCAAGTCCCATTGGTGGGCAGTGCTGCAGCAGCTCAGGTGTTAGCAGCAGCCCACACGTTCGGCACTGGCTGTACCGTGGGCTCCCCGAGGCCGCACAGGGCTACAGCAACCACTCTCCAGCTGGTCACTGCCCTTCCCCAGCACCCTCCTTCCCCAGCCTCGAAGGGAGGAGCCCACAGCCCACCTTGGGGTCTGCTCCCCAGTGTGGCAGGCCTCCCTTTGGCCCCCCCATCCCACATTCCCTTGGCACATTGAGGAAGGAGAAACTGAGTCACCAGCCTCCCAGGACTGAAGGAGCTTCTGCCCCCAGTCTGAGCCTGCCAGGTCCCCAGGAAGGGGGCTTCTCTATCCCAGCTTGTCTCCTGGGCTGGGATTGGCTGTAAGCCTGCAGAGCACAAGCCTGGCCCCAGCACCCACCTGGGGAACGGCTTCTCAAGCCAGGGGTAGGATAATTTGCATCTGTATTAGTGGCCCCAGCTGCAGTAGGGCTTAATCCCTGATTCCACCAGGATCTGGTGTGGAGCCTTATTTATAGAACCTGGACTTCTTCTTTCATAGCTCTGTACCACCGCAAGTCACTATTTGCAATATCTGCACTATTCTATCACCTGCACTATTTCTGATTGACTGCTATTTATATCATCTGCACCATTTCTATCTGCATCTCTGCTTGCAGCTTTTTTTTACAGCTGTTTTCTCTATTCAACAGCTGATTTTCTCCTCCTTTGAATACTGAGACCAGGACCCACCATCAACACCTTTGCCACGCAGCCATACCTCAGACCCACCAGCAGATGCTGGGAGGAGGCTCACACGTAACCACAGCAGATCCTTCCACTCTGCCTCATGCCGCTGTGTTCTACTTCTTGGGAGAATCAGCTGTGGAAACACTCAGTCTCCTAGCAACTTTGAAGCTGCATCCTGGCCTGAGCTCACTGGTAGCAGTTTTGGGGGGGGGGAACAGAAAGGCTGATGTCAGGAGCCTGGCTCCACTCCCCTCCAGCCCCAGAAGGCTCCAGCTTCCATCTCAGAGCACTGGTGGATGAGCTGCACCCTGTCAGTTGTTTGCTGAGGGAGCAGCCCCAGAAGGCCTGTGCCTCAGGGAAGTGCCTGGCTGGGCAGGGGAGATGCCACCCCAGCCCCACAAGGACACTACTGGCCCTGGGGCACCTTAGGGACTCTGGGTGTCCTCAGAGGGTCTCCACGGTGCCCAGGCTGGGATGCCAGCACACCTGGTGCCAGCTACTCTGCACCACCTGAGCTGCTCCCCTATGGTTCTGGAGCCTACAGGGCTGGGACCCCCAGAGTCCCTCTTGTCCTCCTTGGGGCTGTTGCACTGAGGGGATCCCCTGTGCTCTGGCACAGGAGGAACCAAGGGATGGATGGAAGTGCTGAGGGATGGATAGAAGCACTGAGGGACAGATGCCTCTCTCCAAACGCTGGGACCTGCTGCACTTGGCACCTTTTAGGGAACCATCCAGCAGCTTCCCCATGCGGGATCTTGCATCTGGCTTTGCATGTTCCCACAGTGCCCAGTGCAATCTGCTGCCCCAGAGGGTGCAGAGGAGCAGGTTCTGATCTTGATCCGCTGCTGAGAGCTTCCTCAGTACCACTGGCTGCTGCAAGCTCAGGGCTCAGCCCCTTGGCAGGGTCACTGCTCTGAGGGGCACAGCCTGTGTGTGCATGGGGGGCTCCCCCCTTTTCTCCCTCCACCCAGCAGCTGCTGTAGGATGCTGCCCTGAGCCCTCTCCAGGTAGGTGCAACCCACAGGACCCTGGCATCCCCCCCAACCTGTGTCACTGGCCATTCCTCTGTTCCAGCTCAGTCTCTGAGGGCTGGCAGGGCAGAGAGCATAGCTGAGCTTGGCTGGTGCCACGCAGCACACCAGGCTGCAAAGACACTGGTCACTCCTCCATGGGGAAGCATTCCTCAGTGTCCCCATCAGCACTGGAACCATCTCCAGGGCCAGAGCCCCCTCATCTGTGAGCTGCTTCCCAAACCAGAAAACAACCCTGGAGATAGAGCCAGGGACTGGAACTGGGCAAACAGCCCCAAAGTGCTCAGAAACTGCTGCAGGATCTTACCCAGGGGCCAAAGTCTTCTGGGACTGTGCCAGCTGGCCACTGTGAGAGAGCTGTGGAGCACGGTTCAGCAAGCCAGCACAGAACATCACTGCAAGGGATGGGGAGCACTGAGGTCTGAGCTGCATCCCACCAGAGATGGCACCTCAACCCTGAGCTGTAGCAGCCCAGAATGAGGCACTAATGGCAGCTCAGCTTTGCAGGAAGCTGCCTGTTTTGGCACCGCTTCAGGGTCATGCTGCTGAAGCCCACCATGCCGAGTCAGAGCAGGCAGCTGCAGGGCACTGGCAGATGATGCTGCGTGCTGTGGAGAGCAGCCCTGAGGACTCTGCCTTGGGAAATGAGTGGCCCAGCCTGCAGCTTCCTGCTGCCCTACGCAACCCTGGCACTGCTCTCCCCTGCCCATGGGATCCTGCGTTCTCCCCTCCTCTGGTCCTCACTCCTCAGTGGCCAAGAAGCCCCATGTGATGGCTCTAGAACTAAGCCAATCACTGATGCTGGCCCTGCCCATGGCACACTCTCCACTCTCCACGGCATGACATGGGATGTCACTGCCTGGCTCTCCAGAGGTCCCATTCCTGACCCCACCATGCCCACCTCACAAACCTTTGTCAGTCTGGCCATTGCAGGGGGAAGAGCTGCTCCCCACCCTGTGCGTGCTCATGGCCCAGTCACAAGATGCAAGCAGTCCCACGGGCAGACACCTGCTGTGCTGGCTGCTCTGGCTCCATCACTGGCACCGTGGGACATGGCTATGCTAGCTTGCACCTCCCTGCCCCAACAACGGTTTGCTGCACATACATGTGCGTTTGCTGAGGGTGTCACACAGCCCCTGCCCAGCCAGAAACCCGCCAGCGAGCCATGACCTGTGTCATGCACTGGTGGATGGAAGCGATGCTGGTGACACAAGTGCAGGTGCCACCCCAGGCACCCAGAGCCTATGATTCAGGTTGAGCTGCCCTGAACACATAAGCAGCCAGGCAGCTCGCATACATCAACTACAGGATGCACACACGCGCACCCCACCTCCCCCAGTGCCCCTCCAGCACACCCCTCCATTGCACTGGCAGGGTACGTGTGCCAGCTCCCCTGGTCCCTCCCAACTGCAATCCCCGTGGGGGCTTGGCAGCCACCCCCTGCTGCCCTGCCCTGCACCCTGCCTGCATGTAACCAAGCCTCCCTCCAGGACGCAGCACCTTGCAGCCTCCTCCTGACAAGTGCTTTGCCCAGTGCTGCCATTCCCAGACTGCCCTGTGTCACTCCCCTCGGTGACATCCCACCCCAGGCATGGCACATGCCACCCACCCGGCTGAGGGGCAAAGAGCCCTCCAAGGAGGTGACATCCAAGGAGGGTTGCCCTCCCACGATCGGTGATGTCCCCAGGCCAGGGCAAGGGGGTGCCTGTCCCTAGTCGGGGACCCGCAGCCGGAGCAGGCGTAGGGCTGCCCGGGGGACTGAGGGGGGGGCAGCCGCCGAGACCCGGAGCCCGTGGAGGGTCCCGGCAGAGCCGGGGAAAAGCACTGGCCGGGGCTGAGGGGAAGGAACCTTTTCTTTCCTTACCTCCTTGCTGTGAAGCCGGGAGGATGGAGAAGAGGAGGAGGACTCCGGGGAGGAGGGGTGCAGCTGCCTGCCTTGCCATCTCTTGAAGCAATGCCCCGCGCTCCCGCCGGCGGTGTGTTTTATCCCAGAGCTGCTTAATTGTTGCTTCCAAGGATGCAAGGGGAAGGGGAGGGGGGGTTGGAAGGAGGGAGGGGAAAAGGGCGGGGAGAGGCACAGGACACTACGTCATGAGGAAAGGGCAAACACACGCGCCTCTTCAGCCGATTGGGTTGGCTGCTTGGGGTTTTTGGGGTTTTTGCTTTGTTTTGTCTTTTGTTTGTTGTTTTTTGGTTTTGTTTGTTTCGTTCCACAACACCCCCCCCCCCCTTTTTTTTTTTTAGGATCCTTCTCCCTCGCTACTGTTTGCAATCCAGGCGCGCCAAAAAAGCTGGAAGGGGGAAGACTGCTAAGGGAAGGCAGGAAAGAGCTGCGCCCACCCTCATGGGCTACTGCGGCACCGGGTGGCACAGAATCACAGGATCACAGGATCACCAAGGCTGGAAAAGATCTTTAAGATCATCAAGTCCAGCCTGTGACCTAACCGGGGGCTTCGCGTCCCGGATGGCACCGGGCAGAATGGGGGTGGGGGGAGGAGGGGACCGTCCGGGTAAGGGAACAGGGGAATGAATGTCCGGCGAGGAGCCGCCCCCAGGCGGGGGTGCGGGGGCTGCGGAGGGGTGCCGGGCGTGGTGCGGCAGGCACCCCCGGCGGTGGCCGTTAGGTGGCGGGCGCGGGGCGTCCGGCCGCCGCGAGGGGGAAGATGTCCCTCCTGGACCCGAGAGTGGGGCCCCCTCCCCGGCCCCGGGGTGTCCTGGGGACACGCAGCGCCCGGCCCGGCCCTGGCTAGTGATGGCTACCGCGTACCCTGGCCACCGCCAGAGCCCGGTGCGGGGGTTTCTCGCGGCTGAGCGGGGCTGCTCCCCTCTTTCCAGCCCCAGCTCATTCAGAGCCACGCAGGCTCTGACCCCCTTCAGCTCCTCGGCTCTGAGTTGAGGCTGGTGCAGATCCAAGCTTTGTGTGTCCCTGCTTGCCACCTCGTCCCCCCGTTTCATTGGGCATCTCTGGACAAGTGTCAGGGAGCACAGAGCAAGGCAGGACAGGCAGCAAATTAAATGGGGGGAATGATGAGCAAGGAAAGCAAAGTATCCCCCTCCCTGCAGCCGGCAGCACTGGCCATGCTCAAGTGCTGCATGCTGTCACTGCAGGCCCGATATGGGGGCTGAGATGCTGCTCATCCCAGTCCCTGGCTCCCCATGAGCCTCAATCTGCTGCCTGGGGAGCGAGAACATGCATAAGGAAATGCCCCCTCTGCAGCCCCTTCCTGCAGGGCTCCCTGTGTGCAGCCCCCCTCGTTCCCTACTCTCCTTCCATGGCTGTGGAAACTGGCAGCAAATTTTCAGCAAATCCACCCAGTTCCTCTCCACCTGTGCAAGGTGTGAAGTCCCAAACCTGGACACCCACTTAAGTGTGAGATAAATCCATGCTCAGGGCAGTCCCTCTGGAGCCCAGCTGTCTGGCTTATCTCAGCTCCCACTTTATTTTAGGGGAAGTGCTAATAGCTATGGACACAGGAAACCTGGGATGTGGAAATTACAGAGTGTTTTGTCTTCCACACAAAACACTGGGACATGTCAAGGAGATGTGGGGACCATGCAGGAGATGCTGACCCCTCGGTGGGTTTTGCACAGATGCTGACTTTCTGTTCACCTGCGTCATTGCAAAAGGCTGGGGGTTGGGGGACAAAAAGCACCCCACCACACAGAGGGGGGGTGAGCATTTGCAGGGGCAGAGCAGCCGGGCTGGCCTGTCCATTGACTCAGCTGGCGCTGCAATGATGTAATGCTGAAGCCAAACCACATGCAGTCATTACACACGAGCTCTCTGCTTGAGAGGAGCGACACAGCAGCTGATGGACATGGGGACAAGCAGCCTTGCAGCAAGTTCCAGTGTCTTCATGGCTGCAGTGTGGCCAGTGGGGATGTAGATCCCTGGTCAGGGCTGGATAGGGGCCTGGATGATGCATCCTCGATGCATGTGTCTGCAAAATATGCAGAGATCAGGGCTGGGAAAATGGCCTTGCTGGGAACTGTAACTGGGGCAGCTGGCTGCCACTAGCAGCTTCCACCTCTTGCCAGTGAAACGGCACTGACTTTTGAGAGCATGTTTTGTACCTAGAAAGAATAGATGTCAGGCAAGATCTCCCCACCCCTGGCACTCACACTGGGGAACGGGATCCAAGCCCTTTCCAATTTGGCCAGGGCAGAGCCGAACATGTAGCGAGCTGCCCATGGAGAAAGGCTGGGAGCATTCCTCAAAGCTTGCAAAGTGTCAGGGAAAAGATATACAATTGGGTGTGCACCAGGAAGGCATGGCTGTGGGTATGGTGTGATGAGAAAAGGAGAAGGAAGAAATATTTCCCACAGAGAGGGCCTGTGTGAGAAAGGGGGGGTTTGCTGCATATTGCAATATCTGGGTGACAAAACGCACTTCTGGGGGTGGAGTGAGAGTACCTGGGAGTGCATCCAGGACTTGCCTGTACCAGGGCTGGCAACTTTCCTGGGAGCTGCCGCAGCTTCCAGAAGGATGCTTCATGTGGCCAGTCCCTGGAGCAGATCTTGGCACGATGGCTTGCAGGTACAGGTCAGACATGGTGCCCCTAAATGCTGACAAAGTCAGTGGGGGTGACGTCCAACAGCCTCACCCTGATGTTGCACATGGACACAGCTGTGCGGGGGTAACACTGACATACAAAACACTATGGAGGAGCCCCACACCTGCCCTCCCTGGGACCCAAGTCCTGCTCTGCACGCTGTTGACAGCGTTGTCCTAGGAAACGGTGGTTGCTAACGAGTGTGACGGGCTTTATGGTGCCTGTGTGGCAGTGAATGGGATGTGCTCAGTGCAAAGGTATGTGTGAGGGACAGATCACAGGAGCACCAGTGGAAGAGGCCCTCCAAGGTGTCCAGTGTTGGCTCCCAGCAGCACCATTACCACTCCAGGTGGTCTCAACTGCAAATCCTCCAAGGATGGGGATCCTCCACCTCTCTGGGGGTATGTCCTAGGGCTGCACAACCCCCCTGGAGAATAAATTTTCCTGAGCTGGACCTAAGATGTGTTTGCAGCTGGAGATACCCCGAAATGCCCAGGACAGCACCCACAGGAAGCCCTGCCCTTCATTGGCAGAGAGGAGGTGCACAGTGCAGGTGATGATGGAGAAGTGGCCCAGTGCTCTGCATTTGGATGCAAACGGAGGGCAAGGTGGAGGAGAGAGGCCTGCACACCCCCAAGTGGGTAGCTGTGACTAGGCACATCATGTTTGTGTCCTGCAGCTGCATTTCTGCAAGGGACCAGCCACGGCAGCTGGTGCCAGTGCCAAGAGAGCTGCAACTGTAGAGACTGAGGGGCAGGAAGAGGTTGAGGACAGAGCGGAGCCACTGCAGGTCCTCACTGCTGCTGTGCACTGTCGCTGGAGATGGAATAGTGTGGCCTCATGGTCTTGGGGAAGCTGAGGCTGATTCATGGGTTTGGTCCAGCCTGATTGGTATCGGGTGGGTCAGATTTTTCGTTTCACCTGCCTGTTCCTCTATGGAGCCAGTGCCTTGTGTTGCTCACGGTGTGTCTTCCAGAAAGGGGGTGCAGTCTTCGTCCAGAGCACCAAGGGACAGGGAAGCTGCCTCTTCTCATGGAAGAGCATCCTTATGCTTTCCTGCCCCAGTTCATTGCTAACTAGCAGGTTATCACCTTTGTAGATGCTGCAAAAAGAAAGCTCCAAACAAAAGTGGCTGTGAAATGGAGACTTCAGTTAGTCTGCCTGCTACAATATCCCAGAGGAACACCTTGCAGGGCACAGGGCAGGATGGGGAGACAGGTCATGAGGCATTAATGGGGCTCGGTATTAAGCTGGGAATCAGATCAAGTCTCTGCTCAGTCTTATTTTTGGCAAGTGAAACCTTCAGACTTGACAAGTCCTTCTCAGAGGTGTTTTCACCAGCCTGCAGTTGTCTCTGTGGCTCTCTCTCTTAAACCAGCTCTGACATTTGCAGGCTTGCCCAAGCAATAGATGGCAGTGAGGTGATGAGCACATGGCTGGGGCTGTAGCTCAGATGTTCTCTAGTCAAAAACTTGGAAAATCCCTGCCTGTGGTGGGCATGTTTGGGGCAGCCAGGAAGGAGGGCAGCAGTAGGAGGCCAGGGTGGAGCATGTGCTGGGACTAGTGCAGGAGCTCTGCAGCAGGGAAGCATCAACCCCTACTGATATCAGCCATCCAAATATCACAGCTTTGGTCTCCAAAGCAGGCAGAATGGGTGGCTGTTAAAACATTGCCATCCTATTTGAGCACTGCTGGGTACTACGAGTGTGGTGCAGGAATGGGGTCTTCATCTCTCACTCCCCTGCACATCCCATCACCACAGCCCCACGTGTTCCAACACCCCATAGGAAACCACACCACAGCCCTAAGGGACATCCTCTGATGCCTGCCTGGGGCAGCCATCCCATCTCCAGCACAAGGCTGGAAGCCAGCAGAGACTCATTTCAGCATGGTGGGCAGGACCTTCTCAGCTCTCCCCGCACACAGTCAGCATTGGGGTGTTTCTCACAGCACAAAGGGCTGCCAGTGCTGGGGTCTGCTGGGGACCAGGGGGCTGGGGCTCCCTCTCCCTGCCAGCTGCTGGCTGGTCCTGTTGTACATGTGTCTGTTTGGTTTTATTGAGTAATTAATGAGGCTCATGTGACCCCAGCTTTACCCACCCAATCCTAACTTTCCATTAGCTCTTCTTTATCTGGCAGTCACTTCCCACAGTTGTTATGGGAAGTGGGTTTTGCCAACACAAAGATGCTGCTCTATAGCACCAGTACTGGAGCTGCAGCCACATGCTCTTCCTTGGCGTAGCCAACAGAAACAACATCCTTCTCCCACCACCATGGAGGGACACCGAGATCTCTCAAGAGCGCTTGTCATCAAAGTCCCCTTCGGGGGAGAAGGGGACACGTGATCCCCAGCCCATAGGCTGGATGCCTAGCCCAGGCCCCTGCTTTCTGCCATGCATAAGCAGCTGAGTGATGTTGTGCTGCTGTCTTCTCTGCGGGCTTTGCCTCTCTTTCTCATCCTCCCCTCTTCCCTTCCCCTGCGGGTAACCAGCTCTCTTGGTCCTGAGAAGACACATGGACATGCAGCTTGGTGAGGCTCAGGTTGTGTTGTGAGTGGTGCAGTCCTGGGACAGAGGTGATGGGATCTCCATCCTTGAACATGTTCAAAACATGCCTGGACAAGGCCCTGAGCAGCCCAACCCAGCTTTGGAGTGCTAACTTTCTCAGGGGCTGGAGATCTCCAGACATCCCTTTCAACCTAAATCCTTCAACGATTTATATCAAATTCTCTTTGGTGTTTATGGAGTTTTGGAAAGCCTTCAGTGATGTATCAGTGAACTGTTATAATCCAGTGCTGGCCAAGGAGGGATTTAGTGGTCCTGGCTCCATACATCTCATTCACATTGCCCTTCTCAAGGACAGCTGAACATCTGCTGCCGATAGGTAACTCCAGGCCGGGGTGGAGCTCCACTCCCATCTCAGGCATGAAACCTCTGCCAGCCTCCATCCCCACTGCTGGGGACCTTTGGGCAGATCTTCTGAGTGGCTGTTTTTGTCCTTCTCCAGGCTGCCTGCAAGCTTTCCAAGTGTTGACTAAAAGGTACCATTGCTGCAAAACGTGCTGTGCCTGGGTGGATATAGCTTTCAGCAACTGAAACACAGTGTTTACTGGAACGTGCCACGGCTGTTCTCGGTCAGGACTGATTCCCTGCCAGATGTCAGCTCTGACCCCCAGCAGTTTCAGCAGTAAAGCCACTTAAAAATTGGAAGACTGTTGGAAGACTGTTTTGTGTTCTCAAAAGGAAAAAAAAAAAGGCATGTTTATTATGGAGATGCTGCTTTTCACTGCCTGCGTCCTCTGAAATGGCCAAAGCATGTTCAAAGAGACTTTCCTTTCAAATCGTCTTTATGCAGAGAGTGAGGCTGGAAAATATCAACCCAGAAAGGGAAAACTGAAGCAAATTGTGGGCGACTGAGCACAGACATGTAACTGGTAATACTCAGCTAGAACATGAACTTTAGACACTGCCTGTGCTCCAGTTTGTGTCTGTAGCACAGAGGGGCCCAAAGGAAAAGGCGGTGGAGCTCTATTATCTCGCAGCCAGATCCTTGTGGTGTTGAAGGGAAACATATAGCAGGCAGGGCTGGGCTGCCTCCCTCCCCTCCAAATGCACCCTGCAAATGCCAGTCAATGGCTCCCAGAGCCCTGATAATCCTGAGCATGAGTCAGAGCCCAAAAATCAAGAGCAGGGCTTCCAACTAAGACTTACGGAAAAAAAAGGAAAGCATGGTTATGGTTTCTTCTGTTCTGCTTTTTAAGCCATAAGGTTTATGCCTCCAGCTTTTCCATGCATCCAGAAGGGCTTAGAATTTTTCTTTCAGTGAAGTGAAATATGAGTCTCCCCCAGGCAGATGACTTCAGGAGATGAGGATTAAAAAACCTGCAAGGTGAGTGATGGGTCCACTGATGGTGACAAGGCTGTGGATCCACAGAGGCAGCACCCTGGGGATGTTCTTTCTTTAAAAGGCCCCTTGAAGAGAGCCATAACTCCCCACTATGGTCTGTCCTGCTTTGAGGTGATCTGGAGGCTGGGAGGGACCATCTCAGCCATGAGGTAACCTTGAGATAAGTTCTGGGTGCCAAAACGATTGTCAAGGTGGGATTTGGTTGAGCAGTAATCTCCAGCCTTCTTGTCTGACTCCCAGAGAAGCACCATATGTACGATTAAAATTCTGGAACTCCTGAGATCTGGCATTTCATTATCTCCTTGCTGGGAAATGACAGAAATCCTCCAAAGAGCTAAAAAAGTGCTTTCCATCGGGGCTGCAGCTGGCTACACGCACGCAGACTGGTGGTTCAATCCCTCTGCCACCCTCCCTGGTCCTGCCCAGGGACCCGCAGCTTCCCTATAGAGAATTTCTCCATTATTTTTCCTGTTGGAGGAGCACTGGCTGCTGCATGGGGTATTGCCCACAGCTGGCCTGGTCCTGCCCAGACAACTGGAAGTGTGGCTGTGAAGTTCAACGACTTCAACAAAATAACATGGTGAGGAACCTGGAGAAGTGACACAGGAGGTTGTGGGTCTGTGTGCTCGCCATGTCGGGGGGTTTCCACAGTGATGTGGGTGTGGGAGGGGACTGGGGGTTGAGATGAGAAGTTGACTGGAGCAGGACAAGGAGAGCTGGAGCAGGGCTTGCAGCCAGCAGCCAACTGGTGTGATCTGCAGCAAGGGAGATGCAGCCAGCACTGCTTGCTGGGGTGTCTGAAAGCAAAGGGTTCATCAAGTGCAGGTGAGATTTAGTGGGACAAGGAGCAGGGCGAAGCAGGCCCCAAAGATCAAGGAGTAAGATGGGTAAAGGAGAGCACTGTGGGGGGATGAGGAGAGGGATGGGTGGCCCAGTGTGGCAGAGTGGTGACTAAGGAGGAGACACCAGCACCCCTGCAAGAGTCCAGTCCAAGGTGGGAGCATGAAGATGGGAATGTGAAGAAGAGCGGTCAAACACTGTGTGGGATGGAAGAGTCCAACTCTCAGAGCTGAAAACTGAGGGAACAAGAAAGGATGAAACATAATGAGAGGTGCTGGAAACATCCCTCCTGACACATTCCCAGCTCCTCTGAGTGTCCACTCTGGGATGGGAAGGGAAGAGGGACCCCAGTCAGTTTGCCATCAGGCTGCAGACCCCCATATCTCTGGACCATGCCCAATGCCTGGCACAGCTGGGGGGGATCACATCAAGGAGTTGACCCTGAATGTCTCCCAGGGATGTGTGAGGACTAATCCAGAGACTCTTCTTGCTATATCCTCCTGGAGATGGAGGTGAGAAACACTGCTGGACCCTGGTTTGTGGAGACGGGGAGGTTGGCAAGACCATTGCGTTTTTGGGGCTGTTTGAATTGCTCCTCTATTTGCATCAAGCCTCACCATAGGTCTCAGCTTCCCAGGGGGTTTGGCTCCCCTCCCAAAGAGCCCTGTGAGCCTCTGCCCAGACCTGGCAGGTCTCAATGTCCTTTGGTTCTCATCGGTCTGTCTGGGCTGAGGAGCGAGCCCCAAAACACAGCCCCTGGGGGGGGGTCAGCTGCTTGCTGCGGAGTCTGGAAGTGAGCTCCAGCACAAGTGAAGCCCTGGCCCTCCACCAACACATGCTGTTTCCTCCCGGCAGGCTGGCCAAAAGGAGTCAGATGAGGACATGAGAAGAGCTGGGAGTGCAGGCAGGCGCAGAGGAAGTGGGGGATAGCAGAGGGCACTGGGCTGGGTTCAGTGGCTGGACCTTGCTGGGGATAAGCCTCACCCCCTAGGAGTGGGACCTGGTGCTGGTGGATCCTGCTGCCTGCCACGCTGCTGATTTCCTTCTCTGGGTTTTGGGCTGTATCTGGTTCGGTCCTTTGCCAGGGTCCATTTGCAGCCCTTGGTGTTTGGGGCATTTCTCTAGGGCCAGAACTTCCTCCCGTTCAGATTAAAACAACCCATTACCTCCAAATCTCCCTCTGCTCAGGGTCACAACCATCACTAAATTTTCCTCCCAGCTTCAGTTTCACCTGTTTCTTGGAGCAACCCTGTCTCCATCCCTCAAGTCCTTTATTCCTGCTGAAATAACAGAGGTTTCACTGTCCTCATTTATTTGCAGGAGCAGAGTCTGAGTGGAGACAATTATTCCAGCCACATGCTTCTGCAAGCTGGTGTTTAAAACACCAACTCCCCATGGTGAGAGTGCCCTGGTGTCAGCTGTGTGCTGAAAACAGGAGTTGTTTGCCTTGGGGATGGGCATGGGTGAAGCTCTTCAGTGGCTTTCAAGTTCCCCTCTGCCCTGCCACCCTGATCACATTCCCCACAGTAATGCTTTGGCTTAACTCAGCCAATTAATATGTCATTTGTAACTAGCACATGAAGAATATTTCAATTTAATTAATACTTCTCTTACTACAGTATGTTGCCTTGGGCCAGCTGAGATCTTCACTGAAGAGACTTCAGACAGAAATAGTATTGATGAAATATTTCACTATTTCAAAGGAAAATGGGGGGCATTTTTTATTCTAGCTTAGGTTATATTTAATGACTGAACAAATAAAGCAGACTCAGCCGTCATGTTTCAGACTGAAACAAGCATTTCACTTTGAATTCAAATTACTAGGGATTTAGCTTTGATTTCAGGGATAGAAATCACAGAAACACTGTTTTTAGGTAAAACAAACATCAGGCTTTTAGTTCTGTTGGCAATGCTGAAGGTGTTTCCCAGTCTCAGGTGCCCTGGTGCCAGCTCTGGAGAGCCCCAGCCTGAGTAGGTGAAATGATGGTGAGTTCTGCAGTGGTCCCACCAGCCCCACATGGGCAGACATAGTGAGTAAGAGGCCACCCACAGCAGATGCCATGGGGCCAAGGACACCCCTCAGCTGTTGCTTGTTAATCCAGTTGAATGCAAAGAGCATCCAAATGCAAAGCAAACAGCAAAGTCCCACCAAATGAGATTAAAGAAGAAACAGCCATGCTGTGAACTCCCCCTGGGACTTCTGCATGGGAACATCCTCTGCATCAATGTTGTTTTCACCAGAGGTTTTCAGGTGGCACTTTTGAGGGCAAATATTTGCCCCAGGGAGTGGGTGGCCAAGCCCCTGCAGAGCCAGGAGCAGGCTGTGCCCTTGAGCGAGGGCACCGAGCCTGGGCTGAGCAGGGGCTGCTGGGCAGAGGGAGCTGAGCCACCAGAATCTGAGCCCTGCCATCCCCCAGGCTGGAGCTGCTTTTCCTCACTGCACTTCACAACTCAGCACTCTTGAGTTAATTAGAGAACCATATGCCCTTTTCTAGCACATCATAAAAGCGCCTGTTTAAAGCTGGGTGATAAAAGGGAGCATTAGTCTGGGTCACTGTGAGGCTCTGATCCCAGCTCGGTGCTGTGCTCTGCCCTGCTCTTCTGGACCATGCTCAGACCAGGTGGAAATGATGTTTGAGTCTGTCTGAATTCACTTTCCTGACTGCTTGAGTGACTACCAAGTATTTTACAGCTCTCTCCCAGGCACAGTTTGTTCTCTCACACCCTCCATAAAGCCTGCCTGCCCCTGGTGAACTCTCCTGGCTCCCTCCTGCTTCGGGTGCTGAGTTTTCATCTCCCAGAGGAAACATGGGACCTCTCCTGGTGCTGGCTTGCAGCAGTGGACAGCAGGTCTGTTCCCGGGGTTGGTCTTCAGGTGGCTTCAGGCTGTTCCAGAGGAGCATGCTGGGGGACATGGGAGCATGGGGCAGTGAGCACATGGAGACAGCTGGTCCAGCTGCTCTGGTGCAGTCACTGTATATATCCAGAGATCTCCTCTTTCCTCCCCTCTCCCATCCTAGTGTGCAAGGCACAGCAACATGCCAGATGTTTCATGTTAAAAGCTCCTTTTTTTCTCCTTTCCGCTTCCTCTAAAGAGTCTCAGATGGGGAGGTGAGGACCCTGTCTGCTCTGGTGAGGACCACCTAATCTGATCAGGTCCCTTTAGGCACAAGCTGTATCCAGGCTGCCATCAACCCAAAAATTTGAACATGGGATGGAGTACAGCCCTTGGCAAGGAGATGTGGGGGCTGTCCGTGTCTGATGAGCAGGAGGGCTATGGAGCTGCAGAAAGAGCCTGCAGCATCCTACAAGCTGCCGTGGCCACCCCAAGAAGTCCAGAATTGTGAAGAATCACTGGTATTGTTAGACTATGTAGCCCAAGGAGGCCACTGGGGATGGTGACCTGGCAGTCACCTGTTTAGGGATCTGAACTGGAAAAAATGCTCCAAGTGGTGCATCTGCTGCTCCCCAAGGAAATGTGTGTGCCAGCCCATCTGCATCAGGCTGAATGGCCGGGCCACCTTGGCAATGATACACCACTGGGCATGTAGCCTCTGTGTCCTCTGAGCAAACACTGAAGGATTGGGAGATAGGACTCACCTGCTGGTCCATGCACCAGGAACCTGGGCTTGGAGGATGGAGATGGTGCTGAGAAGAGCATGTTCAGTGGCTGAAGAGAGGGAAAGTCACTGAATCACAGATAGGGCGAGGTTGGCAGGGATCTCTGGAGGTCATCTTATCTAACCCCCTGCTCAAGCAGGGTCACATAGCACAAATTGCCCAGAGACCGTGTCCATGGGATTGTGTCCATGACTTGGAACATGTTCAGGTTTCATTGTTAAGATGGATAGTGTAGAGGAGCTGTAGACTGGGACACTTGAGAAAGGCCAGGACAACCTCCTCTGGTGGAAGTAGTCCTCCTGGCCCTGTGTGGGGCTCCCAGCAGCTTTCTTGCCTGCCAGCCCATTGCACTGTGACTTCCCTTTCCTGTGGCATTATCAGGACCATGATCAGCGTATGGAGGAATGTCCCCACTGCTGGTTTGCTGGGAAGGACCCTGGGCAGGGGAGAACTCACCCTCTTGTCCTACTCTAGGAACAGTGTCAGTGAGAGCACCAGTCTTGCTGGGAAGATATACAAGTGACCAGGAGCTCAGCAGAGCCCTGTCACACTCCTGGTGCTGTTACAACCCCTTTTGACATGGATTTCTGAAGCTCGGTGGTGTCCCCCAGCCCAGCACAGCAGAGGGGCTTGGGGAGAGCTGTGCACTATGACCCTGCCCGGTTGCTTCCTGGCGTGCTCCCTGACTCTGGGACAGCCCTGGCTGGCTTTGCCAACCCAGTACCCTGGGAGCTGGCTGCAGGGAGGGCAAGGAGGCTGAGCTGTGAGCAGCCAGCCCTGTGTTATTTTTGCTGTACTCAAGAGCCTTCCCCACGTTCCTGTTTCCTTGTGCTATGTTTAGACAACTTTGCAGGACACTCTTGCTTCTGCTCCAAAAACATCTTTTTTCTGCAAGCCTCTGAAGCCGGAGAGAGAGGGGCCTCTGAAAGCCAAGACAAGTTCCCAGGGTCTGTGTGCTGTGCATGGGCAACATAGTCATTGGGCTTCCCAATTGTCATTGGGCTTCCAATGACAGGGCTCAGCAGTGTCATCTGATCCTCTCTTGGTGGATTTGGGTGGATGATCCATCTCATGCATGGCATTGCCAGGGCTCAGGGCATCCTATCATCATCTCCTGGATGAAGGACAGGGAGATCGTGGCTGCCCCATGTCCCTTGCTCTTCCTGGACCCATGGAGATATGTCAGGGACATATCTCTCCCAGGCTCTTGCACACAGGCTCTGCCAAGCTCATGTCTGCCCCTTGAGCATCATTTCAGCGTCACAGCCAGGTGTTCAGCTCTCCTTGCTTGCTGAGGCCTGGGAAAGTCAGGTCACCTTTCAGGGAGACAAGTGTTAAATGATCTACTTCCTCCCCTGACTCTGGCAGCCGAGCACTCATCTTTTCAGTGCCTAAGTGGGGAGATTATTAAGTGAATATGAAAATCCTTGAGTCTAATCCACATGCAAATGCAAAGTTAAATTGAAACCAGAAGATGGCTTTAGCAGCACAGTTTATAGCCATTAACCCTTGGGTGACATGTACTGGTCTCCCCTTGCAATGCCAGGAGAAGGTGGCTCTCCTGGAACCCCAAGCATGGCCTGCGGAGAAGGAGGTCCAGGGGACAGCTGTGGCCACAGCTGGTGTCTGTGCTGCATCTCCACCTGCCAAGCCCCATGCCTTTACCCAGACATGACCAGGACAAGGTCGGGTTGCTGGTGTGCACATCTTGGGGTCAGTAGCAACCCAAAGAGGAGATGTATGTCCCAACCCAGGAGGGCTCCCTGCCCTGCAGATGCCCTGGGATGGTTTTGCTGTGCACCCAGAAGGGGTCTCTGCTGCCCTACACCCACTGCAGACCCTTGGAGACCCACAGACCTCTCCAGAGGAACTGGGAGGAAAACACTTGCCCCAGATAGAAGTCTCAACACACCTTGCTGCAAACACTTTTCGGGGATCCACAGGGGATGATGGAGAGGTGATGCAGCTGGGCCATGGTGAGCAAGGGCTGTGCCCAAGGAGGAACCCATGGGACAAAAATGTTTCCAGTGTGAAGGCAGAGCTGTGTCCCCCTGTGCTCATCTGCCTGCTGCGTTGGGCTGCACATGCCCCTGTCCCTCCTTCCTCTCCCCTTCACTCGCCTTCTCCTCCACGGTGGTTCCCTGCCCTCATCTCTTCCACTTGCTCCATCAAGCACTTCTCCATGGCCCCTTCCTCAGACACCTCCTGTTACCACCTCAGGCCCTGTCCCCAGAGCTAAGCGGGGACCACACCACAGGGTCTCTCCCCTCCAGCACACCCTTCCACTCTGTCCCTCTTTGAATCCCAAACACTTTCTTGGGGCTGGGATGTCTCCAAGACTCCCAGCTGCCCACGATCTCCCCACTAAACCTGTGCCAGCAGCCTGAGGCTGCACAAAAAGCTTGGCAGGAGGGAGGGTGATGCAGAGCCTGTCCGGGCGTGTGGGTCCCGGGGCAACGTGTTCCAGGGAGTGCAGGGAGCTGCCAGCAGGAGCGAAGGTGCACAAGGGGAAGGCTTAGGACATGGTTGGCAGGGCTGCAGCTCCCCCTGCTCCAACAACCACAGAAATATGTAAATGAGAAACTCGGCCCCTTATTTGTGAGACTTCTCGATTCATTTTTCACGTTGGGAATCTGAAAGAACAAAAATATTAAATATTTCTCCGATGACACAGTTTCCACCCAGAAAACACATTCCTTGGAGGCAATGTGCATGTACACAGGGGCCACATGGAGACCCAGCCTGGATCCTGGTGCAAGTTCTGCTTTGCAATGGGGTGGAGGCTGCAGGGCCAAGTCCCATGGCAGACCTGTGGTGGGAGAGCCACGAGGGTCTTGCTAAACTGAAAAGCCCTGCTGAGATGTTGAAAGGAACAGAGCTGGGAGCAGGGGACAGGGCTAAGCTGAGCCGGGTCCAAGAGAAGAGAGAGGACAGATTGCACCTCCTGGTCCTCTTCCTTTACAATTAGAGCAAGGATTCACCTCCTGCTGCACACTGAGAAGGGATTTCCTCCTCCCGACAGCTACAAAAATGCTCACTCCTGGCAGTGCCTGAATTTCCTCAGGATATGCTAGTACCCCTTTTTATTGCCTTAACACTTAAAATCCATTACTGGCTGACTCCTTCACAATGGCTCCTCCAGATTGGTGTTTCCCTGTTCTCCAGGAGCCCCACAGGTAAAGTCCACACTACTAACAGTATCTATGGATTTAGTATCCACACTATAAGGACTATTATCTCATGGGCCAGACCTTGCTGCCTCCCAGCAGCATCAGTATCTCATAAAGCAAGCACAGTCCATCTTATGGTCCTCTCCATTCCCACCACTCTCCTGGAAGGTCTTTTCCAGCCCTTACCTTCTCTTAGCTCGAAGGCAGCAAAGAGGTTGCCTCCACCAGCTTGAACCCTTCTGTGCCCATTCCAGCAGCATCCTCCAGCTGCCACAGATCCCACCTGCCTGCTCTCCTCCAGTCCCCAGAGTTCTGGCAAAGAGCTGTCTCTTTCCTGGTGGCCCCATCGGTGTCTGTGGGATTGCAGAACTGTGGCCTTAAGACACATCTTCCCTGAGAAGCTTGCACAGACCCCTGGTACAATGCATAGTTGTTTCTCTCTGTCCTGACTGCTCCTGTATCTGATGGTGTCTTACAGTCCCGTGCAGTCAGCCAACATTCCATCATGCTGCTCCCATGCCCTAACCTCTCCCTTCATTCATTTGACACCTGACAAGAACTGATATTCAAAATCCTTCCTGCTATTGACACAGTGCAGAATTTTGTCTTTCGCACTGCACAGTGTAACCCTGTATCCAAAAGCTGATGTTCTAAGAAAGCCTCCTCACAGAGACAGGGTCAGGAGACTCCCAGGACTCCAGGGAGACCCATCTCAAGGCTGGGGGTGGCTGGTGAGCCCCTTGCCCTTGCTGGCCCTCCCAGCCCACACTGACTTATTCCCATAGGCACTGTGTTGAGCTGGAGCCAATCCTTCTGATAGGACTGGGGTAGGCAGGTTACCCTGGGCTGAGCCCACCACTGGTTTTGGTTTCCTGGGAACATCATCATAAGCCAGTCGATGGTGGCTGCACCACTGACCTCACAAGAAATGCAATGCATGTAGGATGGGGCCATCCTGAGATTACCTTTAATCTCCACTCTTCTCCTTGCATACCGGCCCCTTCTCTTTATTGACTTAGCTGAAGAGTCTTTTGCTATTTGTTTGAACTGCCTTTGCAAAGTTCAGCTCAGCTTGACTCCTGGCAATTCTCATTGACACTGGGGACTTCCAGGTCCTCAGACCCACTTTGCCCTGCACATTTGCCTGGTATCTTTAAGCTCTGTCCATTTTCATTGTCATCTTTGGTGGACAAGCTATTCTTCTTGCAAGAGTTACCAACTAGGTTTATACTTTTGTCTTGAAAATGCTGTTGTCCTCTGGCACATTCAGGCTCTGAGCTTTTCAGTTCAGTTGCCTTCAATGTCTGGGTCCCTAAACTTCTACCAACACAGGAAGGAGAAGTACCTCACTTGAAGTGCTAATCTGGCAGATGTTATTCTTCAGTTTGTTTTAGGTGAATCCTATGTTGTCAATGTGCATGTTCTGCAACCAGCTTTTCTATCACATCTCCCTGACAGCAAAGACCAAGTCTAAAATAGTAAATTCCAGGGCCATCTATCAGCTGCCACATCCCAGAATAGTTGGTAGCATTTGCTTTCCAATCTATATCTGGAAATGAAAGGCTCTCACTGTGACAGCAAGATTTATGAGCAGTCATGATTAAGAGACATATCCGGAATACTTGCTCCAGTGCCTAAAAAGGACGTGAGCACAACCAATGTGAACAGCCCCCTGGACATGCTAGGATCCTGGTCCATGAGCCCATGTTAGGAGAAGCACAGTTCAGCCAGCACATCCCTCCATGGGGCCTCTCTGCCCCAGCTCCCAAGGGGACAGAGACAAGGACCCCATTCCACCCATGACATTTCATCCATGGTGACTGCAGCAGCTCCAGCATAGGAAGCCTCTGAGCTGACCCAGAAATACTTGACCACCACCATGTTCATGCAATACTTCAGTCTACAACCTCCTTTTTATGAGCTGCAGATCCCAATCTGGAGACAGTCACAGTGCTCTTGGAGGTGCCTGCTTCTCTACAAAGCCCTGGAGATAAAATCATAGAGTCATAGAATACCAGATTGGAAGGGACCTCAAGGATCATCTGGTCCAACCTTTCCAGGTAGTACTAGAGTTGATATGAGGTGTCTCAGCACCCTCTCAAGCTGAGACTTAAAACTGTCCAATGTGGGGGAATCTACCACTTCTCTTGGGAGACTATTCCAATGTTGGACTGTCCTCATGGTGAAAAATTTACCTCTTGTGTCCAATTGGAATCTCCCCAGGATCAACTTGTGCCCATGACCCCTTGTCTTTTCCATGTGACTCCATGTAAATAGGTAGTCTCCATCTTCTTGGTAGCCCCCTTGGAGTACTGGAACATATTAATGAGGTCTCCCCGAGCCTTCTTTTCTCAAGGCTGAACAAACCCAGTTTTCTCAGCCTCTCCTCACATGGCAGGTCCTTCAGTCCTGATCATCCTTGTGGCACTTCTCTGGACTCTCTCCAACCTGTCCCATCCTTTTTGTAGAGCAGGGGCCAAAACTGAACACAATACTCCAGGTGTGGTCTGACAAGTGCTGAGTAGAGCGGGATGATGACTTCTTGATCTCTGCTGGTGATGCCCTTGTTGATGCAGCCCAGCATCCTGTTGGTTTCTTTGCCCTGCAGCACACTGTGCACTCATGGTGAGCCTGTTATCCACCAAGACCCCCAGGTCCCTTTCCACAGGGCTGCTCTCCAGCCAGGTGGATCCCAGTCTGACCTGCACTCCTGGGTTATGTGTTCCCAGGTGCAAGACCTTACAGTTCTCCCCATTGAACTTCATGAGGTTCCTGCTAGCCCACTCCTCCAATCTGTTCAGGTCGTCCTGAAGGGTGGCTCTCCCTTCTGGAATGTAAACCTCTCCACTCATCTTGGTGTCATCAGCAAACTTTACCACAGATACTTCTCCTTCTCCCAAAACAGAGCCGGCAGCTGAACTCAGTCAAACCTCAACCACATCAACCCTCAAAGCTCTTTCATCTGAGTGGGTTTCTGGCATATCCACACTGATGCTCTATGTTTCTGCAGGGCGCTCCCCATCATGAGGGTCATCCTGTGCCCCTCACTCATCCCCTCACAGGCAGGGTATCTCTCTTCACCACAGTCATGTCGCACACCAGATGTCCTGTAATGAGCTATGTGGGTTCCTGCCACAGAACATATGTCTCTCCATGGTTTTGACTTGAGTCATGCTGCTTGATGAGCCCAGTGTTGTCCTTCCCTTGACCTGAGCACCTGCCCAGCCTTTCATCCTTGAGCTGGGTGCTTGGTTGACCACACTTGCTGTGAGCAGAAACCTGTGGGCGTCAGGTGGTGACACTAGTAGGGCAGTCACGGTGATTTGTGCCTTCACCAATTTTGTGCCATGCCCAGATTAGCTCTTGGTGTGAGTTAGTGTTGTATTTTGGTTGGGATTACTATAAAAAAATGACATGCTGGAGTGAGTCCAGTGCTCACCAAGATTGTAAGGGGCACATAATGGATGAGGGGTGGCTGAGGGAAGTGGGTTTCTCCAGCTAAAGAACTATCTAATTGCTGTCATCACTGCCTAATGAGTTAGGAAGACAGAGCCAGACTCTTCTCAGAGGATCCAGGTGCAACCAGCACAAGTTGTGGCATAGAAAAATCCAGCGTGACATGAAGAAAAAGATCTTCACAGAGAAGGCAAAAATCCTCCTTGGAGATGTTTACAGCTGGCCTGGACAAAGCCCAAAACCACCTGGTATCTCCTTGGAACTAGCCTTGCTCTGAGAAGGAGGTTGGATGAGAGGTACCAGAAATCCCTCCCAGCTTGCAGCTCTGTGCCATACTACAGTCTCCTGCGCACTTTGGTGAGCAATGCATGGTCTCAGCTTTCTTTCCAATTAGTGGAGCTTTTTTCCTGAAATATAAACAGTTTGCTCTTTTCAGGAAAAATCTGTCGGCCTCTCTTCAGAGCCAGGGAGCCACATTGCCTGCTAAAGCCCGGCCATTGATTTACTGGTGTGACTATGGCCAAGTTGGACAGCATCTCCATGCAGAGATCCAGCATCCTCGAAATGCAGGAGAAACGCAGTCTATCAGCTGGTCCATCTCATCCTAATCCGGCACAGGGCCCTAGCAGCGATTAGCATAATAAGCTTTCAGATGAGAGCCACTGGAGGAGCACATCCATCATTGTTAGCCTGATTAGAGCTAATTCACAACATGTTGGTTTTCTAGAGATTTTCTTTTTCTCTGCCTCGCTTCCTGTTTGCAGGCAGATTGCAGCAGTCTTTAATTAATCGTGGCTTGAAATTATTCAGGCACTTCTCAGGGAATAAATCTTCCCTGACTGAACAGGGTGTATTACAGCGAAGGCATAACCTAGAGGGAGAGAGAGAAAAGTCTCCCCGGTCAGTGCTGTGTCTTTGTGTGAAGGCTCTTGCCCTGCACACAGCCAGTGCCAAGGCCTGGGGCTGACCTCCATCCTCCATGCCTTTTTCAGCTGAGCACTCGTGTTCCTTTGCTGTTCCAAGGGCTGATCTCTCTCCTGCTTGTGAGCAGCCAGTACAAAGCATCTGCAGCCGAATCCTGATCTGTCCGTGGAATCCAAGTGAATTTTCCTAGGGAATTACTTTCACTACTTGCTCTGCTATTGCTGTCAGAGGGCCATGAGAAGTGATTGCCATAATAACGGTTGAAATCCAGTTTCCCTTCTAAGCCTTTTTAAATGTTGTTTAGCACTCAAATCAACTCTTTTTTGGTTGAAAGTTTCCACTCTTGGGCTCAAGCCAAAAGCAGATTTTTCAAGAAATTGGAACCAACTGGGTTCAGTCATTCCTGAGTCACACACATGGAAAAATACGCATTTCCCCCCTCGTGCTCCACAGAGACAATTTGGACATGTATGACTCAAAATCATCTGGAGCAAGAGACTTCAGACTTGGCTTTTTTGAGAGTCCACACCGAGGTGTAAAAATCAAGCCAGGTTTGGGGAAGTTCATATTGGCATTTTCATGCTTCCCTCCCCAAAAGGGCCATCGACTGGTGTGCAAGGGGCAAGAAGACACGCTGTTCTCTCCCCCGTTGCTTTACATTGCTTTCTCCAATGGAATAATCCCAGGGGATTAGCATTTAAAGTAATGAATGTTTAAAGTTAGCAAGAGAAGAATTCCAGTAATGTTCAATTCTTTCTAAGCCCCTTAAATGGACCCAAGCTGAGGGGGCCTCGAACAGGGAGACATCAATCTGATTCAGAAGTCAAGTGGGGTAAACAGGGTCAATAGTCTCTTCCTCATTCTGGGAAAGACATAGAAGGACCCTGTCACCCCAAATGGCCAAGCACCTTTGACGGCATTGGGGTGACCATTCCTGTTGCAGACCAAGGCAGTGGGGAGCAGTTTGCTGTGGAGCAGCCGCAAGGGTTTAATGGAACTTGTCTGGGACTGAAGCACGGCAGAGGCAGGAACAGAAGCCAATATACTAGACACCAAACCTTTAACCAAAAACCCCTTCTTTATTCCCTTAAGAGATTGTGCTTAGACCACACAAATGTTGCTGCTGGAAATTTCTGCCTTCCCCTCCTCGGCTTCCTAAGGCAGTTTCTGGGCATGGGGTGAGCAGCTACTGCAAGACACCAAAGGCAGATGCTGGGACAAGTAAGCATGTTTGTCCAGATGGGTGCAGTATGATGGCCACCAGACCTGCCCTTTTGTGACCGAGCTGTCAGCTGGGGGGGGGGTGAGTCCCCATCCCAACCACACAGGCATGGGACACCTCCAAGTGGGGGGGGCTGTGCAAGGGGACTTTCGCTAAGGTCAAGGGAATCTCTAGGTTAGAGGACTTCCTGAGAGGCCAACCCTGAGAGGCTCAGGGTGACCAGGGTGCTCAGGGTCCTCAGGGAGCAGCAGGAGGGCTGTGGCCAGGCCAGAGACCTGATCTGGTGCCCCTAGACCTGGGATCTTGGCCATGTGGAGCAGGGAGGTGCCTGTATAACAGTCGCTGGGGAACAGGGCTGTGATAAACTGGGCATTTCACACCCTTCCCTGCCAAGGAAGGGTGGGAGTGGGAGAGAGAGGCCAGGAGGTGCAAAGGGCTGGGAGAGGAAACCAGCTGCATGAGTCATGGCGGTGGCCGGCAGCTGATGGGCAGGACACCCGCAGGAAACACCGTTTCCCCTGGATAAAGTGCAGAGGACAAGCTGGCACCAGCTCATGGGCACAGGTTGTCCCGAGCGCTGCTGGGCACAGGGCACATGTGCAAGTGGTAGAGCCAGCTGGAGAAGGTGGCAGATTTTTGCCTAGCACTGTTGGTTCTGATATTCTGCACTGGAGGTGGTGAGTTCCCTTGTGCCATGGGACCCCTCTTACAACAGGCATCTTGCACTGGACTAGGCTTGGTGCCCAGCTCTGAGTCTGCTCTGCTGCCCATGGTGGAAGGAATATATCACAGATGGTCAGCTTTCTGCCAGGGCTGTGGGTGCATGTGCATAATGAGCTGAGGGGCTTTGAGCAGTCAACCCTACCATTGCAGACAAGATAATGAGCCTCCTACTTGCAAAACCCACTCAGAAGGCCAGTACGACTGACACCCTGAGTGCTGGCCCAGACTATGACTTTGCTCATCTGCTTCAACTTCATCTGCTTAGATGTGCTTAGATCTGCTTAGATGCCTCTGCAATATCCCACCTGCGTCCCAGCAGATCCATGGCCAGAGGACACTTCCAGCACTGGTCACTGTCCCAGTGGGCTTGCATACCAGAAGTCTGGCCAATCTGAAGCTCTTCCTGCATGTGCTCCTGGGACTAGGTTTGGGCAGACTATGGTGATGACCCAGCAGAATTGGAGAAAGGACAGTGTCTTCTGGCTTCCAGAAAACATATCCTATGAAATGATGGAGCTCAGGGCAGGTTGTGGAAATCCTGCTCAGTGGGTCACCCCAGGCTTGTCCCCAGAACAGCACATGGACAGTCCTGATGTGGAAGGAGAGCAGGACATGCTGCTCAACAGGGTTCTTTGGCCCCTCTGCCCTGGACAGACATCTCCTCCAAGGGCTGAGGGCACAGCAAGTTGTTGGAACTGCATGACCAAGTCCCTCCTAGTGGTGACAAGAGCCCTAAGCGAGCAGATGTGGGAGGCACAGAAACACCCTAGACACCACAGCACACGGGGCTGGGGCCAGTCCTGCCTCAGCCAGGCTTTGCCTTCTCAACAGCTCCCTTGAGCTGGAGAGTGGCCTCGGGCCACTGTGCAGGTCATGCCTGAGAGCGGGATGGAGATCCAGGCTTTGGCATCAGCAAAGGGCTAGAGGCAGGCTGGCAGGGGAGCCGGGAGGAGTGTGTGATGCCAGTGCATCAATCTTTGCTGCTGTAGATCAGCCACTGTTTGTCTGGCCATGAGACCTCTCCATGTTCCCAGCCTCAGCTCATCGCACCCCTCATCACCTCCCATGAGCAATGAGATCCTCGTACCATCTTCAGCAGCTCCCTGGCTTGGACAGGAACCCTGTCCCATCTGCTGGGGCAATGGGAAGGGGCAACTAAGAACAAAGGGGATAGAGAGGGAACAGGCGGCCTGGCCCAGGCTTGGTGAGGGGCAGAGCCCAGTGCCCACATCAATGCCCAGGGAGGCCTGTGGGACCCCAGAGGGATGTCCTGGGGCTTGGCAGGACTTCTGCCTGCTCTGCCATCCTGCCCTGCCCCAGCCCTAGGGCTGGGCACTTTCACACTGGCAGAGCTGGGCCAGCTGCTTTGCTTAGGTCACTTTTCCTGGTTTTCAGCCTGACTTTCCCTCACTGGAACCAGAGCCCATTTGCTGTCCTGTCTGCCCCACTCAGGGAGAACAGATCGTTCCCTTCCCTGCTGTAGCTGTTTTACATCTGTGAAAGGACCAGCACGTCTGCCCTTGCCAAGGCTCCACAAGCCCCATCCTGATCGTTGGAGCTGCTCACCCCATGGACCAATGCTGTCTGCTCTCTCACCACACCATGGGCAGTGCAGGCAGCACGGACAGTGTGGGCAGCACAGTGTGGGCAGCATGGGCAGCACAGGCAATTCAGGCAGTGCAGGCAGCATGGGCAGTGCCCTGGCATCTGTCCCACCACACAACCTCACCAACATGCGCACACATGCGGCACAGCCTGGTGTGGGTGCTCACAGGCACACACCCACCCTAGGAAGGGCACTGAGAACGTGTGCTGGAGAACACCCCAATACTCGTCATCTAAAGCAACAAAATGGCTTGAATTCCTCAAGGCTGCCAACACCGGGCTCGGAACATGTGTGCCACGAGGAGCTGAAGTCTCTGGCCCCTGTGCACAGGGCAGGTCTCAGAGCAGTGTCCAGCAGCACCAGGTGGCAGCAACACGGTGGGATGTGAGAAAGGCTGGTGAGGAGCAATGAGAAATGCAACAGACATGCAGGAACGGCCACTAAATAAAAAAGGTAGCCTGGAAACTGGGTGTTAAAAGCTGGCTTAGCTGTCTGACCCCTGGGCAAGCAATGGAGCTGGGCATGGCGACATGCCCCATGCCACTAGCCACGTCCCCACTTGCTGACCTCCCTGCTTCAGTGCCAGGGAAGGGGGCTGGGGCAGATGAAGAGGGGCTGGGCTAGGGCTGGGTGGGGGGGAACTGTCCAGACATGGTCCTGATGGCTTTCGGTCTTTTTCCACCAAAGGGTTTTGGGGCGGGGGGTGTTTTATATCTAAATTTTTTGGAAGGGTTTTGGTTTGGTTTCCTCCTCATTCAAGCACTAAATGATTGCTCTTTCCCCCCTTGGCAGGAGTTGCCTGTCTCGTGGTGTTGACCTTGGCTGGGCTTTCTCTGCGGCTGGAGCAGACTCACACCATAAATTCCCTGTCTTCTAGGAATCTAGCATGGGAAAGAAAAGAAACACAAAAGAGAATCGTGGATTAAAATATTTTGCATCTTAGCACATAACGAAGGGGGCTGGCATCAAGCAGCTCTCCCCAAGCAGAGAGGTGTTGCAGGCACAGTCCAGGCACTGGCAGTTTGGGTGCTGTGGTGCTGGCACCCTGTGGCACTCTCGCCCAGCCATGGGGCACGCAGGGACAGGAGCTGCCCCTTCCCAAGGGGGAGCCATGGCAGGGAGTGGCATGGGCAAGCACCAAGACCAGCATGGGGCACTGGTGCCCTTCCTCTATCCACTGCACTGCCTGATGATGGGTGGGGCAGCAGGACTAGCAGCTGCTGGGCATGGGGTGGCATGGTGCCCTAGGGGCAAGGTTGAAGCTCTTCTAGGAGAGGAGGGTGCTGCTGCAGAAGGGACAGGGCTGTGCCCTTGCAACCACCTAAGGTGGCCCATTGCACAAAACACACCTGTCCCTGGTGCTGTGAGCTTCCCTGGGCAGTGGGCTGGCCAGTGTTGGCCACCACTTCATGGCTTGAAGGGTGGTTTAATCCCCCTTGCCCAGCCCTAGTGCAGAAACCCTGGCAATGAAGCATGGAGGCAAAGCAGCAGGCACCAAGGGGCCGAGCCCCTGTTGCTCTCACAAGCTGGTGAGATGCAGTACAGCCCCTAATTGAATCCAGCAGAGATGTCTTGGACAGACAAAACTCAGCAGTGACTCAGGGTGCTGGGCTGAGCAGCCACAACCATCCCAGAGCCCAGGGAGATGCTCCAACACCTCTGGGTGGGGGTCACCCAGCCCAGCATGGCAATGCCATCTCATCAACCCCCCAGGCCACTGAGGAGAGGGATCAACATGTGCGAGAAGTGTTGGAACAAGTCCCGAGCCTGGGATGTCCAGGTTCCTCTTGTGTGTTGCGCTGGTTGGATTCTGGCATGATTTCAGTAGCAGGGAAGGGACCCCAGGGGTGGCTCTTGTGATAAGCTACTAAAAGCTCTCCCAGCTCAGGTGGCCAAGGCTGAGCCACTAGAGAGACAATAGATGCACCTCTGTGATTAACATATGAAAGAACTGATATAAGACCTGAGAGCAGAGAGAGCAAGGGAGAAGAGCTGAGCTGGAGAGGTGAGAGCAGTGCCAGAGTGGAGATCCCGAGGTTGGTGAGGAAGAAGGGAAAGGAGGTGCCTGAGTAGAAGTTTCCCTGCAGCTCATGGTGAGATGGCAGCTGTCCCTCTGCCCTCATGGAGCAGCATGGCAGAGCATCCCCTGAAGGCAGCAGGAGGGGCAAATGTGGACCTGCAGCCTGTGGATTTGGACCTGCAGCCGTGGAGGACCCCGTGCCAGGGGAGGTGACTGTTCCTGAAGCAGCCCGTGACTCTGTGGGAACCCTGTGCTGGAGCAGCTCCTGAGGGATTGCACCTGGTGGGAAGGACTCATGAAGGTGAGGTTCATGGAGGACTCTGTGCCATGGGAGGGACCCCGTGGGGAAGCAGGGGAGGACTGTGAGGAATCCTTCCTGAGGAGGAAGGAGCGGCAGGAACCACCAGCCTGTGAAGTGACTCTAAACCCCATCCCCCTGTGCCGCTGGGGGGAAGGAGGGAGAGAAACCGGGAACAAAGTGATTTGGGCCTGGGCAGAAGGGAGGGGTGGGGTAATGTATGTAAGAACTGCTCTGTGTGGTGTCTGTGTCCTGTGGGCATTTGGTCAGTGGTAAATTAAATTTATATTTTTTCTCCATGTTGAATCTGTTTTGCCCAGGACCATAAATGGTGAGCAAACCCTCCTTGCCCAGTGGCTCAAGCCACAAGCTTCTAGTTGGCCTTTGGCCTCCCCGTCCCACAGAGTGTGCATGGGGGGGAGCTGAGTGAGCAGCCATGGGGCTGGTTCTTTGTTGTCAGGTTCGACCCAAACCACAACATCACCTTCTACAACTACCTGAAAGGAGGATGTAGGGAGGTGGGTGTTGGGCTCTTCTCCCAAGTAAATAACAACAGAAACAGAGGAAATGGCCTGAAGTTGCAGAGGGGAGGTTCAGACTGGATATCAGGAAGAATTTCTATACTGAAAGAGTGGTCAGGCACTGGAACAGCTTGCCCAGGGAGGTGGTGGAGTCACCATCCCTGGAGGTATTCAAAAGCCATGTAGATTTGGTACTTCAGGACATGCTCTAATGGCCAAGGTTGTGTGGTTGTGTTTTGGTTTTTGTGGGGTGTTTCTTTGTGTTGATGGTTGGACTTGGTGATCTTAGAAGGTCCTTTCCAACCATGACGATTCTGTGATTCTGTGGTGCCCATGCATCCCCCTGTGTCCCCCTGCATGGAGGGTCAGGACTCCTGCAGCCTGCCAGGGCTTGCATAGTCCACTGGAAAGCAGGTGTGGGGTGGTGACTCAAAAACCCTGCTGTGATCCTTCTCCACCCTGCTCGTCACTACCTGGGCTGGACATTAGATGAAGCACATCATGCAGTCATGGGACAGGGATGTTTGAAGGTCCCTCAGGGAAGGACACAGTCACAGGCCTCTGGCAGCTTGGGCACTGGCAGGACATAAAATATTTGTTTCTTTCTACACAGGAGAGAAAATCTTTCTTTGTGTCATTGTGCCTGGGAACTCTGTTGAGTTGTGAATCCAAGACAGGCAGGGCCCACCCTAAAGAGGGGTCTGTGGGGGTCTGAAGGGGATGACGTTACAGGGATGGGAGTCTGCTGTGCTTGGGTAGCAGGTTTACCTCTCATGTACCTCTCATGAGACCTGGACAGGCTGGAGAGTTGGGCAGAGAGAAATTTAATGAAATACCACAAGGGCAAATGTAGAGTCTTGTGTCTGGGACAGAACAACCCCATGTACCAGTACAGGTTGAGGACTGACCTGTTGGAGAGCAGTGCAGGGGAAAGGGACCTGGGGGTCCTGGTGGACAGAGGGATGACCATGAGTCAGCAATGTGCCCTTGTGGCCAAGAAGGCCAATGGCATCCTGGGGTGTATTAGAAAGGGTGTGCTTAGTAGGTCAAGAGAGGTTCTCCTCCCCCTCTATTCTGCCTTGGTGAGGCTGCATCTGGAGTATTGTGTCCAGTTCTGGGCCCCTCAGTTCAAGAAGGACAGGGAACTTCTTGAAAGAGTCCAGTGCAGAGCCACAAAGATGATGAAGGGAGTGGAACATCTCCCTTATGAGGACAGGCTGAGGGAGCTGGGCCTCTTTAGCTTGGGGGAGACTGAGGGGCGACCTCATCAATGTTTATACAGTAAGGGTGAGTGTCAGGAGGATGGAGCCAGGCTCTTCTCAGTGATGTCCAGTGATAGGACAAGGGGCAACGGGTGCAAACTGGAGCATAGGAGGTTCCATGTAAATGTGAGGGAAAACTTCTTTAATATGAGGGTGACAGAGCACTGGAACAGGCTGCCCAGAGAGGTTGTGGAGTCTTCTTCTCTGGAGACATTCAAAACCCACCTTGATGTGTTCCTGTGTGATGTACTCTAGGTGACCCTGCTCTGGCAGGGGGGTTGGGCTGGATGATCTTTTGAGGTCCCTTCCAACCCCTAAGATTGTGTGATTCTATGTTCTGGGATCGCCAAAGCACCATGTATGTCATACTTTCAAAGGCGCCATGTCCCATAGCTGTAACCTTCTTCAAGCCCAACAAGCTGGAAGGAGCCCCTGAGTCCTCCAAGTGTGAGCAAGATTTCAAGTCTCTTAGAACACTTACTGCAGCCCGTCCAACTGCCTGGCTGAGAGCATTGGTGGAGCTTATTCATGCTTTCTCTGGGCTTGGAGGCATGGGGAAAGGACAGGCCATCAACATAAAACAAAGTGTCCAAATCAACTGGGAGGGAAGAGAAAACAGGTAAGAAATGGAAAGCAATGAGGTCACAAGGAGAAAGCTCTGAGTGGCAAAGCTGGGTGGGAATCCCCTCAGTGACATGTCCTGAGAGTGTGCACCTGGAACACATGGCTCCTTCCTTGGGCCTTGCAGGAGAAAGCTGGTTTACAGTATCATTCATTTCACAGTATCATAGTATCATTTTGGTTGGAAAAGACCTTCGAGATCATCGAGTCCAACCACTGGTTGTGCAGGTGTGCACATGGTGCTACACATGGTGCTACACATCATTTGCACCAGGTGTGTACATTGCCTTACACATCATGCATCAACTGTCACTGGGGGTAGCTGCCTGCTGTCTGCTCCCACTGTGCATTCAGAGGGGCTGAGCAGCAGGGACCACAGTGCTCACAGTTCCCACCATGCCCAGGGAGGTCTTTTGATGGGGAAGGGTCATTATGGAAAGCCTGAGAAATACGTGAAAGCTGGAAGGGCAATGGTGATGGCCCAGAAAAGGTGACTGGTAGTTCTGTGAGCCTGACCCAACACAGGCAGAGTGAGGAACAAGTGCAGGGTCTCTTTGCCAGTGTCCATGGCTCTCACCCCAGTATGCATCACTGATCTGGGCTGAGAAAGATGGCAGTGCTCTTACTGATCCTCCTGGGGACAAATCAGTACCTGGGACTGTGACATTTCTGTCAAAAACCTGCTGGGAGCCACAGATGCAGCACAACAGCCTCACACCTGAACCTGCCTGTAGGCACGGAACAGTCCAGAAAAGGGGTGGGGAGGGGCTGTCCTCACAGAGGCTTTTACCAATGTCCCACCGGAACGTGACTGTGGTGGGCGGAGAGGAAAGGAGCATGGGAGCATGTAGGATGGGGGAACATCAGGCCTGTGAAAGGACTTGGGTGAGGGTCATCTGGCAGCACCGTGCAACCCCAGCATGCAGGGGGTATTGGGTGATGAAATGCTGCAGGAGCCCCCTGAGTCCTCACGTCAAGGGAAGGTGAAGGGAAATGCTGATCCCAGAGCACATGGGGAAGTGCAATGGAATTGCAGAGACTCTGGGCACAGCAAAGAGGTGATGGGAAGACGGAGCTGGAGGACAAAACGGGACGAGGAAGGGTGGGAGTGATGTGCAAGGTGCCTTTGAGCATCACCTTGATGTGGATGTACAGAGATCAGCCCTGAGCCCCTCCTGAGCATCACTACATCAGCTGTGAGATCTGCCTATGTCACAGAATCATAGAATCATACAATGGGTTCAGTTGGAAGGGACATTTAAAGGTAATCTAGTCTAACCCTCCTGCAGTGAGCAGGGACATCTTTAACTAGATCAGGTTGCTCAGAGCCCTGTCAAGCCTGACCTTGAGTGTCTCCAGGGATGGGACCTCCACCACCTCTCTAGGCAACCTTTGCCAGTGTTTGACCACCCTCATAGTAAAGAATTTCTTCCTAATATCTAATCTAAATCTACCCTCCTCTAGTTTAAAACTGTTGCCCCTTATCCTATCACTACACACTTGTAAACAGTCCCTGCCCAGCTTTCCTGTAGACCCACTTCAGATGGAAAGGCCACTATAAGGTCTACCCAGTCTTCTCCTCTTGAGGCTGAACAATCCCAGCTCTCTGCCTGTCTTCATGGGAGAGCTGTTCCAGCCCTCTGATCATTTGTGTGGCCCCTCCTATGGACCTGCTCCAATAGCTCCATGTCCTTCTTGTGTTGAGGGCTCCAGAGCTGCACACAGTACTCCAGGTGAGGTCTCACAAGAGAAGAGTAGAGGGTCACCTCTCTTGATCTGCTGGCCACAGTTCTTCTGATGCAGCCCAGGATGCAACTGGCTCTCTGTGCTGCAAGCTCGCATTGTTGGATCATGTCCACCTTTTCATCCACCAGTGCCCAGGTGCAGAACCTTGCATTTGACCTTGTTGAACCTCATGAAGTCCACATGGGCCCACTTCTCCAGCTTGTCCAGGTCCCTCTGGCTGACATCCTGTCCCTCTGGCATGTTGACAACACCAGTCAGCTTAGTGGCAAACTTGCTGAGCGTGCTCTCGATCCCACTGTCTATGTCATTAATGAAGATATTAAACCCCTGAGGGACACCACTTGTCACTCTTCTCCATCAGGACGTCAAGCCATTGACCACTACCCTCTGGATGCGACCATCCAGCCAGTTCCTTATCCACCCAACAATCCATCCATCAAATCCCTATCTCTCCAACTTACAGAATCATAGAATCATCAAGGTTTGAAAAGACCTTCAAGATCATCAAGTCCAACCATCCAAACTCACAGAGAAGGATGCTGTGGGAGACCATGTCAAAGGTCTTGCTGAAGTCCGGATAGATGATATCCACTGCTTTTCCCGTGTCCACCAATGCAGTCACTCCATTGTAGAAAGGCATCAGGTCAGGCAAGACTTGCCCTTAGTGAAGCCATGCTGGCTATCTTGAATCACCTCCCAGTGCTCCATGTGTCTTGTTAGAGTTTCTAGGAGGATCTGTTCCATGATCTTCCCAGGCAAAGAGGTGAGGCTGACAGGTCGGTAGTTCCCAGGGTCATCCTTTCTAACCTTTTTAAAAATTGGCATAATGTTTCCTTTCTTCCAGTCACCAGGGACTTCACCTGACTGCCAGGACTTTTCAAATGTCATGGAGAGTGGCTTGGCAACTACATCAGCCAGTTCCTTCAGGAATCTGGAATGCATCTCATTAGGTCCCGTAGACTTGTGTATACTCAGGTTCCTCAGGTGGTCAAGGCATCACCTTCCCAAGCAGCACATCCAGGGCTCACACACCTATCCTTTCCCTCTCAGTTTCCAAAGGATGATTTCCCAAGGTGGTCTCTGTGGCCACAGAGCAGGGCTGGGTGGCACAGGAGGGAGGAGAGCAGTCCCGCAGGAGGGTGGCCAGGTCACCACTCCAGCCCAGCTGCAGCAGGGTGTCCGTGTCCTCATGCATCAGGCTGCAGCTGCGGGTTGAATGTTGGCCTGGAAAGCACTCCTGAGGGACCCATTCCCATCCCCTGCTACCACAGGCAACTGCTCGGGTAATCCTCTTCATAAATTTGTCAAGCTCCATCTTGAAACCAGTTGGGCTATTTGCAGCAGTGGCTGGGTGCCAGGGTTTCTAGTTCACCAGAAATGTCATGTTTGTTTGTTTTTTTTCATCTGGGCCAGGGCCAAACTGGATCTGCACCAGCTTTTCTTTTTTTTTTTTTTTTTTTTAAATTATCCGGTGACCCACAAGCTTCCCAGCCCCACAGCTGTTTGGTGGATTGATGTGCCTGTCAGCATCACAGCTCACACCAGGGATGAGCATGGTGGGCTCTTGGCTGTGATGGCACTGCGGCTCCGAGCATCATTCCACTGATGTTCTCAGATAACCCTGCCAGGTGCCCACCAGGGCTGGTCCCACCCAGGGGCTCCCCTTCCATCACTGCCCCAGTGTCACAGAGGTGTTTAGGGCTATAAAGATGCACCATGATTTTTGACAAAGCTGTTGAACCGAAGATTTCCACTAAGCTGTGTGTTTTGCCCCCACTTGACCCCAGGAGAGGCTGTTGGAGGGTCTCCTTTTGCAGGGAGGGGATTGTTCCTCTCACTTGCAGCATAACCATGTTCACAGCCAGCTGATAGCCATCTGCTCCTCTGCCAGCACTGTCCTCTAGCCTAAATAGCTCTTCTCCCTCCTGCTGTTTATTCCCAGATGTAATTATAGACCAGCTCTCTCCTAGTCTTCATTTTCCTAGACTAAACAAGCCAAGTGCTTTCATGCTCCTCTCACAAAACCAGCTCTCCTTCCACCCATCCATCCCACTTCTTCCTGTGCCAAGCCCTTCATTAAGCCAGTGAGCAAGCAGAGTCAGGACCAGAGCAGCTCTTGGCAGTGCCCATGCAAGGGTGTGTATACAAGCCTGTCCCCACTGCCAGCATGGCCCTGCCAACAGGGTTTGTCCTTTCCAAGGCCATGCTGGTGGCTCCTGTGTTCCCAAACTGCTCTTCCATTTCTCTTTCAACTTTCATTAACACCTCTGGGGGAGCTGTGCAGACACCTGGCCTTGCCCTAACACCCCTCCCAGCCCAGAAGCTTATTTTGCCCCTTCTCTGTGTCCACAATGCTTTCCCAGCACATCCAGATGTCACTCCAGCAAATGTCATTAGCAGAGTCTTAGTCTCAGGACCAGCTCTAGCATCTGCCTTCAAGCCATAGCTCATCTTCCAGCACACCCTCTTGCTGCCCTCTCTTGTTCAGTTCCTCCCTGTCCAACGGTCCAACCTCTGTGCCCATTTCCCCACCTTCCCACTCTGTTTCCATGTAGCTCTTTCTCACACACTTTGCCAAATGAAGGGCAGATGGACAAATCCTGGGAGCAACCCCAGGCTGATGCAACAAGCATGTTGCTGCGGTGCTGCAGGGGCATGTGAGCAGCCTCCTGGACTGGGCTGTCCCAGAGGCTCAGAGGGCAAGTGGGCATCTCTGTATCTTGCCGCAGGGATGGACTGTTCTAGCTCCCAGTCACTAATAAAGACACTGGACTGCCACCAGGGGGGACTGATTTCCAGTGTCCACTGGCAAGTGTTGGCTGGAAGAAAACTGGTGCCTCTGGTCCAACCTCCCCTCACAGCAATCCCCGTCCTGGAGCATGGGAGTCACCAAGGGAAGAGCAGGGACCTGGCTGGCCTGGTTTAGTGTGGTGAAGAGGAGACCAAAGGCAGCAGCCCCCCCAGGGCTTATACAGTGCATTTAGCAGCTGGTTTAGCCCAGATCCTCCAGTCAGACACTGGAGGGATGTGTTATTAAAGGAAAGCTGCTTCCGTTGTAGAGTCTGAGAAGCTCTGTTTAGGGCTGTTGAAGACCCAGGGTACTGCATGTCACTGCATCACTCTCCTGCCAGGGAAGCCACGTGGCAGAGGTCTTTTTGTCCCTGGGGAGAGGGACAAACAGTCCGCAGGAGCCATCTCATTCCATAGATGCTCAGAGGGCCTCCCCATCACTGTGAAATGTCTGTGGCTCTCCAAAAGCCATAGCTGATTTCTGAAGCCAGAATGTCTCTGCCCAGCATGGATGAGGGGTGGCATGGACCTCACACTGATAAGAAAAAACAGAAGTCACTATCTGGCCTGAAACCCTGCAGTAGCCTGGGGCACAAATGTGGTCCATGCAAACTCCCTGTGAGCACAAAGGATGCTGTCCCGAACAGCAAAGATGTTTTCTGGGCCTCAGGAAGAGCCAGTTTCCTAAATCTGAGAACAATTAGGACTGAGATTGTCTTAGAGGAAAAATGGCTGGGAATAATTCAGAAATACTTTCCGAAGAGCCTGAGTGTTGGCTGCAGGCATCGGTGCAGAGCTACAATTGTGAGGCCTGCCAGACCTTCCCAGACTGGCAGCACATCCCTCTGTCCTGTGGCCAGAGACCTTGGCCTCTCTCCTCTGAGGGTGCCCATCTAGATTGCTGTCTGCTTTCTAGGGAAAGTGCTGTCTGTTGTCCTTTTGGAAGAGCTGCTCCCCTCCTGGGGAGCCCCCAGAGGCTTGTGCCCTGCAGGCAGCTTGAGCCCCTGCTCAGGGGACAGGTCTGGGACAGTAGGACACTGGGCTGGGACCATCCATGGTGTCCCACCTGGCCCAGTGGCTCCCAGCAGAGCTGACCTGTCCTCAGGCACACTTGGCAGCAATCCTGTGGCACCTTTGCTTGCAGATCAGCCAGCCACACCACCACGGGATGATCCTGGACACTCGCTTGGATGGATGTGCAGATGCAACATCAGCCAATGGGAGCAGGCTGGTCTGTGAGCTGACACAAGTGCAGCAAACAGAGGTCCTGTGACAGAGGGGCAAGGGTAAAATTTTAGCTCTCAGGACAATATTCTGGCAGGAGAACAAGCAAAGACACCAAGCCCTGGGGATGATGGCAAGGATGATGGCTCACCCAGACCCAGCTGGGCCATGGGAGCAGCACTCAGGTACCACAGTTCCATTAAGTGGAAGACTAAACCACTCTGCACCTCATTTCTCCCCCTGCACAGGACAGCTCCGGGTTGGCCAGAGCCTTGTAGTGGCAAGGGCAGCACTGAGCCAGCGGGCATCCAGCCACAGTCCCAGGGACACAGCATGTGTCACTGTCCCGAATGGGATGGGATGGCAGACGAGATGTCTATGCACTGGTTGAGGGCTATTGCGTATGACACCAGGCTCTTAACCCCTTAGAAGGCTCAAGCACACTCCAATTGTAGGGAAACTGGGAGACTGGAACAGAAGCTGAGGTTAGAATGTGAAAAATATCTTAACAATAAAATGTACTACTAGTAGTTGAAGCAAACAATGAAGATTAACCATTAAAATGTTGACCACTTACTTATTAACAAGTTTTATACTAGATCTAGACCATAATTATTGACTTAAAGGATCCTATAATCTTAAAACTTTAAACTTAACTATGAGCGATTGCTTAATGTCAAGTTTACTAATAAAGACAGGAAAGGCCAATGGTATCTTGGGGTGCATTAGGAGGAGTGCGTCCAGCAGGTCGAGGGAGGTTCTCCTCCCCCTCTACTCGGCCCTGGTGAGACCTCACTTGGAGTATTGTGTCCAGTTCTGGGCTCCCCAGTTCAAGAGGGACAGGGATTTACTTGAGAGAGTCCAATGAGGCTACGAGGATGATGAAGAGACTGCAACACCTGCCTTATGAGGAAAGGCTGAGAGACCTGGAGCTTTTCAGTCCAGAGAGGAGAAGACCGAGGGGAGATCTAATGAATGTCTATAAATACATGAGGGCTGGGGGTCAAGAAGGCAGGACAACCTCTTTTCAGTTGTGCCCTGTGATAGGACGACGGGCAATGGATTCAAACTGGAGCACAGGAAGTTCCATCTCAACACGAGGAAGAACTTTCCTGTGAGGGTGACAAAGCACTGGAACAGGATGCCCAGGGAGGTTGTGGAGTCTCCTTCTCTGGAGACTTTCAAGACCTGTCTGGATGCCTTTCTGAGTGATCTGCCCTAGTTTTGGTCCTGCTCTGGCAGGGGGTTGGACTCGATGATCTTCAAAGATCCCTTCCAATCCCCAACATTCTGTGATTCTGTGAACTCTCACCCTTGTGCAGCCACAGCTGGGCATCACTGGGTGGGTCTTAATCCTTGAGAATCAATCTCTCTGGCAGGTGTCTCCACTGGAGAGGAGAAGGTCCAGCAACCTCTTGGGAAAGTGTACAGGAGTCTCTCCAATCAAAGATGGGTCCAGGCTTTTATAGAATAAAGTGGACTGACTGCTGTCCTTTAACCATTAGCCGCACAGCCAACATCTCTCATTGGAGAATAAAAGGAAAACAGTAGAAAAAACCATGAAGGCCCTGTTCTCACCAAGCAAACTCTTTTGTTTATCTGTTCATTCTTTATCTCTGTTTTGGGCCCAGCCACGGCCAGGCTGGACTCCGTCTTCTTCAACACAAGAGAGCAGCTGGCCTCTGTACTTTCAAGGTTGTTACCAGCCCAGCGCTTTCCAGGCCCTTCCTTTTCTCATGGGAATCTTCCAACTCCGGGCCTGGGCCTACAAAACTGAGAGACAAAAGAAATTGAATCACAGAGGGAAACTGAGTCAGGCATATTGAGAGATGGAGTGTCCCTCTACAGCCAGGCAGAGCCTGTATGACCTGAGACAGAAAAACCCTCATTTGCTTTGCCAAAAATATATTTTTTGTTAGGAAAAAGCCAGAATGTTTTAACTTCAACAAAAGCAATATAAGGTTTTTGCTCATAAAATTGAATTAATTTTGGTTGAGATATTAAAATGAAAGGAAGGAGTTGACAAGAGCCCATACCTCTAAAGAGATGCTGTCAGACTTTGATTTCTCCAAAAGCAGAATGTTTGTTTCAAGCCAAACTCAAACAACAGATTGGAAGCCACTGAGCTGCCAGTGCATGAACAATCATGCTTCTGCTGTTCTCCATGGCAGTAGCCATGTCCTTGCGTTCAGCTCCTGCACCCATCACTGCTGCAGCCTGAGGGAGCAGCTGGATTTGGATACAGGCAGACCTCCTCTGCAGGGAGAGGAAGCTGGAGGAACTGAGGTACAATGGTGATGGCCAAGCATTTCCCTTGCAGTGATGGTGCTGTGCCATGAGGACTGGTGCCAGGAGCTCTGGGTGCTGTTCAGGGCAGCTGTTGGTGGCTGCCAGCTGTTGGTCCTTCTGCCTGAGTGCAGGAGCAGGACAGGAGCAAGGAGTGCTTCCCAGCCAGCTGTCAGAAATGTTCCTTTCCCAGTGCTGCTCCCAGAAGACCTCAAGGGAAATCCCTCTTCCTGAGGCTGATGGGATTGGGATAGGGGTGCTGGTGGTCCCAGCCAAGATTTTTGCACCCAGACTGGGTAGAGAAGAGAGTTCAAAGGCTCCAGAGCACCCTCCTTTTACCCTTTCATGGGCGCAGCAAGTGCTAGCACCTGTGTCTGGAAATCTCTTTCCATGGGAGCTTGACCATCAGTTTTGCACAGCTGCAGCATTTGCTGCCCACATGTGCTCCTTCAAGGTTTGTCCTCCCTCTACATACATAGATGAGACACATGCAGGGGAGACACACCAGAATAAATGTAAACAGGAAGAAAAGCTACAAAGATCTGTCTCTCACTCAGCTGCTCTAAAGGGACATGATTTATTCAGATACCTAAATGTGGGCTGACATTCTGATGACACAAGGCTAATCCTAGCTGGAGGCTTGTTGCACTGGTGCCAAGTGTTACCAATGTAGACTGATGCAGTTGTGTCAGTATCCAGCCCAACACAGTACAGGGAAGTCTGAACATTTGCTCTTAGCCCTTCACTGGACCTCCCTCAGCATGTCATGCTTTGAATCCTGTTCTTGGTTGGAAAGCAAAATCCTGCTCCTGCACAGTCAATGCCAGGTGTAGCTGATGTCCTCTGGTCTTGGTGAGACCCAGAGTCTGAGCTATCTGAAGTGACAGGCTGTGCACTAAAGCAAATCAGAAAACAACTTTGCGAACTACTCTGCTGGTTTTCCTGGTTTCCTCAAACATGTCCTAGTTACTTGCAGCTTGGAAGTTTCCAGCCAGGATCGCACACCCCTTTTTCTTTTATTCCCCTCCACTGCTCAAGGCCATAAAAATCAAGACCATCTAGGATCTGTATTCATTGCACTTCTCCATTTCCACCCGCAGCTTTTCCAAACCTCTTCACCTCTGGAAGAGCTACAGAATCAGGAAAATGAAAACTGAAACCCAGGAACGCACCACTGTGCAGCTGTGCCAAGCATGAGGACTTTGGAAGTGTCAGCAGGACAGAGGAAAAAGCCTGTTTGGAGTTTTTCGGAGAGAAGCAGATACTCTTCCCCACACTAATCAGCTGCATGACTCTGACTTGCAGCCAGACCAAACCCTTGGCCCCACAGGTCGAGGATGCTGACCCCATCTGCACCTTCACTTTGGGCAGCAGGAGGCATCGTATCCCCCACAGTGGCATCACCCACTGATTTTTGGAGGATGAAGGGGTGGCTGCTGACTCCATCCCAGGGCAGAGATTCCCAGCTATGTGTCTGCTAGGACTGGTATGGGCAGGAGCAGTGCTGCATGCACTGAATAGAGGAGGAGCTGCTTGGGGATGGATGCAATCCACCCAAGGCTGTCTTGGGGATGAAGGTGGAGGGAGAGGCAGGGGGAGCCTCTGTGTGCCTGGAACTGGGGACTGAAAAGGTGAAGTGCACAGAGAACACTGCCCATCTTCCCTGGGCTCAAAGCTGACAGTGAGCACCCCAAATCCATGCTCTGCAGCTGCTCAAGCCCAGGCTCCACCAAGGGCATTCCTGGAGGAGCCCGATCCTGAGCTGAGCCAGGACTGGCCTGTACCCAGCTTGCTCCTGCTGTCCTGGGGATGCCGGTGCTCAGGGTCAAAGACCAGCTCGGTGCTGTCCATGTGGAGGGGCTGGGTGGGCTCTTTGCACACACCGCTGGGGAGGCCTGGAGGGGTGCAGGCTGCACCTGGAGCCTCAGCACAGCAGGAGACCTCTGTGACACATCTGGCCACATCTGCAGTTTGGAGAAGTCCAGTGGAACTCGGTAGAAGGGACAGCTCTTCTGCACTGTGCTCACAGGTTGAGTGTGGTCGAGCCAGGGCGTGAGAGCCCCAGGAACCTCATGGCATGTATTAGAGATGGACACAGCCCAGGTTAAACATGCACCATCTGGGCTTGTATCAGCGCTGCGGGCTTTTCAAAGTGTCCCATTTGCAGCAACCAGCCTGGAGGCTGATGTTATCCAGATGATACTGTTGTCTTTGGAAAGGCTCCTAAACACTTGAAAAACACCTTCAGCCATACTCCAACGCAACAGAGCAGGACTGAGATTAGAAATTGCACTTGACAGTGCTCAATGTGTCCAGTGGGATTAAAACCAGATCCAGTTCATGTCTCTGCAATTACACACCTCCCTTCCCTAGAATAAGTGCTTTCTCATTCATCTTACATCACGGGCATGCACATTTTATTCTTGCTTAAGCCTCAGCTGTAGGGCTCTTGAGAATATTTCAATGCAATCTCCAACTATTCTGGACAGATGTTGCACAAACGATTTTCAAAGCAGTGGTGGTCCTGACCATGACTAGCCCAGAGGTTAATACTGCTGGATTCTGGGTATCCCACTAGTACATCATACAGATGTCTTGGACAAAGGATTTTGAATTATACTGCCCCAAATCCATGAAGGCAGTGCTGATAAGGTCATGTGTCAATACAGTGAGAGAAAGCACTTCACAGCAGAAACGGGAGCACTGGCTTAAGTTACATATAGGTTACAAAAAGGTGGAGGGGTTGGAGAGCTTGATTATACCTTTGGGATCATCCATCTGAAATGGAAACACAGTACAACCCTCTGAGAACATCACTAAGCACCAGAGACCTGGAACACAGAAAGGCAACTGTCTGAGGATCAGCATGGCTGTTTCTAGTTCATAGTCCATATCCCTAGAAAACACAAAGAAAAGCACTTTTTTCTCTGACCTTACCTTTTTCTGGATGCCCACAGAGTTGTAACCAGACACTGTGGCACTTGGAGCTGGTGGCTGAAGGTCCCTGAGTCAGAAGTAACATTACCTGTAAAGAGACATCCTACAATCAGACAACCCAAGATTTTCTGAGCACCTTGCTCAGCTCCATCACTGTTTTCAGTGATTTTCATGATTTAAGCACTGAACGGGTAGATTAGGTTATGGTTGGTGGATTTAGGTTACAGTTGGACTTGATGATCTTCAGGGTCCTTTCCAACCAGGATGATTCTATGATTCAGCCCATGGCCTTAAACTTTTTCAGCAAGATGTGTACAATATTTGGACTTTGAAACTCTTTCATGGACAGAAGCCTCGAGCCTGGATCACCTTCATGCTGATGTTTAAGCTGGATGTTGTGAGAACTTTCTTATCTGCAAATGAAAGCTCAGAAATTTTCCTGCAGTTCCTGCCAGCATCCTGATGTGCTTCTCAGAAGGGGCTGCAGCCTCCTCATCTGCCCTGTGAGCACGGAAGTGGCTTTTCCTCACCAGCAAAGGCATCTGTCCCTTCCCAGAGAGATGTCCCTGATGCTATAGACCTCCTAGGACAACCCATGCATGAGGCTTGGACCCAAGGTTTGGGATCAGCTGTGGCAGAGGAAATGCCACCTCCCTCCTAAGGGAGGGATCAAAGGATACTGGGGAGTCAAAAAGAAGTGAACAAAGTGGGAAGGGAAGGGAAGGGAAGGGAAGGGAAGGGAAGGGAAGGGAAGGGAAGGGAAGGGAAGGGAAGGGAAGGGAAGGGAAGGGAAGGGAAGGGAAGGGAAGGGAAGGGAAGGGAAGGGAAGGGAAGGGAAGGGAAGGGAAGGGAAGGGAAGGGAAGGGAAGGGAAGGGAAATCCGAAACAAGGACTCTTTGGAGAGAGGAAAATCTCATGGTCAGGGATTCGTTGTGAGCACTGCTGAGTGACAGTGCATGTAGGGACTTGGTCACCAGTGAACTGTCTGCCTGTAAGCCAGATCCTGGCATGCAGGTTTTGTAAAGCTGTGGAAAGGAGCTCATTGGAAAGGGTTCATCATGTTGAGCACAACCACGTCACGTCTGGATGGGAGGGTGATTCTGCAGCAGCTGCATAGGAGAGAAAGGCAGCATGGAAAAGATCATACTGGAGGCTGTTTTGGGAAGTGTTTCAAGAGAGGATATGCCAGATGGCAGCGTGGGACTATGCTGACCTCCAGAAGGGTCCAGCAGGGCTCCACGCTTCTATGCTGGTCACCCAGCCTCCCCTCTGGCCCCTGGGGAGACAGGGGGGCTGGGGCCAATGCCTGGACCTGCCTTCACTGTCTTCTTTGGGAGGAGAGGGACAGGGCTGAGGAAGCTTAGGAAATGATCAGTAACATGTAATTTTAGAAAATAATGTCCTTTCATAAAAGCAGCTAAAAATGTCCCTCTTGGCACTCTGGCAGATCCAGCAGAGGAACCAGCTGGCAAGAAGGAGATGCAGAGCACTGCAGAGCAGGTCTATGCAGCATGGAAGAATCTCTTTAGTCTGTGATTAAATTTGGTGTGAAAATGGCACTCTCTGTTGCATCTGGCAGGGGAGATAGTTTGGAGCAAGTGGCAGGGGTCAGATATTCTCATGTAGGATGTTTCATCTGAATCCTCACTGGTTCCACTGGACAAAGCCCAAGCTTTCCTGCATGTGCGCTTCGAATGCCTTATCTGGGAGGTGCTTCCCAGGACTCCCTGGGGCTGTGCTTTGAACCAAAATATTTCACAAAAGGATACTGCAAATATTTGAGATACTGAAGGCATTGGAGTTCACAGTGATCATATTATACTACAGCGAAAAATACCAGAAGAACAGAACCAGGGTCCTGAAAAGCTCTGGGAGAGACTTACAACAGGAAAATACTCCAGGTTAAAGAAATAATGTATGAGAAAAAGTGGATGAACAAAGATTGAGCTTCAGCAACCCCAGAAGCTGCCTGAGCTGCCCATGCAAACCATGCCCCTACCCCAGTGTCCATGCAAGTGGCATTGCTTGGTCTCCCACCCATGCACCAGACCAACCCAGCAATGCTTCCTGAACCAGCTGGCTAATCCTAGACCAAATGTATCTCGTTCCCATTGGGAAATGTGCAAAAATGGACAATGTGACTCACTGGTGACAGGCCCCTGGCACAGTTCTGGGTTCTGCAAGAAAGGCACAGCCATCCTTCTACCCCCTCCAGCTGAAGCCATACTGGGAGTGTTGAGATTTGGGCTACTTAAACCAACCAGAGGACACAGACTGTCCTTTCAGGCTTGGAAAGAAACCTGGGAGAACTTCTGTGCTGGATGACCCTCTCTTCAGAGCTGTGAGAAGAAGTGAGGGAGCAGGAACTGTGAACACAGAGGACAAGGCATTCCTTGCCATGGGCAGAGATGGTGTGTGGCAGCAGAGACCACGAACAAGGTGAGACTCCAACCAGTTAACTCTGCGTGTCCTAGCAGCACAGGAGGAGAGCACTCCCAGGTAGGAGTTCTTGCAGAGATCCCAGGCTGTCTCTGCTGGAAGCAGGATGAGCCTCAAGAAGGACAATGACATCCAGGGACCCACTGGCCTGGGTTCACTGTGGCTGTAGAATAAAACGTCATATAATACAAGACATCAAATGCTAGAAGCTGTCAAACAAGACAAATGAGGACGGTAGTTCCAGAAATTAGAGACAAAATCCAGCACTGGCATCAAGTCATTTGTATAATTAATGACACACTAGTTCTCCATTGTCATTACTGCAATCCAGAAATAGCATTATTAGAGACTACGACACCCAGTCATGTATAAAAGCTGCACTCACCAGACATGACATACCTACCATGCTGGTGACAAATAATGAACCATAATTCCCTGTCAGGAGCTCAAGTTTCTGTAGAGACCAGGCTAATGATCCTCCACCTAATGAGGTCATGGAAAACACTGTCAAATTCTTGAGTGGAGGCTTGACATACCTTCATATACCTGAGCCATCCCATCCAGAGCCCATTCAGTGTTGATAAATTCTTGAAGATCTGCCACAAAACTGCAGCCATCACCCACAGAGGCTGAGAAACCACCACAGCTGAAACCTGGGGAGCCTCATGAACCCCACGGGGAATCATAGAATCATAGAATGGTTAGAGTTGGAAGGGACCTTAAAGATCATTGAGTTCCAACTCCCCTGCATGAGCAGGGACACCTCCCACTAGACCAGGTTGCTCAGAGCCCCATCCAACCTGGGCTTGAACACCCCCAGGGATGGAGCCTCCAAAACTTTTCTGGGCAACCTGGGCCAGTGTCTCACCACCCTCACACTAAAGAATTTCCTTCTGATCTCTAAGCTAAATCTCTCCTCCTGCAGTTTCAAACCATTATCCCTTGTCCTATCACTATGTGCTCTTGTCAAAAGCCCCTCCCCAGCCTTTCTGTAGGCCCCCTTCAGGTACTGGAAGGCTGCTATGAGGTCCCCCCGGAGCCTTCTCTTCTTCAGGCTGAACAACCCCAACTCCCTCAGCCTTTCTTCATAAGAGAGCTGCTCCAGCCCTTGGATCATTTTCATGGCCCTCCTCTGGACATGCTCCAGCAGGTCCACGTCTTTCTTGTCATGGGGGCTCCAGAGCTGGACACAGTATTCCAGGTGAGGTCTCACCAGGGCAGAGTAGAGGGGCAGAATCACCTCTCTTGAGCTGCTGGCCACACTTCTTTTGATACAGCCCAGGATGCAGTTGGCCCTCTGGGCTGCAGTTGCCCATTGGTGGCTCATGTCCAGCTTTGGATCCACTAGTACTCCCAGGTCTTTTTCCACAGGGCCTTAGCATCTCTTCTAGGAGGATCTGCTCCATGATCTTCCCAGGCACAGAGGTGAGGCTGACAGGTCAGTAGTTCCCAGGGTCATCCTTTCTACCCTTTTTAAAGATGGGTGGATATGTCCTTTCTTCCAGTCACTGGGGACTTCACCTGACTGCCAGGACTTTTCAAATATCATGGAGAGTGGCTTGGCAACTACATCCACCAATTCCCTCAGCACTCTGGAATGCATCTCATCTTATACTGGAAAGCCAGTATAAGGCACATACTGGTGGGAGGAGGCTCCCCCAGGCTTTACAGACACTGTATGTGGGAAGAACCAGGCAGGATACTTTTGAGGTGACACCTTGCAACACCTGGGACACATGATCTGTGGTCCTCAAGGGTTGTGGCATCCCAAGACTTTCTGCTGCACCTCTGGGAGTAGGACAGTCAGGAGGATGGACCAAACAAGCACCAGCTCCTGCAGTGTCCTGGTTCACAGGCTACACGGCCCATTGGCAACTGTTGAGGTAGCATGAAGGATCTCCAACCCCACCCAGCCTTTTCCCTCTAATGTTTGCTAACTGCTGTTAGATTAAAGGCTGCTCCAAATCCAGTGCAAGGCAGCTGCTGCTGAAGACACATTCACTCCTCTGCAGATGTCCCCAGGGATTGTCCTGCCTGCATTTATTTCCTGGGATAGCCTGGTCTCCAAACTCTCTGTGAAAGAGAGCAGTGAGCTCCCTCTGAACTCCCAGAGCACAGGGGACAATGCAAGAAAGCAAAGAGCAGCAAAAATTAATCCCTCAAACAGGGATAGTGGCAGCAGAGACCTGGCAAGGATGCAGCTGAGTAGCAGTGGGGCTGGAAGGGCTTGGTGTGACACAGCCCCATCCCAGCCTGGTGGGAGCAGGCAGACCCTGGCCACCCCCCCTGGACTGGAGGCCTCAGGAGATCGCAGCATGAGGGTGGGTGTTCGAGCCAGCTCCTTTCCTCCATCAGTCAGCATCTGGGCTTGTTGGAGAGGTGATGGGAGTGTCCCATTGGCCATGGCTCGGGTTGGGTGGATGCTGTCCCACTGCTGAGTTTCTGAGATTCAGCCTGAGCAAGCCAGAGCTGAGCTGGCAGCTCCCAGGTCAGCACCAACACCATCCACACGTGTCAGCCCAGTGTGGGGCAAGTGCCAGAGCACAGGGACAGCAGCGTCCTCCTGTACCCTGCAGAAGGGCGATGCTGGAGGGGAGGAAGGGTGGAGGCTGGGGCAGGAAAACACCTCCAGAGCCAATGTCCCCCACCCTGGGGGCTGCCAGGCACCTGAACTACCTGGGAGCAGAAGTGCATATCAGGGTCTGGATGAGACCTGCACCCCAGGACTGGTGCTGGCTGCTCATCACTGTCCAGATGTGCTGAGACCCAGGGCCAAGGGGCTCTCCCTGCACCCCACTGTCCACGAGTGGCTCCATTGGAGCTGAGCTGTGCCAGGCATGTTGCTGAGATGGCCATGTTAAACCCTCATGATGTCTGCATGTCTAAGCTTAATGGGTTGTGACAGGGTACTTTGGAGAGATCTAAATAATCTCTGCTAATGGATCCCATCTGTTCCTCCCCAAGCCCCACAGACATGTCCGTCAAGCCCAGTCCAGCTACCTGGGCACCTGTGGACACTGGATGTCCCTTGACATCGATCTGCCATGTGCCACTTAGCTGTGCTTCCTCTTCATCACAGCTGAGCCCAGACAGTGGCCACCAGCCCCAGGTCTATGCTGGAGGAGTGACAGCTGGAAGGAGTGCACTGCTCACCAAGGGGTGAGCAGTGCTGCTCTGAGGGGCTGCAGGATGCTCCATTACTGCAGGTAATGGAGGTTCCCTTTTTTGTGCTGGCTCAGCTGTGGTAACATCTCTCCAGGGTTCATCAACATGAAAGGGACCTCAGGTGAAGGTCCAGTGCCCATGTCAAGGCTGTGAACATCTGGATGGGTCCTGAGCAGGATGTGCAGTGACAGGACTGCCCTGTGGAGATGGCTCAACTGTGAATGTGCAGGGAGGTCAGTGGGTAGCTGGTCAGAGAGATCTCCCATGGTCCTCTGCAAGTCCTGCAAAGGATGAGCCCTCCCCAGTGGCAGGAGGGAGCAGGGGGTGAGCTTTGGAGCAGAAAGCTGTCAAGGAGGACGTAAGAGGGCAAACATAACGACTGGTTTTAGAGGGAGTCCCCACCCTCCAATGAGTTGCTAGCAGGTGGCAGAGCCTCCAGACAAAAACTGCTACACCGCAAAATCCACGTGGGACACGAGGGGGCTGGAAAGAGGGGGGACATGTGGCAGCACACAAGCAGAGCAGCATGAGAAATGCAACACAGCATGGACTGACTACTGGAGCTCAGTGTGGTGGGGCATGGCCTATGGCCCACGGCCTGGCATGGCAGTGTCACCCCAGCATGGCACAGAGGCACATGGGCTGCCCTGACATGGCACAATGTTGTCCTGCCTGTCACAGTGTGGGGGTGACCCACGTTAGGGGGGGCCCAAAGGACCTGACACCCATAGGGAAGAGTTGGAGCAAGATCTGTGTGCCTCTCTCAGCTGTCACAGCAGGGGTAACCACCAGACACTACACAGAGCCATGGCGAGGGGTAATCCTTCAATTTTCCATTATCCAGCAGGTCCCCTGTCATGCTGAAGCTATTTATGAGGATCTTCCCAACCAGTGCTTGCAAGCTCCAGCCATAAAGCAACAGAGATGATATCTGAGTATCATCACTATGCATGAGATTGCACCTCTGCCAAGTCCCAGCTGCAAGGAAACCATTCCCTCCTCCCTGTACAAACAAGCATCCCTTGGCTCTTGGATGTCCAGGGAACAGCTGCTCCAGCACCCACCAAGGCATCTGTGGATGGGTCAGTGGACCTTTTGTCCAGGTCCCCATGGGCATGGGCAACATCCTTCCTAAAAAGGTCTCAGGAGCTTACACACCTCCCACAGAGCAGCTCTCCTTGGTCTCAGGCACTCACTATACTTCAGCAGGGACAACCCTGGACACCTCCTCTGGGACCACACCCCACCGAGAACAATGATGTTGATGGGCACAGCCCAACTGCATGTGCTGACTGTCCCCAGCCTTGCTGGTGGCAGTGGGTTGGCCTCTCCTGGCACACATAAGCAGAGATGTGGTTCAGGAGGAGGACAGCTTGGTGCCATGCTCCCCAAAACCCCAGGGAGATGTAGGCACAGATTTGAGCCACCTATGACATCTCCTGCCTGGTATAGTATTGCTGTGGGGGAAACAGCCAGGGTCCAAGACCTTGGTGCATCTGGAAGTCTCATGGAATCTAGGTAGGGGGCAAGGGGAAGGCTCTGGTGCTCTTGCCAGAACAGGCTCACAGCAGAGTCCTTGGTCCCCTGTGGTTGTGGGAGGAATATGAGATCCCTGTCCCAGATCTGGGTTTGTAAGCAAGTGGTGTTGCTCTCGGTGTATCTCCTGAAGTTCCAAGAAGTGCTCTGGGATCAGGGGTGGGGTGACTTCCAAAGCACCCAAGGATGGCCTGGCCCCACCCCAGCAAACACCAGATCATGTCCTCTCACCCTCACCCTTCCCCAGACCAGTGGTGCCTCCTCCTACTACTACCTTCCACTTGCTCAGCTCCCAGGGCCACCTCAAGACCATGGTCACCTGCAGATGTCCACTACTGAGACAGTGCCACAGCTGAAGGCCAAGAGCACCCACAGCTTCCCAGCTGCACTGTACAGTCACTCACAGAGGTGAGGACCTAACAATGGACCTAACCAAGACCATCTGGCCATCAGTCTCCTTGCTGGAGTCTTTTCCTCCTGCCTAACTGTGGCTCTCCTGAGTCATATTTCTCATTCCCCCTCCTGCTGTCCTCAGCAGAACTGTTCCTACTCTTCTGCAGGTAGGCACAGTTTCCGCATCACTCTGCCACCCTTATCTATGTATTCTCAGAAAATTCACCCATACCCAGCTTGTTACATTGGTTTTGCTGGAGCTTCTGGAAGGAGAAATTTCTGAGGATGGACAAAAGCCTGACCTGCCAAAATATATTTGTGCCTCCTGGGGGAAAGCAAAGCACCCCAGAGCTCCCCATCCCAGGCATACTGGGAACCACCAGCTGGGCTGTCCAAGATGCTGGCTCCAGCCCCTGTCCTCTCTGGAGCTCCCAGGCATGATTTCCACACTCTGCCTGCCCTGCTTGTCTGTCTCCAGACTGGAAATCCCAACCGTTGCAGCAAAGTGTGTCGGCTCTTTCCTGCCCAGCTCCACTTGGAGTTCATCCCTCCCATCTCCCAGGCCTTCATCCAGCAAAGCACTTAAGTGCACACTCCTCCCTAAGTGAAATCAATGGGACCACTCAGGCACTTCACTTCAAGGCAGGGATCACCAGACCTTATGGATTTTCATGTCAGGCTCCAAGTCCTTCTCCTTGGTCCTCAAGGTTCTGTTTTTTTCTTTACTCTTTTTTTTTTTTTTGCTTCAGCCACACCTGTGAAAACCAGGAAGTTGCAGGATGTAGCTATAGGGCTGAGCACTGAGAAGATCACTGCAGCTTCCTTACTTGCACCTGGTCAGGCCCATGTAGTATACTCCCACCTCGAAGGAAGCCTTCCCCAGCAACAGTGCCAGGCAAGAAAGCCAACTTGCTTGCAAGGTGACTTTCTGCTTGGTTTCCATCTTCTCCAAGTGGCTGCAGCTCTCCAAGACTCACAGCTTCTCTCCCAGAACAGTACGCCTTGCCCGATCACGTTTGAGGGTAAGAGCTCAGCTTGTCCCCAGAGCTTCTCCCTTCACATCTCTGCTGCTATTTGGACCTGGGATGTTGTGCCCCATCAGCATGTTTTTCACACGTGTCACTATTCCCTTAGAAGCTGGTGAAAGAGAAGTGCCAAGATGCTGTAGTCACAGCATCACTGAAGCCTGTAAATATCATGCTTGGTCTGTTTGCAATCCCGACAAGAAAGGAGCTATGAGTTGGTCCAGCCCCATTTATCCTTCAGACACTCAGCTTGTGGAACATGCTCCTACTTTCCGCCAGATGTTTAGAGGTCTGCTTCATTTATTGCTTCTTTCTTCAGCTGATGAGCCAATGAGTCCACAGGCATCAGTCTCTGGACGCATGTCTTAGTGCTCAGCACAGCTTCTAGAAACCCTTGAGTCAATGCTTTCTGATGAGCTTGTTTGGAAAGTGTTAGGAAAGAAAGAGTAAAAAAAAAAATCTGCCCTAGAGATTACATCCTTGCCAGAACCCTTGGAGCGAGGTCACCAGGCACAATAAATCGGGCTGACTGTTGTGTTTGCCAAATGCTTTGAACACACGTCTCCCTGCAGAAACACGGGGCAGTTTCACTCTTGTTGCAGCAAAGGAAATGATGCCACATCTGCTGGGAAGCATCCCTGCATCCCTGGACAGGGTCCCACTCCCCGGCACCATCCGCAGGGAGAGCAGGTCCAGCTAGCTTCAGCAACCCTGAAGTGAACATGGAAACCATGTATTTTATTTTATTTTTTTTAATTAAAATGGAGATGTTCTGAATTAATGAGTTAGCAGGACATGAGCCCTGAGTGGGTCAGTGTGCTGGCAAGGAGAGGAGCCCGGAGCTGGGTAGCAGCAGCCCTTCCTCCTCATGGTTTTCCTGCTCCCTTCATGCAGCCACTGCCTCGCAGACGTCCCCATGGCTAGTCTGGAGCTCAGACCCCTTCTGTGCATCACTGCACATGACAAGCAGGTGAATTAGGGACATCTGTGCACCAGGAGCTGCAGAGACCATGCTGGGGACTTCTGGTTGCCAAGAAGACCAAGGTAGCCTCATACTTGCCCCTAATCCCTTCCCGTTTTTGCTCTGAATGATCTGCAGGTTTATCTGCAGGATAAACTTCAGAGGCAGGGTGGAAATGGTAGGAGCTGGGGATAAGTGGCATCACCTCTGGGCTGGTGCTGGTCAACTGATGTGTGGAGTATCCACAGGGAGCATGAATCATCCCAGCAGATTAACTCCCTGAAGGCCCTCAAGGGCAAAAACTTGTGGAGTCCTGTGTTGGCCAGCACACCCTGCTCCTGCAAATCCTCCCAGTGTGCACAGGCAGTACAAAACATCTGGGAGGGCTCAGGCTGCAGAAGACTCAGGTCCCCAGGAACATTGCATTTATCACACTCATGTATCTCCTACTGCAGGTGCCTCACCCCACCTAAGGCTCCCAGAAGCAGCTGTAGCATCCTCACACACCCCTCAGGCAACCATGATCACAGGCCCATCACATGGTTTCTCCTATTCAGTCAGAAAAAGGAATCGCAGTCGTCATCCCTCTGTGTCTTTCCGGGTCATTATGCCAGCCTGAGCCCTGCAATGACATTAGGTGGAGGGGCAAACAGCTGCGACTGTCCCCTTGACTGTTGCATATGGGGTGCATGCAGCGAGAGGTTTTGTCACCAAATGAGATCTCTCCAGGCCACCATGTCCAAGCTGCTCTCCAGAGCCAAGCTGCTGAAACATGGCTGGTGTGCACCAGACAGTGGCATTTCTGCAGATCCCTGTTGGTACACAGACTTTGAAATAGGAATGAAATAGGAATGATGGACAGACTTTAGGTGACCCAGCTGAAGCCTGTGCCACCAGCTGAAGTCTGCAGCCAGCTGCTCCAGAGCCACCAGGTAATGCCAACAAATGTCCCTGCCTTGCAGGAGCCCACTTCATCCTGCCTCTACTCACCCCCACCTCAGGGCTTGCAGTCCCCTCTTGAATGGAAATCATGAGTCCACCACCCCAAACCATAGACTCCTGAAGGAGGAGGAGTTCTTGTTTTCTGGCCAGCTGTTTGAAGCTGGAGGGCAGCTCCTGCCAAGCCTCCCAGATTTCTGGTTGAAGTGATTTTGGCCCTGGCAGCAAGAGCTTGCCCTGGCAGGGCCCATCAGGGTGGATGCAGCTGAGGAACTGCCTTCTGCAGCACAACAGGACAGCGAGACCTCCAACCACTGGCTGTGTGCCCTCATCCTTGCTTCAGGTCTGCCCTCCTGTAGCCCCATGGCAGGGCTCTCTTCTCCAGTGCCACACTGGGCTGTCCCTCTCCTCCTCCTGTGCCTCAGCAATGTGGTGAGTGGGTCCCACGAATGCCATGTTCGCATGGGGCAGTGAGGGTCCATGAGTCCTCCCCGTACCTCTTGCTGCCCCATTCACCCCACAGCATGGGCAGGGGACTCTGTGTGAAGGAGGGGACACTCCCAGAGTGTGACACTGCTCCTGCCACCTCCCTGACCCCTTTCCACCACCCATGCCCAGGCCCATAGCACAGCTCTTCACCTGGCCACCACACACATGAGGGGTGTTTTGTCCCCTCCACCTTCCCTGTTCCTTCACTGCTCTTCATGGGACCTTTGCAGGGGAACAGGGACACCATCCTGTCCTGGCATGGTGGCTCTCACTGGCTTGTATCCAGCACCCAAGGAAAGGAGCTGGGGAGCTCAGCCACCTCTGAGTGTCTACCCCACAGGGCCCAGGATGGATCCTAGAGCTTCACCTTGGGATCCAGATCTCCACAGTCCCAGAGGTCTGTCCCCTCTGAGCAGGTAAGGGGAACATTTCCTCCTCCCTCTGCTCACCCCTGCATCCCTGGTGTGGCGCAGCAGGGCAGGGTGAGAGATTTGGAGCTGGGAGGGGCAGTGGGGGCCATGCTGTGCCCAGTGGCCAGGACTCCACTCTCAGCCCAGCCCTCTTCCTCCACTTGCACAACTGCAGTAAGCAACTCCCCACAGAAAAAAAGGTGTGGGAAGCATGGGAAGAGAGGGGAGCTGTTTCCAATTCCAGGCCTCTTAAAACTCGACCTTCCTGGAATGAGGAGAAAAATATGGTCTTGATCCTGGAGATAGGGCCAGCAACAGTCAACATGTGCTATGTCTGCAGGAACATTTTCTGCTCTCCTGGTCACCAAAGGGGTGTGAGAAGGCCGCTAATACAATCTGTGCAGATCAACCAGCAGCTCAGATGCTGTGATGAGCAATCAGGGTGAAATCTGCTCCTCTCCAGGTCACAATGGAAAGGTGATGGAGTGGCAACCTTGCTCAAGAAGTAGAGAAATTTGAGCATGAGGAAAGAAACATGAAACCGTCGGATCAGAGAATAACTTCATTTGGAAGAAATGTACGAAGTCTTTAGTCCGGTCATGCTCAGAGCAGGGTAAATTCCAAAGTCAAATCCATTTGCTCAGGGTCTTGTCTATGAGGAACCTGATCTGGCCCCTGTGCCAGCTATGCATGACACTTTTTTCTTGTGCCCCATCCTTTCTTGCAACTTCTGCTCATTGCCCATTTCGCCTTTATTATTCACTTCTGAGAAGAGTCTGGCCCTCTCTACAGCTCCCCTTTAGGCTGAGGAATTTGCCATCAGATCTCCCTTTCGACCTCCCTTCTCCAGTGAGAACGACCCCACCTCCTTCAGTCTCTTCTCATACATCTTCACTCCAGATGTTGGCTATGCTCTTGCTAGAACAGCAGACCAGTTGGCTTTCACTGCTGGAAAAGTACACTGCTGATTCATGGTCAGCTCCTTCACCCAGTCCACACGTCCTGTGCTGCAGAGCTAATGCACATAAGCTGGTTGGTCCCCAGCCTGTCCTGACACACCGGGTTGTTCCATCCCAGATGCAGGACAAAGCATTTGTCTCTGTTGAACTTCACAAGGTTCCTATTGTCCCATCCATCCAACTTGTCAAAAAGAGGGACCTCAAGGTGTCTTTATCTGAACCTCAGTGATTGCTTCCTTCCAGTGCATTTTCCTGAACAAAGAGCTGCCGGACTATTCCCAGGATCATTGCTGCTGCTGTTTTTGGAGACCTGTACAAAATTTGCTTCACTCCAGACTTCTGGAAAGCAGTAGCTTTAACATTAAATTGCTGCTTCAGTTGACAGAGCAGCTGCTACATTCTTCATCTCCCTGAGCACTCTCAGCTCTACCATGTGGATCTGGTGTTTTCTTTTTTAATGTATCATTTTGTTCCAGCACTTTTTCTTCTGCTAGCTCAGGACTAGGATATACATCTGCTTTGCAAATACCTGGGGTGGGTTAAGAATGTATGTCTCCCTGCTCACAGGATGGATGATGGAATCCCTCTTTAATGGCTTCAGTGCAAAGTCACCCATGTTAAGTTCAACTGTCAAAAGGAAATAGTTGGATCTCTAGATGCCCCTGCTGCCCTGAAGCAAACCTGGGGGGGTGTTCACATGTCCTACCCCACTGCTGAGGCCACTTACAGGGTCCTTCAGTGGAACAAGGGATGAGGCAGAGGCAGATTTCACCCAGCTCTAGTTATGATTTCATTTCAGTCCTGGCAAGTGTCCAACACTCCCTCTTGAGTCAAATAATTCCTCCTGCCTCAGAATCCTAGAGATGCTCATTTCACACCATTGCTGGGAGTTTTCAGAGGGGATCAGACCTTCCTGTGGGTCCAAGTGATGCCTCTGCCCTTAGGAGGCATCTTGGGCTTACACTAGTTCCAGGGGGCTTGTGGTGACCTCTTGGAGGCACTGAGGTCTCCCTTGACTACTGGTGCCTTTCTCTGCTCCTCTAGTCTCTTGAGTTGGGGACTTCAGCCAAAGCCAAGGTGTTTCTGGATTTCTCCCAGTATCTTTTTTCCCCTTCACCTGCTCCTGGTTTTCCCTCCTGACAGACTTCAAGTGATTCTTGTTCCCGCCCTCTTTTTTCACTCAAGTTTTGGGAGTGCTTAGTGGCTGGTACAGATGCCTATGCAGCCTTTGCCTTCAGCTTTAATTCCTTTTGTGCTTAGGGCATCTTTATCAGCTTCCTGATTCCATTGAAAATTCCCCCTCTCCAGCTCAGAATGATCCTGTTCATTTTTTCCATGGTTTCTTCACAGAACATTGACACTGTGTTGGAGTCTCTGCTACTGGCAGCTCAGTTTTCATTGCTATAGCACTTTGTAGTTACTTGAAAGTCATTCCTTGAACAAATGCCCCATAGTTAAGAATCAGACTTGGACGGACTTCCCTTAGTTTCTGTAGGTGCTGGATCAGGGATGATGTCCCAGCCACTGCCAGGAATACAGGCATTCAATGCCTCTTTGGAGTGGGAAGGGGTAAGCACCCAAATGTTGTGGAGACCCTCACTCCTGTGGTTGAACATTGCCTATCCATCCCTTCATCCAAGAGTGAGTCCTGAGAGCACATGGATCTGCTGGGTCAAGGCATTACCTTATGCTGACTTGGTGTAAACTCCTAAAACTTGGACAGTGGTATCCTCCAGACTTGGAGCTGTAGCCAAGGATATTCCTGTATTCACCTCCACAGCTCTTCCCCACCCTAAAGAAGTTGGCACAAACTCTTCACACCTACTGCACCCACCTCATCCAGGATTGGGTTTCCTTCTGCAGTGTCCATCACCAACCACCTCTCTGCATCTGGGCAGAATCTTGGGGTGAAAGAGTCTCTCCAAGTTTGTGAGCTCTTCTTCACTTCACTACTGAAAACACAAACCACCAACAAATGAGCATGGCCACAACACAGAAAAAGCAGGGAGCAGCTCCAGTGCAACCTGCAAGGTATGAGCTCTCATGGAGCTGGTAGATGGGCAGTCAGACATGCATAGCCCCTGGTAGACCACTGGCCCAGGAGCCCTCCTCTTACCATGTGGTGTGTGCAACAGCACAGCAATTACCTACCCTTCCCACAAACACTTACAGCTCTTCTCCACATCCTTTTTCAATATCCATTTATTTAACCCTCAGCTGGCACTGGCCAACCCCTTCTTTCAGAGCACTCTCAGAAGGTGCCTGGCTGTGATCCAGTATCACTGGAGATCACCTTTAAACATGTCCAGCACCATGCTTAGGCGCTGTAGTCCCTTCTGGTTTCCACACTCCCTAAGGAGGTCTTGTCCAGCTGATGAACGGGCCAGTCCCTCATTGAAAGCCAGACATGGGCTAAGTACAACACTTCCAAATCATGAAGCTGATTTTGAGCTATCTGACAGTTGGTGAGGAGGAAAAAAAGTTTGCAAAGAGGAAAACATATTTATTCTGGTGCTTACATAACACAGAAACAGCTGAACAGATTTTGTTCAAACAATCCCCAAATAATTCTTCGGTTTTTTGGGCTGAGATCAAGCATGAAAAATCTCAATCCAAAAGGATATTTTTTGAGCAATGTATAAACAACTGAAAATAGGGGTTTCAGCTGGAATGTGTGTCTCAGCCGTAACTCGAGTGTTGCAAGAGTGGTTTGTGTGTGCTCCTCCAGGGAGTGCGGTTTGGCGGCGACATGCGGGATTTAGCTCTCCAGTCTCACATCCTCCCCTATTAGACAAGGCTCCTTTACTCTAAACTTAGAAGTATCTTATGGGATCTATTCCACTCGTGATGGAGCCTCACTGGCAAGCAGCTGCAGTGTGTAATTGTCCCGTCTGGTAGAAATGTTCCCTATGTTTGACTTCAGACTGGACCCTGGTCCATGCCAGCACGTTGCTACAATACTGTCTGCAGCCACCCCCGTCATCAGTGCCTGGCTGCTTCCTTGCTGCTTTCCTTTTTTCATGCCAACTTCACATCTCCCTTCGTCCTCTTCCCTTGATGGCCAGCATCCAGGTCCCGGCTCGTCCTGCTCCCAGAGTCTCTGCTCCTCTGCAGTGATGCTGAAGCAGGCAGTCAGGCCACATTAGAGGGACAGCAGTCTCCCGGGGGGGTGGCTGCATGGTTCCTTACAGACATTCTGCTGCCTTCCTGCCCCCAGCACCAGTGCGGAGGGAGGCTGTTGGTATCATGGACAGGGCTGATGTGGGATGGAGGAGATCCCAAGCTGCAGTCCCCTCCAAAATCTTCATCAGCTCGTGGTTGTCCACAAGCTAGCCCAGAGAGCCTCTGAGGGCCCAGAGGTCACAACATTACCTCCCCAAGTTCTTCATCTCACTGCACTTCCAGGAGCCAAACCACTTCACCACCTCCTCTGCCAGGTTGGTCCATGTCTGCAGACCCATAAAGGTCCTGGTCAGGGCCAGCTCTGGAGGTTACCAGTGCCCCACATAGCTGGTCAGGTGTTGGAATTATGTACCACAAGCCCTGGCCTCCACTCTGGCCAAGTAGGTTCCTCTGCCTCTCCCCAACACAAGCGCAGAACAGTCTCAGCCACAGTGTTTTGACTGGCATGGACTTGCTCTAGACAAATGCACTTGTTATTTCTGTCTGCTCATTCTGACTTTGCAATGGTGACTAATGCTTTTTCTGGCTGGGAGAGATTTTAGGGGCATGTTAGCAGTTAGTGACTGCAAGGAAACAGGCAGCTCCTCCGATCCCCCATCACCCGCGACACCATTTCTCCTGTTTTTCCCAGCAGGAGTGCCCCTGTCATTGGTCTCATTGCTGGGACCTACAGAAACCAGGCCGCAGGGGCCACCCAGGGACATGGCACCCCCTGAGCTGGCAGATGGTCTGGTGTGGGGCAGCCCGGCCTCAGCAGTATGTCTGGGCAAACACTTTATTCCTCTGTCTATCTTTCAGATGTGTCCAAAGAGACCCAGCGTGGTCTTGGTCTGATGCTGAGACCATGCTGGAGCCCTCGGGCTGAGTACAAGGCATGTACAATTAATGTTTCCAAGGAGAAACTTGAGGCCCAGTGCTGGAAACCTGCAGTTTTTGGAGCTGACTCCAAGCCTCATGAAGGCAGCAAACCCTGGCACAAGGTGTGGAGGATGGGGAGCCAAGAGGCAGCATGGCTGAGCCACTCCACAGTGTCCCACTCCTGAGCCGTGCTGTCCTGGATGCACTCGCCTTGGAAATAAGCAGTGTACCTGGATCAGGGGAAAGGCTGATCCCAGCAGAGAGGCCCTGGCAGAGCCAGTGTCCAGCTGTCAGTGGGTGTCCTGTCACAAGCAGGCATCCTGTCGTGGTGGAGGGATCAGATTTTATTTCCTGTTTCTTTCTGTGAGCAACTTCTTCTGCTTCCAGACCTTGTACCCATTCCCATTCAGAACTTGGCCTGAACCAGTGACGAATAAACATGACTGTTTTTTTCATTCAGAAGACTGCCCAACACCACAAAACGAGGTAAATCCAGATGAAATCCAGGAACTGGGATTCATTGCCACCTTGGACAGTGGGGTGTCCTCTGCTCCGAGGTGATGTGGAGGAGGTGGAGTGCTGGTGTGCCTCAGTGGGCTCAGGGAATGCCTGCTGTCAAATTTGGGCTTCACCAGCAAGCAGAGAGATGCAGTCTTCCTGCATGGAGGGCAAGAAAGTTTTGTTTTCTAGGGTACATCTGCAGGCAAGTACCATGGTATGAGTGCTTTTGGACCCCTCATCCACAGACCAAAGCTGTCCCCAGCCCTTGCTGGCTGGAGGACCCTAACTGTGGCTGAAAGAGCTGGATAAGGAAGAGCCAGCAAGAGCAGATGTTTCTCCATGGTCTGTCAGGATCTTAACATCTAGCCAGGGGTCTGAGAGTAAGAGATGCACAGTTGTCCTCAGGCTACAATCAGCCAGAAAGTGATGCTGCCAGCCACAGTCATCCAAGTGCTGCCAGTGAAATCACCTCTCTGGTGTCCATTCTAGCATGCTGGTCACCAGCTCTCAGCCTGCTTTCTGCCTCCAATGTGTCTGAGGTTGCTCTGCTGTCGTTGTGGCTTCCACTGGCTCTGGATCACTGCTTCCATTCTCAGCTTCTTCTCCACAGAGGCCCATGCTGAACAAAGCCCTTGCCTTAGCAGCTACTTTGGCCCATCAAGAGGTGTGTTCCAGGACATAAAGACATGGAGGTCAGGATATGCACTGCTGCCTGGTTGCCAGCATTTTTGTCCAGGAAAGCAGCAGCCCTCTGCATGTCATCATACAGGTGACAAGCACTCCCATCCAGCCCAAGTCATGCTGGTTTGTGCCCCAAAGCTGGTGGTGAGGTCCATCCCTGCTGCTGAACACAACCCCTCTCCTGTCCCTGCCAGCTTCCCCTCCTGAGACCTCTCGTCTCCATCTTCCCTTCAGCATGGCACATCATTTGGGAGCCAACACTCAGCCATGCGATTAGCACCTCTCTCCTCCTGTAAAGCAGTCTTGTCCCTGCCTAGCTTCTGCTCTTCTTACCTGCACCATTCCCCCCCCCCCTTTCCCCTCCTAGAGTCCCCCACTGCGAGGACCTCGGAGGCAGCTGCAGCCAGACTGAGCACATCCCGCCTGGTATACTCCCAAACCAGCCCCGCAGTGCTCAACATCATCATGTAAGGCCTTCATACCTACAAAAATTGGTTTGATTTATTCCCCCTCTGTTCCCCAGTTCCCTTCTGGCACCTCCAGATTTATTCCTCCCATTGCAGAAGTGTTTGCTGTTCCTCTTATCTCTGAACACAGACTGCATTTGTACGCAGGGGATGTCATTTGATTACATCCAACCCAAACTTTAATCCCTCTGTATAAAGGTTCTGTTGTGCTCAGTCTGTACTGTTTGCCTATGCTCAGATTGTTTCTGAATTTCATTAGAGGAAAGACTTGCTTAAAAAATTTGGGAAGCAATTTGGAAATACTTTTACTTATAAAAGCAGTGAGTTCAGTGCGTTGTCAGTCCTGGATTTATATCACCCTTGTTTATGAACATCCAGATGGTATTCTCTGACTATTAAAATGCTTTTCATGATGTTCACAATGATTATTCACTTAGAAATTCCCACAGGAAGCTGACAACCCACAATTTGTCAGTCTCCTGCTTGAAAAGTTTCAGCCAGTCCAACAAGGGGCTCAAACCACCCTAACTCTCCAGGTTACATGACTCCTTTGTCCTGGCAGGGACCACACAATGCACCTCACAGGGCTGGCGCCGGGGAGCATCCCTCAGCAGCAGGCACTGGTCAAGCATGTGGGAGAAGATCTGAGCAGGTCAGGCACTCGGCTCCGCCACATGTCTGGACAGACTTGTCCCCCAGGAGCCCCAGTCAGCCCCATTCCAAGCCTGGCCACTCTGGCGGCCCTGAAATTGAAATGGCTTTTTGAGAAGCCTGGCCCAGCTGTGGTGCCGAGCACTGGGAAACCTGGCACCGAGCTCCTCTGAAGTCTGGCTCTTGACACTTAATGACTTTCTTTCATACTACGTGCTCGGTTATTTAACGAGGAATAAAAGTTGGATATTGATTGCCAGACTCTTTCTCCATCGTTTGCAGTTTCTGAAGCTGCGCTGCATCAGTGTCCCTCCCACGTGCTGCTGCTTGCACCATTGCTCATGATTTTACACAAGCGCAGTGATCGGCTCCTTGGCAGTTCCGGTGTATGTCCCTAGTGTTGCTGAGCAGCATTGGGATTGTTTGTTCACTATCTGCCAGATTTGCTCTCTGGCAGCCTGCCTGCTGTCTGAGCCAGGAGCAGGACAGCTTGATGCCACCCAGACCTGGCCAGGAAGCACAGAAGATGCCATGTTGTGCAACCGCCCCATTCCCTCTCCTGTGCCAGGCACAGGGAGCTGGTGGGTCCCCTGATTGCTCCTGCCAGAGTAGGGTTTGCTTCTGCGGACAAGTCACCCCTGATTGTTCACACCAGATGCTGTTAACCTCTCCTGGCCCTGCAGAAGCAGGTTGTCCCTGTATCATGCTGTCGGTGGCTGGTACCTCATGGCTCACTTACCATGCCCCAGACCCAAGAAGTGGGGAAGCTTTAGCCCCACTGCCTCTCTGCAGCACACAGAAGAGGTGAGGGGCCTTTTCCAGGGATATGTGGGTGTGTCTCTGCCTCCTCTCCTGTCCTCTTCCCTTGCCTTTCTCTCTCAGTCTCTCTCCCCACCTGGGCTCTGGATGGCTGAAATTCTGCCAACACTGGAAGGCAGCTGCACTGCTGCAGAGATGACATTTCCCCTCTCCAAAGCACTATAAAGACAAATGTGAGCTGGCCACTCATCTCCCAGACTGGATGTTTCTGTCCAAGAGCAGCGTATCCCCAGGCTCAGAGGTGTCCCACGCTCAGCCTCGCCGCACTTCATCTTGCTCCAAGCATCCCTGAATGGTCCAGCCAGCCCACCGGACCACCCTTCCTTCCTCCTGGGAGAAAAGGAATGGCCCAGCGCCTGCACACTGACACACTGAGGCCTCAGACGCCTCGTTTCTCTGCAGCTCAGTGAGGCTGGGAACGGCTCCAGGTGTTTTTGCTTAGGTCTCGACTGCAGAAAGGCTCTGCAGAGGGAGGGGTTGTCTGTGGGCACAGCCACAGCTCACAAAGCATCACACTTCATCAGCATCCCGGGGAGCGCAGTGCCATGGGGGACATCGGGGGAGTAGCTCCCCCCTCACACATCCCGGTCAGGGTCAGCTGGGTGGAGGGGCAGAGCAGGGACTGCCATCCCAGGAGTGGCAGCCACAAGGCGAAAAAGGTTTCCAGCCCCAAATGAGCCTCCAAAATGAGAATGGGTCCCACAGTGGGCTGGCTGTGCAGCGGGCGTGCTTTGCCATGCACATGCGTGCACAACATCCCCGCCTTGCTAAGCACACGCGCTGTTACGCAAACCACGCGTGGCCGGCCAGGGAGCGCAGCAGCACCAGGCGCAGTGTGCCAGCACGAACACACACAGTGCCGAGTGCACCTCATTTACAAAACACCCCAGACACACACTCCAAACACAAACCACATGTTGGCTGGCGTGCACGCTCCCTGCGCAGCCCAGCGCTGCCCATGCCTCCACACGTGTGTGCATGCCCCTCAGCACAAGCTCTGGCCCCCCCAGCCCCCTGCCCCAGGAAGCACACACACCTCCAGCCAGTCCCACACCTGTGGGGGACCTGCCCTCTGTGTGGGGATATGTCCCATCCTGTCCACCTGTCCCCGGGTTAGCAATACCAAAGGTGAGGGCTAGGAGGTACTCTTATAGATTCCTGGGAGTCTTCTGCTCCCTGGTGTGGTTGGTGTGGCAGCAATCACCCATCTCTGGAGTGATGGATTCATGCTCTAACAGCCTCCAGGCTTCAGGGCACCCTGCTTTGCTCTGCTGCTCATGCCAGGAGTGACAACAGGGGTGAGGAACATCTCTGAAGAAGCATCAGGAACTTGGGGACCATCAGAAGCTGTTGGCAGAGAAGGAAACCCCAAGTCCCCCTGATGGGGATGCAGAGGAGCTGACCTTGCAGTGGGAGGTTTGGAGCAGCTCTGCACCCACCACCAAAGAAGACCCTGGCACCAAGAGATGGGGCTTGTCTTGCTGTGGACAGGGTATCTTGTCCTCCACACTCCCAACACACCTCAAGGTTGGCTCTCATTTGCTGCTGGGCATCACCTCAGCTCTCTTGGGTCATATGCACATACACACTGAGCCCAACCTCAGGCTCCTCAGGCTTTGGTCCACACAGCCCTCCACTGCAAGAAGGGCTGGTGGAGCTGCATGATTCACAAGGCACACATGCCATGCTGTTTTCATGTCCATTTAGGGTTCCCCAGGCCCCCCAGCACTGGCAGGCCCATCAGAACCCAGGTGGAGAGTATGGACCTGGGCTGAGATGGCATGGTCACACCTACAGCATCCCTGGCCAGGGCTGTGCCTTTGAAGGGTGTTTTTTTTTTCAGACATACAGCTGGGAGGAAAAGTGAGAGCACTGCTGCATGAGACTTGGTCAGAAACATTTAGACAAGACATTTCTCCATTGGAATGTGCTGGCTCATCATAGTATTTTGTGGAGACAGTTTGATCGCAGTCTAACTCTGCCAAGAAACTGCCAGACCTGCTGCCTGGCAATCCTCCACTTCCCCCTGCTCCTGAGCAGCTGTCTGGGGCATGGGCAGCAACCCAATAGCCTAGAGAGACTGCAAGCCCCAGGTCTCCATGAGAAGCTCTGCTGCCATGGCTGGCCTGGGCTTTGGCTGAAAGACAGAGCAGCAAAAGCAGCAGCATGAAGTCAGCATTCCCAGGAATTCCCACAGCCTGAGCATCAGGGCAGCCAGTGTCGGATCCAAGACCCCTGCCTCCGAAAAAGGATCTGTGGACTGGAGAAGCTCTGTGTTTTGAGTTTGTTCTATGTCCAAACAAAGCCAAGTCTCCAAATGTCAGGTTTTTTGGCAAAACCAGACTCACTGCTGCAAGTGCTGTGTTGGTACCAGGCTCCAGGAGTTCCAGCAGCTCCAGGAGCTCCATGTCCCAGGGAGAAGTGTATGGAACTGATAAGAGAAAGCTGCTGTGTGTCTCCAGGGGGAATGACCATCCTCCCCAGACAGGTTCAGAGGCATTAATGGATGAGAAACACCATTAATAGTGTGTGCAGATGGTACAGGCTGCAGTGGGAGAGAGCAACCATTCAACTCTGTGAGAAGCAGCGTGTTTCTGGCCACGTGTGAAGCCACTCAGGTAGGAGCAGAGCATGGACCAGGGGCTCTGGCCCCATATCTGCAGACTGAGGGTCCTGACCCCCATTCCCATGGCAGGGCTGCTCCCTCCCAGGAGGCAGCCAGGGTGTCTGGCAGGTAATTTGTGATGAGCTTTAAGGTTCCTTCCAACCCAAACCATTCCATGATTCTCTGATTATAGAGATGAAAGCAGACAGCATCAGGAGCGACTGAGCTCCAGGGGACACTTTATTATGTCCACAAAGACATTATGATGGGTGGTATTTAGGGGCTCCATGTCCTTATTCACAGTCATATTTGCAATACTTTAAGAGACTGGTTGCATTAGCAGCCCCTCTGAAAACAAGACTATGTCCCCAGGGAGTGATAGGGAGGGAAGTCCAGGAACAGCAGGGTGGGCAGGAGCTGATGCCCCAGCTGGGGAACTGGGAAGGGACAGCTCATCAAGGTCAGCTGTCACTGCTGAAACCCTCACCATGTAAAGAGGACAGAGATCACAGAAAACTGCATGTCTTTGACAGGACCAGCAGGACAAGACTTCAGAGAGCAAGGACTGTTGTGTGAAATGCAACAGCTTTTCACCCAACAGCACTGCAAGGGCTGGAAACAGGCAACCCCTCTTGGGAGCACCAGGTAGGTCCCAGAGCCCAGTGACTGGTCCCAGCAAGGGAACTGTCCCTGCACCAAGCTCCAGGGAGGACCCAAGAGCTCTCCTTGGAGCAGAGAGCCCTGCGGAGCAGTGGCCACATGCCAGTGCCCCATTGCCAGGGGCCAGGGGGACCCAAGTGGTCATGCCTTGCTTCCCTAGGAGCAAACAAGACCATCTCAGGCCTACTCGACTCCAGCAGTGACCGTTCCCTGAGATGTGGCCTGGGGGGATTGGCAGCACATACCAGCTGTGAGAGACAGCCAGATCAGCGTGGTGTGGATCAGCCAGGCTTCACCAGCTGCCCCTCAGGGATTATCATGACTCAGTGACAAGCTTTAATAAATAAATAAATACTTTTCCCTGCAGAAACTGAGACTTCAGCCAAGTGGTGCCACAGGAAGGCTGCCTGGAGGTGGCCTGCTCCCCCCATCCTGGCACTGCTGGAACCCTCAGGCAGTGATGGTGGCCCCGGTCCCCCAGGCCCCACGACGCCCAGGGGATGGCTGGGCTGGCAGCGGCCAGGGCGAGCAGATGTGCATGTGTGAGGAGGAATGTTTGCTCTGGGCAGGTCCAGCCTCTGCACTATTTCTGATGCCAAGAGGCCCCGAATGAGGGCTGTTTATCAGGGATACTCTGTACCAGACTGACTTGGCATCTTAGAAAAAAAAAAACAAACTCATTTTTTACTTCGGGATTTATTTTTTTTTAATTTAGAAAAGAGGTAATTATGAGGAAGGCTGGAGGAGAAGGAGGGTGTTATGGGATCATTTGGGCTGTAAGGGAGAGGACAAGGAGTGCTGGAGGGCCAGATATGGCAGCTAGCAGAGCTCCCTACCATGAATTTTTGGGACCAGGTCATGAGAATCCCTGAGGAACAAGAGGCACAGCAAGGAACACAGTGTGTCAGGAGGTTTCAGAAGAGCAGTTGGTGGGTGATGTTGAGAATTGTTTAAGAGGAAACCGGCACGGTGTGATGCTGCAGAAAGGTTTTGCACTTAGAGCTGCCCATGGGAGCTATGCTATAGGAGGTGACTTTGTCTGGTTGGAAGCCTTGAGGCAAAGACAGGCTGCAGAGGTCTAAGCCAGCAATGTGACACAGCTCTGTCAAGAGGATCAGAGGGTCAGAGGGATCCTGGGGTCTCCAAAGCTGCGTCCTGGGATCAAGAAGATGAGATCCTAGGGGGTGGGATCTGCCACCTCTGTGCTGCTGCTTGTCCACCATGTGCCCTTGTACTTTCCCTCTCTTGGGAAGCACAGACCCACAACGGAGCTGTGCACAGGCCTCCAAGCAGTTCCCTGAGGTCCTGGAGGCTGCCCACTGTCTCATTACTATCTCCTGTCCAGCCATGTGCTACACTGGCGCTGATGTTGATGGTTGAGGGATCTGGACTACTCAGAGGAGGAGACAGAAGTACTTCATGGCCTCAACTTGCTGGAGGGACCTGATGGATGAGGTTTCATCACAGCTTCCAAGGAAATAAGACCACTGGCAAAGGATGTCTCAGATGGGTAGTAGGCACCTTTCAAGTGTCTGGGTACGACTGGAGGTAACTCTGGCTCATGAGATGGGCTCCTGGAGGATATATGCTGGGCATCCCAAGCATGTGGTGGGGCTGAGACAAGCTGGACTGCTCCCAAGCCATGGGGAGACAAGCAGAAGGAGACACCTACCTTCATGCCACTCAGAAGGAAGGTTGTGAGAACCTACCTTGCTGCTGAAAGTCCAGGAAGGCACAGGGTATGGGAAGGAGCTTCAGGGCTATGAGCTAAGGAGCATTATCAGCCACAGGACATTCTGGCTGGCAGGTACCCCAGCCTGCATCTGGGACAGTCTCCAAACTGAGGAATGGGGCCAGCAGAGGCACAGACCTGGGGATGGCAGTTCTTGGCCACACATCTGCCAGGGCAAAGCTTGGGAAAGAGACTGGTTTCCTCTGGGAGGAGAACTCATGGTGGAGGTTGTGGGACTAGTGTTGCTCACACCCCTTGTTCTCAGGATCAAGTGGGGGACACACAGGGACAGCCAACAGTGGGGAAGGAGCTGGCATGGTTGACTCCTTCCTGGAAGATTCCACCCATGCAGGTCGCCAGGACTCACTCTCTGGCACCAGGAGCCAACTTCCAGGAACTTCTGGCTCCTGGGAAAGCCACAGCTGTCCACATGCCTCCAGCCTTTTAAGGAGCTTGTCTTCCACAGCTGAACTCCCTCTGCCTTCTCTGAGCCCCCCAGTGCGGCGCTGTGCATAGCAGGCAGGGCAGGCAGGATGGGCTGGGGACCCTGCAGCACCTGGGCTTCAGGGGGCGGCTCAGGGGGTGCTGGGTGTGAAAGAGCCTGGGCAGGGACTGGAGGCTCTCAGGACCTGGGCACATGCAGGAGGTGTCAAGGTGATGCCTGCGCTAAGCACTGCGGTCTGTGTGGGCAGAGGACACAGGGTCACGTCGGGGGCTGTGCTGGGGCCAAGGCACAGGGCAGCCCAGCAAGAGAGCACACAAGACTGTGTGTGAGCACATGTATTGACACACATGGCTGAGGGTGAGCATGCATATGGTTGCACATGAGCACACACGTGGACACACACATGGCTGCACGTGGCCGTGCATGAGCAAAAGCATGGAATGCATGACTGCACATGACCACACACATGGGCATGCATGGATGTGCCTCCTTCTCTGCACATGTGTGTGTGTGTGGACATGGGCCCATTGGTGCCTGTCTGGGTGCCCCACGCATGGCTGTGGTTCATGTCCATGTCCTGGGACACACACACACGTGGCCCATGTCTGTGCTACTAGGCACAGCTCCCATCTCCCCCTGTCTGTGTTGGTGTGTGTGCTGTCCTGCTATGGCTAGGCATGTCAGGCTGGTACACACAGACATGCATGTGTGGCTCTGCCATGGCTGCCACACACCACCCCCCACCCCCCCCCCGGCTCGGGGCAGTACTGAGCCATCCAGCTGTGACCAGGGGGGTCCCATGCTGTCTGAGAGGTCCCACTCCCACCCAAGCCCTGCAGGAGCCGAGTGGCTGCTGGGTGCCCCCCGTGAGCTCGGCCAGGCCCCAACCCTCCGTTACTGGGGAGGGGCAGAGAGGGGCTGTGCAGGGGCAGGGGGCACAGCTCCTGCTGTGCAGAGTGGGACCGTGGTGGGTCCCCACGGCGGCGTCACCCCCTGCCAGCTCTCCCAGCAGCTGTCACCTCCACAAAAAACATCCGGGTTTACCGAGTGACATGGCTTCCTCTGATTGTTCCCAGGAGTGGGCCTGGGCTGGGCGTGCGACACAATTAGCCCATGGTCTTGGCAGCGGGGACACTGGGGCCACCCCCTGCTGGGCGGGACAGCCAGATAAGTGGCACAGATGCAAATAACGGCAAAGCCGAGACTGCCAAGGCACCGGGGAGGGAGATTTCAAGACATGCACCTCCCGGAGGGACGCCTTGTCCTTAACAGGGAGGTCATGGCCAGGGAGATCCTCCTCATGACCTGGTGCTGGAGACACAGGGACACCTTGCTGCAGTGTCCCAGTGTCCTGCTGGTGCTGCAGGCTGCAAAGGTGGCAGAGGATGATGGAGTCAAGAAGCAGGGAGAAGTCATTGCTGCTGGCCTCTGCCTCCCAGCTTGTGGCACAGATGGAGACCCCAGGGCTTGTTGGCTACCTCTCCCAGCTCCTTGAAGCAGGTGACCTGGAGTGACAGGATATTTGAGGAAAAGCTCTGCAGCTGGACAGGGGCATCCCATGCCCAGGGAGCTGCCAGGAGCTTGCAACTGCCGCTGTGCCCAGGTGGGAGCAGGACCCCTCAGGCAACGTGGGACCCCCTGGTCACAGCTGGGTGGCTATCCCAGGGAGAGCAAGGACACAGAGGGAAAGGCTGCAGGGTGGCCCACTGCACCAAGCATGGTTTGGAGGAAGGACAAACCACTGGGTGGGCTGAGTCCTCTCCAGCCATGGGAGGACTGGAGCCATGAGGAAAATCCAGAATAGCACCAGGTGCAGGGAACCCAGCCAGCACAGACCACACCTTCCCCAGGGCCATGCCTGTTTAGAGGCACATCTCATGGAAAAAGTGACTTGTGGGGCTCCAGGTTTACTTTCTCACCACACGCCTTGTGCATTTTTCAAGGCTTCTTTGGTCTTTGATCAGCAGTTGGGAAAAAAATTACTGAAAACTGTTTCATTGAAAGCTGTTTATATTGCATGACTAATTATAACTGAGCATCTGGGTCCTCAGGCTTACTCATGACGCTCCCCATCTGACAGTGCTTTGGTGGAAGTCGCTGCAAGGTCTCTCTCTGGTTCTTCCACTGGGATTTTCCATGGCCCAAAGGTAGCAGCAGCTTTCAAAATTCTGCTTTTGCAATACTGATTTGGCAGTGCCCAGGGATCCAAACTCTGTGCTGCTCCATCCCTGCTGGGTACAGACACATCCTACAGTGCCTTGACATGGCATTTTCCAGCCTTCCCACCTACACATTCCCCACATCCCTCTTCAGCACCAGGAACATGTCCTTTAGCACCAGCTCTTCTCTCAGCCCAACGTCTGCTTGCTGCCAGCAGCAATTTAGGGGGCTAGATGTGGCCCAGCAGTGCTTGTTCCTTCTGGGCATCCCATGCCATGCCATCGCAGCTTCCTCTGAACACTTTCTATCCCAACCTGCCTGGCAGCCACTGCTAGACAATTTCTCATCCAGAGACAACTCCTGGGAAGGGAGAGCTTTCTGCACAGACCTTGAGAGGCATTTCAGCCAGCCAAGGGGCCTTGGGAAGGTGGAAAGCCTGGAAAGACCTGTCCTCTTCCAGGCAGTCGTGTCTCCAAGGCTGCTGTCTCTCAAGGTTCTTTCATGAAGATAATAGCCTCATCATCCTGTTGCCCTACCTGGCTGCCCCAAAACCACCAAAACCTTTCTGAGAGGGTCAAGGTTGTGTTTCTGACTGTCATGTGTCTGCAGGGTGGAGGAACAGCCCCAACACAAAAGAAAGGGATGGAGCAGGGCTGGGAAGCTTTGGGCATGGGCTTTGGGCTACCTGAGGAAGGAGATGAGCTTCAGAAAGGAGGAGGAAAGGCCAAGGGCACCCCAGTGTGGGCAGGTGACTGCTTGGCCTCCAGTACGTTGGCACCCGCCTGTCCTGGCACTGCATGTTGGGGCTCAGAGTGTGCCAAGCACATCAATGTGGCTCAGCAGTGCCCACAGAGCACAAGCCAGGAGGAAGAGGCTGGGTTGTTGCCTTGCCCAGATGCCTCGACATCCCAGGGGCATCCATTCCCTTTGGGTCTGCACGCTGCCCAAGAACCATAGCAGACAACAGGTTGCATATTGCGGTGGGGAGCAGTGGAGAGGCAGTGGTGCCCAGGCAGGGCGGGCAGGTGAGCTGCAGGGACCAAGCCACATCCTCTGTCCTGCCCAGCCTGGCTTGGCAGAGGGCCCAGGCAAGGGGGGAAGGCTGCAGGAACTTGATAAAGGGTGCAGAGGGTGGGGACGCGGGGCCGGCTCCAGATTGCCCAAGGAGAGCTGTGGTGGCAGCTGGGGACCCAGGGGCAGCAGCAGCTGAGGGATGCTGAAGGGCACAAGGAGTCTGGCCTGGAGGGGAGATCAAACCACCACGGGGTGAAGGACGGGAATAGGCATAAGCCTGTCTGGCCCTGGCAAGGAGGGACCGTGATGTCCTCACCAAGAGGGGAAGGGGTCTCTTGGCTGACTCTGAGGCACCTGCCTTGCTCTGGGAGCCAGGGTAGCACCACCACTCGGGTCGCCCCAGCAGCCTGCATACCAGAGACATGCAAACACCAGAGCAGAGCAGCCATGTCCTGCCTGAACACCACCTGCACATTTGTCCTGTCCTCCTTCCCTGCTCATATGACCCCTGTGTTTGGCAGCTGCCAGCAGCTTTGGCTGGAGCTCAGTGGTCCCTTGGCTGTCCACCACAAGAGTCCAAGGCTTCCTCCTGGGCTCCTCTGAATGTGACCCAAGATCATCCCCACCCTTGTGATGTGCTGCCCATGACCAGCTAGTCCACCACTAGTTGAGTGGGCTCAGCCCCTCACTCCACGGGCAAAGAGATGGTCTAGGACCATCACAGTGGTGCTCTGTGCCTCAGTTTCCCCCACCATCCTAGACAGCTATCATGGACAGAGGCAACACCAGGGCTTGAATGTGGCTTGTTTGGCCCAAGAAGAGCAGGGAGAGTCATCCAAGACCTGCAGGGCACTGCAGTAAGACCCCAGCTGAGCTGGGAACCTGCTGGCACTTGCCCCAGGGGCTTCCCAGCAGGATGCCGCTGGCTGGTGCTGAAGCTGTGGGTCAGGGGGCCAGGGAGCAGTGCAGGGGCACCCCCACACTGCTGTCATGCCCTGCCTGGCCCTGGAAGATGGGCTTCTGCCCCTCTGCTCCTTCCTTGTGCACACCCACTTGTCCCACCATGGTCTGGTTTGCTCCTCCTGCCATGTCCCAGCACTTTGCATTTCCCTATAGCAGATCTGGGGAGATGCTCTCCCCATGGCACCCAGGGGTCTGGCTCCCCACCACTAGACAGGGCTGCTTGGGCTGTCGCTGCCTGCCAGGTTGTGCCTGCTGCTGCACAGCATCACCCCTGGGCTCTGCTCCAGCACCGCAACAGCCGGCATGCTCGGAACCTGCCCAGCCCCTCAAGTGACCCAAACAGGCCAGGTCAAGGGCCACCTGCACATCTGGAGCCACTCAGGGAGGTCCAGGCAGCTGCCCACGAGTGCAGTGAGGGCAGGGCTGCTCTGCTGGCAGACAATGGGTGTGCCACTGCAGCCCACGAGAGCCATACCAGGGCATGCTGCTGTCCCCACTCAGTCCCCTGCCCCAACCCTTGGGGATCTCACCCCTTGCCCCCAGCACTGGGATGGGCACATGAGGGACCAGGCAAGCAGCAGAGCTGGGGCAGAGTGGCATCCAGGATGGATGGCCTGCTCTGCCAGCACCCCCTCATTGCCCATGGGTGTCTCCTGGAGAGACAGACAGGATGGATGGACAGGTACAAAAGACATGAGCAGACTGCAGAGGGAGGATGGCATCAAGTCATGTGCATGGCTGGTTGGGGAGGGTCAGCCAGAGCAGGCCAGCTGCCCCTTGTCTTGTTGAAGCAGGGTATTAGTATCAGCTGTCCATGTGGACCTTGGGGTCTTCCTCACATGCAGCCTGTGTCCTTTGCTTGGGATTACTACGTGTTCCCAAGCAAAGTGCCAGGAAGATCTCAGGCAGGCTTTGGAATATCTCCTGGAGATGGTCACCCCATGATGATGGGACACATGGGTAAGGGGGGGCCACCAGCACAAGGAAAACATGTCCCACACTGAATCCTGCCTAACAGCTCCACCAGCAGCCCAGTGGAGAGCCCCAGCACAGTCCTCCAACCCCACCATCCCTCTTTAGGCAACCTGCCTCTCCCTCTGGCCCAGGCCAGTCAGGGTCCTCCCATACCAGCTTCCACCAGGGGATGATGCAGCCCCCCCAGAGCAGATTATACCTGTGTGCCCTCCTGGAGGCTGGGGGATAGTTCTGTCACCTCTTGTTGTCACTGCCATGAGCATCAGTTCTGTGTAAAACAGGCAAAAGCACCAGTTACACTGCAAAGGGGCACAGATCCAACAGTGAAATCACAGAATCACAGAATGTTCGGGGTTGGAAGGGACCTCCGAATATCATCAAGTCCAACCCCCCTGCCAGAGCAGGACCAAAACTAGGGCAGATCACTCAGAAAGGCATCCAGACAGGTCTTGAAAGTCTCCAGAGAAGGAGACTCCACAACCTCCCTGGCCAGCCTGTTCCAGTGCTCTGTCACCCTCACAGGAAAGAAGTTCTTCTTCATGTTGAGGTGGAACTTCCTGTGCTCGAGTTTGAATCCACTGCCCCTTGTCCTATCACAGGACACAAGTGAAAAGAGGTTGTCCTGCCTTCTTGACCCCCAGCCCTCATGTATTTATAGATACTATTTAGATCCCCCCTCAGTCTTCTCCTCTCTGGACTGAAAAGCTCCAGGTCTCTCAGCCTTTCCTCATAAGGCAGGTGTTCCAGTCCCTTCATCATCCCTGTAGCCTCTGTTGGACTCTCTCAAGTAGATCCCTGTCCCTCTTGAACTGGGGAGCCCATGCATCCCCTCTCCTGGTCTTGTTGCCAAACAAGCCCAGATCAGCCTGTTCTGCCTCTTGAGCAGATGAGCCAAGTGCCTGTGGTGCCCCCAAACATGTCCTGACCTAGCACCACCAAGCACTGGCCCCGAGGACAGCTTGGTACAGCCAGTCCAGCAGCACCCTGCTTCCCACCACCACAGAGCACAGCATGGCCACCTGAAAAAGATCTTCCCTCATCACCTCCCAGGCACAGCTGTCTGCTCTAGAGCAAAGAGGCTCAATCCATGGGGTTTCTCCACGCCATTTTGGCCAATTTGTATCAATCTACCAGCCCAGGGAGGTTCTTGCCTGTGCAGGTGGTGGAGCCTGTGCTGCCTGCTGCAGCAGCTGGACCATCTCCAGAGCATCTGCTGAGCACCAGCCTTCTCCAGGTAGGGAGGACCCCCTGCTGCCCACCAAAAAACTGGCAAGGGAAGGACAGTGCCAGAGCAGAAAACATCATTAATGAGTAAGTAGCTCATCAGGGGAAAGCCAAGGCTGTCCTCAGTCAGTTCAGATATAGATTAGGGAAGAGAGGTGAGTAACAGCGTGGGCTGAACCCATGAGAAATTATTGGCTAAAATAGACTAAAAAATAAACTTTAAAAAAAAAATAGAAAAAAGGAAAAATACCACATTCAGGTCTGGTTTGTTTATTAAGAAACAGAGAAAATTAAAACATAAGTACTAGGACAAAATATGCCAGCTCTAAATTCTGCCTGAGATGATGATTTTATCACCAAAGAATCTGGATCTCAAGTTATGTCTCTAAACAACACAAAACCAGATGCAGAGGTCAATACTCTCATGCCTAATAACAATGCTTTCAGTGACATTCTTCAGGAAGAGATGGACTCATCAGTATTGCAAGAGACTTTTCAAACAAATTTGGACAGCAAAGAAGACAACAAGATTTTGCTATTACAATCTGCAATTTAAATTGAGGCAGAGCATAGTGAAAGCTCTGTTCCAAAAGCAACCCCATGATATCACTAAGACTCAACAATTAAGGTCAGCTGCTTCCCAAGTAGTTGGAAAAATGGAGATCAAGTCATAACTCATCAGCTAAAGTCATCCCATCAGGAAAATCAGCGGTATTCTGAAAAAAGGGGGGGCCTGGAGTCTCAACCTAAAGCCATTTCCAAAGGGAATAACAGCAAAACCAGTAGGAAATAAAAAGTATGTGAAAGTCATACAACTTGAAATGTTCACATTAGAACTAAGACAAATGTCAAAAAAAGAGAATGATTGCAGCAGAATCCAGTCCTGTGGACAAAACCCACTCCACTACCAACCAAAGGAAAGGCACTGCACGTCAGCAGGTGGAGATCCCAACTTTCCAGGTTTGGAAGAGACTAGCCAGTTCCAGAGAATAATTTGGGCATGACAACAGTTTTGTCCACATTAAAAATGTGGACAAAACCCAAAACCTGGTGTTGTTAAGAAATGCTTAAGAGATCCTGCAACAGAAAAAAAACAAATACTGGGGGGCACTGGGACCAGGTGGCATCTGTTATTTGTCTTTAAATCTTTCCTTCATTACACTCTTTTGTGTGTAAAACTTTCCAAGCAGCCCTACTGGAGGAGATGCAAAGTGAGAGCTAAGGATGAAAAATGAAGGTTTAGACAGCAAAGGGTCTGGATAACTCAGTGTCTCCCAACTGTTTGATAAGTTAGGATCAGATGTGACCTGTAACCGCTTTGGCAGACACAGGTGCCTCCCATGGGAACAAAAATGGAGACAGGGAATGAGACATGCCAGAGATCAACTTCGTGTTGCCCATCAAGTGCAATGGCTCTGCATGGACATGACCTGAGTATGTCCTCCAGCTCCAGTCCTATGGATTTGAGAGGCACTGCAAGTGTTCTCAATGGTATCACAGCTGGCTTTCAGCAAGCCAGATCTCTAATCCAGTCCAAGAAGACTCCTTGGCTTTGCTTGCTGCTGTCTCTGTCCTGGAGGAAAAGCTGATGAGGCTCCACCACAAAAAAATGTGACTATCAGTCCCTGCGTATGACTGGCATTTAAGATCCCAGAGCACTATGCTGGCGTTGGAGAAGAGATTAAGACCTTTTGCAGTTCGAAATAGACAAATATGGTACAGCAACCTATATAGACATGTCTAGTCAGGGTAGGAACAGAGTCTCAAATGCCACGGGGAACCCTCTCTTGTCTTTAAAGAAAGCTACAAATATATGGCATTTGGCATTTTAGAGTGTGTTTATGGTAAAAATAAGCTACTTTAACTCTTGAAAGAAAAAAACAGTGGAAAAAACCTGTTTCAGACACTTTGTACTTACAGTCATGCCTTATATCTTGGTGTGGGAAGATGAATGACTGAGATAGATGGGATGACCCCAAAATCATGACCTGAGGGCAGGTGCTTGCAGCACATTTACACATAAACAGAAAGAAAAGCACAGAAAACCACAGAAGTCTTTGTGTTCAGGGACTTGGAGCAGGTACAAGGTGGATCTCAGACAACTGGATAGCAGAGAAGAGGAACCTGAAGGATGCAGAGGTGGAGACTGCCCACCTGCACTCATTCAGCTCCTGGGAGCAGAGAGACACTCACACCCTGCACAGGCACCACCGGGGTTGCTGCAGATGCTGCTTGAACCCACAGGTCCCCCAAAAGCTGCTGCTCTGGCAGTTCATGCTCTCTTGGCTCCTGCTCACCTCTGTTTCAGGGCAGCCAGAGGAAAGCACATGTGGTACAGCCACTGGGCAGGGCTCTTGACAAACCTAATCTTCTATGACAAGGTGACCCTTTTAGAGGATGAGGGAAAGGCTGTGGATTACTTTTACCTGGATTTTAGTAAAGCCTTCAACGCTGTTTCCTACAGCATTCTCCTGGAGAAACTGGCTACATATGGCCTACACCAGAGCACAATTCATTGGGTTAAAAGCTGGTTGATGGCTGGGCCCAAAGAGCTGTGGTGAGTGGAGTTAAATCCATCTGGTGGCCAGTCACCAGTGGTGTCCCTAGGGCTCAGTGTTGGGGTCAGTTCTCTTTAATATCTTCATCCATGATCTGGATGAGGGGATTGAGTGCACCCTCAGTAAATTTGCAGATGATACAAAGTTGGGCAGGAGTGTTGGTCTGCCTGAGGGTAGGAAGACTCTGCAGAGGGACCTGGACAGGCTGGATCCATGGGCTGAGGCCAGCTGTACAAGGTTCAACAAGGCCAAGTGTCGGGTCCTGCACTTGGGGCACAACAACCCCAGGCAACGCTCCAGGCTTGGGGAAGAGTGGCTGGAAAGTGGCCAGTGGAAAAGGATTGGGGGGGGGGGGAGGTTGGTCAACAGAAGCTGAACATGAGCCAACGTGTGCCCAGGTGGCCAAGAAGGTCACCAGCATCCTGGCTTGTCAGTTGGACAAGCTCTTCCCTTATTGCCAAGCTACAGGCACCAGAGGAGAAGCGGAGAAGCCACAATATTTGCTAACCAGAGCCTTCACCTCAATGCGCAACTCCCTCAGGCCAGGCCACCAGACAGGGACCAAGCCTCTGACAGGAATAAAAAGCCCATAGGAACCTTTTCCCACCATGAATACACCACATTTTGCCTGGGGAGGGAAAGAGAGCACAGAAGATGTGAGATGGCCACTGATGTGGTTGCTTGACAGCCTAGAGCAAACCAGGTGGCTGAGGAGCATCACCAAGTGGAAGCCAGCAGCAGGGAGGTGTTGCTGTGCTCATGGTCCTTCAGATGCACCAAATTTATAGCCATGAGGCCATAAATATTATTTGAACATCAGAGGCCTGACAAAATTGCCCTGTGACCATCAAGATCAGGAGCTATCTTTTGGCTTAAGCTAGAAAGGCAGCCAGTCTGCATCTGACAGAGAATTCAACTTCTGCCCTCTGCAATTAGTTCCAGTCATGGTCAGTGTTGAAATATGTGCAAGTCCATATTTGAGCAGGTCTAGCTTTAACTCACAGCTTTTGTGTCTTTTAATATTCATTTATTTGCAAAATGAAGCCAATTTGGAGCTCTCAAAAAATGGAGCTCTCAAGTACTCACTTCATGTTTTGATTCTGCAAGGAATCAAGCCTCATGCAGTCCTGTGTCTGTTCCTCACACCTTCCCAATGTGTGAAGCAGAGTCAGGCAAATTTGTCAGAAGGCCTTAGGAGGTGGCTTTGAAGGATTTTTTTTTTTTAAATTGGGCAGATGTATGGGAGGAGAGAAGCTCTGTTCGTTTCTCTCCCTCTCCATAAAATTCCTTCAGGCAAGAATGTGGAAAAAGCTTTTGTTGGTGTCCACATCTTTTATAGAGTACGTGATCCAGGAGGGGATCCATTAGTCAGACCTCCATTAGCTCAGTTAAAATAACGACCCACCAGGAGACATCCCCTTGGAAATCCTGTGCATGGAACACAACATCCACCCCACAAGATCCTTCTCACCATTAATGAACCATCCTGCTTCTCCCAGCAGCCCAAGCTCCAGCTGCTGGCTCCTGCTTCTCCGTGCATCGTCCCTTGGGCTCGCTTGTCATGGGAGGCTCCTGCACCCCAGGGTCAAGTGGAGACCTTGGAGACAGGTTCTTCCAGCACAGCACTAGGGTATCCCCCCCAGATCCAGGCATGCATCACCAGTTTTGCAAAGGGGATTTTCCAGGATGAACAGTTGAGATGAATTCACAAAAATCTGTGGCTGCTTAACCCTCATTAACAAGCACTGGCAGGAGCCCAGGAACGTGGTGTCCCTGTGGGGAGCCTGGGCCAGGTTTGTCAGGAGACCTGCTGGGCACAAGGGACTGTGCAAGTGACCATGGCAGTGGGGCTGGCAGGGCTGGATGTCCTGTTGTCCAGTCTCTCAGCCCAATTAACATCACCTCGAAGAATGAGGTCATTGTAGCAGCCAGACAGTCTGGGAAAACACTTTCACAGCTTCAGGAGGATTTCCTTTTTCCTCTTTTCAATTGTTCCTCTGTGCTGCCTCCCTCCAGGCCCCCCTCCTGATCCATGTCCTCAGGCCTCCTTTGGACTTGGGCAGGGGCAGACTTTGGGATGCTGCACTCACATCGTTTCTTCAAGGAGGCAGGAGGGGCAGCTGCAGCCTGTAGAAGGGCCACATGGGTGCTGGGGGAGACCCCAGTTGCTGCAGAGGATTCTGCTCTGCCTGTGCTGTGGGAAGGAGGTGGCTGCAGAGCTGCTCCTGGCTGACCCTGGTCAGTCCCAAAAAGGAAGTTCCCATCCCTGGGAATGATGAGCAATGATAGGTCCAGTAGCTCTGTCCTTATCCTCCTCTTGGTCACCTGTTTAGGACTGTCATGGCTGTGCAGCATGACAGGTGGGAAGACCTCTGTATTTTGTTAACAAGAATATGGAAGTCCTCAAAGATGCAAATCTTCAAAGTAAATATTGATCCAAATATGTCTTGCACCAGCATTTGCCAGAATTGCAATGAGGGTCCCTTTGCTTCCTCACTGCAGCTCTCAGATCTAGAGATGCAAACATCTGAACATGTCTTTCAAGGTCTGTCCATGGGTCCCTCTAAAGTAATTTCTGTGGACTTCCTCCAGAAATGACAGAATCACAGATGAGTTGGAAGGCACCTCTAGAGATCATCTAGTCCAACCCCCCTGCTAAAGCAGGATGTCCTGGAGCACATTACCCAGGACTGCATCCAGGGGGGCTTTGAACATCTCCAGAGAAGGGGACTCCACACCCTCCCTGGGCAGCCTGTCCCAGGGCTCTGTCACCCTCACTGTAAAGAAGTTTTTCCTCATATTTCAATGGAACTTCCCATGTTCCAGCTTGTGCCCGTTGCCCCTCGTCCTGTCCCTGGGCACTGCTGAGCAGAGTCTGGCTCCATCCTCCCTGCACCCACCCTGAGATACCTGTGGGCATTAATAAGGTCTCCCCTCAGCCTTCTCTTCTCCAGGCTAGAGTCCCAGCTTTCTCAGCCTTTCCTCGTCAGAGAGATGCTCCAATCCCCCAGTCATCTTTGTTGCCCTCCCCTGGACTCTGTAGTAGTTCCCTTTCTCTCTTGAACTGGGGAGCAGTTCTCCAGATGTGGCCTCACCAGGGCAGAATAGAGGGGGAATCCCGTGACCATCATTGCCATCACCCTCCAGGACCATGCCCAGCCACCCAGCTCTCTGCACTTGGTGATGTTGCCCCTCCTCTGACACTTTTCCCAGCCCCAGCACACAGCTGTGCAGTCCTGGGTCCCCCGTGGTTCACCAGAGACTCCTCAGCAGGACCTGGGTTACTCTCCTGCTTAACAGTGACCACCACATCCCCCATCCACATGTGCTGGGTGTGGATGGGCACATCCAGGGGGGTCCCTGCATGCTGTGAGCAGTGGGCAATGCAGGACCAACCTGAAAGTTGGGGTGTGAAGCTCAGGGACTGTGCTGGGTGCTATGTTTGGCTGTCACCCACAGCTCTTGCTGTCTCTCCCCTTTTATCCCATCCCAGCAGGATCCCAGGGTTTAGCAGCTGTCTCCACATCAGTTTGCTTCCCATTTCCTTGCCTCCAAATTCATCCATCACGTACAGCCATAGGGAAGCAGATGGCATTTTGGGGGCACTACCAGCAGTTTGGCTCAGATACAGCAAGGTGTACATGCCAGAGCAGGGACTGCTGATTCACCGTCCAAAGAAACATCCTGCAAGTGCCCCCTGGTGTCCCCACCCCCCTGCCAGCTGCCCAGCCCAACATGACCAACATACACTCCACTGCTGGTGGACCCTCAGCACCTTGCACTGAAGGGCAGCAGGATCATGTGGGCAGCAGCTGTCACCAAATCATGGAACGTTCATTCAGAGGCATCGCTCTCCCAGCTGCTGATGGTTTGCCTTATGCTTCTTGTTCTGAACTCCTCAGCTTGGCATTCCCAGGACCCTGGTCCCTGAGCTGCTCAGGTGCTGCATGGTGACCGTGGTACTGGGGGACCCAAGCAAATGAAGAAGTGGGGTGTGACACAAGACCCACACAGCATGGAGTGGCTCATCTGGAGCATGTGAAGGACAGTGTTTGGAGAGCTTGTGTGCCCATGGTTTTCCAAGGGGATCAGATTCTCACTTTGGGGCACCTCTTCATTCATATGTTGAAGGACAACATCCAATGTGGACAAGACACCAAGTAAGAGGTGTCCTTGCCTCTGCCTTGACCTCTGTCCTGACCTCAGAACTTGGTGTCCTGTCACTCACTCATGGGCAGAGAAGGTCCAGACACTCCTGGCCCAGGCTGGCCTCAAGGGGAAGAAAAGACTGCATCCCACCACCACCATCTGATGCTCCATGAAGCATCCAGGTAAAGGAGATCTGCAAATTCACTTTTCCAAAGGAGCCATCTGACTTGTCCATGGCTTCACCATGGTCCTGGGCTTTTGCACTCCCAAGCCACTGCTGCCTCACCCTTTCTGCACCACACTGTTTATTCCCACTGAAGCCCACCATCCCTCCTCACCTCAGAAAGTGCTCCCATATGCAGCATCACCCTCTCCTCCAACTGTCCACCTGCCCTCTGCTCACAGTGAGCGTTCCAGACAGTGTTTCCCAGGCTGCTGTTAGACATGACCTCAGGCCAGTGTGCAACACGCTCCAGAGGTGCCTGTTTTCCTCTGAGGACAATCCACAGGACAGCTCAGATACAGGGATACACAAACCCATCTGATATGTTCAAAGAATTCCTCAGCATCTGCAAGGAGAGGGAAAGAAAAACAAACATGCAGATGAAAGGATTCCTGGAACATGACAAAGAGGAGAGAAAAGGAGACAAGGATGAATAAGGCCACCCAGACAGGTCCCAGACTTTTCTGGGAGCCCACCATGCCCTTGAGGACAGGCACGCAGCACCTGCTCTTTGGCCAGACTGTCACCACCTGCCTGCCCCTTCTGTTCTTTCTCTCTTAAATAAGCGGTCAGACAAGCCAGTTGGTGCAACTTCATCAGTGAAGAGCTCCTTTCTGCAAAGCAGGGACATTGCTCCTTAACTCCCCAACCTCTGCCCTGACCACGTGGAGCAGCTAATTGTTTTTCAGATGTTAAATGTGCCTCCTGTCCCTTTTTCATCCTCTCTGTGGAACTCATTGCTTTTTTTGCATTAAATATGCAGACCAGGGCAGATTTTTCTTACTCTCCTTGGCACCAGGCACATCAGACACATCCATCCATCTTTCAGTCTTCCAGGACTTGCTCCACTGACATTCAGAAGTCTCCCAGATATTGTTCCACAGCTACTTTTCCCTGCCACAATATCAAGCACATCATTTCATCCATCCAAAAAGAAGAAAAAAAAAAAAAGGAGAGCAATCTGTGGTCTTCCAGAATCACCAGAGGAGCCACAGCTCTCACTGTACCCAAGGAGCTCCTTGCAGGAGGATGCTGATAGAAGTTCACCTCCCTCAGGAGATGTTAAGAACTGGTCTACAAATGCCACACTGCAATGCTGAGTTCCCCTCACCTGCAGCATGGAGACGTCTGGCACCTTCAGGTTTAAAGCATTGTCAGTGTCTTAATGACACCAAAAGCAGAGTTGAAAAGGGGAGGTTTGTTATTTTTTTCACCCTGCTTTTCCCCCCACGGTGTCTGGGGGTGTGATGGAAAAAGGAAGTGAAAGTGGGAGGGATGGGAAGCAGCAGGGAAGCAGAGCTCTTCAGGCAAGGGAAGGAGACAGACCCTCTTGGTGACTTAGTCTTTGGACAGATTTTGCTGGCTTGTAAAACAAATCAGAGGGGGTTTAAGAGAGCTGTCAACATGGGAGTGGTGCAACCTGGAGATCCTGTGGGAGACTGGATCACTGAACCAGTTGGGGGGGGGTGGGGTTGGCAAGAAATAGGAGGGGACCTGCACCAGGGGGACACTGCCTGGTCCCAAGGAGCTGGAGGCTCTGGGGCACATGGAGAGCTCAGAGGCAGATGGGCAGTTCCTCACTGCCCGTGTCCAACTCCAGGGCTAACACCAGGCCCAGGTCCAGGTCTGTGCCAAGGTCCTGCAGAGCGGGTGCCACTCAGAAGGGAACACAGGGCAGAGCATGCCCCCAGGGGCTGGCTAACTTCTTGCCCACGTGTCCTCTCTACAGGGACCTTTCAAGTGCTCCTGTCTGCTTGCTGCCCACAGGACACAGCCCCTGCCCCTTGTCTTTCTCCCACCACAACCATCTCCCCTGACACTGGGCTGATGGCTCCAGCAGTGAGCTGCTCTCCAGGGGATGTCGTGTGGCTGCAAACCCTTTTTGCAGCTGTTCTACTGGGTGCTGTTTGATCTCATGAAGGTGAGTCCTCCTGGGATCCTTCCCAGGGAGACATGGGATGGGAATGGATGGGGAGGAACAATGCTTCTGTGTGGTGTGCAATGGCAATATCAGCCAATGCCAGCACACACCGGGCACAGCAACTCCTGGGGACAGCAGTGGGAGAAGGCAGGGCACGGCCAGCACAAGATGGCTCTTTCTCAGCAGCTCTTTATGGGCTGCACAAACATTATTGTTCCCAGGTCCCAGGCTGAGCTCTTGAGTCAGCAAGCACCAGGACAGTGACAGAGTGACAGAGTTTCAATTGGAGCTGCCACCACTGCAGACACAATAACTCCTCATGCCCGAGGAACTGATTAGCAATGGCTCTATGCTGCATTTTTCCATCACCCTCTGCAGAGCAAGGGAGGGATATGGCTGGAGGCAAAAGGATGTTTGCACCTCTGGAGTGATGGTCCACCCTGCCATCACCAGGTCCTTCCCTGTGGCTGTGCCCAGGACCCTGTCCCTCATGTTCAGCCACTGGAGCCCCTTCTGCAGAGCTTAAGGGCTGCGCTGCAACTTATTGTCAAGTGTTTACTGTCATTGCCGGGGAGACATTAGTTCAGATTATGTCAAAACAAAGTTATTCCAAGCTCAATCCTAGAGAAAAATATTATTGTAAGCACTGATTGGCGAGGGGCACTGTGTCCACCGCCAGCAATCCCAAAGCCCAGGGGGTGGGGGGAGATGATAGGATCTTTGTTTTTAAGCCAGGCTTCCAGCCAAGAGCAGCCAAAGCTGAGGTAGAAGGGAGATTTTGTGAGGCCGCCAGCAATTCAGGTCAAAGCTTCATTTTCTCCAGAAAAAAAAAAACACCAAAAAAACCACTTTAAACTGTAAAGAGAAAGTCCTGTTCCAGCCCCAGCCTTGGCCAGAGAGTATGTGCCATACTGGCCAGGATTTGAATGTAAGGAATCCAGATATGCCATGTTATCCAAGAATCACATGTAGGAAATCCAGAAGTGACTTGTTATCTAGGGATCACATGCTGGGAAGCCAGACAGAGCCTGTTAGACAGGGATTGTATGCAAGGAATCCAGATGCGGCACATCAGATGGGGGCTGGATGCAAGGAATCCAGATGTGCTGCATTACCCCAGAGCTACAGAGAGGGATGAGAAACAGGCAAACGTGCAGGCTGCACCTCCCCTGAAAGTGCAGGTACCTAGCTGTCCCCAGCCTTAGCTCAGAAACAGATGAAAAGCAAAAAGCAGCCTCAAAACCAGGGGCTGTGAGCAGGGTTAGGCCAGGCATGAGATAGAAGGGTGGGGGACCTGGTGGGCAGCTTGCAGCAGGGCAGAGAGGAACTCACTGGGGATAGAGGCAGCTCTGCAGGTTCAGAGACCAGCCCTGGAGAAAGGGATCAGCAGGGAAAGGTGATGGTCTTTCTCACCGATGTGGGACAATGGCCCCAGAGCCACCAAAAAAGGTCCAGGAGCAAGAGGGGTCTTGGGGGCAGCTGGTAGAGGGAAGGAGATGCACCAAGAAGGAGAGGAGATGATGCAAGTGTATAAATGAGCCTGAAGAGGGGCAAATAAGGACAGGAAAATGCAGGCAAAGTCTCAGGAGAAATTCCCAGACAGTGAGATACAATGAACAGTGGACACCTCTCCCCAGGGCTGGAAGGGGATGGATGGGCTCTGTGGAGCTGGCTCCCCCAGGAGGACAAGGGGATGGAGCCCCAAGTAGCCGGGCCCTGGAGTCCTGCCTGGGGACATCACAGCGAGGTGGTCACCCAGACCCCCTCCCCAGGGCACACCTCACGCCAAATGGTAGGTTGGAGAGTCCCAGCCCACCCAGCCAGGACATGGGCACAGTGGGAGGCTGCAGCTGCACAAGCGAGCTGCCCTAGATGCTACCACCACCCCAGAAGCCCTTTCACTACCCTGGGCAAAGCTGGGGAAAGACCTTCCCCAACACATGTTCGCTGGGGCCACCACCCAGTTTGGCCAGAGGAACACACCTCTGCAAAGTCCCAGTCCCACTCCCAGCCCTTCCCATGCTGCCAAGACATCTGCCCTGGAGCCAGTACCAGCCTATGGCAGTCAAGGCTCATCTGGTCCCATCCCCAAGGGAGACTGGGAGAAGATCCCATTGCTCTCGTGCTGGGGCAATTTGGTGCCAGCCAGCTATCTGGTGCTGTGAGCTTCCCATAACAGTGCCTGACAGGTCTCAGATGTGCTGCTGTGACCACATCCCTTTCCCTTTGGGATGTGGTTTCTCATCTACTGCTTCTATTCAGCATCTCTTTTCATCACTCAGTCTTGCCTGTTGAATGGGTGCCATGGAAATCAAGCACTGGGTGGCTGTGGGGACTGGCCCACTGAGCTGTGCAAATGGCACAAGGCTCAATGCCTGGTATTATTCTGGCACTGAAACAGGTTCTTTAGGGACCAGCCAGAGCCTTCCCATTCCCCAGAGCTCCTGAAGGAAGGGACACCTGCAGGGTGGAGGTAAATTGTGCCCCAACCATGGCAATGCACAGAACCAGCAAATCCTGCCTTCCTTTTTGAAATCAGGCTATAGGAAAGCAGTGGGGGGGGAGGGTGAGGGCAGGGTTGGGACAGCAAGGATGTCCCCAGGCAGATGGACAACATGGCAGTGAGCATCTGAGCACCCACGTGGATGCTCTGGGAAAAGAACTGCACCCAGAGCCTGATCTCCTGCCTGTGTCATCTTCCTGACACCTCTGCTCAGTCATGATGGGCAGATGGAAGACCATTTCTCCTTTTGCAGTCACATGGGTGGGTGGCAGCAGCACCAGCATCCTGTGAGCACTGACCAGCTCTCTGCTGCACACCTCAGCTGCTGATGGTTTAGAAGGTAGGAAAGAGGGAAAAGCCTGTTTTCTCCAGTAGCCAAGTGGCTGCACACTGGTAGCCCAGAGGCTCTGTCCTTACAGCTGTGGAGCCAGGAGCATGAAGAGCCTGTCTCCTACATTAAATCTCACGTACCTGCTCCTCAGCCTTGTCTGCTGCTTGTCTGCATTAGCATGTATGGTGGTTTATATCTCTCTGTCCCATAGCATCCTCCATTCCTCTGCACTGTCTCGTCCATCTCCTGTATAATTTCCAATGTCCATCACTATGCTGAGCTCATGGTCCTCCGTGGATGGCTTTTGGGCCAAGCAGCACTTTGCTGCTCAACCTGGACCCAACCCCACACTCCTGAGAGCACTCTGCTCCTCTGCACAGCCAGGCATCCCCTACCCTGAGGTAAAGTCCTTTTCCCCTATTAAACTGCTCTGTCCCTTCTCATCAACTTCACCAGGGAGGAAGGGAGCACAAGCAGGCACTTGCTCTGCTCTGAGAATCTCCTCTATGCAGGGTCTTGCTTATCCTGTTGGACAGCCTGGAGTGGCTCTCAGTGATCTGAGGGTGTTGTGGCTTGTGAGCAGACACCATCCCTCCCTCTCTGCAGACTGTGGTTGACACTGCCTGGCTGAGGCACTTCCATCCTCTTCCAGTTCCCAACTCAGGCACCAGAGCTGGCACCCTTTAGTTCATGTGCCTGCACTGCCTTGCACCTGGACCACGACAGCAGAGAGGTGACAACTTGTGTCCCATCCTCTCATGGGTCACAGTAGGTGTCCTCCCAGCCCTTAAAGCTGCAACATGATCCCAGATCCTCCACTTCCACCCTGGTGCTGCCTGCCTCCACTTCCACCCACAGGAGCTGTGCACACCATGAACACACCAGCCAGCGCCTCATAAAGGCCATGAAGAAATGGGATGAACATCATTATTTGATCCTCATCAACAAAGGTTACCTGAAGAATTTCTCCTATGAGCTGGCCCAAAGCCTGCCTTTCAGGAAGACATTGGGCTGTCACGCCAAAGCTCCAGGCATCCTCCCAGCATCCAATAATCTCCTCCAGTGCCTGGTGACCCTCAAGGAGAAGGAAATGGCAGCCTGTTGCAAGGCTGAATTAGTCTAAATTAGGTTTCCAGCCAGTAGACCATAGCATGCATTTGTCAACATTCCCAAAAGCCTCTCCCACCAGGAAACTTCTTTATGTGGAAGTACCTATAAAAATGATCATGTCCCCATGAGGCTCTCAGAGTTAGGGGGATAAACTGAGCCTTGCATCCTGTAGTTCATTGCCCAGACCATGGGACCAGAGGTCCATATAAGTTGACACCACATCTGGTTGCATGTCCCCCTCCCTGGGCCATCATGCTCCTGGCAGGTCTCCAAGCCCTCAGTATTGTCCTTTCTTTCCCAGACTTGTTCAATGTCAGTGTCAGCATTTCAAGGACTTCTCCAGCATCTCATTCCCAGCTCAAGGGTGTAAGTTAACTGCACCTTTGGTCTGCAGTTGCACAGCCTCCTCTGTTACAGATGTTAATTTCTTAAACCCCCCCCCACACACACACACACACACAGGGCCGAACATGTCTTTGTGGTTTGACCCAAAAGCAGGCTGGAGTCACCTATTGAATACTTATGGTTTTGCTTGTTGCAATTTGACTCAATTTGTTTTGTGCAGGGCTGAGATTGAGGGTTGGCTTGGTTTAGTCATCCTAAATGTATATTTTCAAAAACTTCTTACTGCCATTAGCCAGTTGATTTCTTTGGCTTCCCCTTCTACCACCTACTTGCTACAACCACCCTCCCTGGAGTGCTCCAGCTTCTCCAGCCCATGGGTTGAATTGCACTGTTTTGGTGCTCAGTAACAACTGATGAGAGTGACAGCCCCTGTGTCTGTTTGTCCCCAGCCAGCCTGCCAGAGCCCTTCCCAAGCTGGACAAGAGCTTGAGCCATGGCTCTCCTTGTCTGATCACACCTCTCTTGTAGGATGGAGCAGCCCAGCCAGGATGCTGATTTCTTTGCTAGGTTTAAGGGCTGACCCTTTCCTAGATCTTCACCAGCTACCATTGTCCCATCATACCAAGACATGCCACTAAGGTCTCTTTTCTCTTCTGATGGCCACTCTGCTCCCCACCACCAGCTTTCCCATCATCTGACTCTGGCTGCTCAGCATGTCACCCCTCCAAAATGCATGGTCAAAGCAGAAAAAACAGGATGAGGAAGAGGGGAAGGCACGTTGCCCTCTCTGAGGCAGCAAAACAGAAGAAATACTTCAGCCTTCCTCCTGCTTCTTATCTCTCCCCCAGCTGCTGGCCAGGATCCCACCTGGTTCTCACCTGCTGCATCACTCAGGGCAGTGGTCCTCTCCTTCCAGCTGCTCTTACATGTCCAAACCGCCTCTGATAGCTTCTTCCCTGGGAGAATTATTTTGGTCTCTGACATCATGGCTTTTGGGGCACTGTTGGGATGTCCTTGAATGAGTCCCAGTTTCTGCTAACACCTCCCACTCTAAATTTACAGTCACACCAGTGATTGTTTCTCATTTTAGCAAGTTGACCTTTCAGAGGTCCAAATAAATGCTCTGCTCATTGATGTCCAAGGCGAGTGCTCTCTGGTGCCTGCAGATCCCTGTGCCCAGCAATTAGCCTGGTATTAGCAGGGCAGGGCCCACACACTCATTACTCTGACAGTGTCCAGACTTTCCTTAATGACCAGCTCTTATCTGTGATTTTTGAAAGTCTCAAGAAGTTACACTGCTGGCTGCACATCCATTAAGCCTCTACCAGGGATCTCCAGGAAAGAGCTCCTTCCTTCCATAAGCTTTTCCTGTCGGCTGCAGTCACAGTTCCCCTAAACGACCCCATCTCTAATAAAAGCAGCTGAGCTGCCTGCCTGCGGGGCTGCTGGTGGATGCCAGAGGGTGTCTGCTCCTCTCCTGCCCTGGGCTATGTCAGCAAATCTCCCTGAAGCTGCTGCCTGCCTGGGGTCATGGGGCTCATCCAGTCTTTTTATTAGCTGTTCCAGTGCTTGAACAGCCCCTCCTGGCAGCAACCCTTCATTCATTCCTAATTCCATTTTCCCTCCCTATGAGGCAGTCAGGCATTTTACCTTTGTGTTTCTTTTTTTCATCATTCACCACAGACAGCTCTGCAAAGAGCCTGAGTTCCGACTAGTCCTTTGCCAAGTTTTTGGCAGACCCAAGACCGAGTCCTTCCCAACTGCCTTCCTTCCTCAGAGCTGTTTGTTTTTTTTTCCATAACTCCCACCGTTTCTGGTGATAGTTTCACTAAACCAACAGCTGCCACTCCATTTGTATTGTGTGTTGGGTGATAGCACAAGGAGACTTCATGTTCCTGAGCACGTGTGTAGAGATGCTGAGACTGAGCTTAGCCACCCAGCCACTTGCACATGCTGACCTACTGGAGACTCCACTACTCCTTCCCACCCCATGGGACATGTTCTGATGCCCAGGTGCCCCAGAGCTGTTCCAAAGGGCCACCATACAGGGTTTTGGAGTCACCAGCAGCAGCAGCGCAGGCGTTGGTGACTCATGGAGTGGGAACAGGCAGTTCTGTGGGACCGGGGAGCCCAGGGAGACAACAACAGTCTGAGATTTATTCCACAAAGCAGCCTGAAAACAAACCCGAGGAATGTTTATTATTTTTCCTATGTGGCAGGGAAATAAAGCCCGATTGTCTCCTGCCTGGAAATGCTGGCATCCCCACACACGGCTCCTCCGCTGAGAGATTGTCTGCAGCTGGACACTCCCAGCCTCAATCAGGGCTGCCTCTCCGTGGCCTGCATCACAGAGGAAGGGAGATTTATGGAGTGACTTAGTCCCTGGGATGGAGCCCACTGGGGAAGGTCATTCTGAGCTGCAGGATCACCTGCCGTGAACAGGACTTCTTGGGTTTCCTTTCCCTCCAGCACAACCCCCAGCCTGGGAGAGGTGGACATGCACCAGGGAGGCATGCCATAGCCCCTTGCTGCCCTCAGAACTGGGTGTCACGAGACTCAGCACTGGTGGCACAAGAGGAGGGGACCTGCTGTGGGGCTACTCATTGGGATGCTTGTGTCAAGTCCATATCACACACACTGCCTGTACCCTCACTTGGCCTCTTCCCAGCCCACAGCCCTGCACCATCCCCAGCCCCTCACACCCCTCCTGGCTCCAGCAAAGGCCAAGCAAGGTAACACCTGGGATATCATTGGTCCAACAGCACCCACCCCAGCCCAGATCCTCTACAACAAGCAGCCAGCAGTGCTGGAGTCACTGTGCAGGTTGTCAGAGGCTGTGCAGGCCAGAGCACATGCAGCGCTAGTGGCCAGACACCCTGCAGACAGCACAGATTCACCCCAAAGCCCAGCTGGTCTCAACCTCAGCACATCCCACCCAGATACTCTCTTTTGCCCTGCTAGCACACTGCTACCCAGAGGTGCAAGCTTTTGCTTTCCTTCCCGGGGTGCCATTCCCCAAAGCTGCACCCTTCCTTTCAGCAATAGTAGCACTGAGAGTGGCACAGAAGGGGTGTACATAGAGATGGGGCACAAACACCACCAGGAGAAGGGTTAGGGTTGGCAGCACCCTTCCCAGGAAGGAAAGGTGTTGGCAGCACTTGGATTAGCAGCTCATCAAGATGCTAACACATCTTCCTTTGTGCAGCCTCACCAGGCACCCGGGCTGGGCCAACAAAGGAATGTCTGCCCCAAAGGGCAGATTGAAGCCACTAAAATTGATATCAGGAAGATGAGAAAGAGACTGGGGTTGTGAATCTCCCAGGGTGAGGAGACAGGACCAGCAACCCATCAGCAGCACTGCCACCTTATTATTCCAGAGGTGGGAGATGCTGAAGAGAGCGATGGTCTCTCCCCACTGCAGCCACCTCCCACTCATGCTTTTGGTGAGCTGCTGTCCCTTGGACCAGCCTGCACACAGGCTCCCAACTCCTAGTAGATGCCTCCTCTGTCATCCACTCTTCCATGTTTTTCCAGCCTGGACCTCAGCCTTGCTGCAGTGCAGGCAGCCTCAGCAGGCTTGGGAGGGCTGGAGCCAGTCCCGTTCCCTGCTCTGTCTCACAGGGCCCAGCCCTTTACAGATCAAGAATGTTTATTTTAAATACTTTTTTAAAGTGCCAACCCTCACATAGAGCTAGGGAAGCCCTGAGGCAACAAACGAACATGAGTGTGATAATCAGCTTCAAAAGGGCAGGCAGAACTGGTCTGTGCCTCATAAAGTAATGAGTGAGTATCAAAAAAAGATCCTTAAATACCACAGATAAAAAAAGCAAAAGCATCTGGCACAGACTGTTTGCAGAGAACATCTTTTGCCTGAGAAACTTAATTGTTTTGTCAGGAAGAATTACTGGATGAGGCCAATTAGAGCTGGATTTTGGTTCAGTGCCTGGTCTCATGGCCCCAGAGATTAGCACCCACATGCACCTCAATGTCCCCAGCAGTGTCACATCAGTTGTGGCCCAGCACATGGAGCAATGCCTGGGATTGCTGGAGGGCACAGAGACATGTCCTGGTTTGGGTGGTCACCATCTGCCCTTGGAGAGGGTGCAGTATCCATTCCTGAGCCCACAGACACTGGGGCCAGAGGGGCTAGACTCCTGTTGCACAGAGAGACATGAGGGCAGCAAAGCCAAGCCCTTGAACCCCAGGATCCCACAGTGGGTCCATCGGGGAAATCCTCTGAAGGATCTGGGAAACTGAACTGTGGAGAGTGGCCCTAAGAACTGGAGAGGACAGTGAGGAAAGGCAAGTTTGCACCATGATGGGGCAGCAGGACCTTCCTGCTGGTGCATGCTCACGCTCAGAGGCACCATGTCTTGGAGCAGCCCATCACGACTTGCTGTGGTACCCAGAAGAGGACATGCAGCTCCACTGGCACAAGAATGCTGGCGAGTCAAAAACATCCTGGTGTAGAGTCAGGTGCTGAAGCCAGGAGGAAGGTCACATCCCAGACAAGTGCACTGGAAAATCAGCTCTAACCAGAGGCTGCAATGAGCAGAACTGGCTCAGTGAAGAGGTCACGTTCCTGGAACACACTTGGAGAGCAGCCCCGCATCCTGCACCTCTTCCATCACTTTTCTACAAGCCTCCTTCATGGTTTGCTCTTTCTCTAACAGCTCCCGGGTGGTGCCATCTCTCAGTGCCTTCAGCTCCTCATGAATGATTGTCACCTCACTGGGAAAGTGTCCCTGTGTGCTATCAGAAAATAAATGAGTAATGGAGGTTGGAAGGGTCCTGTGGAGGCACCCAGCCCAGCCCTGCTCCCCCAGCACAGCAGCTCTAGTTTGATGTGGTTGGGACTATGTCCAGTCAAGTTCTGAACACCTCCAAGAGCGGACATCCCACCACCTCTCTGGGCCCTCATTCCCACGTTTCACCACCCTCACAGGGGAAGAGAATTTCCAACAGGAAGAATTCTAATGACAATTTCCTATATTTCCCAGTACCCACCACCTCTGGTTCTCCTGCTGCACCCCAGCAAGCTGAGGGCATCAGACCACACAGGGCAGGGAACAGTGCAGCCCCTGGCACCCCTTCCCTGCTGTCCCCTCATTCTCACCCCCACGGTCCTGCCACATTGCCCTGGCCAGTCTCCTGGACAAAACAGTCCCATGTCCTGATGAGGGGATGGGTGGTGGGAGCACTTCCCCTCACGGTAGGTCCGGGTGCTGTGCTCCCCAGGAGCCTTGGCTCTGCCTCTTCTGCAGGGGCTTGGGACTCAGGGCTAAGGAGAGCACCAAAGTCTGCCAGGGAGGTGGGAAAGGGCAGAGACAAGGAAAGATTTGGAGCAGCCCTTGGTAAGGGAGACATCCATTCACAGCAGACAGCAACCTAAAGCATGAGTGAAACCAGACCCTGGTGGAGTGATAACAGAATAATTACAGTGCAACTGGAATTCCAACCATGGCTTGCTTGCTCTCAGCCCAGGAAAGAGCAGACAAAATAACCACAGACCTACCACATGCACACAGCCCTGGGCACCATCCTGGAGACCTCACCCTCAGCAGGAGCCAAGGCAAGGGGCCATGCCCACAGTGGATGAGGCTGGTGGCACCCAGGGATGTTTTTGAGGGGCTCTTTATGGTATCTGCCCTCTGCAGGGCACTGCCAGCCTAGGGACCTGGTGGGCATCCCACCCCTCCTGGGCCTCTGTCTGCTGTCTCTCCTTGGGTGGGAAAAGAGTGGTCAGGATGCCATGGGGCCAGCACCATTCCTGATCCCCCACCACACCCTGTGTAGGTGGGCAGCCAGGGAAGAGCTGGGTAGGGGCTCCGCAGTAGCCCAGGGAGGAATGTTTTCCCAGCATTGTCCCTCAATGCAGGGCTGAAAATGGTGCCCAGAACCTCACTTATTTAATTAATGACTGGGACTTTTTTGCAAAACAGGCTGCGGTCATGGGGTCTGAGCCTTGGCATGACACATCCTTGGTGCTTCACAACTCTGGCCATGGAGGGTGACCTGAGGCAATTCCCTCTTCTAGGTTGCACCCCATAACTGTACAAATCGTTGCTTCTCCTTCTGCACCAGAGGGTGATGGAGGGCTGAGCAGGGGAGAGGCAGAGCACCAAGCACCCCGACAGCAGGGAACCAGAAGGAGTGAGGGGATGAGTGGCTGGGACTTGGCAGGGGGAGTTGGAGGCACATGGAGGAGAGACCCTGACTTTGGTGTGTCCAAAAAAAGGGCAACGAGGCTTGTGAAGGGCCTAGAGCACAAGTCCTATAAGGATCGACTGAGGGAGCTGGGGTTGTTTAGTCTGGAGAAGAGGAGGCTGAGGGGAGACCTCATCACTCTTCACAACTACCTGAAAAGAGGCTGGAGCGATGAGGGGGACAGCCTCTTCTCCCTGGGATGTGTGATAGGACCAGAGGGAATGGATGCAGGCTGTGCCAGGGGAGGTTTAGGCTGGATATTAGGAAGCATTTCTTCACTGAAAGGGTTGTCAAGCATTGGAATAGTTTGCCCAGGGCAGTGGTGGAGTCACCATCTCTGGAGGCATTTAAGCAGCATGTGGACCTGGTGCTTAGGGACATGGTTTAGTGGTGAGCTTGCGGTGTTAGGTCGAAGGTTGGACTAGATGATCTTGGAGGTCTCTTCCAACCAAAGATGTTCTGTGATTCTGTGATAGCACAGCCCTGAACTCCAGCCTGTCTTGGCCTTCTTGCTGCCTCAGGCTGGGCTGGATGTCTGGCAGGGCCAGGGGGAGCCAGGCTGCTCCCACCCCCAGCCCCCTAAGAGAGTTCCAAACACCAGCAACCCCAGTGTCCATCAGGTGTCTGGGTCTCACTCTCCACCACGGTCCCTCTGCTGTGTCCCTCGCTCATACTGGTCACCCTGGCAGAGGGCAACCAGGGACAAGCCCAGGGACAGCATATCCACTGGCTGACTTTGCTCTGAGAGGAACAGACCATCTGCTGTGGTTGTGCTGCCCTGAGCTGTGCAGCACCCGAGGTTTCATGCACTTTGGACACCATTCAGGCCTGTGAATCCATCCCCACCAGCCCCGCACCCCAGCACAGCACCCACACAGCAAAGGGCCTGGAACGAAGTCTCTGTCCCCCCCATCCTGGCAGTGACAGAGCCCTGTGGAGCTGCATGTCACTGCTGAGTGTCCCTGCCTGGGCAGATCTCTGGGCTGGGAAGCATCTGTCACGCTGACCTGGGAACAGGGCAGCAAGGGGGCTGAAGATTCAGGTTTATGGGGTGTGATCCTGGGATGTTGCAGCCCTGGCACTCTCACTATGGTACAGAAAATATAAACTAGGAAAAATATAAACTGGAAAAATACATGGGGGAGGGGGTCTCTCCTCACCACTGACCCCCCAGGTTCTGCCCCTGAGCACCTTCGAGGGGACGGGGCAACTCCTCAGGCATCCCCAGCCACAGCTGGGCCACCAGCTCCCCTCTCCTCGCTCAGGGCACAGCCCTGGGATGTGCTTGTCGGGAGGAGGAAAGCAGCCCATGAATCATTCCAGCTGTGACAGCAGCTGGGCCTGGGCCATGGCCATGGCAGCCCCTCCTGCTCCCCTTGCCAAAGGGAACAAGCAGGGCACGGGGGTGCTGGCCGTGCTGCCAGGAGACGCAATCTGTCTGCAATGCTGCCTGTCCAGCCAGGGGGCTGGGCAGCTGCACTGGGTATTTATATCAAACAGGGGGAAGGGTTGTATTATTGAATTTAATTTTTTGTTTTATTTTGTTTTGTTAGTACAGCAGGAAATATCTGGGATAGTTACATACCTGGCAACATGGCCAAGGAACCAGGGGCCAAGAAACATAGAAGATCTGACATCAGCCAGAGCATATGTGCTCCACGCAGCTTGCAAGCATCCAGGGCTGTGCTTGTGTCTGCATGCATGACAGGGGAGCAGTGGGTCTCACAGGAGGATCCCCACATGTGGCAAACACTTTGGGAAGAGGTGGAGAACAGCTGGCAGGTGCAGGATCTCCTGAGGTGAGGCCCTGAGCTCCATCCACTCAGTGGTGAGGCACAGCTTGCGAGTGAGCTGCAAGCAAGCACTCAGAGCCCAGCCACCTTCTCACCTCGGGGCAGGTTCAGACACCACCTCACATCCCAAACATCTGGTTTATCTGCTGACCTACATCCCAGGAAGGGATCAGGCTCCTCCACAGCCCGTGAAGACTGTAGGATAGAGGTCCAAAGCAGGAACTGCAGAACCCTTGTGCATCCTCCTGTTCCAGCCAGGAGCCAGGACACCACTGCAGAGCAGGTCACTGCCCCTGCATGTGGGGGGAGGGTATTGCCCACCATCCACCAAGCCCCAGCACAGGACCAGGCATTGGGCTAGGCTCTGGTGTTGGCAGCAGGGAAGGTTGGACTGTGGACCTCCTGAGGTCTCTTCCAGTCAGCTCTGTCGTCCTTTCTGTCCCAGAGCCAATGCACATTAAGTTCTGCATCCATCTTGGACTCCCAATGGTGAACCCCAGACCAGACATCTTCCTCCAAGGTCCATCGCGCCAGCCAGAGACTCACTGTTGGCAAACCAGACCTGGTGAAGGTCACCTGGCCAAGGGGTAATATCCCTGCCTCAGCCTCATGGCAGGACAGCTCCAGAGGAGAGCAGGCATGGGCATGGCTCAGTTTGGAAGAGGAAGGCTGCCTCTGACTTGGCCAAGCATGTGATGTCAGGTGCACTGCAAAAGACCAACGCTGAAAACCTGGAGAGGCTCTGTGAAGGCTTTGGGCACAGATGTCTCTGACACTGGTACTTCACTGCTGCCATCTCAACCCCCACATCCTAGCCCTACCAGAAGAGCACACATGATCTTCATCCAAGGCTGATGAGGATTGCTCTTCAGGAACCACATTTGCAAACAGGTTGTAACAGTCTCAGGTGATGCCTGCTCCCTGCTGACCGGTGGGAAACAGCCCCAGATGCCTTCCTGCAGTCAAGGGTCAGACATGGACCATCAGCCTTTTCACTTGCTGCAGAAGGTTTGCTGCCTTCCCCCCAGGCTGAAAGGTGGGCCAAGTGTCCCAAGGGCACAGTGTCCCAAGGCACTGTGCACCCTCATACAGCCCCACAGCAGAGGTGAACAGCAGCAACGTGGACCCACACAGGGTGACACATCCCAAATACTTTCCCAGCTTACAGTGGTTTGCAGTTCATGGACCTCCTGAGCCAGAGCTGAGCCTTTTTATGTGATAATCCCTGGTGGATTTTTCTTCCATGAACTTGAGCTGAACCCACTCTTTGAACCCATGTGAGTTCCTAGTTTACTTGTTCTCAAAGATAATCCACAGATGAGATTTCTTCAGCCAGTGTCCGAAGTGCCATAAGACAAAAGCCCATCATGAGGATTTTGAAAATATGGGGTTTATCCAAATGCCCCTTACCCAGACCCCCAGCCCACCCCAGGATGAGCTCTCAGCCCTACTTGGGAGAACATCAGCTGCTATACCTACCCAACACTGAAGTGGAAAAGGAAAGTAACCAATGAACCATCCCAGAGCCAGCCATGGTCACACTTCCCCAGGACCACTGGGACCACCAGCGACCACCTTTACCTTCCCTGTAGACCCTTAGAAGTGTATCCACCACCTCCAGCAGATTGTGCTGCATCTTCCAGTGCACTCATGTTACCCTGTCTCCAATGATTTAATATTGTTTCCTCCTTGTTCTTGAGATCATTGCAGATTTCCATTTTGCCAGATACCTTATCCTCTCTCTGAACTTACTCCCTTAAAGCTGTTTCTGCAGGACCAGGCAGCTGCCCTGCAGTATTCTCCCTTGCACGTGCTTCCCGGGAGTTCTTACGTAGCAGTTTTGTCTGTAGGCTTCCTTTTGCTGCTCTCGCTCCTTCCTTTTCCAAGACATTAATTGCACATCCTCTTCCAGCTGCAACTGTGAGTTAGGATAGACCCACCACTAGACTGCCTAACCAGGTCATTTGGATCAACATGGGTTGGAAAGCATTCAGAGAAGCAGCTCACGCCAGGAAATCCAAAGATGCAATCCTCCAGCAAAATCCTCCAACCCTGAAATCCTCCGGCAAAGGGAAGGCAAGGCTCAACAGCCAGGTTGACATGGTTTCAACCACGAGAGAACATGTCACTGAGCTCTGGAATGAATGAACTCTTAGTCCATGGTCACCATCACCCAAACCACTGGCACCTTCTTGGCCCACTGCTCTCTGCTGATCAACCCAGACTCAAAACCTCTCGTTCTGTATCTTCTGTGCATGTTTACCCTGAATGTGTTACACCGTCCATGTCTGGTGATTTGATTCTAGTTGGAATTGGCAAAGCTCAGCTCAGGCTCAGCTCAACTCAAGAAAAAGATAATGGCTTGACCTATTTGGCTCCACTCCCCATGATCCTCATTTGGGCAGGATGGGCAGCGGGTGAAGCAGTGAGGGATCCTCCAGCTTTATAAATTCCAGCTTCTGCCCCCCTGGATCTCACCCAACCTCTCCCTGACGCTTCCCAGGTGGCAGTCTGTTCCCGGGACACCAGGAAGAGGGGGATGAGATCTTGGAGCTCGTCAGAGTCCTACAAGTTCCATCTAGACACCAGGCTGGTGGCAGAGGAGGTGGTTGGGGGGGGATTTGCACTCAGCCATAGGCTTGGGTCTGCAGTCCTACCTGATGTCCCAGGGACATGCTTCAGGATTTACACTAAGGGGCAGGGACATGATCAAGAAGTCATGTTGTGTCTCAGGGTGGGAACGGGGAGCTCCTGGGGTGTGACCAGAGAGGGACACTGAGTCACAAGGGTGCTGTCCCATGAGGGGACATAGAATCATATAATTATACAATTGTTTCAATAAGAAGGGAACTTACAACTCATCTAGTTTCCCCTCCCATTGACAGGGACACCTCCCACTAGAACAGGTTGCTCCAAGCACCATGCAACTTGGCCTTGAACACTTCCAGAGATGGGGCAGCCACAGCTTCTCTGGGCAACCTGAGCCAGTGTCTCACCACCCTCACAGTGAAGAATTTCGTCCTAATATCTAACCTCAATCTCCTCTCTTTCAGTTTGAAACCATTCCCCCCCTCATACAGTCACTCTCTGCCCTTGTCCAAAGCCCCTCCCGGCACTGGAAGGTGCTCTAAGGTCTCCCTAGAGCCTTCTCTTCTCCAGGTTGAACAGCCCCAACTCTCTCAGCCTGTCTCCAGAGCAGAGCTGCTCCAGCCCTCAGATCATCTCTGTGGCCTCCTCTGGACTCGCTCCAACAGCTCCATGTCCTTCTTGTGTTGGGGGCTTCATAACTGGACCTGCAGGGGAGTCTCTCACCAAAGCAGAGGAGGAGAACCCCCTCCCTGGCCCTGCTGGCCAGCTGCTGGTGATGCTTGGTGTTATCAGCAAACTTGCTGAGGGTGCTTCAACCCCACCATCCATATTGCCAACAAAGATGTTAAACAGCACTGGTGCCAGTACTGACCTTTGAGGAACTCCACATATCACTGGTCAGGTGACTCACTGAGCCATAAGGGTGCTGTTCCATGAGAGACACCAAGTCACAAGGGTGGTGTCCCAGTAGGGACACTGAGTCACAGGGCTGAGCTGTGCCAAGGTGGTCACTGTATGATGGTGAAGCAACAGTGTGGGGTGCCCGGGTGCAAGAAGGGCTGTGAGGGAGGGGAAATGGGCAGGGGACATGTTGGGATGATCCAGAGTGGGCAGGGGTGGTGAGTGTGGGTGGGTGCTGAGCAGAAGAAACTGGCTCTCAAGGGGTGTTGGAGGTGGCCGGGGGGGAAGTAGAAGTCCCTGGTTTGGGAGGAGAGAGCAGATGGCAACGGGGGCAAGAACAGAGAGTGAGGGGGAAGGAGGAAAGTGCCACTGGGGCAGAGATGGGAGTGAGGTCCATGGGTGGGGGGGTGGGGGGTGGGCATGGACTGTGGGGGGCTGGTGAGAATGGGGCTGAGCAGGGCAGTGGGTGCTCAGCTGGAGCTGCAGAAGGAGCAGACATAGCGAGCAGGGCTGCTGGCATTTGGAGTGGGGACAGTGACAAATGGCAATGTTACCAAAGAGGGAGCACTGTGTCCCCATGATGTGCTAAGGTAGGACTGCTGTGTCCTGGGGGTGCAGGGGGGGTGGAAGCACCAGGCATTGGGGTGCAAGGGTGTGGAAGCACCAGGGATTGGGGGTGCAGAGGGTTGGGATGCAAGTGACGTATATACAGAGCCTGGGGATATTTTTGGTGCAGCGGGGACATCAGGACCCTGGGGGCTGCATGTGGTATGAGCAGCGTGGATCACTGGTGAGAGAACAACCCTTCCAGCCATGCAAGCAGTCATGAATCAGCTGTGTGAGCTGCTCTCCCAGCCTGACTGCTCTGCTGGTCAAATCTCAGGCCAGCTCTGCATCATGCCATTCTGATTTGTATCTCAGTCTTTTCTTGCTACCTGGTTGTGAGCCATTTTCTTGCTACCTGGTTTGGGGCCAGTGCAGATGGTTTAGTGACAGCAGCCCTGGCCACCATCAATCACAGCAATGCTTGGATTTATGAACTGAGAAGTTGGACAGGAGTCCAGTGATCTGGGGCAGGGGGCAGCTTGTGGTGCTGAGTGGTGTGTGATAGGGGGCAAAATCCACGGGTTCCTGGATACCAGAGGACTGGGTTTTGTGGAAGGACTGGGCAGCTCAGGAGCTGATGGACTCCAGCCTCGTTTGGATGCTGGGAAAAGAAAATGCTGCATCCTCTGAGCATGAGAGCTTGAAACCCCACCAGCTGCACTGTTCATCTGTCTGCTCCCCCAGGCTCAGGACACGCAGCAGAGAGCATGGAGGACCATGAGGGGTCCCATCCCAGAGCTGTGCCTGCCTTGGGGAGCCCTGAGGACATTCCCTGGCACTGGCATCCTCCCTGCACCACCAAGGAAGACCTGGAGGAGGGAGAAGGGTACAGACATGTGGTCCATGACATGACAGCCTTCAGCGACAGTCACCATGACTGTCACCAAAGTCCCCTGACTCAGAAGCTGCAGCTGGCCCCATCAAGCGTCTGTCCCCCTGCCTGACCACAGGGATCACATCCACTCCACACCCAGGAAACACCCAAGTGCTAGGCTCTGAGCACCCATGAGTGCGAATATTTGAGAAGCTCGTGCAAACCCCTGCACATCATAGAGACACCCAGGCAGCCCACAGTGTCCTCACAGCACACCCCAGCCCCTGCAGCACATGGCTCCTGCTTGTTTGCCATATCTGAAGGCTACATGAAAAAGCTGGACATTCAGCTGGTGGTGAAGGCTGCATCGTGCTGCTCTGGGGAGGCCTTTTGGCCACCATGGTACTCAGGGCGCTTGTCCCAGTGTGTGGATCAGGGCACCTCTGGGCGAGGGTGATGCACCATCCTATAGTGCCGGGGTGGGGGGGAGCAGGGGGAAGGCACCTGTGAGTGCTGGCAAAGTGCAAGTAAAAGGGGTCTACCTGCTCCATAAACCCAGGGGATGGGTGTGGGTGCCAAGGCCCCCCTGGCAGGGGAGCAGCTGGGCTCAGGCTGGCATGCCCACGACTCCTCTGAGCTCCCAGCAGCCGATGCCAGCAGGAGCTGCATGGAGCAGGAGCTGGACATGCACAGGGTGCTGACAGGGATGCTCACCACAGCCTTCAGCCCATGTCCCATCCCTCACTCTATGAGCACAGCCATTGTGGACACCGGGGCATGTGTGTGATGGAGATTATCTCAAACCACCTGGACATACCAGCTCTTGCTGGGAACCAGCTGTCCACTGGGCTCACACACTACTGCATGGGCAACCCAGCAACTCTCTAGGGCACATGATGTTGTGGGACCCAGCATCCTGTGGCTCCACCTGATGAAGAGGATTAAGGACTTCTCACCAGCATCAGTTTGTCCAGTGGACAGCATTAGTCACATCCCAAGGGCCAAGGGATGCCCTGCACAAGCCCTGGCAAATGCAATCCTACTGCCCAGTATACCAACTACCACTATATGCTTTACCCAGGGGCCCAGGACTGGCTTGATGTGGGACCTGCAGGCAGGTGAGGAGGCAGCAGACACTCCTAGAGGTGGCAGAGCCCAGCCTGGAGATGCCTTATCCCACAGAAGATCCAAACCCAGCTCAGACCTGTTTTTTCCCATCACCCGTCCCAGCTCAGTGGCAGGTTTAAGGGCAAGAGATCCACCTAAGGTGTACTTCCACTCCTGCACCATCTTCTTGGTAAAGGAGGGCAGGTGAGGTCATCCCAGAGGTCAGTGGGCTCGGGGTAGCCAACCAAGTCCCTGCCTTGGGGACACACATCCCCCCAAGCCTCCCTGTTGAGGAGTGATGGACACCCCACCAGAGCAGTAGCGTGGAGTTGGCCCAGCCCCAGGTCCAGGGTCCCAGCAGGATGGGGTGATGGGCCCCATGCAGCTGGCACAGCCAGACCCCCTGTCCCCAGACAAGGGGGGCACCTCAAGGAACAGCACGTGCATGAGTGAGAGCCCTCCAGTGCCAGGCAATGTGCCATGACAAAGTCCAGCCTCAACTCTGTCCGCAGGGAAGATCTAACCAGCTGCAATCTTCTGACACCCTTCACGAGGGTCCCACCATCCCGCCATCCATCCTGGGTGCACAGCCTGGGGCCTGTGACGTTGTCACTGGGTCCAGTCCCAACCCCGATGGCTGGCACCGGGTCCAGGCCAGCCCAAAGCTGCCGTGGCACAGCAAAGCACGGGCCGGCTGTGCCGGGAAAGCATCAGCTGAGCCGGGACTGGAGCTGTGCGGGTCTGGGCTCGGGGGTACTGAGCGAGGGCAGCAGGGCCGGGGCGCGATGCTGCCCATATCCTGCCTCTGGTTTATCTGGGAAATGAAGGTCGAGATTCAATTAGTTGTGCAAACCAAGCTGGGAGCGTGAAAGCCGTGAATTACAAGCCCAGCCACAAAGCTGCCCAGAGGTCACCGCAGTGCTGGGGGGAAGGAGGTGCGGAGCTCGGAGGCAGAATCCGGCCCGTGCCGGCTGCTGCAAAGGGGACAAAGTGTCCGTGCGCGGTGGCAGAAGCTGTGGCAGGGCTGCAGCCCCCGCGGACCCGCTCCCGGGAGCCCTCTGTGTCCCGGGCTGGAGAGTGATTCCTGCTGTCCGGGTCCGACCCCTCCCGCCCGTCCTTTCGGCGAGCCCCAAGGGGTGCTCCGCTGGTGTCACCGGGTGTCCCCGGGCCGCTCCCGCGCGGTGCCGAGCGCGGGCCGAGGGCTCCCTCCCGAGGCCCTGGCTAGCACTGCCCGCCGCGGGCACGGCCACCCCCTCCGTGGCCGTAGGAAGGTCCCCACGAGGCTCCCGGGCCCGGACCAGCCGAGTGGAGCTACCGGCTCCTTCATAGCACCTTCATTTTTGTTCTGTCGTTAATTAGCAGCTGGATTTGTCTTGTTTTCTCCTGGAAAAAGCCAGAAGCCAAATGATGAGTCACAACACTTGAGGGCGGTCCCACAAACTGGAGCTTGTCCCATGTCCTCTGCTACAAACATCTGAGGTTGGTTTAGCAGAAAAGTCACTCCCAAGGCAGCGGAGACTCACCAAGCACCGAGTGTGCGACCTCCCATGGAGAGCTCCTCCAGTTGAGGTCCTATCTACCCAAGAGCTAATTAACATCTCGTTAATCAGCTGGATACTGAACATCACAAATACTGGGCACCTGGATCAAGCATTCCAGAGATGATCTGGAGAAGACATCACCTCCCCATGCATCGTGTTGGCACTGTGACATTTCTTGTCCCACTTCCCAGGAGCAAAACCCAAACTCTATATAAGCAAGATGTTCTTCCTCCTTCCCAGCCTCAAGGGTCTATGCTCCAGTCCTCTGTCCCCAAGCCCTTCCTGCTGCTACATGCCTTGTCCATAGGCAAGGGTTAGTGTATAATGACCACCCCCATGGAAGTGGATTAGCAAGTGAGGATGGGCAGGCACATCAGGAGATTAAGGACCTGCTCCAGTGCTGGGTGCCCTCTTCCCCGGGGACTGGGAGAGCTGTTCAGCATTAGGATGTCACCTTTACACATGGAGGAACAGGATGGGTTCAGGTGGTGGCAGAAGAGTATTGTCACCACTCGCTCAGCACTGGGTGGTGGGTCTGAACGGCTGAAGATGCAGATGCAAGCATGGAAGTGACAGCACAGCATTAGGTCAGACGGCGCTGGGACAAGGGGCTAGGCAGTGGGTTGCCTGTCCAGGGAGCAGGGTCGCAGTGCATGGGTCATCAGTGATGAGGAGTGCGTAGACAGCACCTGACCCATGCAAGGGACAGAGCAGGACATCTGCAGGAGAAGCGGGGTGGGACGGGGCCTCGGGACACCGTAGGGAGAGAGCGGCGGCCCCGGGACTCTTGGTGTCACCTTCCTGTGACACTTGGTGCCACCCCCCAGAGCACTTGGACACCCCCCCGGGTCACTTGGTTGCACCCAGCCCCTTCGCTCCTTCCCCGTCCCCTCCCCCCCCCTTTCCGGCATACTTGGTCGCGCCCGGCCCGCCCTTCCCGCTAGCGGAGCGGATCGACTGCGGCGGCGGCGCAGGGGGCGTGTCCGGGGCAGGGCGCGGAGCCAATGGCCGGAATGGCGCTGCCGGCGGGGGTGCGGGCGAGGGTGGCGGCGGTGCACGGCGGGGCGGAGTTGTCCGAGCGCCTACGGCTGTACGACGGCTGGGCAGCCCGCTACGAGCAGGTACCGGGGCCGGGGGGAGCGGGGGCACCGAGGCCGTTCCGCTCCGCTCCCCTCCGCTTCCGGCGCCGCTGACCGCCGTGTCCCCGCAGGATGTGGCGGCGCTGGAGTACCGGGCACCGCACCTGGCCGCTGCCTTGCTCGCCAGCGCCTTCCCCGCCCCGCCCGCCGGGGCGCGGCTGCTCGACGTGGCCTGTGGCACCGGGCTTGTAGCGCGGGAGGTACGGGGCGGGGCGGGCGGGGACACGCCGGGCGGGGCGGGGAGCTGACGGCGCCATGTGTCCCCGCAGCTCCACAGCCGCGGCTTCCGCTGCCTGCACGGCGTGGACGGCAGCGCAGGGATGCTGAAACGGGCGCGGAGCACCGGGCTCTACCGTGAGCTGCGGCGGTGCGTCCTGGGCCAGGAGCCTCTGCCCGCGCCCGCAGGTAACGGGTAGGCACCGGGGGCTGGGAGGCTGTCCCGGAGGGTCCCCCCGGTGACGCCACGCGTGTCCCCACAGAACACTACGACGCCGTGACGCTGGTGGGGGCCCTGGGCGAGGGGCAGGTGCCTAGCGCAGCCCTGCCGGAGCTGCTGCGTGTCACCAGGCCGGGTGAGGGGGTCCCCGCTGTCCTCTTCCCCACCAGGACCCTGGGGCGGCTGGACGAGGACACCGGCTCCCGGCGGCTGTGTGTCCCTGGCTGGGCAGTGGCCCGTGGCACAGCCGGGACCGGGGCCTTGTCCCTGCAATGGCACTCCGCTCCCTGGCCCTGCCAGCAGGCAGGATTCAGGCAGGGGGACACGGCAGGAGGTGGCAGTGGCACTCCTGAGGTGTGACAGCCTGTTGTCAGGTGTGATCTCCTGTGTGTCCCCTCCCCACTGGCCCTGCGTGTCCCCTGCCTACTGGCCTGCCAGCTGATTCCTGGCAGGGTGTCTCTGCCTCCCTTTGCTACCCCCTTCCCGAGGGGATGCCATCCCTGGTGGGGGACACCCAGCATCAGTGTCACCTGTCCCCTCTCCCTGCAGGAGGCTTCCTCTGCCTGACAACCAGGAGCAACCCCTCCAATCTGCAGTACAAGGCCGAGCTGGAGGCAGTGCTGGAGCGTCTGGAGAGGCAAGGAGCCTGGCAGAAGGTGCTAGTCCAGGAGGTGGACTGCTGGGAGAAGGCCACCTCTGAGGAGGAGAGCACCCAGGGTACCAGCTACATCTCTGGGGTGGTTTACATCTATCAGAAATGCCTCGTGCCACCCCTCGAGGAGGGCTGAGAGCTGGTGTGGCTCTGGGGAGCAGGGGGTGAGCACCTGACCCCCTCTAAAACCCAGCGACCCCCACTTAGGGCAGGGCAGCTGCTGGGGTGTGACAAATGTTTTGAGGGAGCATTCCCTTCATAAGTTCCTTGCCCCTGAAGTCTGGGTCCTGGGGATGTTGCCAGCCCTTCAGCATGGGGAGGGTCTCCTGGTTTCACCAGGGTCTCTTGGGCAGCACCATTAGCTCTGACATTCAGGTACTGTCCCTTACACCTTGGCCCTCACCAGTCACCTGACTGTTCAGAGCCATCTCCTGTCTGGGATGTCTTCTCTCTGCCATGCCTACTCTTGGCCCTCATGGTCAAAAACTTTATCTTCCCCACTCCACACCCTCGTGGTCTTTACCTGGGGACTGTTGGAGGTGGGTCCCTATTGCCATGTCCTCTGGTCCCCATCCTCATCCTCTCCATAAGCGAGCCCAAATGTATCCTGAGGTGCAGGAGACCTCTCTACATCCAAAGCAGGAGCAGCTGTGCCAATGGGACACCCAACCGGAGAAGCTTTCCAAGCACCACATCCGCCTTTCATCCTGCAAAAGCTGCTTAAGTCTCTCATTTTCCTACACCTTTGTAGTAAATGGTCTGGGTGGGAAATGGGGCTGGAAGAGACTTCAGGAGCTGGTTGCTGCCCCCACCCAGAATCTGCCTGGCTAGCCTGTTCCACAAGCCGCTTGCCATGCTGCCTCCACCCCCCTTTCCTCGACTGCTCCCTTGGGAAGTTTTTTACCCAAATCTCTTGCTGGGATACTTCCGCTTTTCCTTTTCTCTTCCCCTAGACCTGTCTCTGCTTGTCCTGTTCCCATGGCCCTGGGGAATGGGTTACTTCTTTCCTTGTGAGCTCTTCCCTGGCAGGAGGCTGTGGCTGTCCCCATCCCCTCACCCCAGGCATCCCACATCTCCTACATGCCCTCCCCATGGCTCTTGTCACCCTCCATGTGGCCTCCCTGGGTCCTCAGGTCTCTGTACCCATTGGGGGTAGCTGCCCTGCTCCCCTCTTGCTATTTGTCCCCAGCACTGTTCCCTGGGCAGTTGGAGGTTGTGGCTGTCCCCCACACTTGGCTGTTGAATAAAGCCCCTGCCCCCATTACCTGCCTGCCTTCTGTGTGGCACTCTTGGCTCTCAGCACCCTATCCCTGCCTCAGTTTCCCTGCTGGGGGACACACAGGGAGCATCCTAACTGGCCACCACCACATCTGCATAGGGACACAGGGACATGCCAGGCACTGTTGGGGCAGCAGCCCCCGGGCTGGCAGGACATAACACCCATAGGACACTTCACCATCTTCCCCACACGGCGCTGATTCAAAATGAGCCCAGGCAGCTTCAGTGGCACCAAGATGTTTATCATCCATCACAAGCACAGCCCCTGCGCTGGGGAGGAGCATGCAGGAGGACCTTTCTGGGGGAACAGCCAGCATGGAGACAGGCAGGAGGAGGCAACACATGGGGAGGGGTTGGCACATGGAGGCAGGAGTGGGATGATGGTGCTCTCCTTTGGGCTGGCACCCAGGCATGGTTGTTCACACATAGTCTTGCATGGGGTAGCCCATTGGGCCACAGGTTTTTGCTGCTCTGTACTTCTTGGGGTAGGAGTCCTGCTGGGATGGGGGTCCTGAGCAGCACAGGATGCCTCCACCAAAAAGCTGGAGGGCACTGGAGGCCCAGCCAATGTAGAGGGCAGCCCCCAGCTCTCTCTTGAGAGCCTCAGGCACCATGGGGTTGTAGAAGTTGCTGACAATGCTGTTAGCAGACCAGGAGACAGGGATGAGCAGCATGATGCTGGCCAGTACGAAGATGATACCTGCCACAATGGAGATCCTGGTCTTGGTGCCCTTGTCATCCACCCAGCGGGTGAAGTCTGCACCCAAGATGGCAGTGAGGAAGGCGAAGAGGGCAACAAAGATGGAGGTTACCACCAAGGCACGAGCCACTTGCAGGTCAGAGGTGAGCTCCAGCAGGGAGTCATAGACCTTGCACTGCATCTGCCCCGTGCTTTCGTACACGCAGTTCATCCAAAGGCCTTCCCAGAAGACCTGGGCCACCACGATGTTGGAGCCGATGAAGGCCGTCACCTTCCACATGGGCAGCGCGCAGGTGAGGATGGAGCCCAGCCAGCCCAGCACGGCCAGCATCAGCCCACCCAGCTGCATCGTCATCATAGCCATTGACAGCACCTGCAGGGATAGGGCATAGAGTCATGGGCACGGCCTAGAGCTGGGGGGCTCGGTGAAGAGTATGGACTTCATGCGGGTGTGTCCTGGGTCCCATGGGGTGGGAACAGCTGCAGGCCAGCATGGGAACACAAGTGGCATGGGGCAGTGCTGCAGGATGGCATGGGGACATGTGTGGCACTGAGCATCCAAGTCCCAAGGAAGCTGAGATGCAGGACCCCTGTATGTCACCTTTCCCCTTGCAACATCCTCATGGCACAGGGCTGTCCTCTGCTATTGCCCACCCCAGCTGGGCTATGTGCATGACAAGGGAGGGGTTTCCTTTCAGGGAGCAGGACAAGGTGCCCATCCTGGCATGCTCCAAAGTACAGGACACCCCCCACACACCTCCCCCCACATCCTGCCATGGCAGCCCCCCACTAGGCCCACCCCACACCTGGTGCTGCAGCCTCTCTGCCCTCCCTGCAGCACCAACTGCTCCCAGTAAAGGGCAGGCTTGGCTTTGCCCTTGCAGCCATGCTGCAGCGTCCTTTGGACCCAGGATTTCCTCTCTGGGGTGCTGGGGATGGGTCAGAGCTCAGGTCTGCCTCCAACACAGCTGTGGTGCTTAGCAATTTCAGTGATACCTGCTCCTCCTTCACACCAGGAGCAACACCAAGAGGGGACAAACTCCTGGCAAGGAAGGGGCTGCAGAGTCTGGGGTCACTGTGGGCATCACCCCTGTAAGTCCCAGATAAGAGGGATAGCTGCTACAGGGGGATGCACCAGACACACTGATGGCTCTACACATGGGTGCCATGGCCCAACTCGCTGCTCAGCCCCACACAGAGCAGAGCTCCCATACTGCCATGGGGCAGAGTGCACCCATGGGTGCTGGCACGTGTTCTTGGCAGCCACCACCAGCTGAGTTTTTATGAGCCCCGAGCAGCAGTGCGGTATCGGCTGTGCCCGGCACGCCCTGCGGCACAGAGGTTTCACTGTGGGTTCTCTGGTCCCGGTTTCAGTTTTTTCAGCCTTTCCTGCCCCATGGTGTCCCCTCTCCTTCCCCTTTTTCACCCATCAGGATCTCCTTTGGGCCAAAAATAAAATGTCTCTCTCCCAGAGAAAGGGAGACCAGCCTCCTGGGAGCTCGGGGAGCCAGGACAATGGGAAGTCATCCCAGGCACCCTTCCTGGCCAATGTGACCTGCACCAAAAGAAACACCCAAATGGGGGCACACAACAGTCAGCAGCAGGGACAAGCCGTTCACTGTGGGTTCTGGCAGGGATGCTCATCCCAGCATCGCGCTCACACTCCTACCTGGCCGCTGGCACCACGGGGCCTCAGGAGCATTTTCCACCAATCCCGCTCGCAGCAAAGGGACAGGGGAGCTGGGAGTCCGCAAGCCCTTAGACTTGGATGAGACACCCAGAGTCTCGCACTTGCCAGGCGGCTGGTGTCACCTCCCATCCCCGCACACACTGAGGTGCGACGGAAGGACGTTCCCAAGCTGGTGTAACACCTGCTGCGCCCGGCTCAGCTTGTCTCGCCGGAAACAAGATAGACAGAACAGCTGGCTCTGCCCACGCTGGCCCCAGGGTGCTCCCAGCCGGGGCTGTCGGGTGGGACAATGGCGCCAGGACAGGCGCGGGGGCAGCCCCAGCGCCGTGTCTGGCACCGCCAAGGCACCCATGTCACCCTGTGTCACAGAGGCTCCAGAGAGCAGTTTTGGAGATCGCCGGGGGAGGGGGGGCTGCAGGCATAGGAGTACCGGGATGTCCCATCCCCGAGGCGAGTGCTGGGGAGGGTAAAGAACACGAAGCACAGCGGGGTCAGAGCACCGGCCGTTTAATGTGGGAAGGCGGCGAGGCGGGGGAGGGTGGCTGCATAGCCGGAGGGAGAACCGGGAGCAGGCCCTCCTGCCCCAGCCCGGGCACCCCACTGGGGGAATGCCGGGGGGGCTGTGAGGCGGGGCACATCCCCACAGGTTCGGCTCCGGGAGTGGCCCGGGTCCGTGGGCCCGCTCCGCTCCCTCCTCCCCGACCGGTTCTCCCAGCCCGGCCGCTACCTTCCCACTCCCAGGATAATGATGCCCCCGCCCCGAGGAGCTGCCGCGAGGGATCCCAGGTCTGTGCAGCCCCTCCGAGCCCCTGAAGTAGGTCAACGTCAAGATCTAGGGAACAGGCAGCCCCGCCCCTTGAGACCCCGCCGGGGTTTGCGGAGCTGCCGCGTCCCCCTGATCGCGTGGGACAGGTTTGGTGTCCCCACCCGCACCACTGCCCACCCTTAGGAACGCGTCCGGGGGCTTTTACCCAGCGAGAGCCCAGTGCCACCCGCGGGACGGGCCCCCGAGAGCTGTGTCACGGCACGGTACAGCCCGATACCAGGAGCCAGGAGATGCCCCAGGGGAGATCGGGTGGTTTTTCAGAGTAGAAGTTGCAGCTGGGTGCTCCGGCGAGAGCAGGACCCCCGCCGGGGCGGCAGTCAAGACAGGACCTCCCTGTTCCCTGTCTCAACCGAGATTAAAGAACCAGCTTCAATCCCCCAGTGAACAAAGGCAGCTCTGTCTGCTCTCCCTCGCACCATCGCACCATCGCAGCCCTCACTGCCCTGGCTCCTGGCCAGTCCCCAGCTCAGCCAGGGGGGGTCTCTAGGCCAGGGGCAGCCCAGGAGGTCCCAGCTTCCTGAAGCGGCTGGAGGGGTCCAGCTGGGTGTAGCGGCTCCTAGACGTAGTTGCTGGCTGGCAGCGAGCGAGCAGCTGTGAACTTGGCAGAGTAGGGCTTCTCGCCCCGGGGTGGGCAGGTGCAGCAGAGGATCCCCCCTCCAAGCAGCAGGAGCGCAGAGGCTGCCCAGCCAACGTAGAGGGATGACCCCAGGTCCCGCTTCTGGGAGTCGGTGACCAGCGGGTTGTAGAAGTCCTGGATGATGGCATTGGCCGACCAAGAGATGGGGATGAGGATAAGGATGCCGGCGATGATAAAGATGGTGCCAGAGAGAATCATGACCTTGGCTTTGGCAGTGTCGTCCTCCACGCAGTTGGTACACTTGCCACCGGTGACAGCGAGCAGGGTGCCCAAGATGGCCAAGACGATGGCCACCACCACCATGGCTCGGGCAGCTTGCAAGTCCTGTGGCAGGGCCAGCATGGAGTCGTAGACCTTGCACTGCATCTGCCCTGTGCTCTGCACCACACAGTTCATCCACAGCCCTTCCCAGATGATCTGGGCCACCACAATGTTGTTTCCGACGAAGGCCGTCTCCCGCCACATGGGCAATGCACAGCAGAGGATGGAGGCCAGCCAGCCGATGACAGAGAGGGCAATGCCCAGCACCTGCATCCCCATGGAGGCCATTGCTCACTGCCGGCACCCCTGCCCGCCTCTGACAGCGCAGTGCCACCCACCGGGACCATGGCAGGCATTATATGCCTTTGCTGAGGGAGGAGCACTGCCGCAGCCGTCCTGCCGCCTGCACCAGATGGAGGGGTAAAACCAGTTTCCCGGGATTCCTCCACTTGCATTTCTCCCCGAAGCAATGACACAATATCCCAGCCGCTCCCACTAAAGAAGGACACAGAGGCCTGGAATCAGGCCACCCAGGCACAGGAGTGTGTCCCACCACTGCCTAAGAGCAGGTTGGAGGTGCTAAGGGCAGCTGCTGGGCCTCAGCCTGGGATGATGAAGGGGAACAGCCACGGTACAGGAATCAGGATGCCTCTGCTATCGCTGCCAGCACCTCCTGCTCCATCACCTGGATGGGGTTCCTCTATGCTTTTGTGCCTCAGTTTCCCCCCAGCTGATGGAGCTCCTGTGACATGCCAGCCTCTGGCACCCCACTGCCCCATGCCAGAGAAGCAGCATGCTGTTCCTGCTTCGCTGCCGGGCTCTGTGCCCGACAGGACACAAGCAGCTCTTGTTTGTTCCTTGGCGTCCGTACCAGCAATTCCCAGCCTTCCATCAGGCCTGGGGCACAAGGTGTCACCACCCAGACCCACAAACCGGTTGGAGTGGCTGCCGGGTCCCCGCAGAGGAGAGACAGTGCTGCCCAGGGCAAGGGGGGTGCCAACCTCAAAACCCACTCCACCTTGTGCTCCACCACCAAGCTGGCATTTACGCAGCAGTCTTCGGTCCCAGCCCTGCCAGCATCCTGCTGCCTGCACTGCCTGTACTGCCTGTGCTACCTGCACTGCCTGCACTGCCAGCCTGGCTTGGTGGGTCAGGGACAGAGGTGGCCTAAAGGTGTCCCAGTGCTGCTGCTGCCTCAGTGGGGACCAGGGTGCCAGGTACAGGCAGGACAGTGGGACCAGAAGGGCCATGTGGCACTCCAGCATTTTGGCACAACTGGTTGTACCCACTAGCCAGGCTGTACCGATGAGAATGCCAATGCCAATGCCAATACTGATGCTGATGCTTTGGGCACTGCCCAACCCCTCCTTAATTCATCTATGAGCTCCCCTGCTCCTGTCCCCTCCCCAGTCCCTCCAAAGTCCCTCCAGCATCTGCATAGGAGCAACACAAGACCAGACAGACCACAAGGACGGACATTGTACTGTTTCACCACCCAACCTTAATCCTGGGCCTCTGGAAAAGATAAGAGGGACCGAGATTATCTTTGTTTTCCTGAGCACTGGGGTTACCAATATGATCCAATCACTTGTGCTAATTGTTTGGTGAGAGCTGCCACTGCCCACGCCAGTATGTGCCCAGGCATTGTGCCCTAATGTGGTGGGATGAGCAGGGTGGTCCATGTACTGTGGTGCCATGAGGATGCCAACAGCACATGGGCTGGGGATGCTGGTGCCCAGCATGGCAGGAACGGGCAGGGCAGAGCCCAAGTGCTCACAGGGACCCTGACCCGTGGGGATGAGCTGGGGTCCTGCCTGCCAGACGCTCAGCCCAGCTGGGATGCTCTGTTGTCCCTCTGTCCTGCAGGAGTGCCTGCATTGCTCACATACCAGAGTGCGCATCCCAGGGTTGGAGCCTTGTGGTCAAGGGCTCCCTTTAATCTGTGGGGCTCTGGAGCATTCCCACTGGGGCTAGACTCTGCCAGAGGCCGAGCATGGCTTTCACCTCCCAGCTGGCTGCTGTAACCATCAAATTATCTGGTATTGGAGAGAGGCACGCACTCACATGTGTGTGCACCTCTCATGGGCTGTGACCCCACAGACACGTGGGGACATGCCTCTGGGCTGGGGACAAATAGCAAGGTAGGGACAGGGACTCCTCTATGCGCAGAGCATCAAACACCTGAGCTGCTCACACTCGCCCTTGGAGCCAGAGCAGGCGCCATCACAGCATCCAACAGCCAATTACTGTAATTAAAGCCAGAATATGACATATATTCCAACTGCTAGCTGCCACCCAGAAACAGCCCCCGTGCCCTTCCCCACATCCCCCATTGACGCACTAACCCAGCCAGCACAGCCAGCCCAGTGTCCCCTGCATTGCTGGCCAGCAGGACAGAAGAACATGGATTCAGCAGGGAGGGAGGAGCAGCCACTGACCCTCAGGGCAGGACCCCGTCACCAATGTGCGCTGAGCCGGAGGATGCTGGTGCAGCACAGGTGGGACCACAGCACCACTGAGTGCCTCAGCACGTGCCATTTGGGGCCACCACCGCATGGACACAAGCCCCACAGCCCCATCCCAGCTGCCCATGCCTGGATCACACTGCAGGACTTCAGCCCTGGCTTTGTCCTGGTGCAAGGGGACATAGCTCAGGGACATGGGACCACAGCCCATTCACTCAGTGGGGAGCTCCTCCACCCCAAAACAGAGTACTTGCCCCATTCTGAGCCCTCACCACCCAGCACCTGCCCAGCATCCAGCCGGCTGTGGGAGCCCTGCCCTGAATCCAGCAGGATTTGCAGGATAGTGGGATCCATCCAGCCCCTGCTCCACAGCACATTAATGGGGTCAGGGAGGACAGCGGTCCCATCCTGGTACATTGGCCACTGACCTTTTGTGGAACACAAAATACCTTCCACCAATCATCCCTGCTTCATCAGCATAAGGACATGCAGCCCCATGGCTGGGCAGCAAGGCCACCCCTGGGCAGGGAGGTGGCATTAAACCCAGTGTCACCATGATGCCAGACACCACCGGGTGCACAGAGGAGGTGGTGCCACCCTGACTTTGCTCAAGGCATAGGACACCCCACAGGAGAGGGCTTGAGGCACAAATCCTCTGCCAAAGGACTTAGGGACATCCCCAGCTGGGACATGGGTGACGTTCTCACCTCACACACCCACCCATACATACCCCCAGCACCTGCAGACGAGCTCACCGCCTTGACATCCCCAAAAGGCAGGCAAGACTTGCCAGTGACTGGTATCCACTGGGATCTCCAGCTTCACATCCACTGAGTGAGGCACAGCCACCAACTCTCCTCAAGCCAACGCAGAGCTGGGCAGCCAGGGATTAGTTACAGACAGGACGGAGACTGAATGTTCCCAAAAGAAGTCCTTGCCCAACATAACCACCCCCCGACTGGCTCAAATATGCAGAGTCAGGTTGTTTCCTGCTATGGGAAAGCGAAGTCTTATCAGCTGGGCAGGAGAGGAGCCGTGCACCAGGAGCTGCGGGGTCCTGGGGGGACGCAGGCGCCAGGCAGCAGGGGCTGCTGCCAGAAATGGGACCTTTGGCCTGAAGTCGCTCTGAAAATAAAAGCTCTGCCTAATTTGCTGAGCAAAAGTGTCTCTGAATAGGGAATATAAGCCCAGGTGCTGTCAAAGGGATGGGGAGCTGATGGCCAGGGCTCAGGAAGGTGCATTGGGGGTTTGCTGCGGCAAAGCCCCAGGGAAGCCGATCTGAAGCCATTGGGGTGGGGATGCCCTGGGCGTGCTGAGATTTTGGGCATCCCAGCATCCCCTAGGCAAGCTGCCAGCCCCCCACCGGGTTCCTCCAGACCGTGGCCCCCGCCACCCCATGTTCCCTGTGTGCCGGCCGGGTGCTGCGGCAGCCCCAATCCGCCCCGCCGGCAGACAGAGCTGCCATTGATGCTCAGAGCTGCCTCACCTGCTCCCCGCCGCCTCCGAAGGGGCTTCAACAATGGGCTGCCTGTGTGCCCTGGCCGGGGCAGAGCCAGCAGCCCCGCATCTGAAATACAAGCAGCCGAGGCAGCATTTAGCGTCCCAGCCCAGCTCCCCAGGGGGAAACGTGCCGTCACTGTTGAGGCCCCAGGGGAGGGGGAACACCCCAAACCCTGACCCAGCTGCCAGGCACACGTGCGTGGGACGCAGCCCCATGGCACCAGGGGCAGTTTCTGCTGTCACCTCCTGCTCACCCCCAGGGCACTGGGTGCTGGGTGTGTGGTGGGGACAGGGGGATGCCCATGATGGGTTTACCCCTGGCTACTGGGGGCCCACCAGACTGGTGATGCTCTCGTGACCTTTGGGTCTGACCTTCGTTGGGGATGACCATGTCATGGGGGTGCAAACCTGTCCCCATGTCACTGGTGGATCCATGCAGCCACCTCACCTTGTCTCATCCCAGGAGACTTGCTATGGGGGATACTCCCCATCCCTTCCCAGCTGTGCGAGTGATGGAGCAAAGGGGCTTCACTGGGGTGGGAGGACACAGCAGCAGAAGGGACGGGGATGCTCCCAGGACCCCTGCAGGGATTCTGGCCCTGTTCTGCTGCTTTCAGTAAACACCAGGAAGCTGTTTTTCTCGCCACAAGAATGCATCCTGCAGCATGCAACAGCAGCCAGCACCCCGAAACTCCAGATGGCTCCTTCCTCCATGATGAGTCAGGCAGCAGCGGCTGCCCTGGGCCAGCACAGTACCATGTGCAGCCTGTACTTTGGGCAAGTTGAGATGACAAAGTGGGGACACAACACGTGGGGCTCTGATTGCAGGGTTAGGGGCTGCAGTGCTTTGCCTGCCCTATGTCACCCCATCCCTGCCCCAGTAGGACCAACCCCACAGGTATCCCCACTGCCCCATACCCCTGCCAGGGATATCCCCTTCTTCCCCTGCCCCACAGCCCTACCCAGGGCTACCCCCTCCTACCCCACAGCCCTGCCTGGGGTATCCCCATTGACCCACAGCCCTGCATGGTGTACCCCCCTGCCCCACAGTCCTTCCTGGTGTGTTCCACAAGTCCCACACTCTGTGTGAGATTTTCCCCTTGCCCCACACACGTACCTGTGGTACACCCTTGCCCCTACCCCCACCCCACAGCCCTGCCTGGGGTGCTCCCCTGCCCCACAGCCCTTCCTGGGGTACCCCCTGCCCCACAGCCCCTCCAGCCATGTGTGTCTGTGCAGCTGTGGGTGCATTGGCATGCTATGGGGTGAGCATGTGTGCACTCATACTGCCATCATGTGCCTGTTTGCCTCTGTCTGTGTGTGTGTGTCTGTCTGTCTGTCTCCCTGCACATGCAGCTGTGTGTCAGAGTACCCCTGCCGGCAGAGGGAGTGTGATTTTGTGCATGTGTGTGTGCACCTGCACGCACCTGCACCCTGGGGTGCTGGCACAGCCCTGCCTGAGATGTGTGCTGCCAGCACCTTTGCCAGCAGATCTTGGGGGCCCTGGGCCAGCCCAGACCCTGCTCTCTTTGGGGGTGCCCTGTACCCACCATCACCTGCCAGCAGCACTGGCATAATGGACACCCTAAGGTGCCCCCAAGGGCTGGGACCCCCAGTACCCCCCAGCAAAAAAGGGCACAAAGCCCTGGGGTGCTCCCTGCATGGCCCTCCCCTGAGCAGCACATACAGGGTCAGCCCTGGGTACCCACACAGCCACCCATCTTGGGCAGCTGTGAGGGTGCCCTTCGCAGGGTGATCAGGGTACAATGGGGTGACAGAAGCCCACCTGTCCATACACAGGGTATTTTTGGGGTGCCATGTGTAGGCAGAGGCTAACCTGGCTGAATATGGGATATCAGGGCATCACAGGGTGGCAGAGGTCAGATACAGTGGTGACAAGGAGGGCAGAGGCCAACCCGGATGGAAACAGGGGGCTGGATGGAGTGGTAACAGCTGACTCAGTCAGATTTGGGGTGTCAGGATACTGTGGGATGGCAGAGGCTGACCCCACTGGCTATATGGCTTCAGAGTGCTGCAGGGCAGCAGAAGCTGACCCAGCCAGATACGGGCTTTCAGGGCACTATGGGGGATCTGAAGCTGACCCCTCGCTGTTGGGTGTCGAGACGTGCGGGGTGCAGCTAGGCAGACATGGGGTTCCCCCCATGGCAGACCTCAGGTGGCCAAGCAGGGAGGACTCCCTCCACAGCACTGGCTGCCGGCATCCCACCACACTCTTGAGTAGTTAATGAGTTGTAGGGGATATTTTGGTGCAGGCAGGGAACAGGCAGAAGCAAGCCCGTGTCCAGCAGGGGCTGGCGACCACATTCCTGGGGGATGGGGGCTGGAAATGCTGGCTGCTGCTGCCAGGTCTGAGCGTGGCTGAGGGCAGCCTGCCTGCACCTGCCTTGTTTATTGCCTTTTTTTTTTTTCACTTTGGTGACTGCTCACTCGGGTTGACAGGGTGATGTTGTCAGGGCAGTTACATGCATTATCTACTTCCTTCAAGGCCAAAATATTTCAGCAGGATGAGTAATGGTCAGGGGATTCCCGCTGGCGCTCCCTGCCCGGCTGGGTGGGAGCAGGAAGAAGGGGGCAGGAAGAAGAAGGAGACCCCCTGCCTGGCCCCCTTCTTCCTGCTCCCACCCTGCTGGGCAGCGAGCACCCATGGGTCCCCTGGGATGGTGGTGCTGAAGCAGCAAGCATCACAGCACGGCAAAAGGGTTGCACTTTGCACGGTGATGCAAAGGTGCCTGGTGCTCACTGAAACCCAGTGAAACGTGACCGCTGATAAGACACTCCAGAAATAAACCAAACCCTGACCCCCAGCACCTCTAGGGGAGGAATGGTGAAGCTGAGGGGTTTCCAGGTCCCCTCAGGGTTCTGTGGGTCCAAATGAGATGGTGGCCATGCTTCCTAGTACCCATCACCCCTAAACCGAGGGGACGGCTGTGGCAGGTGGCCTCTCTCCCCCTCCCGCCTTCTCTGGCAACTGGCGCCATCTCTGCAAACAAAGGGGAGGGTGTGGGACGCAGGTGACGGTGACGGAGGAGTGGAGAGGAGCGTCCAGCAGTGAAACCCCACCCCGGGCAGGCGCTCAAGCTGGCTTATAAGCGCAGGTGCACCCAGGTGTAAGCTGATCCCCCAAGGGCTGCAAGCAGCGAAGGGTGACGGCAACAGTTTCGGTCTGCAGGCTCTTCTCTGCCATCGCTTGGAGCACGGCAGCAAACCGGCCACCATGTCGATGGGGTTGGAGATCGGCGGAGTGGCCTTGTCGGTGCTGGGTTGGTTATGCAGCATCATCTGTTGTGCGTTGCCCATGTGGAGGGTGACGGCCTTCATCGGCAACAACATCGTGACGGCCCAGATCATCTGGGAAGGCTTGTGGATGAACTGCGTGGTGCAAAGCACAGGGCAGATGCAGTGCAAGGTCTACGACTCCATGCTGGCCCTGCCACAGGACCTGCAAGCCGCCCGCGCCCTCCTGGTGGTGGCCATTGTCTTGGCTGTCATAGGTTTAATGGTGGCCATTGTGGGTGCCCAGTGCACCCGCTGCGTGGAAGACGAGAGCGCCAAAGCCAAGATCACCATCGTCTCCGGTGTCATCTTCCTCCTCTCCGGCATCATGAACCTCATTCCTGTCTCCTGGTCGGCCAACACCATCATCCGGGATTTCTACAACCCACTGGTGATCGATGCGCAGAAGCGGGAGCTGGGCACCTCGCTCTACGTGGGCTGGGCGGCCTCCGCCCTCCTGCTGCTGGGGGGGGCCCTGCTCTGCTGCTCCTGCCCCCCTAAAGACGACAGGTACCCCACTGGCAAGGTGGCCTACTCTGCCCCGCGCTCCGCCGTCACCAGCTACGACAAGAGGAACTATGTCTGAGACCCCCCGGGACCCCGCAACATCCCCCACCCTCCCACCCACCCCGGGACCCTCATCACCCTCCACGGGGGCCGGGGCCAGCAGCAGCGGGGCGGTGGGGTGCGAAGGGGGGGGACGGGACCGGCCGCGGGGTTAGGGGCGGGCTGTGTAAATAGAGACGGTTTCGGTTAAACAAGAGGCGGTTTCGGGTCGGCGGGAGAAGCGGCGGCTGGCGTGCTCCCCCTGCGCCGGCGGGATGAGATGGGGACGGTGTCCCCCCGGTGACCTCTCACCGCCGCCGGCCGGACACCGTCAGTCCCTGTTACGCGTGGTCTGTACCGGTTACATTTGTCAATAAACTTGTCCTGTTTTGGTAGCCCGAGTATACTTGGAGGGGGTGCAGGATCCCACCGGGTGCGGGAGGGGAGGCCGGGGTTGCAGCCAGGCCGGCGGCTCCGGCGTTGGTGACGGAGCCCCCCCGCCGCAGCCCGTCTTTCTCGCGTCAGGGGCCTCTGCGGGGGGCGGCCGCCCCCCTCCCGTTAGAGGCAGGCACCCGGAGCCGGAGGGCGGGAGGCAGCAGCAGACGGCAGCGCTCCCGGCCCGCCCGGTCCAAAGTCCGGCGGCGCCGAAGGGAGCTCGGGGCGCTCCCCCTGGCCCCGAAGCAGCGGCTGGGGCAAGGCCGCCTCGCTCAACCGCTCTCCTGGCCCGGCCCGCCACGCTCCGGCGGACAGGGACAAAGGGGACGGAGCCGCTGGAGGAGCACGGACGGACCACGCACTGCCCGCGGGCGACGGGGCCGAGCGACTTCCCGGCTGCCGCAGCCTGCCCTAGGGGCTGCCCTCCCCGCTGCCCGCCCAGGGCCTGGGAAAGCACTGCCCGCGGGAGGGTGATCGGCCTTGACTGCAGGCGCAGGCAGCCGGAGTCCCCGCGGGCAGGTAGCCGGTCCGCCCGTTCACATTCCCCGGCCTCCCCGCCCCGCTCTCGCACGCAGCGATAACGATCCCCGGGTGCTGCCCGGCGGGACTCGGCCAGTCACGGGGAAGGCGGGGGGGGTAGGGAGAAGGGAGAGGCCGGGCCCCGGCGGACAGCGCGTGCCAGGCCGTGTGACCTTGCCCGAGCCCGTCAGCGCAGGCACCGCCCGCCGCTCCACCCTCCGCCGCCAGGGGGTGCCAGCCGCCGCCAGCAGGGCGTGGCCTCACGTGTGCACCGCCTCACGTGTGCGCCACCGCACACCGCGCCGCGCAGCCCGTGTGCCCGCGCGCCGCCGCCGCCGTCATGCTCCGCCGACTGCCCCGCGCCCCCGCCCCGCCGGGGTGGCTGCGCCCCGCTCCGCCGCCCGCCAGCGCCCGCTCCGCGGTGACGTAAGGGCCCGGCCGCGCGGGGGGGGGGGGAGGGCGGGAGGGGTCCCGAAGGGAGGGATGGGGCCGCTACGTGGCGCCGGGCCCCTACCCCGCGCAACGGTTCCCTTACGGGGGCTGGGCTTGCCTTTGGCCCGGCCCTTCCGCCGGCAGGCAGGCCTTGGCCCCGCCCCTAGGCTTTGGTCCCCGCCTCCAGGCCTTGGCCCCGCCCTCACGACTCCCTCGCTCCGCAGCGCGGTGCCACTGGCCCACGCGGAGGCGGGGGCAGGCGGGGCCCGGCCCCCCCTGGTGCTGCTCCACGGGCTCTTCGGCAGCCGCAGCAACTTCCAGACGGTGGCCAAGGCGCTGGCGCGCCGCGGCGGAGGCAAGGTGAGGCCCTGGCGGGGGTGGGGACGGGGAGGGGGCTGGCAATGCCTTGGGAGGGGCTGACCCGGTGCTCCGGCCCAGGCAGGTGCTGACGCTGGACGCCCGGAACCACGGCAGCAGCCCCCACAGCCCGCTGATGACCTATGAAGCCATGAGCCTGGATGTGCAGCACCTCCTGACCCGCCTGGGCATCACCAAGTGCATTCTCCTGGGACACAGCATGGGGGGCAAGACGGCCATGGCGCTGGCCCTGCAGCAGGTGGGCAGGTGCAGGACTCCTGGGGCTGGGGGGCAGCAGGCATGGGGGGCTGTGGGAAGGGGGGTGACACCTGTGGGGGCTGGTCACCAGTGCTGGCCTTGCCCGCAGTCCCACAGGAGGTGGCTTTCTGTCATGGTCTGGTGTGCTGTCCCTCTCTCCCACTCAGCTCCTAAACCAGGCTGTGGAAGCAGGAGTCTCTGGCAGCCCACACTCTGCCCTGTCCCTCCACACTGATTCCAAGGGAGTTTGCAGATCTCCTGTGCCAAGGCACAGGGAAACAGAAATGCAGGGAAGGGTACATGGAGTCTTTGCTGAGGCAGGAGCCTCCAGCAGAGCCCTGTGCCCATTCCTGGTGGGGAGGTCTTGTCTGGTATGCATCTGCTCTGCTTGTGTCCCCAGCCAGACCTCGTGGAGCGCCTCATCTCCGTAGATGTTAGTCCCGTTGTAACCACACCTGTCTCCAAATTCTCTGCCTACATCTCTGCTATGAAGTCTGTGAAGATCCCAGATGGTGTGTCACGCTCTGCAGCCCGCCAGCTGGCTGATGATCAGCTGCGTCCAGTGGTCCAGGTAGGAAGTCCCACTCCTTGGATGGGGTTTGCACTCCCAGCCTGTCCCTGGGACCAGAGCACAGGTCTTTAGAGCCATGGTCCCAGCAGGACTCTTTCCACCCCTGCTCACTCGCTGCTGTTGTGGGCAGCTGGGGAACATCACACCAGGGCTGCAGGAGTGATGGGAATGTGACAGTACAGGAGATGGTCAGAACCAGGTGGAGGGGAGGATGGAGGGTGCCAGGACATCTTGAGGAGTTGTTGCTCCTTACTGAAGAGTGTACAATTTCCCTGGCATGTTCCTCTTCTGTGGCAGCTCCCACAGCTGAGACAGTTCCTCCTCACCAACCTGGTGGAGGTGGAGGGCCGCTATGTCTGGCGGGTGAACCTGGAGGCTATTTCCCACCACTTGGCAGATATCATGAACTTCCCTGTCTTCCACAAGCCGTATCCAGGCCCTGCGCTCTTCCTGGGGGGATCCAACTCACCCTATATCAGGTAGGACTGGAGAGAAGCAGTTCAAAGTCTGTGGTTTGACCCCTTGTGCTCTTTTCCAGCTCTCCAGGGTGGGAGGAAGCCCCCGAGATGGGGAAGGTCTGGAGCGACCTCTGTGCCTCCAGCAGCTGGTGACACCAACACGCTGGAGAGTGAGGGGGAACCTGGGGGCAGCCCTGGGCTTTCCCAGCAGGGAAAGGGACGTGGTCAGACCTGGGATCTCCCTCTGCCTGGGGAGGGTGAGGGAAGACACCTGGATGGACCTTTGACCATGCTTCTCATGGTGTGTTCCCTTGTCCTAACAGCCCCAAAGACTACCCAGAGATCCAGCGCCTCTTCCCCAAGGCGGATGTCCAGTACATTGAAGGTGCAGGCCACATTGTCCATCAGGATAAATTTGAAGAATTCATCACTGCTGTCCTCAATTTCCTGCCACCGCCATAGTGCTGGGGGACCAGGGTTTCTGCAAAGACCACGTGGGACCTGAGAAGTTCCTGGCAGTGACGCAGGGCTCTGGGCTTTTTGAGGAGGAGCTTGGCCTGAACTGGCTGCCTGCTGTGCAGTTCGATCCTGCCTGCACAACCTTCTCCCACTCCAGGTCTCCTGGAGCTGGAGCAGAGAGGGACCTCTGTCCTGTTGAGCTCTCTTGCTGCCTATCAGGTACACAGGGTGGCACTGGCCCAGGACACTGCCCTTGCTGCACAGCCTGTCCTGCCTGTGCTGGAGTGCCTCAGGCACTTGGAGGGGGCAGGACAGCCCTCTTGTTTTCCTGCTGCCAGACCACCTGGCTGTGGATCTGGCTGTGACTTTGAAGAACATGCAATAAAGCTGAATCCATGCCAAGGCAGAAAATGCTTTGGATGTGACCATGGCAGACAGGGAGCATGGTGGTGGGAACAGGGAGGGGCTCCTACTTACCAGTGGGGATGCTGGTGGTAGGTGACAACTGGGCTGGGCCCATGACATGCCAAGCTGTGGGAGCAGTATGAAGAAGACACAGATTTGAGGCTCATTCATGGCTCCCAGGGGAATCGCATCCTTCCAGCTCAGAGGCAGCGGGAGGATTGGGGAGTGGGGCAAGCTGCCTCCTGGCCAAGGAGATGCTGCCAGCCTGCAAGAGGGAGGTATGGAAATCCCCCTGGCGTGTGTCTGCCCTGCCTGCCCTGAAGGCGAGCAACTCCTGCCCCGTAAGCTCCCTCCCAATTTCTCACCTCCTGCGTATTTGCAGTGTCCCCAAGAAGCAATGTCACAGCAGGTCCTGCCAGCCATAACCACCACCCACCCATGGCAGGTACTGGCAGAGGAGTGGTGCTGCGCTGTGAAAATCTCTTTATTAGACAATGGGTAAAAGCAGAGATGGGGCAGAAGTGGCTTAGGGGGTGATGGATCATCTCTGTCATAACTGGGGACAGGCTCTGGGGACAGTTAAGAGAGTCACTAACCAGCTTTGCGTTTGGTGCTGCAGAGCCAGGTGTCTCTGCTGCTCCCTGGGAAGTTTGCTCAGTTCAGGGTTGTCTGGAGGCCGCAAAAAGAACAGAGGAGAGAAGACCAAGCACTGTGCTTCTGCAGAGCTGTTCTTGGCTTTTCCTCTGATGTGAAGAAGCACATCTCTCTGGAGCAGGGCTGTATTCACCTTGAGTTTTAACTTTCTGCTGTGTTACGCTCAAATTCAAACCCTTTTTCTGCCCGTGTATTCTTTTTTAACCTGTGAAGAACATTAGAGAAGCTCCTGAGACCCAGGCTCCTGAAAGGAGTTCCTTGAGCTCCCACTCTCCTACAGCTAGCTGGGAGATGGGGATGGAGTCAGGCCACTGCCCAGCCCCAGCGACCAGCACACAAAATGCTTTGGATATCCTGTCTGAGCCACAAGCTCGAGCCCAGGAGTGGTGGGGAATTTCTCCCTGCTCCTCCTCGCTGGCTGGGTGCCAGGTTTGGGGCACAGACAAAAGGCTGCTGCAGAGTATCACAGTATCATTCTGGTTGGAAAAGACCTTCAAGATCATTGAGTCCAACCACTACCCTAACTCTGCTGCATCCACCACTAAACCCTGTCCCCTGGCACATCTGTCTTTTTAGATGTCTTCAGGGATGGTGACTCAACCACCTCCTCGGATACGTGTGAGGGGAAGACACTCACTGTGGGCAGGAGATCAGTGGCCTGGGAAGAGGTAGAACTTCCTGAGCATCGTAGTCCGTTCTTGTGATGGCAACTGGCGAGGGAATTTTCCAAAGGAATATTGGACCTAGGATGAGAGAGTGCACAGGGAGAAATGAAAGCAGCTCCGTTCCCAGCATGGGAAGGGTGCAGGGAGTCAGGAGAAATCTCGAGGGGCATCGTCAAGCATGTGTCTGCTGACACAAGGGATGGCCACAGGCTGTGCTAAGATGCTGGACTCTTGCATGCCTACCATGTGGCAGGGTGCTGATATCTCAAGAGACCTAGCTGACTTCCCAGGCCACACCAGACCCCTTTTTGACAGAGCCTGCTGCAGAGGGGCCTGCCCAGAAATGGCCTGCCCTGGCCCAAGCTCTGCTCCAAGTAGAATTTCTGACCACTGGCCAGCTGCATCTGCTGACACACCTGAAAAGGCTCACTCACCTTTCGGAAGAGTTCCTGTACGCTGCTGTTACAGGCGTGGTTTCGAAACTGCTCTATCAGGTGCTGGATGAAACGGGAGCCTGTTACTGGGTGTCTCCAGGAGACAGTATCTGGGGAGACAGAAGATGACAAGTCTGATTTCCCTGGGGTCCCTCACTGCAACAGTGATTAATGCTGGGTGCTACAGCAGGAGACTGGGGCACCTTCTCCAAGATCACTGGCCTGTCCAACCCACTGCACTGGTAAAGGACAGGGCATCCCAGAGAAGATAGAAATGACATTAGTATTTTCAAGCCTCTCTGCTGTCCCATGGTCCCAGCCATGCCAGCTGCCAGGCTGGCATAGCCTGGAGCCATCTGTGACCCAGCAGGAGAAGACAGTTTCCCCCAGCCAGCCACTGCAGTGTGATAAATTGGCTGAAGAAGGAGTGCAGGCAGAGCCGGTGGGAAGGGCTCTAGCTGGGGCAAGGGAAGGCAGCCAGGAAGGGGCACAAAGCTCTGGCTCTGGTGTGTCAGATCCCTCTCTGATCTCTGGAGCAGCCTTATACCCTGGCCTCAGGGGACACTGCCTTATCCAAAGGCAGTGCTGGAGGTATGTCCAAGCAGTCACAAGATAGAAGGACACTCAGGGAACAGCCCCAAGTGGGAGGAGGTGTGGGCGAGACCCATGGGGAGTCCAGTCACCCTCACGTGCCCTCGGGCAGGGCAACTATCTCTGGGAATGGCTTACTGGGTGTGGAAGAATGTAAAGTGGCAAAATCACTCTCCAGGTGGACTTCACAGATTGCATCATCTTCCAGCCCTGCAGGGATGGTGTCAGCCAAGCTGGGAGTGGACTTGTCAGACTCTTCGGAGATGTTCACCATCACAGACCCTGTATTGCCTAGGGAGGCAGAGCCAGCCATCAGTGATGATGAGGTGTCCTGTCCCCACCCTGTGCTTGGGGCTTACATTCCCTGGGAGAGCCTGGCTGGCTCAATTGCCTTGCAGGCACCTCATCCCAGGGACTCACCTCCACGGCAGGACTGGATAATGACCACTTTGGGTTTGCCCAGCAGTGCCTGGCAGTGCTTGTTGTTGAATTTCTCATAGATCGTGTCGAGGGAAAGGATGTCTGTGGTCGCACCTCTGCTCTTGGTCCCACAGAGCCCAGCTCTGACTCCATGAGACATGAAGACTAGGAAGGTGCTGTCAGAGGTGCGGTGCTCTTTGCGATCTGCAAACTTCTCCATGACCATAGCCATCGCCTACAAACCAGCACAAGGGAGGGACATGAGCCACCTGTGACCAGCTGTGTGGAGATCCAGTCACTAGCTGTGGGCAGGAGCCACTGCCATGGGAGACAGAGATGACCCTGTGGTGCCTGAGCCCCCAAAACCAAGGAGGGCCTCTGCACTGCTCCTGAGGCTGGTAGCAGCTGCTTTTTGCAATCCTTTACCTGGGAAGTTAAGTTGCGATGGACATCTACCACGTAGCCCAGCCCCTCCAACAGCTTTGTCATCCCCTCCACGTCTACTTCAGCCCCATCCCGCCGGCTCAGGTGCTCAAACTCAATGTTGCAGATGAGCAGGGCCATACGGGTTCGCATCTCTTGAGGCAGACGGATGGGATAGATCTGTGAGGAGGGAGGGAGGAAGCGCTCAGTGGTGGGTGGGTGCAGGGGGCTTCTCTTGGGAGGCAGCTAATAGCAGAGAAGGCCCATGGGTGTAGCAACCATGTCTTCCTGTCCCTGGAGCATCTTCCCACATCTCCTTCCCTGCTCCTGGGTCAGAGAGGACCCTGGCTCCCCTCAGCAAGCCCCTGCCTGCTTTGGCAAGGCAGCTAGGCCATGTTCCAGCCCTGCTCTCATCTCCTCTGCCCACAGCACCTGGTCTCCCTCTGTGTCCCTGATGCGCTGGAACTCACTCAGGGAGCACTGCTGGATCCATTGCTGGCCCTGGGTGCTGACAGGGGGCCCAGGGTGGGCTGCAGTGTTAGAGGAGGCCGGCTGCGCACTGGGGAGCCCTGCAAGCAGAAAGCCGCAGTTACGCTGGGAAGAACTGCAGCAAGAGGGGACTTCCACAGGGCATGGGCAGGCGAGCAGAGCTGAGCTGAGCTCTGCCCCTTGGGAGTCCCTGGTCAGCTGCATAATGGACAGCTGCCCCTGTTGTCACTGCATGGCAAGGGGGACTCAGTGCCTCAGAGCAGTGACACTGGGAACGCCCAACTGCTCCTTGCCTTCAGGCCTTGGTTGCCTGCTAGGGCCAGGCCCTACTCCAGCACCCCACCCAATGCGCTGGGAGCCCCAGCATGGCAGGGGGCAGACCATGGTCCCATATCTCTCACCCAAGTCAGCGGCCAGGCCAATCTGCTCTGCCAAGGTGCCATCACGCCACCTGAGGCTGTCGATGAAGACCTGGCTGGCCCTTAGGCCCTTCAGGCGCACACTGTCGATGAGGTGGCGGGCCTTGTCAGTGCGCACAACGTATCTACTCTGGACTTCTTCCACCTCCTCGAGGTTCAGCACCCTTTTGGCCAGCAGGTCGTCCAGCAGCCCAGAGATGACTGGTGTGCTCACACGCTGCACGAAGGCTGTCCGCACATTCAGGAGCAGCTGGTCTGCAGGGAAGCCCCATCATTGCCCATAGCCCCCACACCATGGCTCCTTCTGCCCCACTACCCGGTCTGGATGCTTCCTCATCCCCGTCACCTCCCCTGGGTGCTGATCCCTTCCCTCTCACCGCTCTAGCTGCTTTTCCTTACCCATTGCGTCCCCCGGGCGCTGCTATTGCTGCCTTCCCCCCAGCTGCTGATCTCTCCTCCCACATCCACCCCGGGTTCTCCTCCTCCCCCACTGCCCACCGAGGGTGCTGCTCCCTCCCTTATCGCCCAACCCGGGGTCTTCCCCTGCCATCGCCCACCTCCCCCCTTTCCCACACCCCCAGGGGACACATTTGCAAGGAGCAGGGCAGCAGCTACTCAGGAATACAGTGTCCCCGGCCCCAGACTGCCGTGCTGAGCCGTGTCCCCGTCCCTCAGGCCGGCCAGGGTGAGCAGAACCTGGGTAAGTCCCACCACCCAAGTCACAGAATCACCCAGCACTGCGAGTAACACCCACCTGCCATCGCCCCTCAGTCCCCAGCCTGTCTCAAGAGCTACGAGGTCTAATTCTGCTGTGGAGGGAAAACGAAAGCGTTTATCCCAACTTCGTTTCCTGTGCTTCGGGGCTGTTGCTATACCCCGCCCATGAGGCCCCGCGCACCGCTACAGCCGAGCACACTCCACCGGATGTTGGGCCAACTCCACCGGATGTTGGGCCAGAGTCCCTGTGCCCTTGACAGCGACATTTCCTCCTGGGGGTGCTCAGCACATCCCCGAGATACTGGGGCACCATGAACACATGTAAGTGGCCCCATTGCTGCAACACCCAGTACCCACAGGGTGAGGAAGAGGCTCCCAGCCTTCTTGCAGCTCTCAGACCAGGCACAGAGCAGCTTGCAGCCCCAGGGCCAGGCAGAGGTGACCATCCTCTGCCAGGGACCAACATTCTCTTTGTCCATATACCCCCAAAACCTCCAGACCTGTCTGTGGCTGAGCTTGGATCATCCCTTCCTTGCACTGCTCTGTCCAGGAGCTGGCAGGGAGACACCACCTGAGGCAGCTGCACCCTCACCTACCTAAGGGTTATTCATCCCACACGTGCTGGTGGGAAGGGCAGCCTTCCTGAAATGTAAAATCTGGAAGAAAGCCCGAGGCTGCCCCATAACTGTATTAGCAGGGCTGTTTTACAGGGCAGGCTGGGTGTAGGGTGACACCTGGGTGGCAGAAGAAATGCCAATAACGTGGAAACCCAGGGACAAGCGATGGGGAAGAGGGACATCCAGCCCTTTGGGAGGTAAAACGCTGCAGCTGCCAAAGGCTGAGCACGGCAGTAAAACAGGGAAGCCTAAATATCTTTCTACCATCCCAAAGGCTTCCACAGGCGCACTGGGGAGGTCTCCCACACCGACCCTATGCCATCCTGCCCTAACCAGGACTCCACACTCCACACTCCAAGCCTGGGCTCTCCGGTGACCTGTCCGCACCAGGGCCCTCGGCGAAAAGGGCCGCTCGTGCTCCCGGGCGGCCGAGAATGGCGTGGGGGGTGCCTCTGCCCCCAGGCCCCCAGCTGCCTCGTCGAGCCGGCCCCCCCGTCCCGGGACCCATTACGGCCTGTTCCGCGCAGGCGCGCGGGAAACGGGAGCAAGCGGCGGAGCAGTGCCCGCGGTGACCAGGCGGTGCCAGCAGCGGATGGCCCATCCCCCCCGCTGACCGTCCGCCCTTTCCTGAGGGGCGGGGTTAACCGGCCGCGGATTGGCTGCAATGGGACGCGCTGTGATTTCTCATTGGGCGTCGGGCGCCGGGTCCCGCCCCGTGCCGCGCGCCGCGCCTGGTCACGGGATGGGCCTGCGGGAGAGAAGGGCGTGGCCTGGCGGCCGGTGGCGCTGGGCGGGGACGCGTTTACCCCGTTCATTGGTCGGCAGTGCTGGCTGCGCCGGGCGCTGATTGGCTGCTGCCTTCGGGTCGGGGGGTGGGGCAGGGCGGGGAGCTGCACGCGCTAGAGGCGGGAGCGGCGCGGCTGGAGCCAGGTGAGACCCCGCCGGTGTGCTTCGTCCTGCCCGCCTCGGCTCTGTCCGAGTCCCTTGGCGCTCCTCGGCCTTCTCCTGACTGGGCCCCGCTTCTCCTCCTCCTCGCCGCCGCCTGGTGAGCGGGGCCCGCCTGTGAGGGCCGGCTGCCGGCCCGGTGGCGGCAGCGCTGAGGCGGCGGTGGCGGCGGTGGCGGCCCCGCGGCCCCAGTGTGTGGCCGGGGATAGGGGCCGGTCTACGTTTAGAAGAGGTGTGGGGCTCCCACCGGGTCGGGCCCGGGACCCGTCCGCTGCCGGCCCTAATACTCGCTCCGGCCGTACCGGGAGCGGTGGCCCTTCTCTAGCCCCACAGCGGCAGCGAGCGGCGCCTGGCTGGATGAGCCGTGCCCGTCGTCCAGGGACCTGGGCCGCGGAGCGGAGGCTCCGGGCCCGGCTGGGTCCACCACCCGGCCGCGGGCCGAGAGCTTCCCCCGCTGCCCTCACGGGCAAGGGCCGCTCCGGCCGCCCACCCAGCGGGAGCCGTGGAGAACCCACCCCTGTGCCGGGGGCTGGTTGTTCTGCCAGGGACTCTTCTCTCCTGCTTCCCGCCTGGGGAAGTTTGCTCGGTGCCCCCGCGCACATAGCTGTGTTTTGGAGAAGGTGCCTCCTCGTCTTGGGTAGCAGCCGCCGGAGGTTTCTGTGGTGGTTTGAAACTGCTGGTGGCTGAAGTTTTGGCCTTTGGCGTTTATTTTAAAAAAAACCTCAGATAACTGTGTTGTAAACATAGGTTTCCTTAAGGCATTTGATACAATGCCTTTGCGTTTTCCAGATGAATAAAGTGAAGGGGGATGAGCTCAAAGAAACCCATGTGAAATAAGGGGCTCCCAGGAGGTTATGTTAACAGTTTTGTAAGGATCCAGCTGCACATTTGTCAACGATCTGAAGAAAGTTTGCAGCTGAAAGCTGATGGAGCACACAAGGAACTTGGAGTGCTGAGCAGAAAATAAGAGATGACGATATGATACAGTGGTATGGTTAGTTGGGCACTGAGCTTTTGGTGAGGCCACACACCTTTCTCTATTACCAGAGAAAGCAAACTGCTCTGAAATACATAGTCTGTTACACCAGCAGGGAAAACAAGGGAGGAAGGAGTGATGCCTGTCCCAGGAAGCAGTAGGTTTTCCTGGGTTTGTGAACACAGAGCAGAGCTGGAGAGGGCCAGGAGGAGGTGGTCTTGGATACTTGGCTGTGAAGAAGAAGAGGTTGTGTCAGCTCAGCTTTCACAGGTGCCAGTGCCCAGGTTTGGTGCCTGTGTGGTGTGAAGGCAGGTGGAAAGCTGGACAGAGTTCAGAGACTATGTATGAGAGTGGGATGAAAGGTGAAGAAAAGCTGCTGTGTGGTGATGGGAACTCCATCTGCTTCATCCAATGAGAAGGTTTGGTCAGTCTCTGTACTTGTGGAGGATAGAAGTTGGACTCTGGGAATTCAGAGTGGCCAGTGGTGGTATCAACTGTGTGCATGGAAACCAAAGCATATATTTTTAAGCAATAGGGATTCAAGCATGAGTACAAACTTCCCAAAGTCAGAGATGACTTTGTATTTGCTGGCAACTTTTACATAAAGTCTCTGTAATTTTTAAATAAAAGCTTTGTCAAGTAATGACTTCATTAATTTTTACAACTATGCAAAGGTTGAGTGTCAGGAGAGTGGAGCCAGGCTCTTCTCAGTGATGTCCAGTGATAGGACAAGGGGCAAGGGGTGCAAACTGGAGCATAAGAGGTTCCACATAAATATGAGGAGAACGTTTTTCATGGTGAGGGTGACAGAGCACTGGGACAGGCTGCCCAGAGAGGCTTTGGAGTCTCCTTCTCTGGAGACATTCCAAACCCATCTGGACACGTTCTGTGTGACCTACTGTAGGGGGATCCTGCTCTGACAGGGGGGTCGGACTAGATGATCTTCAAGATCCCTTCCAACCCCTAACATTCTATGATTCTGTGAAGTATTGCAGCTTGGCTAACAGCCTGGGAAGTTTTGTGGTCTTCTTTTTCTGGGAGTTTGTAAGGTGGCTGTAATGTCTTTCAGGGTGTTTGCTGGGAGATGAATATCTAAGTAAACAAACTGAGATGAACACTGGGAAATAAATTGATAAGTTTTACTTGTAATTATTAATTTCTAGGAACACCTGGCTTCCCCTTTCCTTTGCTCTGCACAGGAATCTGTTTACAGTGGCAGTGACAGTTATTTTATTTTTCTGAGAGAGCCTGAACTAGGAGATTTCCTCAAATGTATCATTGCTGTTGGTTTTGTGGCAATGTCTTTCCAGCCCTTCTGTCTTGTCAACAGGGTCACTTAGTCAACTGTCAGATTTGTCTGTAGCAAGCTAAAAGGAAAAAAAAAAAGACAAATTTAAGGGAAGCTTTAGGGCTCGATCTTAGCAGGATATGGAAGGTATGGAGAAATGCCACTGTGGCAGCTTTTGTGGTTATCTCGATATACCAAAACATGCACTGGCTCACTTTTGTTTTTTGTACACATGTGGCTTTCAAAGTCACCCTTGTCCCAGCTGTGGCAGGAGTGAAGGGATGATGAGTGCAGCCATTCCCCCTCCTGGAACTGGGATTGTTTAGTTTGAAGAAGAAGAGGCTGAGGGGAGACCCCATTGCTCTCTACGACTACCTGAAAGGAGGTTGTAGGGTGGTGGGAGTTGGTCTCTTCTCTCCGGTGAATAATGACAGGACGAGAGGAAATGGCCTGAAGTTGCACCAGGGGAGGTTTAGACTGGATATTAGAAAGAATTTCTTTACTGAAAGAGTGGTTGGACAGTGGAACAGGCTGCCCAGGCAGGTGGTGGAGTCACCATCCCTGGAAGTGTTTCAGAGAAATCTAGATGTGGTGCTTAGGGACATGATTTAAGCACTGAACGGGTAGATTAGGTTATGGGGGGTGGATTTACATTATGGTTGGACTTGATGATCTTCAAGGTCCTTTCCAACCAGGGTGATTCTGTGATTCCTTGTGACCCGAATCTCCTGAGCTTTGCTCACCTGAAGGCAAGCACCAGACCTGGATGGCTTTTGTCTGTCCAGCTCGTGAAGAGCTGGGCCTCCTCCTCCTCGAGACACTGCTTCAAACCGTGGATTTTGAGACAGCTGTTTCCACTTTCTATTCTGTATTGTCAGCTCATCTTTAGAGGCTGCTGTCATCTGAGAGAGACAGTTGTTCTCAGTAAGAAGTTGATAAGTGAAAAAATAGAGGCTAAAAGGAAAATGAGATTATTTTCTTCTGAACTGTGTGTATTTGCATTAAAACCAACTGTGCAGATGTGTTGGAAATGACTGAGCATTGTTGTACATGAAAATCAAGCAATATAATCTAATCCAGATTATTTTTATCAGGGAGAAAGGTGAACAGGAGAAAAAAACCGAACAGTGCTGTATACTTGCATATCACGCTCAACTTCCCAGGACAGGAATATTCCTCCAGGAATTAATAACTAGCAAGCAATTATGAAAGTTCATACCTTTCTCTTCCATCCTTGCTTGTCTGCCCTCCAAGGTATCTCCATCCAGCCACAGTTTTCTGCTTGTAGGCATTTTTGGATTTCGCTGTGGGCTTTTATCATGAGACCTCCTCTATTGCTGCTTGCAGGAAAAGGTCAGCATTTGCGGAACTAAATCAGAACCCTTTTTAGATCATGATGAATAAAGAAGAGAACTATTAAAAAAATTACTTTGCTCTTAGCAAATTAGCGTAGCAGATTAATCCCTGTTCGTAATCCCTGGCATGTTCTCCAGGGGGATTCTGGTGCTGTTACAGAGCAGGGAAGAATTTTGTCCAGGTGCTTTGAGTCCGCTCCTTGCTGATATAAGTGATTCTCTTCTGTCCCATCCTAGCAGTCCTGCAGAGACTGTGCAATTACTCACGCCTTGCACAGCCTGAAAGGATAGGATTTCCCTTAGGATTGATCCTACTTTCAGGTGTGTTTGGTTGCTGTCTTGCTCTCTGCTTTGCAACAAGTACAACGGCATCCACACCTTGCAGCCCAGAACCAAATCCAGGGAAACTGGGTTACTTTCCATCAGAGATGATGAATTTCTGGGAGGAAGGAAGCTGTCCTGGTGCGAGGTGCTTCAGCTTTGCAGGCAAAGCTCGAGACATTGGGATTGATTTAAAAGGCTCTGGCAGCAGTAATGGGCTGTGTGCACCCAGGTGGTGCCCGAGTCCTTGCCTGCACAGGAAGATCAGTTCTTTCAACTGGGAATGTGAGCTGAAATTAAACTGAAATGCATTCAGTGGTTAAATCCTGTTTGAAATGAGCCTATTTTCCTGCCAGAGAGCATGTGCCGCTACCAGGGAGCTCTTCTCTCCAGGCCTGAGCTCCTTTGGGGCACATATTCCTCCCCTTTATCTGCTGTCTCTTTCCCTCCAGCTTGGCTTCATTTATCTCTGGTTTGGTCAGTCTGATGGCTGCTGAGATGGTTTGATGCATGTGGAGGTTCAGAATCCTTTGTGACAGCTCTCCAGCAGTGTTTATCTTCAGCCTTCTTCATGCTGAGGTTTTGGCCTGAAGCCTCTGTTCACTGTTGTACCTGGGTTTGCCTCTGAGCTGGAGAGCTCCTTCCCTTTCCCAGGGTGCTGTACTTTGCTGGTGATGGAATGCTGGGAATAGTTTTGCATGGGATTTGTTTTTCAGTGTCTTTCTGCAGACCAGGGAAATCTGTTTATGGCAGATTTGAAAGCAGTGTCTTGCCTTCCCTAAGGGAGGTAATGTTAAAGGGAGGTAGCAACAACAAAACTGAACAGGTGGTTTCTGCTCTTAGCAGGGGTAATGACTTTGTTGTTACTTTTTATTTTGAATTTGTTGCTCTTCCTGAGTTGAGAGATGCTGTCATGGCCATCAAATTTCTTTTCAGGAGGGAGAAGCCTGCCCACAGCCTGTGTCAAGAGAGGAGAGTTATGTGCCTGTATATTCTGTTTCAACACGTATCAAGTTACTGGCCTGAGAGACTTCCTTTTTTATTGTATTTGTAGGTGCCTTATTCCTTTTAGCCTCTGATTTAGAGTAATACCAATCTTCCTTCTCTTGTTGTTCATATAGTTTATCTTCTCAGTGGAGTGTTTGCTCAGCAGCATGTTTGATGCAGCCAACATGCAGGACTAAAATCCCATAAAGGTTTGCTGTCCTGAGCGTGCACAACAGTTTTGCTTTTGCCAACACTTGCTTTCCTGGGGAAAAGACACATCGTGCGGTCTCTTGGGAGCGTGTAGATCTGGCTGTGGAGGAAGGGCATGGCATTTGTGGGAGGGATGGTGATGAGGAATGAGATTTACCTGAGCCTTGGGGATGACGTTTGCTGGGAGTGGGACTGTTCTGATAGCAAAGTGTAAACTGTATGTGGGGCACCTCTGCCTGAGACCCAGCAAGAAGCCAAATCTGGTGACTTTTGCTGAGGCTGCTGACTCCTGCAGCTCCACCCCTCTTTGGAGGAGTCTGTCCTGGCAGCAGAGACATAGGTAGACACAGTTCACAACTTATCTGCTTGGGGCCAAAGTCTTATATTTGAACTTAAGCCCACATCCATGGCAGGGTGTTCTCTAGAGCTCAGCTTTCATCTGTCTCATGGCCTAGACAGCACTGACTGAAAAGCAGAGTCGTTCCTTTTCCAGCCTGACCAGTCCTTCATTGCAAAATGAAATTGTGGAGTTCTCTCTGGCAGAACGTGCTTGGACATGGTAGTGCTTGTGAGTGACAGCTTTATGGTAAGGAGCCTCAAAGTGTTTCTACTTTACAGTCAGTTCAATTGCTTAGGCTCTGGCAGTCTCTCTCTGGTGGCCTCTGTTGAAACTGAGGACTGCTCCAAGGAAGGGATGCAGTTTGCATTGTTCCTTCTGGAAGCTTCAGAGCATTTTGTTGTTTTGTTTTATTCTAGAAACTTTTTGACAGATCCAGCTGTCTCTGAGTGGATAAGTGCCTTGTGGCAATCCAGCATGAATCTGTTAAGTTGCATCTCTTATTTTAACTGTACTGCCTGGATTCACAATAGTTTGTTTTTTTTTAAATCTTTCAAAGTAATCAGTGGAAGTGTCCTTTATTGCTGGAGCATGACTGGCACATAGCACCTGGCACCAACCGTGCACAGCGTGACAGAGCCAGGTGGAAATCTGTCTTACTATTTTAATGTGAACGAGAGAAGCTGTTGTCCTGTTTAGTACCTTGGTTATGATGCAGCTACACCCAGTTTTGAGAATGTCTCTTCGAGGGTACTCAGGGAGAGTGTGGCTGGCTGCCAGCCCAGAGCTCAGGTTGGTGCCTGTGTTTCCCACAGCACAGCTTGCCTGCTGGTGCCACCTGGCAGCATTGTCACCCTGTGGGCTCCTTGTGACCTGGGCTGTTCAGATGTAGGTTTAGGAAGTAAGGAGCCCTGGAGTTGTTGCTTCTCATCCCAGTCAGCATTGTTTGGGCTTGTACTTGCTTTTGCTTTCTGGCCAGACTGCACAGCCCCCTTCCTGCCTCCCACCAAGTCAGGGCTGCAGCTGTCCCAGTGCCAAAGGCACTTCTGCCTTCCATCCCTAATGGTAGACCGAATTTCCCAAAGGGTAAAATGTTCTATTCTTGCTGAAGATTTTGGAGCAAACCAAAAAGCCCATGCTGCCCTGTAGGTCAGATGTAGGTAAGTGGAAGTGAACCTTTTTCAGGCATAGGATGAATCACAGAATGGTGAAGGTTGGAAGGGACCTTAAAGATCATCAGGTTCCAACCTCCATGCCATGAGCAGGGATACCTCACACTAGACCAGGCTGCACGGAGCCTCATCCAGCCTGGCCTTGAAAACCTCTAGGAAGGGGACATTAACACCCTCCCTGGATGAGGCTTGTGAGCATGAGGCTCAGGAAAGCTGAAGTCAGATGTGAAACGGAGCAGGCTGTATGTGGTGGGGCAGAAGGCCTCACTTGGATGGGGGAAGTACAGCTCTAACGTATTTGGGATGGGTGGTGGGCAGATGTACAGTGAAGTAGGATTTGGTGAGCTCCTCTAGAAGCCTCAGAGCATTTTTTTAAGATGCTTTACGTAGCACTGAGGATGCTGTGTCCACTTTACGTTACTAGTGACCTGGGGTGTTAAATTTTCTCTCTGTGCTGAGGACAGTCCATGTCTTGGAGTCCTGTTGTCACCTTTCCTGCACTCTTGGAAAGGTCTGGGCCCTCATCAGCCTCTCAGTCCCTCTCCAGTGTAACAAGGGGTGTGACTCCAGGCTTTGTCACAGCCTGATGTTTTTGTCTTCTGTATGTGGGAGTTAATTTCCCTTGATGTTATAGTTCAATGGTGCTTTTTTATTTTTTTTTTCCTTTTAAAGCTGAGGTTCTTGTGACTTGGGGAACTGCTGCTGTGTTCTGCTGTGAGGAGTCTCTGCGTGCCCCTGTGTCTGCTGTGCTGCTGGGCAGACATTTCCCTACAGTCCCAATGGGTTAGATAGCAAAATGGCTGGGATCCCTGCAGGGCCATTAACTTTGTCTCATTTTTGTGGTGTGTCAGCTTTTCTTTCTGCGTATTTGAATCCTTTGCATCTAGACAATGTGCCTGGTTCTTCTCTGTCCTCTGCAAACATCTCTCTCACCTGCACAACGCTGTTCATTGTCTGCCTGGTATGGAGGGGAGATCTTCTGCTTCTAGAAAGTGCCGGTGTTCAATATTTCTCTGTCAGGAGAGCTACTGGCTTGTGTTTTTCATATCTGTACTCTCTACAAGCAGCTGACAAGACACAACTACTCTAGGAAAGGAAAGCTCCCAGTGCTCCCCATTTCTGTGCACTTTTTCCACAACCTGATGCTATCCAAAGGCTATGGATATGTATGCAAACCCAGCAAGTAGGTGTGGATGTAGAGAGAGGGGGTCTAAGCAAAGAGAAGTCTTGTCTTGCTTGCAGCAAGGCAGCTCCTCCATCTGTGGACCTGGTTTCCACAAGGTGCCAGGGCTCTGCATACTGCCCGTTTCAATTTTTGCAGGAAGAGGAAATAAAAGTGTGTCTGGGGACAGAGCTGAGGTCAGCAGTGTCTTGTGGCAAAGATGTTGTAGTCTAACTGAGCTGTTAACCCAAGTGATTGTGAATTTTGGTACTGATGTGAGCTCTGGCACTGCTAGAGCTTGTGCAGTACGGTGCCTTTATAAATTAATTTTATTACTATGTATCGCCCCTGGGATAACCCAGTGCTGTGAATCCTTTCCGTTCCTGCTCCAGCTCCCACACTGCCGCCCTGCTCAGGGCCTTGTTGCCTCTAACTCAGGCAGGTGAAGAAGTGTATTGAGGTCTGAATGTCTGTTATTGATGTACGAAGGGCTTTCCTGTTTGGATTTAGCTGCCTATGGAAAGAGAAAGTACCTAGATTTCAAAGGAGAAGTGCTTGTTTGAGCTGTGAAGTCCCTGTTTGCTGGGGGGGTTTTGAACCTGCAGTGTATCATCCTAGTGCTGACTGTAACTAAAGGGCACATGACAGCAAGAATACACATTCTTTACACTAGAAGTCCTGTGGTAAGGGAAGGGGCCATGGTGGGAGATTCCCAGGTGTTTGAGATAAGAGCAGAGATCCCTGAGGGGACCTTAGAGCAAGTCCCTGACTTTCCCTGTAGCTTTGCCAGATTGCACCAGTTTATAAGGCAGTGTCAAGTGCTCCCCTGCCTGGAGTGAAAACAGCACCTTAAGCAAAGTTGTTGCTGCAGCAGCTTTGCTCTCATCCTTCTGCCTGTGGGCTCACAGCCTTCTTCCTGAGGGCTGTGACAGCTTCATTGCTGTTCCTCAGCTGGGTAGCAGTGAGTATCTGCAGTGCTTGGTGAGAAAAATGAGTGAGAGCTTTGGGTAGGGAGATGGTGTCTTCCAGAGAGGTCACCTGGGCAGAATTAATCTTTTCCTTAAATACTAAACGAAGACGTTGACTCTGAGTTCCTGTATAATGTCGTGATACTGGGAGTAACCAGGATGCCAGTCCTAGAAGCACAGATGCTTTCTTTTTGTAGCATAGCAGGTTGGTGGCATGAAGAACTGTGTTGGAGAGGAGCTGTTCTGCTTGCTGAAGGTGAGGGATGAGACTTGGTGCAGGAAGTGATAATTAGTGTAGTTTCCTCAGACTGAGATTTGGAGATGGGCTTAGAGAGGAGCTTGGCCTGCAGGGAAGCTAGTAAATGATCTAATGACTAATAAATGACCAGAAGAAATGAATGAACGGGTGTGTTTCTGTCTAAAGAATAGGTAGTGTCCTTCCTTGTGCCTGTGGCTGACTGTCACCACTGATGGCTTCTGTTACCCAAGTTAGTGGGTAAATCCCAGCTGGTTATAGGGTGGTCTGGAGACATATTGCAGGCAGCTGTGGAGGGAATGCCATGTACCAGCAGGCAGCCAGCACGGACTGGATGCAGATCTACAGAAGAGAATGCCAGGGGCAGTCAAGTGACTCATACTCCTCACTCCTGTCCTTTGCACTTCCTTGGACTGGCACAAGGTAATTTCTTACCTACTTTGCTCTTTGCTCTTTCCCCTTTCTGTAATTTTAGAAGTGAATTGTTTTGTCTGCTAGCTCTGCTTTCTGGGGAGCGTCACCCCTCCTGGCATGCCAGTGGGCAGATACCTTCCTACTGCCTGTTCTCAGCATTTCCATCACAAAGAGGGTAGCCAACCACCTTTGGATGCTGGATAAGATGATCCTAGACAGAGCATGTTTTGTTCAGCAAGGAGAGCGAATGGAGATATTTTTTTTTTTTATATAAAACTGTTGAATGCAGAGGTTCTGTGCAGATCTTCTAACTGCCTCATTCGGAAACAATGTGCAGAGCTTTCATTGCCATCACTAAGTGAGGCAAAAGAGGAAGCAAGTGTGTTTTTGTCCTGGAAAGTGGAGTAACAGTTTTGTGTTGTTACAAAAGACAGACTTGATGAAAAGTGAAACTCCCTCCCTTCTTGCTTCCCTGTATCTTTTAGTTTTCAATAGGTGTTTCTACTAGAGGAATTTCCAGAGTATGTCCTGCCTGTAGGCTTGCCTTCTGTTATTGAAATGAGAGAGGAAGTTACTTAGACTTCTCAGAAGAGATTCAATAGGTCTCATAGCAAGAGGAAGTTACATTTTCAGCATGTTTTACTAATGACAAAACAGTCAAAATCAAAGCTCGAAGGAGCAGACAGTTCATCTGCTGGAGCTCTCTGGGGAGCAGGGAGCCCTGCGGGCAGGATTCCACCGCACTTGTGCTGCAGATCACTGTGCTGCTGCTCCTGCTTCTCCCCAGCCCCCGAAAATCTCAAAGCAAAGAGTTGTTACTTGAAGAACAGACAAGGGGCAGCAGGAGACTTCCTCGAGTACTTTCATAGAGGCAGCTTTTGGCATTGCTGGTTCTCCATTACCTCTGGTACCCAGAGCTGCTGTGTTGCAGTGTCTGCTGAAATGAATACACAGTGCTGGGGCAAATCTGGCTGCAGTAGAAATGGCTTGATAGACCCACTGCTGGTTTCAGTGGCCATGGGATTGCCCCTGTGATGTGCTGATGGGAAGAAGGCAACTATCTCGCATTTGAGCACAGATGATAAAAATCCTCCTGCTTCCTAAGATGTCTTTGTGTTTAGGTATAGTAAGTCTGGCACATTTCATTTTTGTCCTAAACCTCTCAGAGGTAGGAATTTGATCCTTAATGAGTTTTAATACACTCAGTTATTTAAGGTAAGAAATCTCAGGCTCTGTTCCTAGCAGTTTGTGTGAATTGCAGCAGATGAGTATAAATCCTCAGGCTTCTTTCAGTGCTGACTTGCTGTGTGACCATCTTCCTGCCCTGCCCTGGTGGAAACTGGCAGTGGGGAAGGGACAGTGCATGTCAATTTGTGCAGCTCTTACTACTGCATAAGCAGGGGACTTGCTATATATATCAAATTGCCTTCTCTTTCCTTTTATTGATTGGCTGGGGATTCCCTTTCTAAGAGTGCCTTTTGAGCAGGTGTCATGGACAGCAACATTTTTAGAAGCAGGTAAGCTCATGGTAGAGAGCAGAGACGGCAGCAGTTAAGCTCACCTGAACTTGATGTCCTGGCCACATTGTTTGGGGTGAGTTTATTAATGAAAGCAGGTCAGTGTGCAAGGCTGTCACTTCACATAATTTTCCACTACTGAAGTGCAAAACATTTTTGAAAGCTCTAGATAAATTAAAGACCAGAGGCTCCTATTTAACCTTCCTACACCAGAGATTTTGGAGGCTTGGGATGGGAAAGGGGAATTGTTAAAGTTCAGGTTAGGTGTTGCTTGGGAGGGAACAGTGTGATACCACCCCCAGAAAATGCCTCATGAGGTGCAGGCTTCAGAGTTCATTGCTATACATGCCCAGTTGGGAAGAGCAGCAGTGAAACACAAAGCCCTGCAAGGGCTCCTCTCCACAGTGTCACAGGGAAGGAGGATGTCCAGGCTGTAGTCATAATGTACCATCCTGAGAAGCTGCCCATAAGCCTGGTGTTCCCATGGGAGCTGATAATTCTGACCATTGGATAATGGTGCTCAGGAAAAACCAAGACATGTCAAGTTGAACATGTAATCCAAAGTGAGCTCTTAATTTACTACTAACAACTCTCAAGGGTTTTCCTTTCATCTTGTGGTCATGTCTTCCTGTAGCCTGATGGTAGAAACCCTGAGCAGGTGTTCGTCGCTCTGTTTTAGAGCTGTTCTTCCTGTGGAAGGTGGAGTCGTGTACTTAATTTGATAATGGTGCAACTGCTGTGAGTTTTGGAGAGGAACTGGGTGTCCACCAGGAGCCGGGAGGAGTGTTCAGTAGAAACGTGTGTTCCCAGCCATGTTTCAAGTGGTTGGATGTTGCAGTCAGTGCTGCAGACCCTGGTACAGGATCCTCCTTGTCAGTGTGGCTCATTGTGGGGAGGCTGCTGGGGAAACTGGGCTTGGTTTGGGTGAGTCAAGGGAAGAAATCTTGATGCTCTCTTGTCCTCTCAGACCTGCTCTAGTTTTTTTTGTAGCTTTTTAATGTACATGTTTATGCAGGTAACAAAAGAATGGTTAATTTTCTTTCTGTGGAAGAAAGGAGGAAGCAGGCTCTCCTGGAAGTTTTGTCTGTGAATGATGATGGCACGTGGGGTCTGGCCTGGGGTCTGCCTCTGGTCAGCAGCACATGCAGGAGAAGCCCAAAGGTTTCAGCACAGAGGAGGCACAGCTGGAGCTGAAGTGTGGCCAGTTCAGGGCTGTCAAGCCCAGTAGCTTTGCAGGACCATTATAAAGCATCTGATCACCTGGAATAACAGCAACATTTTGTTCTTTAAGACACTGTTTCTGTTGAATCCCAGGGGGGATTCAGATGCTTGCAGACAGATTCCAGTTTAGTCTAGTGCCAGTTAGGATGCCACAGGTATCCTGCCTGGCTTCCACCTGACTTTACCAAGGAGTGCAATTCCCTCATCTCTCCTGTCCTCTGTCTGCTGACTGCAGGCAGATGCCTAAGAAACCTTAGGACTTCTAAAATAATACTGAATGAGTATGTTTATGCACCTGTATAAAATAATAATAGAAGTTAGATTTGTAACAGCAGCTGGGCTGAAGTTGTGTTGCTGCTGTTTAGTTGAAATTATTTTAAAGGACCCAGCTGGTGAGTACAAGCATAGTGCACCTGGGTGCACCAAAAAGGTGTGAGCTTGGCTGGGAAAGCTGGCCGGGATGGAGAGGGACAGTGACAGACTCCAGGACTTACTCTTAATTTCTGAGCCTTCAGGTGCACTTGGGTCACATATTTCAGGCTTTTTTCTGTAGTCACAAAGACTGCCTTTCAAAGAAAACTGTGGCTGTCAAAGACTCCACAACTTGACAGAATTGAAAGCGTGAATTCTTCCCATGCATAAGGAGAAATGAGTGTTTGCACAGAGACCAGTTTAGACAGCACTTCTCCAGACTGGGGACTTGGGGTGTGACCTCAGTAGAGCAGGAACCATTTCCTTGAGGCCTTGAAGCAAGCAAGCCGTTTCCTTGCTTGCTTCCTTCCTGAGATTGAGTTAAAATCTGTGCATGGTGCTGTGTGGAGAGAAGTAACTGGGTTGGCAGTGGCCTGGTGAGGGGGAGCCTGGCACCCACACATCTCTCTGGGGCTGCAGGCCTAGAGGACCGGGAGCAGGCAGGAGCCCGGATTGCAGCTGAGATGGGTCCATCTGCACTGCTTTGGGTAGGGACCAGGCAATTGTTTGTACTTGAATAAAGGCTTAATTGTTATTTTAAACTGCCCCAACTGAATTTTTAAGAAAAGCAAACAAAACTGGAGAACAACGGGCTGGAGTGGGAGCTTTGGGAATGTTTGCCAAAACTGTGCTTCCTCTCTCCCTAAGGCCGGTGGTTATGAAGTTCAGCTTGGAGCCTTGGCTTGGAATCCCTTCTCTGCTGGCTCGGCATTAAAACCCTGGAGGGTGGGGATGGCACAGGGGTGGGGGTGGCAGGGCAGTGTGGGCTCTTCAGGTCCATTCTTCTTCCATGTACCATTGAAATGGATGAGGGGACTGTCTTGCACTCTGCTGGTGTCCCAGCTTCTCGCTGGCTGTGATGAGAGGGGAACCCGCGCAGGGACAGCAGTGCATATGGCCTGGCACGGAGTCTTTGCCAGCCCCTGTTCTCTGCCAGCTGGTTAGGAAGATAAAGGAGGAGGCAGAAGCTGACCTGGCCGGGAGCATCCCTGGTGTGCTGCTGCCACCTGGTGCCACCGGCTGCCCCAGCCCCGAGGCTGTGTCACCTGCAGAGCGAGGTATTTTGCTGCCACAGCCTTGGTAAGAGAAAGGAGATGGTCTTGAGTAACGCATGCTAATGGTCCTCACTCTTGCAGAGTGTGGGGCTTCCTTCACGGTTACTGGTTTCCCCTTGAAACTCTGATTTTACTGTCATTAAGGCAAAGAGTGGAGTCAGCTGGCAGGCAGGCTGCTGGAATTCGTTATGCCTCAGATCATTGCAGTGATGGATACCAGTGCTTGCTCAGGGTCTGGCAAAGTGCTAGGTTCTGTTCTCTGCCCTTGAAATCCTGAACACTTTGCTGGCACTGCTGAACCCTTCTTGCTGGAGGTGTCCTCTAAGCTGGAGTCTGTCAGAGTCTGTCTGCCTGTGCACCACTATCCTGCACGTGGTGTAAACTGTTTTTTTGGCTCCTCTATGTATACCTCCCTCCTGACTCCTGTCTGAGTGAGTTGTGGCAGAGGAAAGGCTAGGACAGACAAAATGATGCTGAAGAAGTGCTCCTGCAGCTTGGATGCACCATAAGGATCTCCCCCTCCTCTTTCTCTTCACTCTTCTGCAAGTTGTCATTAGACCTATTTGATAGTGTTGCCAGGCTAAGCTACTCCCCGGGCCTGAAGTGCAGATGGGTGGCACATCTTCACTACGTGCACATCTCTGGCCCAGCCTGTCGAGTTTGGCATTTTTCAAATTTTTTCAATTCCTCCCGAGCTCTGGTCTTGTTTGATGCTCTCTCCCTCCAGCTCTCTCCACACCCTCTTCTACATGCCTGCATCCTTCCTTCCACGGTTGCTGCTTTCACTGTTTCTTCCACCCTCAGCTCCCTCCTTGCTCCTATACTGCTCACCAGCACGAACCCCAAAACTGCCTGTGCCCCAGTGCTGCTCCTGCCCTGAATCACTCACCCCAGCACAAGCACAGACCTCTGTTGCCACCAGTGTCTCTGCCCTCTGGGTCTGCATTGCTCTTCCCAAGCTCTGCAATCTCCATCCCATCTCTTCTTGCATGTATTTACTTTTCCAAAGCTTCCCACGTTCAGCTCACTCCTGGCAGCCATGCAGCTATTGCAGCAGGCTGGGGCCAGGCCTGCCTGTAGAGTTGTGGGCTCAAGGCTTGTGTCAGATCTGCTCTGATCTTCACTAAACAAGGGCTTTGCTTTCGCAGAATCACCAAGGCTAGAAAAGACCTTTAACATCATCAAGTCCAGCCTATGACCAACACCACATCAGCCAGACCATGGCACTAAGTGCCACATCCAGCCTTTCCTTGAACACCTCCAGGGACAGTGCCTCCACCGCTTCCCTGGGAAGTCCATTCCAATGTCTAATCACCCTCTCCGTGAGGAAGTGCTTCCTAATATCCAACCTAAACCTCCCCTGGTGCAGCTTCAGGCTGTGCCCTCTCCTGTCACTGGTTGCCTGGGAGAAGAGCCTGACCCCCATCTGACTACAGCCTCCCTTCAGGGAGTTGTAGAGAGTGATGAGGTCCCCCCTGAGTCTCCTCTTCTCCAGGCTGAACAACCCCAGCTCCCTCAGCCTCTCCAGTGATAGGACAAGAGGAAATGGGGTCAAGTTGTGCCAGGGGAGGTTCAGATTGGAGATTAGGAAAAATTTCTTCACAGAGTGGTGAGGCCTTGAAACAGGCTGCCCTGGGAGGTTCTGGAGGCACCGTCTATGGAGGTTTTCAAAATGGGTAGACGTGGTACTTCAGGAGACGGTTTATTTGTCACAGGGGTGTAGGGCTGATGGTTGGACTTGTTGATCTTGAAGGTCTTTTCCAACCTTAATGATTCTATGCTTATATTAATCTATCCAACTTTGAAACTTCATTTACCAATAATTGCATTGAGTTCTATCCTTGTCAGTGGAGTTGCCCAGAGATGACTACACTTCGCATAAATACTTAGACATATTGAGTGATTCTTATCATAGAATCACTTAGGTTGGAAAAGACCTTTTAAGATCGAGTCTAACCGTTAACCCCACTCTCCCACGTCCAGCAGTAAGCCATATCCCCAAGCACCACATCTGGACGACTTTTAAACACATCCAGGGATGGTGACTCAACCACCTCCCTGGGCAGCATGTTCCAATGTGTGACAACCCTTCCAGTGGAAAAGTTCTTCCTAATGTCGAATCTAAACCTCCCCTAGTGAAGCTTGAGGCCATTTCCTCTTGTTCTATCACCAGTTACTTGTGAGAAGAGACCAGCCCCTACCTTTTACAATGTCCTTTCAGGCATTTGTAGAGGGTGATGAGGTCTCCCCTCAGCCTCCTTCTCTTTGGACTAAACAGCCCCAGTTCCCTCAGCCATTCTTCATAAGACCTGTTCTCATGGCCCTTCACCAGCTTCGTTGCCCTTCTTTGGACGCGCTCCACCACCTTGATGTCCTTCTTGTATTGAGGTGGCCAAAACTGGACACAGTATTGGAGGTGTGGCCTCACCAATGCTGCATATGTGAGCTTGCTTTGCTTTGCTTTGGATCACTAGATGGATTTTGCCTTTCTGCTTCAAACTTGCTGTCTGAGCTCTGTTCACCTGGAGGCAGTTGAAGCTGTGGCTCCAGCACCACTGGGGACAGGAATACCATCAGTTCACCACCTTTGCTATTTACTACTTCTATAGAATCGTAGAATCATAGAATGGTTTGAGTTGGAAGGGACCTTAATGATCATCGAGTTCCAACCCTCCTGCATGGGCAGGGACACCTCCTACTAGATCAGGCTGCTTAGACCCCCATCCAACCTGGCCTTGAACACTTCCAGGGATGGGGTAGCCACAGCTTCACTGGGCAACCTGTCCCAGTGTCTCACATCCTTGCACTGAAGAATTTCCTCCTAATGTCTAACCTAAATCTCTCTTCTTTCAGTTTAAAACCATTACTCCTTGTCCCCTCACTAGAAGCCCTTGTAACAGGTCTCTCCCCAGCTTTCCTGTAGGCTCCCTTTAGACACTGGAAGGCTGCTATGAGGTCCCCCTGGAGCCTTCTCTTCTTCAGGCTGAACAATCCCAACTCCCTCAGACTGTCCTCATAAGAGAGCTGCTGCAGCCCTGTCTTACGTCTTGTTACAAGAGAGTTTTGCCTGCTCCTTCTCCAGCAGCTCACATAGAGGTGACTGTGGGGTCCTCTAAGGAACATGACCTGGAAAACTGCAGCCCTTCATCTTGTGGGTTTTCTGGATCTCCAAATTCATACCATGCTTCTGGTTATACCCATATGCAGTTAAATTATGATAGCTTAGGGTTGCAGCACAATCTAAATAATTGGCAACTTGTCATCATCATCTAGTATTACTGTGGAATTCCTAAGCTCTGGTAGCCCAATCTTTTCTATTAATAGTTATTAATCAGTAAAAGTTTTTTGTTGTTGAAGACCAGCTAGTAACAGCCTTCACTGGAAACAGCCCTCGTACCTGTAATTTTGCTTAAAATAACAAAGACTGTCCTATACAATCCACTTTGCATGAAACTATGTGGTCTGACAATTATATTTTTAGTCTCTAATTAGTTGAGAGGCTTGACATGTCTGTTCTGTTTCATTTGAGATCAAAACAAGACTGAGGGGGGTTCCTGGTTGTTACTTCTAACATTCCCTGTTTAATAATGGGACTTGTTTTTCCCCATGAAGTACATGAGGACTAGCTGAAATTAAATTTTAGCTGAAATTAAAAAAAGTCTCTGCCTGAGGCAGGCGCTTCGCTCCGACTGCGAACAATTGGCAAAGTTTTATGAGCAATTAAAAATGAATCTCATAGCGGGAGTGCAGAGCTGCCAGAGGGGCCACCCACCTCGCCTGGGGTGTGCAGCAAAAACTGCCTTGCAGCAGCACTAACGAGGCTGGAAGCTGTAATCCAGGCTGGAAGCTGTAATCACTTACTGCTGCGTTTCCTGCCTTTCCCAAGCTCCACATTTGCATCCAAAATACCATTGGGTGCCCTGCCGAGCAGCCTTCCTCCCTCCCAAAGGACCTCTGCTCCCCTCAGCATGCCAACAGTAGGTGATCACAAGGAGCAACCATGTTGTTCTGTGTTATTCTGCGTTTCCTAGGCCTGGCTTGCAGTCATTAATCAAGCTGTGCTGAAGACTGTTAAGATTTTCATGAGGTTTTTGGTGAGACTGCTGTAAACGTATGCTGGTGAAGCAGGGATGTGCTTTCATGGCGCCTCTGTGAGATGTGGAGAGGCAGAGAGAGTAAAGGTTTCTCTTAATTTTTTGACAGCTGAATTGTTTGCTTGGAGATTTGGGTTTTCCGAGGCAAGTTCAGTTTATATCACACCTTGGCTTGTCTTGCAGCTGCAACCACCAGATGTTTGAGACCAGAGCTGCAACTCACAAAATGGAGAATAGTCACTGACCATCTGAAATGTTTGGCTCGAGTGGTGGCTGAGCATCCCAGAGGAGGATGATGTGTCCAGCTCTGCAGGCAGAGCTTGGTCTTTCTGCCCAGGCACTTTTCTTGCAGCCCCAGCATCTCTTCCAGCATCTGAGGCAAACAAGGGCAAAGGTTTTCAAGATGGCTGCTGCTTCGGTCCCTGCCGCTCTGCTTCACCCTTGGAGAGGCAAAGATCCCTGGAGGAAATAACATGGTTGCATAACCAAGTCTGCAAGAATATGTGTCAGTCATGTGGGCAAGAGGGCTATGGGGAGAGCAAACTAAGATTTTTATGAGTGTTCTCAACTCTGACACTTCCTTATTATCTGAAGGTTTGGCTCTGCGATTAAGAGTTCCAGGGTAGGATATGGGCTATAAAAGTGCTCAAGTGAAGTGAGTTATTTTCTCTACTTCCCTCAGCCAAAGTATGTCAGGCAGCATCACCCCACTGACCTGGTGAGCAGGACCAGTACTGCTGGTGTCATCCAGCCGAGCCCCAGGGAGGGCAGCAGCCTGCTGGCTCTGCTGGTCCCTGGCCCTGGGGCACAAGCCCTGCACTCTGCCCGTGAGTGCACAGCAGTCATAGCTTGAGGTTCTGGGCTGTGGTTTCCACCTGCATGAAAGAGCATCTTTTATCTTCTCTCCAGTTTAATCCCTTTTGTCTGGTCTTTCTCTGTCTCTGGTCCTCTCTTTGTTTAATTTAGCCTCCACCTTGGCTGAGCATAGCAGGGGACCAGCTCCAGCCCATCCCCTGTGACAGATTTTAGGGAGCTTCTGACCTGGATTTTGTGGCAATCCAATCTCCTGCATGGCATAAACCTCCTTGAGCAGCTGCAAAACTGCAACTGGTGGGGGGGTGCCAGCCTGGAAAGGTATTGGTCAAGTGGTGCTGGGCATGTTGGGCAGCTGCCATCCTCCCTCATGGTGGCTGGAGACCTCTTGGCTGGAAGCCACAGCGGCAGAGCTGGCAGCCAGTCGAACACTGAAGGGAGGAGGACCACAGCCAGCACTGAAGTGGGGGGATGCATTTGAGATGTCCGTGGAGGAGCATGTGGAGCTGCACAAGTGCATGAGCAAAGTTGCCAGCAGATGGATGGACTGGGACAAGTGTAATTCAGGTAGTGCTGGAGGCCAAGGCTTTCCTTGGTGGCACAAGAAGAACTTGGGTTTTTATGGTATCTCCTGGCTTCCTTCACCCCATAAATTCTCAGCAGCCCCCTCAGCTTTGTCCCTGCTCAGACCAGGATGAGGAAGCCTCTCAGGAGCAGAGGAGCGGTGACATTCCTGCGGGCTGAGCTAATGCAGCTATGGGAGTCCGGGCTGCCTGAACTGCCTTCCTTTTGGGCAACTGGCTTTCAAGAATACCTTGGGGGATGGGAGCGAGGAGGAAGATCCTCAAACATGATGTAGCCAAAGAGAGCTGCAGTTTCTAGCAATTACCTACTTCTCCTACAAGGAAGGAAGTGAAAAACTGTAGTAGCCATTAGCAATGATTTAATAAATTGGTACCAAGTGTGCTGCAGGAAAAGTACTTACATGTCATTTGGTGTTCTCAGTAATTCAGGTATCTTCAGACTAGTGAACAGAACATACTTAACGTTTTACTTCCTGTGTTAATTGTGATTTTCACCCTCATTTGTAAGTCCCCGTTTTTTAATCCTTTCTGAACTCCTGTTCCTTTCTCTTGTCCTTTCTCATGGAGTGCACGGCAGGACATGAGAAATGAACTGAAAGTACAAGGGTACTTATTCCTACCCGACAGCGCTGCTGGGGCAGGGTGGCAGCTCCCTCTTGCACTGCACAGTAGGGCTGAAGGACTTGTGTGCTGCTGAGGATTACATTTCAAAAATTACTTCTTAGTGCTGGCATTCAGCTTGGCCTTCTGACATGTGTCAAACTTCACTTAATTCTCGGCTGGGAAAGAAATCCCTGAGTGGAAGGAAAACCTTGAGCAGGTGTCAGAAACTCTTCTGTAGCTGACCCAATTCCTCAACGGCAGAAGGAGTAAGTTTTAGCTGGAGTATGTTGTGTGAGATGTTTAGACAGTCTCCACTTTCGCATTTGTTGACGTTTGTATGTCGTCTAAGGAGAAAAAAAGGTTAAAATAAATGGTGACAAAACTTACTGAGCACCTTGAGCATTCCTGGAGCTTTGGTGCTCTACAGGCTCCTGGTGACTGGCAGAAATCGGATTTGGTTGATGAGCTCTAAGCCATCCTCAGGCTATGTTTAAATACTGAACATCCCCACTTAAAACACTTCTTTTTAAAACCACTGGGACATGTGTGTGCTGGCTTCCATGCTACCTGTGTGCACAGTGAAGGGGCTGCATGGCTGGGCGAGTGGCACCTGGGCTGGGAGTGCTCAGAGCAGCTGCAGAGCTGTTAACCTGTTTCTGATGGCAATCTTTAATTGATTGTGATTCAGTCCCTTGTGTGGGGCTGAAAGAGCAGAACAGAGGGCAGAATTTGGACAGATGAGAGAGATGTTGATGATCAGGCGATCCCATATTGAAGATATCTAAAACCTCAAGGAAGGGTCTCTTCCTCCATGAAAATCCCAGGATCACCTGTGGAACCATCCAGTGCTGTTGGGAAGGATCTTCTCAGAGCAAGACTTTGTTGAAGTCTTGCTGCATGGCTTTTCCCCTTCTATGGAGTGCCTCTTGTGACCAGTCCTGCTGCTAGTGGGGGGAAAGCTGGTAGAAGGGGCTGCTAGTTTGTGTGTGGCACTTTGAGCTCTTGTGTCCTGCCCTGCCTCCTAGACAGAACATTATTTGATTTTAGAGGTGATTTTCTCCCAAGACCACAGTGGTCTTCTCCAGGCACTTGAGTTTCATATGAAGACAGATCCTCCAAGGTCCTTGAACATAATAAGCAAGTATTTCTTCATTCATCTCCCTCCCCTGCTGCCCCAAGGTGTGTTTTTTTGTACCTCTGGGGTACTGGCTGATGTGTGCTGATGGGTTACAAGTCCTGCATGCTGTGTGTAGTGGTTGACCAAAAAGGATTTAGTGTCCCCCCTGTGATACTGAATCCAATTTCCAGCACAGAAAAGGGCACTAAAGAGAAGTTAGCAGTGATAGGTACAAGGTGCTGGCCTCTTGGGCTCTTGATTTATTCCCCCTCTATGTTCTTAATGCTTTATTATTCATCATAGTACATAATATCATGATGCATATTATTGTTGATGTAAACTTCTGCTCTGGGTTTTCTCTTTGCTGCAGGTGAGACTAGTGGAAGAACAAACTGAGCTTTGATTGAACCAGGAGATTTTTGGACAGTGTCTGAGGATGGTGAGTATATATATTCTGGTCTGCCTCTGTCATCTGTGGGTGGTTTTGTTTGTTCTTTGTGTGTCCGAATCTTGTACTGCTGCTAAATGGATCAGAAGAAATGTAAGAATGGGAAAGAAGAGTGCTCTAGGATTGTGTGTTATATATAATATAATACAGACAGCTTATTAGTGTGGCCAAGATGCTGTTAGTAAGATAAGTTTACCCCTAAACTTCTTATTGGAATATACTGGGGAAAAATAAATAAGACTGGAATCTCCTTCTTGCTTCTTTGGACTACTGACATAGTCATCCAGTTTTTGCGGCTTACTGATTTATTTTTACTTTAAAACTTAATGCTGGGGTTTCTCATTCTGTTCCTCTGTCACCTCTCAATGAAGATTTAACACCGTCTTAATAATGTGCTCTGGTGCCACCAAAGTAGCAGAAATTTCACAATAATCAGTCACAGAAGAAATATGTTCTAAAAGAATCTGGAAAGACTGAAACATAGCCAAACCAGCCAGATTGCTGATAAACTCCCATAAAGTGCTTCTAATGCCTCCAGCAAGAAATAACCCAAAATACACATGATCTGATAAGAAGAAGAAAGCTGGAAACCAGGAACGTTGAAAGATATGCTGAAAGTGTTGTTAGGGTGGTAGTTTGAATAGGGGTTTGAAGGCAACATGGTGATCTGCATATTGGGCTGTGGGCAGGCAGGGAAGCCTGAGTGTTGTTGCAGTAACTTGGTATTATCATCAGCTTTGTGCTCCCCACTGGCAGAAGTGTCTTTGTGTTGGAAGGAGTGCAGAGAAGAAAGGCAGAAACAGTCAAAGGGCTGGAAATTCAAATTGAGGATATGAAAATTGAGGTTAAACATGTTAAAAAATAATAAACTGGCAGACTGCTTGAGGAAATAGTGACATCTCCTATGGGATTGTCCCCATCTGATCGATTAGCAACTGGAATAGAAAGGGAAATGTGCTGTCTGCATTAATTGAACTGTCAGCTCTAGTAGTTACGCACACAGCATTTTTGGTGTAGTCCCTATCCTCATACTCCCTGGTTTTGCCTCAAGATCTTCCGTGCTGTTGGAAGAGCTTCTTGCCATGCTTCAGGTCGAGGAACTTGTTCTGGAGTGGAGAGATGAAAGTTTGCCTTTGTTGTAACCTGATAGTGTCTTACACCTCAAGTTGGGATTGCCCCAGTGTCAGACTGGAAGTGTAAAAGACTCAACTTCTCTGTATGAGATTGAGATGAGTGATGCAGAGGTACCCAGAGGTGAATGAAAAGGAAGAGTGAACAAACATGGAAAATGCATCAAAAATCCCTCCAGGAAACATGGAAAAGGCTCGGCTGGGTCCACTGAAGGCCTCGCTAGTGAGATACCCCATTGGCCACCAGTCAGTGCTGCAGGGAGAGGCTGGGGGAGGATCTCTGTTGTGTGCCCTCACCTGTCAGGATCTATAGCTCAGCACCATAATAATCCAGAAACAATGTATTGAAGTTTTATGAGCCCTTGGTAGACTTTTCTTCTGTGAATTCATCAAGCTGCTTTTCAAAACCAAGTAAAGATTCGCAGTTGTGACACATTGCAGAAGAGATCTGCACTGCTGAGTTGTGCAGAGTAGCCCCTGTTGCTTTGTTTTTGAACCTGTTCTGGGTTGTTTCAGTTGATGGGCCCCAGTTCTTGTATTGAGAGTAACAGTGAAGTGTGGTGCTGCCTGCGAGCATCTCCATGCCCCTTGGGATTTTGTAGGTCTCTGTCACATTCCCTTTAGACATCTGAAGAGCTCTAGTCTTCTAAATTCTTCTCTGTGGAGAAGCTGTCTTTAATCCTTGTCACCTCTCTCTGGACCTGTACTTTTTTTGGGGTGTGTAGACTGGAACTTTGGACTTAATAAAACATGGAAGCTTTTGCTTTTCACTTAGTCCTTCCCTGTGTATTGACAGATAGTTATCCTGACCTGGCCCTGGCCTGCCCTTAGGTGTAACCACAGATGGTTTCTTCTAGACAAGAGGGTCTTCTGCTCCTTATGAATACCTGAAGATGACTTTACAGTTTCAAAGGACCTTCTGAAAGGGATTTATGGGTTTCTCATATTTTATTAAAATGTTCCTTTGTTGGTTTTTTTAATGTATTTTTTTTCCTTTTGGAGAAAAAAACCAAAACCAAACCAACCAACAAAACCCTCCACCTCTATGCCCACTGTTTTGGGAAGAGAGTTACAGGCTTTTTGTCTCCCATGACAAGGGAGAGAAAGCAACTTAGAACTGCCAGCTGCAGAGAGAAGCACTTGCCTCCACATACTTACCTGAGCCTGTTGGGAGTTGAAGGTAGAGAGCTGATGTAAACTCTTCACAACCTCCTTTGAGTCCTTTTGCAATTCTCTGGGCAGTTGTGACTTCTGAGTTAAATGTGGTTGTGCAGGGAGGGGTGGAGATTGGTGGCTGGTTAATGGATGCTCCCTGCCGGGCACTTACACTTACGGGCTGGACTGGACCATCTACTGGGAGGGTTGGCTCGAAACCGTGTTCCCTGCAGGCATGCTGAATGCTTAGTCAATTACCCATGATCTCTGCAGGCAGAGGGCACAGCACCCATGCCTTCTGGTTAGTGCCCAAAAGCCTTGTACCATGTACCTCAGCAGCACCTCAAATGTGGATCACCAGCTGCTTTCCCCTTTCTGGTGTCAATGCTTGGTCTGGTGTTGCTCACGAGCTTTGCTTGATTCGATTGTAAGACTCTTAATTTCCTCTTCAAAGACTAGCTGCTGCTGAAATTGATCTTGAAGGCAGCAGTAGTGGTGGTTTAATTCTTAACTCTGGCTAATGGAAGTCCTAACAAGCAGCCAGCACCTTAATACATTACTTAAAACTAAGCTGGGGGTAAGTGGGTGCAGCTGTTGTGCTCCTCTGACAGCAGCTGATGGCTCAGCTCTTAGCACACACTGTACAGCTCCCACAGCAGCATTCTCTCTTCATACTACTGGGGATCCTGAAACTGTAGACATCTGGATTTCCACAGTATTTCATAATCTTTGGAGAGGACCATGACTGTTGGTCTAAGTGGGGTTTTTTTAGCCATCCCTCACCCCCTCTTGCTGGCATATGGCGTTGGTAGCCCCTGACTTCTGTCCTTTTGTCCCTTTTCTCAAAGGCTTCTTGCTTAATTTTCCTGTTACCTGCTCACCTCTGGGCAGCTTTCTGAACAAATATTAAATGCAGTATTACAGATCTATAAGCTCTGCTGTCATCCTGTAAAGATGAGAAGATGGCACTCACCACCCGAGTCCTGATTTACAGGGTATAAAATACTAATTTCTCTTCACACAAGGGGTTTATTTCTGAGAGGCCACCTCAGTTGCTCAGCAGCCTTTCAGTTCACTCAAGGACCTCCTCAGGCTTTGAGGAAATGAACTATTTTTGCAGAGGGGCCTGAAACCTTTGTTCAACAAAAGTAGAGAACTCGGAACAAGAAGTCCTGTTGGCCACAGCTAATCAGCTCTCTGCATTAGCTCATGTAAATCCCCTGTGGAGAGAAATAGAAATATGTGTCAGTGCAGTTCATCTTACCCTGATGTAGGAATGTGCTAAGCAGAAGGAGGATAAATTTTAACTTTTCAGATGAGATAAAGGATACAAGTCTCTCCCCCTCCTTACCTGTAAAAAGAACTAGATAACCAGTTTCTACCTTGATCTTCAATGAAAACATTCAGACCTGGACTAGAGTACCCTGATGACACCTCTGCTGCTGAGAGCATCTCAGCTCGCAGCAGCCAGTGAAGGCTTGGTGACTTCCAGAGCCCTAGGCTGTCAGGCAGAGCTGCCCTGGCTCCCCTCAATTTGCTTCTGATGTCCTGGGAGTATCTGTCCAGGACAGTCACGTTCTGCCAATATTCCAGTGTTTTTTCTCCAGCTGGAGGCAGATCAGGACAGGCTGTGCAATGGATGCAGTACCAGGGACAGGGCTGCAGGTTCAGATCTCTGCCATGCATGGCTATAGCCCCTTGCTTTCCCTCCTCCATCTTTGGGGTGATGCACCATGCTGTGGTGATGAAAAGCCCACCCTTCATATCTAGAAGGGGTGGAAGCGGTGCCCTCTGCCTCATGAGTGGTTACAGTAATTTTATTTGTGGTGCCAAAAAGAAATGGAGATTAAAGATATGTCAGGGATGGGAGGGTTATACCTGCATTCAGAAGTCCCAGTCCATGGTGCTGGCAGTGTCATGTCCCTGCAGTGGACGGGACCAGTTTTCCTCTTCTCACCCTTTGGCTGCTTGCTTCCACCTTTCTGAGAGTGACAGACTCTGCCAGCACCTGTGTGTCACCAGGAGTGGGTGTTAGCTGCTCTTTGAACCACCCTTTCTGTCTCTTGCAGAAAGCTGGACTAGCCATTGACAAAAATATGCAGTTCAGAGTGTTGACTGGGTCTAGGCCACAAGAGAAACTTCAGCATCTTGGTGGCTATCCAGTACTCCCAGTGCAGATTCCCTGGGCACATGGGACCAGATGCCAGCTCACCCCTGTCAACCCTCATGCTCCATCCTGCAGGCTGGGCTCTGTAAGGAATATTGCCTCCCCTGGAGGGTGCAGAATGGCCCCTTGAGTGCCAGTTCTTTGCCAAGAACTACACTTAGAGCCTCCAGATCCCCATCAGTTTGGGGACCTTAAAGAAAGGTTGCAAACTGTTTACCTGTAGTGTGCAAGCAGAGATGTGCAAAGGGGTGGGAGGAGCAGCACAGGAGACAGCCACTTGCAGCATAACCAGTATGCATTGCTAGTGGGAGGAAAAAGTGTTAATTACTGCTGGTCTTAAGAACATGTTGCCCAGGTTGTGTTCACCTCATCTCTTCCTCAAAGGACACGAGACCTTTTGGTTGGCTGTGATTTGGAGAAAATGAGGGAGTTTTCTCTCTTCCCCTGCATGAGTGTGCATATGCAGGACACTTGGAAGAACCTACTTATGTGACAATAACCTTGTCTTTCTTGTTCAGTCTGGTGGTGGTTAGTGGTAGTGGAGCAGATATCAGCTGTTCAGCTGGAGAGGCATCTGACATGAAGTTTAGGAAATCCCTCCAGCTAAGCCAGCTAAAGAAGGCTGTGAGTGCTTGGCGTTCCTGCACCTGGCCAACCAGGCTGCCCGACACTGGGCAATCTCACTGCCACTGGGCCTGTCCTCCTTTGCTTCATTGCATGGAGATGAGAGCTGGTATTTTGTCAACTGTTGGAAGAAGAGGTGAAAGTGGTGGAGATTGAATCTGGTTCCTCCTGAAACTGTGAGCCTCTGAGATGCTGCTGAACTTCAGAGCAAGGTCTACTTCTGCTCTGCACCAGGCTTAGCTCTTGGGCAGAAGTTTCTAAGCCACTTGTGAGTCTTTTCCTAATGCTAAAAGTTAAAAAATATTTAAGTGAAAGTAGGAGAAGATCTATTTGTGGATGTACAGGTCAGCTTAGGTTGAAAATTCAAAGTAATGATCTGATGAGTGACCTTTTAACTGCACAGCTGCAGCTTAGGGTTATAAAAGTCCTTCTGCCACTCGAGCTGGAAACAGTCCCTGTGCCAGGCCCTGAACTGAGCTCTGGTCGTAAAAATCCTTCTGTGGGTCAGAGCAGACCTCTTACTTGCCTTGTACACATTTTTATATGTTATAAACACTGGTGCTATGTTGAACGTGCTTAATACATTAGATAGTGAAGCACGCTCTGACTCTACTGAAGAGATTTCTGTGCTTCAGCTGCTATTGACAGATGTGTTTCCTTGCTTGTCTTCTGATATGCCAGGAAAAAAATCAGTTTTACCGTTTTTAAAACTACACATTCTTTCTAGTATAAAAGGTTCCTTCCACCTTTTGCTGCTCTGGTTTCCCGGCAGACCTCTGGCATTCACTCTAGGGGAGAACCTGTAGGGAGCTGGGCACCTCTCTGGCCACTTAGGTTTGGCCAAGACAAATCTGTAACCTTGTCCATAACACTCTGTTCTCACTGTGTTGACTTTACATGTAATGCAAATGTGTTTCAGTTTGTGGGTGCCAGCTGGAGTTGGGTGACTCGAGGCTTCACAACACCTGAAGCTCACCTACCAGCAAAAGAGTCAAGAGGGATGGAGCTGTGATAATGGGATTTCATGGCTCGTCTCCAGGTGTGGTCATATTTTCTTCTAGGGCTTTTGTCCTGAAGAGCAAAGCCCATGTGGCTGTGGCCTGCGTTTGTGGGCAGGCTCTGTGTTTGCTTCCTTAGCAAGGGGGTTCACCGAACAGCTTTTTGTCTGGGCACTGCTGCCCTGCAGTGACAATGGGCAGCAGGTCTGGGCATTGCCAAGCTGTCCCGTCATCGAAGCAGCTCAGAATAGTCTAACCCGTAATGGTTTTGTGGAAAAATGTCAAAATCTTTTTTCTAACTTGAGAAAAACCTTTTGAGATGCTGTTGGTATTGCTAGGTAGACCTGTGTGCAGTGGCTCTGGGGTAACCACATCTAAGAGGAGCTTGATGGCTACAGGCTGTGCTCTGTTTTCACAGAACAGTGGGTGTTGTGGTTTGGGTCCCCTCAGTTCAGGAGGGCTGGGGAGCTGCTTGGAGGAGTCCAGCACAGAGCCACAAAGATGATTAAGGGAGTGGAACATCTCCTTTCTGAGGAGAGGCTGAGGAAGCTGGGTCTCTTTAGCTTGGAAGAGACTGAGGGGTGACCTCATTAATGTTTACAAATACTAAAAGGGCGAGTGTCAGGAGGACACAGCCAGGTTCTTCTCAGTGGTGTCTAATGGTAGGGCAAGGGGCGCAAGCTGCAGCATAGGAAGTTCCGCATAAACATGAGGAAATTTTTTTTTTTACTGTGAGGGTGACAAAGCACTGGGACAGGCTGCCCAGAGAGGTTGTGGAGTCTCCTTCTCTGGAGACATTCAAAACTTGCCTGGGTGCATTCCAATGGTCCAGGAGTTAGTATGATTTGAGCAAAACAGTGGGGCCTGGGCCTTGGAGAATTAGTGAAGGGTCGGGTTTTAATTTTGCATATTAAGAAAGAGATTGTCACTCTGGCTCATTGGTGGGAGATGGAGGGCATAGCAGCAGCTGGTGATAGAAGTGGAGATGGTATTGCCCAAGGGGCTTCTGGCCTGTGGCTTCTGGGACATGCTGTGACTTGGGGAGCTGGTGGACTTGAAAACTGACAGGCAGTAAAAGTCAGCTGCTGGAGACCTTGGTGTTCAACCCACAGTGTTTCCTGCACCCGAGGCGTTTCTCTTGTGTCTGCAGGCATTGCTCAACAGGCGTTGGTGAAACTTGCCATGGGAGCAACCGTCCGAGTGGTTGGCAAGGGGAGCAGTGGCCCCAGGGCCAAGCCCCAGCACGGGGGTGCTGGTGGGAGCCAGAGACATTCTGCCAGTCCTTGCATGCACAGGAGGAGCTCCTAAAAAGGAGGACGTAGAGGCTCTGGAGTATTCCCCAGCATGGAAGCAATAGGGCAGCCCCTTTGTCCTCCCCTCCCAGACCAGGAAGAGCGCTGCCGGCAGCTGCCAGGCCGCTGGGACGATCGCAGGTAGAGGTTTGCATCAGGAGGCTCCCGGCTGAGCAGCCGAAGACATCAGCTGGGGCGGAGGGCTCGGTGCCGGGACACAAAGACTCCTGGCTGCTATTGTTCCTGGAGCTCGGTGCAGCACAAGGTGCCGGCGAGGAGGAAAGCGTGGGCTGGGTCGGCATCTCCCGCAAGCCGCGACATGGCGAGGAAGGGGACGCGTCGCCGGTATCCGCCCGGGCATTTAGTGCGGGGGCAGGAGGGCTGATCCCTCCGTCGGTGTCTCCATTTTCTGTCTCGCCTGTCAGGGATACACTCGGATGGCAGAGCCCTGCTTGGCGGCCCGGGGAGGGAGGTGGAGTCTGCCCGTCCCCCGCCCTCCCTCCCGCCATTGTCGGCGGCGCGGCGGCACCTGCCGGGGCCGGGGATGCTCCTGCCTTTGGCGGAGCGCGGAGGCTGCCGCAGTCCGGGTGCCTCGGGGATGCTCCTGCCCTTGGCGGAGTGCGGAGGCTGCCACAGTCCCGGCGCCCCGGGTGCGGAGCTGCTGCCGGCAGCAGCAGAGGGCCGGAGGAAGGAGATGCTGCTTGTGCCTGCCCGGCCCGGCTGCAGCCTTGGGAAATGAACATGAGTCTGCCAGGCCGTGTCTCCTGCTCCATGCTCAACTGCTTTGTAAGTGCTACTTTTTTCCCCCCCTTCCTCTCCTCCCTGCAAGCGGGGCTGTAAGCCAGCTTCTCTCTCTAGCTCCCATGCTGAGCCGGCTGCCCCAGATCCGGCCTGTCCTTGAGGCCAGGCTGCGTGGGGATCCTCCTGCCCTGGATCCACCCGGCCTGGAGTGCAGCCCTGCAAAAGGGGGTCCCCTTCCCCTCCCTCCCCCACGCAGCCAAAGGATGCCGTGACCTCTGTCGCTGCTGTGCTGCTGCCCTGCCCAGGCCCAAGGGCACGACAGCCCCCAGCACCCTGGGTTGGGTCAGGCAGAAGGCCCCAGCGAGCATGCCGTGCCATGCAGGCTCTGGCTGGTCCTTGCCTGAAGCTGGAAAATTGCTATATGAGAGCAGCTGACCCCAGGGGAGCTCTGCGCTCCTGCCATGGCTGCCTTGTGCAAGGCAGGGGTGTGCAGGACCTCTCCTGTGCTGATGCTGCCAAGATGGGTTGTAGTGGGAGGGGTCCTAATCTCTGCATCTTTTACACCTTTGGGGAAAGGAGTTGTTCTTGCTCAGAGGAGTTCTGATGCCCCTTCCTGCAGAAAGACCCCCAGAAGGACATGTGGCCAAACAGGCTCTGAGGGCTTCAGAAGATGTCTGGCTTGTAAAGACAGCAGGGTCCTGAGCCCTCCACCCTGCTGGTGCGCCGGGACAGGGCTGTGGCAGGAGGAGATGCTCAGCCTCCTGCCCATCCCATGCTGCAGGCAAGGAGGGACTCAAGGACACCCAGGCAGTGGGGAGCTCAGGCTGCCCTGTTCCAGTTTCTGCTTCTCACTGGGATTTCTTCACGAGCTGCAAAGTGGCGATGGGAGAAGAGGGTATCTCAGCTCCCACACCAGCACACAGGCACACACCTTTCCTTTGTGCTCTCCTGGGCTAGCACCTCAGTATCAGGGTGAGCTGCTGGCCACAGAAGCCCCTGAGCCCCCCCGAGGTCTCCAGTAAACGGTGGCTTCTGGAGCACGGGCTGTGTCCCTGGCAGCCTTCATGCAGGGACCTGGTGAGTGGGCGAGGAGGGGCAGTGCCTTTGCCTCCAGCTGGGGTTGATGCAGAGTTTTATGCTACGAACAGTGTGTGCACAGGTACATCTGCACCCAGGGAGGAGACAGGCTGAGTGGGATCTGGCTGCCCCTGCTCTGCTGTCTGGGGGGAGTGCTTCAGGTACCTGTGTGTGCTGAGGCTTGTTGCTTTCAGCAACGTAAATATAACTGAGCAAAAACAGTCTAGGTTCTCATTTCTTCAGATCAAAATTTGGTGTTCTGGCTCAGATGACTAAACCAAAAAGATACTTAATTTTGAAAGTGTATTTCCTAATAAATGCTGCAGCCTAGAGGAGCTGTAGTTAAAAAGCAAGAGGCATTCTGAAGAAAACAGTCCCACACTGAATAGCTGTGGAATTAACACCATCCTGGGCTCCCAGAAGATGAGCATACTCAGCTGAATGTCTGGATGCTGCTCATTCATGTAGCCCGTCAGTGGCTTGGTAGACTGTGGGGCAAGTTGGTCAAAATGAGAACAAAGATGTAGTGAGTGACTGAAGATTCACAAGTCCCAGGCTGAGACACTCCCTCCACTTCTTCAGGGATGCCATGTCCAGGCTCCGTGACCACTTCTCTGAGGCTTCCATGGGCTTACTAGTGTTTGCATCTGAGCAGGTTAGACATGTTCAGCTGCCTTGAGGACAAATGCCCTGCTTGGGTGCTGCCACCAATGTGTTGTGAATTTCCTGTACTGAGAAGCTGTTGTTACATGGTTACATTTCACACTTGTGTACTCTCTTCAAAAAGCTTTAGGTTCCTCTAAGATTTCTTTGGGCTAACAGTGAAAATGAAAACTCTCAAAAGAAAGTAGTCCTTAAGAACATAAGAAGGGGAAGGGTAGGCAAAAGCTGAGATGGAAACTGTGTTGTGGTGTTTCTTCTGTGGTGCCACAGTGAAGGTAATGGGGTAACATTTGAGGTGACAGATTACTGTCACATCAGTCCAAGATCCTGTGCATGCTTGAGGTGTTTCTGCTTGGCTTTCTAAATACCACACAGTTGGTAGAGATGGGACTTGGAGACCTGCCTCGAGCTTTCACTGGGCTGTGGGTATTCTGCAACAGCCAGAGGAACTGCTGGGGTCCTGCAATGCAGAATATGGTCCCGCAGCAGAACAGGCGTTTCCATGCGCAGGTCCAGGGGATCTCCAAGATATTGGAGTGCTGAGAGTATCCAACAGCTTAGATTTTTGTTTTTTCATAACATTTGCTGGCTGGGGCCTGTCTCAATGTTTGCTTTGTTTGCAACACAGGGTGAGGAAGGCCCACCCAGTTTGGAGTATATCCAGGCCAAGGACTTGTTCCCCCCGAAAGAGCTTGTAAAGGAGGAAGAGTCACTGCAGGTAAGGAAGTAAGAAAACCAAAACCATCCACTTTGGGCTGTGGCAGGCTTGACTCTGGTGGTGTGAAACCTGAGAGCAGTTCTCCAGCCTGGGATGTGTTCTGGAGACTGCAGACTGGCCAGGACTGAGGTCACATTCAGACCGTCGAGTCCTTCTGCGTGCGTGGAGGCTGCTGAGGGCAGTTGTGTGCCCTGGCCCTGCCTCCCCAGCCCCACCGAGACTGCCATTTGTACAGCATCACATCTGCTGCTTGGAAATATGGCTGAAGCATGATGCAATGCAGAGCAGTCCTGGGTATTCCCTGTCCTCTGCCTGTGCTGACAGAAATCGTGACGCTGCCTACATAGCTCTGTGTGGCAGGTAGATGCTGTGTGGGACAGGTCATGTATCAGGGCTAGGCTGTGCTCTGTGCAGCCATGGCATGCAACTGCAATGGTTGATCCGGCCCCAATATACGTTGCTCCTGGCATTTCCCTGCTGCAAAGCTATTGGGAAGAGAAATCTCCATGAGGTGCCAGCCTCCTGCTGCAAAAGGCCCTTGAAAGAGACCCAGGCACTGCTGCTGCTGTGCAGCAAGGGCAGTGTTCTGAACGGCCGGAGCCAAAGCCTCCTGGGGTTTATTGCTTCACCTTGTCCCAGTGCTCATTATCCTCCTCCTATGTCTGGAGCCTCATGCTGAATGTATCCACTTCTGCAGTATTTGTGTTTGTTCTGTGATTGGCATCATCTTAGTAAATGGTGCTGATAAAAACAAGGGCTGAAATGTGGCAACAGGAGGTTTGACTTGAGAGAGCAAACATGGGCTGAGGAGGTGCACAGGGTCAAGGCTGCAGGGCTGTGGCCTTTGAGAGGTGAAGCTGCTGGGATGACTCTGAGCTGAGACCACCTGGAGAAGAGCAGAATCTGCTTTAATCTTCTGTGTGGAGGACCATAAAGTTCACCCTTTGCATTCCATAAATTATTCTCTTAGTGTAAAGTGAAGCTGTATTCAGGCACATGTCATTTTATTCCAGGATTTCCTTCTGTCAGTTCTTGCAGTTTTACCATCCCCTTTCTAATCTGTCTCCCTTCTGTTGCTGTGTGAAAGAGCTGCGTAAGCAGAAAAAACACATGCCAACTAAAAACAGATCTGCAAGTGTGTATAAATACACTACAGAAATAAAGAGTATATTATTTTAATGTCAAATAATAAACATTCTAAGATTTTTCAGACAGATGCCAGTCTAAGGTTGTTATTTTTTCACAAGTAACTTCAGAAGAAGTTGTCAGTGCAATTGTCACTTGCACATGAGGCCTGATATCCAGGAAATTAAAATTTTAGGCAGAGTATACCCAAGCCATAGAAACAGCTTAGAAATAAAGGTGGTCTGACTTGTACTAATTATAGTGCAATTGTTTCATCAGATATCCTGTCTGGTAAGTAAAGAGCTCTGGCTGAAATGATAAATCTTCATGACATTTTTGCATAATTGGTTACCAACATCACCTGGTGTAGGTGGCATTCAGGAATCTACTTAGCTAAGGAAACAGGAGCCTGGTGAATTTTAGGCTGGTCTGCTGCCTTTATTTTTTTTTATTTTTTTTTTTAAATGCAAAAAAAAAAAGTCAGACTTGGCCATCTGCCAGGATCCTGTGCTTTAAAAATAGCTATGGTGTGTCTAGGCTCCCAGGGAGAACCAGAAACACTCTTGCTTATCTGGATTTTTTGTTTTTGTTTTTTTTTTTTTTTTAAATTTCTAATACAGGTAACTTAATCCTCAGTTGTACAAATAACTGTACATAGAGATTCTCTTGCAACCTTCTCAGCACAAGTTGGGCAAAGCTTCGATTCATTTGCTTACCTGGATTGGTACCATTGAGTCTCACAGTGCTGCTAAGAGCCTCCTTCAGTTAGATGACACAGCAGAATCATGTATGTGACACTCTGCCTTGGGACAGAGGACTCTGATCATACCAGGCTCTGGCTGGAGCTCTGCGGAACACTCCCCAGCTCACATCCAGGGTGTGCCTGAGGTTGTCTCCTTTATCATGTTACTTGCACCAGGGCTGCATTTCACCTCTCCAGAAAGCAGCCCACAGTTGGAGTACATAGCATTTGTGGTTACAGCTCTCCTCCATGAGTAATTATCCTTCAGGAGGTGCACAGTGGCTTCTGAGGCATCCTTGGAAGAACATCCATCTCATGGGGCTGAGCAGTGGGTACCTCTGCTGTTTGGTGCTGCTGCTCTGCTCCCAGTGCATGACAAGGACGCTGCTGTGGATGATCTCCCACAGGAGATGCACTGTGGAGGCAGTAGGAGGGGTGACTCTTGGCATTTATGGTGCACAAAGTACTTTGTGTTGTCTTGAATCAGTGATGTTTTCCTTCCAGGTGCCATTCAGTGTGTTGCAAGGTGAGGGAGTGGAGTATCTTGGCCATGCAAATGATGCTGTGATTGCTATCTCCAACTACCGGCTCCATATCAAATTCAAGGATTCTGTGATCAATGTAAGTCTGGATCTGCCTCTTCCTGCTGCCTGAACCATAATCTCTCACAGTATTTCTTGGGGGGGGACAGGAAACATATGGGTGACAGAGCACTGGAGCAGGCTGCCCAGAGAGGTTGTGGAGTTTCCTTCTCTGGAGACATTCCAAACCCACCTGGATGCATTCCTGTGTGATGTGCTCTAGGTGATCCTGCTCTGGCAGGGGGGGTTGGACTGGATGATCTTTTGAGGTCCCTTCCAACCCCCCAAGATTCTGTGATTCTGTGAAAGGCATAAACCATGTCTGTGGTCCGTGGTGTGGAAACTGTGCCTATGGAAGGATGCCAAGCCTGATACTGTTTCTAGTTACTGCTGGTCATGCAGTTGCTGTTCTGCTCTGTTTTGGTGTGTGGATGGAATTTTCCTTTGGATACTAATTAGGGCTTTTTTTTTTTTTCTTTGCTGTGCCCTTTAAATTCAAGCATTACAGTTGACAGTTCTAAGACTGTTAAGGTCTCTTGCAGGTTAGCTTTAGTGAGACTTCTCCCACCTGGAGACCAGCAACTGTGAGTCAGACAGTGGGAGCCTGAGGCTTTCTCTCACTGTCTTCACTTGCATCTTGCATGGCAGCTTTTGTTTGGCTCAGTCACCTGTGCTTGTCTGGATGCAATGTAGTCAGTAACTGGCCCCAGGTGGGAGACAACTCATGGACAGAGTAGAGATCAGAATAGTCATTGCTGAAGGAGACTCTGCTGAGTCATGAAGCTTCCTAAACCTTGGGGTAGGTTTGTAGTTTATCGACAAACACAAGTTTTTAGTTCAGTTGTGACTGTGCATGATGGGCCTACAGGCAAGGCTGCTACATCTGCTATGTTATGTGGTGTGCCTTGTTCATGCCCTACATCTGTCCCCCACAGGTGCCTTTGAGGATGATGGAAAGTGTGGAGTGTCGGGATATGTTCCAGCTTCACATCATCTGCAAGGACTCCAAAGTGATCAGGTACCCATTTCATTGCTATGCTGTAGATGTCCCTGCATGATAGTTGCTGTGATCAGCTCTGGTGTCTCCCTCCATGCTGCTGTTGGAATTAAGCTGTTCATGGTCAAGGTTACTAAGACTTGGTGCTCTGTTCCTTTTCCTGGTTAAGTGGAACAGAGCTCCCTGTCTGTGCATCTCAGCTGGATGGATGTACCCACTGAGGATGGTTTGCATTTGGGTTTGTAGGTGCCATTTTTCCACCTTTAAGCAGTGCCAGGAGTGGCTAAAGAGGCTGACTCGAGCCATTGCCCGACCTGCTAAGCCTGAGGACCTCTTTGCGTTTGCCTACCATGCGTGGTGCTTGGGAGTCTGTGTTGATGAGGAGGATCAACATGCACATCTCTGCCGTCCAGGTAAGCTCCTGGCCTGCTTTCTGGCTGCTCTTCTCTCTAGAAGTACTGCAATGCACTTTGAATTGTTGTCCAGAAACTGATGTCTGACTGTGTCTTAAGCTCTGCTGTAGCCATAGCCCAAGTTCATCTTGCAGAGCAGCATCTTGTGCCTGGCCTAGAGATCCAGCTGACAGCCAGATGGGGCTGGATAGCAAGCACAGTACATGGAATAATAGTAATAAGTACAATAAGGAGCATTCTGAACCAGCAACATATAAGCAGATTTTCCCTTTCTCCTTGTGAATGAAGAAAACATTTCATACATTAATACTCTTATTATGATAGAGAGCTCAAGCAGTCTTGTTCCTGGATGGTAAACATTATCAGCTTTGAGACAGCATAATTAATGTAAGTCCATCTGCATCTCTTCTCTAATACTGCTGTGACCTTCCCATGATCAGGTCTGTAGAGGTGTCTGGCTCATCCTTACACAGGCACAAATGAAATCTTTGAATCCATAAAGAGAAAACAGGAGCTGGGTTGGTGCCCTTGCGTGGATTGTAAGTTTCACTTCTCTGGGAACACAAGGTTCATTTGCAGTTGCTTTGTCTTTTAACAGCTTCAGCATGAATAAAAGGGAATTAAAATGAGTGACAAGCCTGGCTTTAGATTTAAAAATGTGCTGGTATTAGAGGAGAGAAGCAATAGGTTGACAAATACAAACACAAGTTGGGATGGAGGAATTGAGTTGAATAGTGTAGCTGAAAGAGATAGCAAAAGGAAACTGATAGAGGAAAGGTGAACTACGTGTTCTTATGCTGTCCCAGACACCAGCAATTAGGAGATATTTGCTGTCTCTCCTTTGGGAAAAGTGTTATTCTCTAATATAAATAAACTTACCTGTAGAAATTGTTTCTGCAGACAATGAATGACGTTAAGAGCTTTGAAGTATTTACTAACAACATTTGACACTCAAGCAACAAAGACATCCAGGATTTGTAAGGCAAGGCTAAAACATAAGAGAGCAACCCCTGAGACAGCCTCTGAGAGAGCAGTCTGGATGAAGGAACTGCTTGGGGTGGATGCTCAGTGCTCCTCTGCCATGGGGTTTCTGACAGCCACTTTGGAAGCTGTGCCTGTCAGAAGGGCAAATTAACCCCCCCACTCCACATTGAGGTAGGAAGGCCATTTCCATGCCACTCTGTGCCCTCAGACTTAAAGGTTATCTGACTTGACAAAACAAGCAGAGGAAACCCCATGAGGGACAAATCTTTTTGGCTTCTGAAGCATCATCCCTGCTATCCAGCTGTCCTGTAGTTTCTCTCTAGCCTCTGATAGTTGCTATGGAGCTGCCACATGTTCAGTTTTCACCAGTTCTGAGTAGCTGTAATTCCCTGTGCTCTGCTCTTCCAGGAGACCATGTGAGATACCGATTTGAGATGGAGCTGGTGAGGATGGGCTTTGACTTGCAGAATGTCTGGCGCGTCTCTGACATCAACAACAATTACAAGTGAGTGGTTCACCACCAGGTTCTCCCCCCTCTCCTCTTTCCTTACCTTCTTCCCTTTGCAGTCCCTCTGCAGAGCAGTGGGATGAGTCAGACACCAGGTAATCCTCCTTCCTGGCCCTGACAACCCTCAGGCAGATCAGCATATGAGCCAGATCCCTTCTTTCTGCTTTCTTCATTGTGGAGTTGAGAAATAGAGCCCAAACAGCAGAGCCAGCAGCAATTGTAAATGCTGACAATGTTAGTTTATAATGTGGTGACCATAATTCATTCCTGAAAACATTCTGGGGTCTTGCAGGCACTGTCGATTGTAGAGTTGCCTTTCTTGTCAGTCACAGAATCACAGAATCATCCTAGTTGGAAAGGACTTTGAAGATCATCAAGTTCAACCATAACCTAAATCCACCCACCATAACCTAATCTATCCATTCAGTGCTTAAATCATGTCCCTAAGCACCACATCTAGATTTCTTTGAAACACTTCCAGGGATGGTGACTCCACCACCTGCCTGGGCAGCCTGTTCCACTGTCCAACCACTCTTTCAGTAAAGAAATTCTTTCTAATATCCAGTCTAAACCTCCCCTGGTGCAACTTCAGGCCATTTCCTCTCGTCCTGTCATTATTCACTGGAGAGAAGAGGCCAACTCCCACCTCCCTACAACCTCCTTTCAGGTAGTTGTAGAGAGCAATGGGGTCTCCCCACAGCCTCCTCTTCTTCAAACTAAACAATCTCAGTTCCCTCAGCCTCTCCTCATAGGAATTGTTCTCCAGACCTTTCACCAGCCTGGTAGCTCTTCTCTGGACACGCTCCAGCAACTCGACCTCCTTCTTGTAGTGAGGGACCCAGACCTGGACACAGTGCTTGAGGTGCAGCCTCACCAATGCCCAGTACAGGGGCACAATCACCTCTCTGCTCCTGCTGGCCACACCACTCCTGATGCAGACCAGGTTGCTGTTGGCCTTCCTGGCCACCTGGGCACACTGCTGGCTCATGTTAAGTCAGCTGTCAACCAGCACCCCCAGGTCCCTGTCCACAATGCAAGCTTTCCAGCCACAGTCATTCTCTCTAAAATGCTCACATTGTTTGAAAAGAAAGGACAAAGTTTTCATCAAGTCAGATAGCTCTTCAGCTCTGCTGAGAAACTTGGGGCAAGCCAGGATAAGTGAGGGCTGTCAGGATGCTCAGAAGTCTGGGGAATGAGTGAGGCTTGTTCAGTCTGTTACAGAAATGGCTCAAGGGTGACCGACTTGCAGCCTACAGCTGTTGGAAGGGCAGTTACAAAACTGATGGACCGAAACTTTTCCAACAGTGGCAGATAGTCGAACAATGGGCAACAGCCACAAGTTGCAACTTGGGAGGTTCAAACTGGATATGGAAGGGTGACTCCCTAGAGAGGTGGGAGCTCCTCATCATTACAGCATTTTAAGTCTCAGATGATTTAGTGTTGGGGGTCATCACCTGTGAGCAGGAAGTTGGAGTGGAGATGTCTAGAAGGTCTTTCCCACCTGCACATCAGTGATACCAGCCTGTTTTCTATTCCTGGAGAAGACCACAGGAGCTCCTGGAGAAGCGCTTCAGCATTCTTTGCAGCAGGTGGCATTAAGCCAACAGGATTTTGCTAGGCTTTGACAGATGTATTCATTTCTCCATTTCCTATAATCTTTCTGTAACAAGTGATTTCCTTCAGTCTTTTGTCTGTCTCAGCCAGTAGAGTCATCCCCATCACCTGTATATCGAAGAGCTCCAGGTCTCCTGTTCCTTGTGGAGACCATAAGCAGCCCTGGGCACACCAACCTGGGGGACACCAGTGGACTTCTGCAGTTTTTTCTGTCCTCCTCTCTCTTCCCCAGGAGTCTAGGCAGCAAGCACTAGTTTTGAGGTTTGATTTACAGTTTCTGCTTGGCCAGACTGACCACATCATTGCTTTTGGACCGTTCACATTATTTTGATGGTATTTACACAGTTTGTCCAAGACTAAAAAAAAATAAAAAATTAAATCATTTTCTTGAACTGCTGAGTTTTGGAGTGTCCAACCTGTAGGTCCCTGCCTGAAGTAGAATCTCTGCACATCTTTGAGAGCAGTCAGGCTTTCTCTGCTGCTAGATTTTGAGATGTGGTGGTTCCCTGTGACTAAAGAAAGTTCAGCTTAGGTTGACCATCTGTGGTTCAGTTCCTGGCCAGTAATACACAGCGATTAGTCTAAAGAGAAATGTTTTATTTGCGACCAAACCAAGAAGGAAAGTACTTGAAACAAACCTCAGCCTGCTGGATGCAGATCTGGCTTTACTTTCTTCAATCTGCTGAGTTCCTACCTGGGGATCCTGGCAGGTTGCAGCTTCCTGCAGACATCAGGAGATCTCAAGAGTGGTATCATTTGGTTGTGCAACTCAGAAACCAGTTCTCTCTTGCTGCTTTGGGGAGTGTCTTTAAATCCTGCTTCGGCTTTTGATCATCACCACCTGCCTCTACTCACGGGAATCTGGTTACTTTTTAACTGTTTATAGTGCTTTTATCTTTTATTTCCCAGCATTGGCAAAGCAGTGTTGTTAGAGACAGGATAGTCCAAGGTAATGGCTTTGTTAATTGTCTTTCAAGTCTGTTCTGAGATGCCCTTATCTGGAAACTTTTATATTCCTGGCAACACTCATCATAAAATTAGAACAATACCATAGCCACTTCTTTGCTCTTGATAGAAGTATACTCTTTCAGCATACAATGATAATAACATTATTACACATGGCATACTCACTTTTGGTGATCTCTAGACCCAGAATTCTGGCATTCCCGTGCTGCCCGAGATAGGAGTTGTTTCATATCAGCCTTAACACTGGTGGGTTTGCTGCACGGGTAGTTCCTCCAAAAAGGAAAGAAACTCTCACCTTTCCTTCAGTGTTGATGCTTGTTTTCAGCTTTGACCTTTGACAAGTGTGGTTTTATTTTTAACTTTATAAGGAAAAAAACTGTCTGGAGTTCCTGGTTTAGGCAGTTGATGTTTCTTACTTGTTTCTGTGAGTGCTCTTAATTGTCTTCTTTTGTTACAGTTCCCTACCAATTTTAATACTACTTTTTGCTCTCATGGGAAAGGTGATAATCAGTGTTCTTGCTTGTATTTGCCATGTGTAGGTAGACAGTAGGTCTACCAAGGCCCGTTAGGGATAAACCCCATGATTTTGCACTCTGTGAGAGAGAATCTCTTCCACTGAACTGGCTGTTACCATTGTGGTGAGAAGACTGCCTGTTGGTGCAGCTTGTGCCACTGAGTGTGTTTGTGTTGTTATAGGCCACTTTTTTTCTGGGATCAAACCTCACTCTTTCAAAAATGTTTCATACTGTGTTCTGGTTCAACGTGGTCTCAGGTGTTTCAGGCCAGCCCTCTGTGACCACGTCTCTTCACTGTTCACCCCTTTTCCATAAGTGCTACCTGAGTCTATTGCACAACCCAGGGACAAGTGTGGATCCCCTTAGGATTCCCTTTCTTGTGAAAAACGACAACAGAAGTTCTGTCCTGTTTATCTTTTCAAGAGTTACTGTTTGATAGGAGGAGCTTGCTTCAAGCCTTTGGTGAGCAACAGGTAGAAAACCACACACAAAAACATTTAAAAAAACCCCCTTCTGAAAATCCAAATCCAGTCAGCCTCATGAGCTGTACCTGCTCATTCAGTGATCATAGAATCATAGAATCACAGGGGTTGGAAGGGACCTCTGAAGATCATCAAGTCCAACCCCCCTGCAGCAGCAGGAACACCCAGGGCAGATCACACAGGAACACATCCAGGTGGGTCTTGAAAGTCTCCAGAGAAGGAGACTCCACAACCTCTCTGGGCAGCCTGTCCCAGGGCTCTGTCACCCTCACAGGAAAGAAGTTTTCCCTCATGTTGAGGTGGAACTTCCTGTGTTGTAACTTGGTGCTGTTTCCCCTCATCCTGTCACAGGCACCACTGAACAGAGACTGGCCCATTCTTGACACTCACCCTTCGAAGGTGGATGGTCCTCAAGGACCCCAAGGTCCTTCTCCATGGGGCTGCTTCCTAGCAGGTCAACCCCTAATCTCTATCAGTGCATGGTGTTTTTCCTGCCCAGGTGCAGGACTCTACTCTATTCTTGTTGAACTTTGCTGCCAGCAAACTTTACACAGGTGGTGTGTGAGCTCCCTCCACAGAAGCTGTGTTGACCCTTCCCAAGTGCACCTTCTCTATCCTTGCACCAACTGGAACAGCCAGTTGCTTTGCACAGAAGTCAGACTGAAGTGGTTTCCCATGTTTTCACCCCGGAGACCTTTCTGCAAAATTGATCCTGTGTTTGCCACCTTTCATTCCTCTGGCACCCAAGCCAATGTAAACAATAGCTTACACCCCTTGGTTAATCATTCACCTGGTGCACATTTGGGTTGCTACAGAAATGCTGAGTGTCATCTAGTCCTGGTGACTAGATACTCCTTGTTCCCAGCAGATTGTTCTACATCTTCCCCTGCAGAAGTCTCCATGTTAAGCTCTTCTTGTGCCTTGTCCCTTGTAAAGCAAGATTAGTTCTGGGAGCTTCTCTGTGCACTTTTCTGGTGAGGACCAACACAAAGAGTGTTGTTTTTCTGCAGTGATCTTGCTGATCTGTCAGACCTTCAGATTTGTTTGCAGGCTGATACTTCCAAGGTGTTGGAAAAAGATCTTCGGAGCTTTAATCTTTTAACAGGTCATTTCTCAAAAACTGCACTACGTGTCTCCTTTTTACTGATGGTTGGTTGGTTTGTTTGTTAGTTTTTCATTTAGGTGCACGGTTAGCGACTCTCAGATTTGTGTCCTTTGGAAACATTTCCCCTCTTTGAAGGATGTCCTTTTAATTCTAAAAATCCTTATTTTGCTCACTGTTTAACTCTGCTGGCTCTTTCTGATCCTTTTGATGCATTTATGTTAATAGCATGTTTAAATAACCATCATATCATCTGCAGGATTCCCCTGCTCCCCTGTTCTGGAGCTCATTGTTATTGTCATGGGAGGCTTATCCCCTTTAAAAATACTGTTGAATTCTACTGTGTGATTTAATACAGTAACAAAGTTATTTTTTCAGTTACTCTATTTTGTAACAGCTTCGGACCAAAGAAAGAGTTCTGTACTTTTGTATTACTTCTCTGGTAGCACCAAGAAGCAGCTGATGGTATCTAACTGTCACCTTTGTCTCATGTATTATTGTGGTGCTTATGCATGCTTTGTGGAAGCAGCACAAGTTTCCCATGGCAATTTCTGCCCTTGCAGCCCTTCTGCATGTATCTTCCAGCCTCTCTTGGATGTTGGTACTGTTGCTCTGGTGGTTGGTAGTGTATCTCCAATGCTATCCTGTTTCTCTTTAGGCTTGGGGTTTGGATCCATGCACATTCTGAATTGCTTGTTGGTGCTGGTAACTCTTAGCCTTACACTTTTTTTACCTTCACATTTTCCTGGAACATGCCACACTTCATTCACTAGCTCAACCTGTTTCAGTCTTCCTTCAAAGCTTGTACTCTGAAATGTAGGGTGCCACTAGTAATGTTCCTTGTATCAAGTTTCTAAGATGCTGTTAAGTAAACATACCCAGTTATTCTGGCTTTTCAGCTCCTCTACTTTATTTTTTTGAATTCTAGCCTAGAAGTCTGTTGGTCTTGACCTCACAGCCTGTTTTAATGTGCCCTGCTTAAATCTGGCTTAACTTCTTGAGGCTGTCCTGTTTCCTACCTGAATTTTATTGAATTCTGTCTTACTGTTTTACGAAGGCTACAAAGGTTTAATGACTTAACTCTTAGATATGCTCCTGAACCTGTCCTGTACTGACTCTTCCTAATTTTTAGTAGGACATCTCCTTTAATGTTTCATCTCGTGCCTGGGAACTGATTCTGTTCTCATTTCAATGAAGCCCATTCTTCTTGTATAGACTCAGATATTCCACAAGTTCTTCCAGATTTTAATAGGTGCCAACCCTCTTCCACATACCTTTATTCTCTGTCACACTTCAATACTTCTCTAATTCCCTGACCAGCTTTGCACATGGAATCTTAGGCATTTCAGAGATGTCCAAGACTAGACATCCTACCACAGTTGTCCTGGTCTTCAGCTTCTCACCTGACAGCTTTAATTTTGCTTCCTGGAGTCTCCTTCTGCACCCTCATGTTTTCATTGCAACTTGGCCCTCTGCCTTGGGCTTTCTGAGGAGCTGTCTGGACACCATGTGAAGTGCCATCTTCTGACATGGCAGGCAAGCCCACCCTAGCATCACGAACTAAATAGTACTAAGCACTGTCATCTCTGTCACGATCAAGGGGAGAGCCTGGGTTCAGGGGAACACCAGGCCAGCCTCTGGAGCTTGCTGGCTGGATAGTTTCACCCCCATCAGTTTGCTTCCTATCTGCCCTGCAACATTCCTTCTAAATGATGTGGGTTATGGCCTAGAGCTGAAGCTGTCCTTTGATGCTCCTTGTGTGTGGGGCTTTGTCTGCCTGAGCTGCCAGAGCTCAGCTGGTCCAGCCTCCAGGCAGTGCTTTGTCTCTGCAGCCTGTGACCTGCCCTGTGTGCAGCCCTGCACTGGGAGTGGCAGGACAGTACCTGCAGTCACCAGGAAGCCCCTGTGCTCCTGGATTTTTTTACCTGTGCTTCATTTTACTCATATTGCTGTCTCCCCTTCTCCCCAGCACACTGTTTGGCTTTCCCACTCTTTCCCTTGGCTCCTCTCTTGCCCTTCTGTTAAAGTACTTGCAGGTGGGTTTTTAATATTTTTCTTGGTACTTAAGCATTCACAGTCTTGTTGATTCTTCCCATTTTCCCCACTCCCCACCAGCTGAATTTCTATTTCATCCAAACTGCTTAACACTTTGTTTCCCTTGGATGTGGGACTCCTTTGGTACTGCAGCTCTGCTCATTGAAGAGTCAGGTGCCCCTGCTATTAGCTGTGAGTTTCTTCCCCAGGGGACTAATTGGAAGGGATCACAGGATCACCACTGCTATCTTTCTGGGCAGAGTTCATAAAATGCCAGGTTGGAAGGGACCTCAAGAATCATCTGGTCCAACCTCCTTAGGTAGGAGCACTGTTTAGATGAGATGGCCCAGCACCTTGTCAAGCCGACTTTTAAAAGTGTCCAGTGTTGTGGAATCCACCACTTCCCTGGGGAGATTATTCCAATGTCCCACTGTTCTCATAGTGAAAAATTTTCTTCTGGTGTCCAGTTGACATTGGAGTAACTTGCACCCATAACCCCTTGTGAGAGACGGACTCCATAATGGCCTTTAATCCAGCGACATTTACTGACCAGTCCTGGTGATGTACTCCCTGGGTCTTCTTGTAAAAAGGGAGTCTTCATCTTCTTGGGAGCCACCCTTTTAGTGCTGGAACATGTCAATAAGGTCTCCCCTGAACCTTCTTTCCCCCAGGCTGAAATAACCCAGTTCTCTCAGCCTGTCCTCCCATGGCAGGCTTCCCAGTCCTTGGATCATCTTTGTGGCCCTTCTCTGGACCCTCTCTAGCCTGCCTGCAACTTTTTTGTACAGCATGGACCAGACCTGAACACAGTATTCCAGGGGTGGCCTGACAAGTGCTGAGTAAAGTGGGATGATGACTTCTTTATCTTTGCTGTTGATGCCCTAGTTGATGCAGCCCAGCATCCTGTTGTCTTTCTTTGCTGCTGCAGCTCACTTCACTCATACTGAGCTTGTTGTCCACCAGGACCTGCAGATCCCTTTCCACAGTGCTATAAGAGTTCCTTGCTTAGAAATGTGTAAAGCTTATCAGTGGAGACCCATTTTCTGGTCATAAAGTAGCAGATTATCATGTCCTAGAAGCTGTGTGTGTTTCTGGGCTTGCAAGTGCTGCAAGAAAACCAAACCCCCTCTTAAATTAAGGACTGTTCCCCTAAACCCTCATTTGAATCCAGAGAATGTTCCAAAGGCACTGTTGGGAAGTACTGGGGTACTCAGTATGGGCCTGAGGTGAAAGGAGGTTGTCTCTCTCAGCTCATTCCTGACAGCATTTTTTGGGTCACTTTTCCCATGTTTCGACTGTACTGGGACAGATATGAAGAGGAGGAGACTAAGTCCTGCATGCTGAGCTTGGGGAAATGTGAGATGCTCCTGCCTTCTCATTGTACAGCTTCTCTGGTGCAGATTTTTGATGGCCAAGTCCTCATCTTGCCTTCATGCTTTCTTTTTTCCAGGCTTTGTTCCAGTTATCCCCAGAAGCTGCTGGTCCCTGTCTGGATCACTGATAAGGAGCTGGAGAACGTGGCTTCGTTTAGATCGTGGAAGAGGATCCCTGTGGTGGTGTACAGGTAACCCCAAAACCAGAGCCACGCTCTCCCCGGACCCACGGCAGCTGCCCCTCTCCTAGCTGGCGTGGGCAGGGGGCTGTGAAGCCAGGCTAGCAGAGCACGGGCTGTGGAGCCAGGGGGGAGAGCAAGAGCTGCTGTCTGGTCCTCATGATGCCCATTCCTTTGGCCTGGCCCCTGAGAACATGCTGCTCTCAGGACTTCTTCTCCTCCTCCCAGCACCTCATCAGCCTCTCTGGGCACACAGTCTGCAATGGTAAGGCAGGGTGTTCTCCAGAAGGGAGAAACAACTTCCTGGTGACTGTTGCTTCTTCCTTGCTTTCAGTGAGATCTGAAGGTGTGGGTGAGTTTCCTTCTATGGAAGATGCAGCCAGAACACTGTGTCGAATTAATATTTCTCTTTCTTTGAGTTTACAACTTTTTCACAGATTGGAACTTGCCCAGCTGCTACTTTGAAACAAAGCCTTGGCCAAAATGAGCCTGCTTGCTGGCCCTGCTCTCAGCTAGGTGTTCAGGCCTGGCTGAACCTTTTAATGCCCAAGTGCAAACACTTTTGTTTTGAGTTCTGAGAGTTTGACAGTATGTAGGTAACAGAATGAAATGTTTGCATGTGGCTTAACTTTGTTGATTGAATAGCTGGCAAATATAGAGAGTACCTATTCCCTGGTTGGCCTTCCAAAAATAATCCACGCAAGGGAATGCAGGAGGCAAGGCAGCAAATAAAGCTTTTCAGGGAAGAGGGGGTGGTTTCTAATCAAAAACATCTTCTGGGAGACTGACATGATTGAAACTGAGAGACTGGTTGAATAGGTGCACCTAGTCAGTGCACACAATGTAACATACGTTATGGTTTCTAGCCTTAGACTCTGTGTTAGCAGTTACTGAATCTGAATATATGAAGCTTTGAAAAGATCAGAGCTGCACAGCAAAGGACAGCCCTGGGAAGTACAAAAACCAGGAAACACAAACCCAGTGAATTTACGTGTCCCTACATCTTCATTTTGCAGGGTTTGCTGTTAGATGGTGGCAAAACACAGTGAATTATTTCTTCTAGAAAAATTAAATTCTGCAGCAGAGTAGTAACAAGTGCTGCTTGTCATATGGAGCCTTTCCCTCTTTGCAGCCAAAGCAGCTAAGAAGTTAATTGTATTTGTGATTACTTTTGCTACAAATGTCCTGGGGATGGAAATTGTCCCAGTGTGCCTCCCCACCTGAGTGCAAAGCTGTGTCTTTTTGCTACTTTAACAATTATTTTGTTCCTGGCTTTCTAATATCACTGCAGTGGTGTGCAGTAATTTACAAGCTAAGCTCCAACTGTTTGCAGCCTGGGATCAGCTTAGAACATGCTGATGGGTGGTGTTACAGGATGGGACAAGTGCTTGCCCATAAGAGTCTCTCATTTTCATGCACTTTGTAGCCTTTGCCCTCAAGATTGAAGTCTTTTGGCCAGGAGGGTCTGTGAGGACCATGGCTGCTACTGGAGTGCCTTGTGCTGTGGGGAAGGAGAAGTGTGGAAATGAAAAGCCTCACACTCACCTCCTCTTCCTCCCTCATAGTTCAGGAGAGAGTGGGCAGGTAGGCTCAGGCGCCTGCATCCCAGGGACGTGGTAACCACAGGAGTGTTTGGTAGACTTCAGAGCTTTTGGGGAACAGGGCTGAATGCATTGGGTTACAGTAAGATCTGTTTTCTTTAAAAATATATAATTTAGCTGTTAAGCAAAGCAGAAATTCAGGTCTCCATCTGAGTCCTCAGGGGAGATGTGCAGCAGAGATGCAGGAGCCTCCAGGCACAATTCCCTTGTAAAACAACACAAGGGATGCAATGAATTATTTAGCTGACTACAGCAGCAGACAGGCACTGTGTGCCAGCCACTCCTTATTACTCTCTGTCTGCACAGCCACCCTCAGAAGACCTTGGGACTGTGGTAGCAAGAGAGCTCCTCACAGACACTTGGCAGCACTTTTGCCCATGTCCCTGCCACAGCGGCTGTTAGGGAAGCTGTGGGAAACAGTGGACATTGCTCCAGCCCCAGGGCTGAGCACTTGGTCTCAGGCTTTCAGGTCATACCAGAGGAAGCCAGAAGCTTAAGCCAGAGATTCACGAAATGAAAGCACTCATATACATGTATCTCAGTTGGGAACCTTTAGGTGACAGCCTGGAAAGCAGCTCTCAGCTGTTTCTTGTGTTTTCAGCTAAGCTTCTTGACTTTGGATAGTGGATAAAATAACAGTAAAGGGACTTGAGAGATACGAGTTGATGCTTTCTGGGTGATGGCTTTGGGTTTAAATGGCATGTAATAAAAATATCAGGTGTGCTCTAGCCTTGTGCTCTGAATGAATCTGGGAGTAAAAGCTCAGCTGATAAACTACTAAGGCACCTCCTACTCCAGCTTTTGATTCTGAAAGGGCCTCGAGTCATGAAACTTAAACTGAGGATCCCTAAATAATTTCATCCACATAAGTTAAAACCCTATGGCACCTTCTGCCATTCTTGTTTGAAGAAAAGAGCTTTTCTCTTTGAGGAAAATGTCCACAAAAGTCCCCAGTAAGAAAAGAACTGAAATGCTTCATATGCTCGTGCTGAGGAAATTAGCAAGAGAGTACAGAGTCAAGCTATGGGTGCTCCCCTGACCTGGAAAGCTCCTTGCAAGCTCAGTTGTGTTTTTTGTTTGCCCACTGGCACCTGCTGTATTTTGTGCTTGCTGATGACTTCATGCTCATCAGTGCTGGCCATATTTCCTTGTGTTTATTGGCATGTCACTGTCTCTTGCAACTGGCTACCTCAAAGCTGTCCCCTGCCCAGGATTTGTTGCAGTGCTGAGAAGTTGGGGCTACCAAGAAGTTTTCTGAATTTAATATGACTCTTTGGCAACATTTGTAGCATCATGTTAAACTGGCTACCTCCTACTTTAAGTGGCTTACACAGCTCAACTGTTTTTCTACCCTCTGCACCCCAAAACAGTGCCATTGCATAGAATCACAGAACAGTTTTGGTTGGAAGGGACATTAAAGTTCATTTAGTTCCAATCCCCTGCCCTGGGCAGGGACACCTCCCACTAGACCAGGTTGCTCCAAGCCCCATCCAACCTGGCCTTGAACATTTCCAGGGATGGGGCAGCCACAGCTTCTCTAGGCAACCTGGGCCAGGGTCTTCCCACCCTCACAGCAAAGAATTTCTTCCTAAGATCTCATCTAAATCTCCCCTCTGCCAGTTTTAATCCATTCCCCCTTGTCCTTTCACTAGAAAGCCCTTGTAGAAAGCCCCTCCCCTTCAGGTACTGGAAAGTGTTCTGAGGTGTCCTCAGAGCCTTCTCTTCTCCAAAGAGCCTGTTGGAAGCAGTCCCTGGCACAGCACCTGCACTTCCCAAAAATGTGCTCAGGTGCTGTCTGGGAAAGTGCTGGTTCAAGGCCAAAATCAGCGGGTGTGTTAACAAACAGGATGGGATGATCACAGACTGGTGCTTAAGTCCACACCTTGACTCTGTTTCCTTTAGTAGTACAAACAAAGCCTTTACTTCTATCTGCATTAACCATCCCTCAGTGATCCTGAAGACAGGAATAGATCTCCTGGGAGTGACTGCACTGTAAGTCACCTTGCAAAACAAAACAGCAGCAGAGGAGGGCACTGAAAGGCACCCCACAATGTTTTGACTTAGCTGAATGTGTGGAAGGCCTCAGTTAAAGTCTTCATCAATATTAGCTGTGAGATGTCATTAACCATAATACATTTTCTAGTTTTATTGATAAATTGCCTCAGGAGAATAAGGGGACTTTGAGAAGCAAAGCCATTCCTGCAGACTGTGTCAGCTGCTGGTAAGAGGCCGTACACCACTGTTAGAGGGAGCTCATCAAAGCCTCGATGCATTTTCTTGCTGTGCTGCCCAACAGCAAATAACATCAACAGGCACTGTCATCCTCTGTGGAACAGCAGAGCCCCTGGGTGGCAGCATGAGAAACAGATACCTTCAAGATTGCCTCTGAGAGCCCTCACTGGCAGATAAACCATCCCTGAGTGATGAGTTGAGGCTTGTGCTGGTGTGCTGTAGGATCTAGACCATTATGTCTCCTAGTTGGCCACTGATGCAACTTTTTCAGAGGTGCTGAGCTACAGAAAAAAAGTACTTGGATGTGGCTCATTAGGAGCTTTGTCTACATCTTTGTTCTCCATCTTATCTTATTTTGTTCAGCCTGGAGAAGAGGAGACTGAGGGGAGACCTCATGGCAGCTCACTGCTTCCTCAGTAGGAAAGGAAGAGGAGTAGGTGCCGACCTCTTCTCTCTGGTGACCAATGATAGGACCCAAGGGAATGGTAGGAAGATGTGCAGGGGGAGGTTTAGGTTGGACATTAGGAAGGGATTCTTCACCCAGAGGGTGGTGGAGCACTGGAATAGGCTCCCCAGGGAAGCAGTCACGGCACCAACCCTGACAATATTCAAGAAACATTTGGACAACAGCCTCAGGGACATGGTGTGAACTTTGGGGTTGTCCTGTTCTGGGGCAGGAGTTGGACTTGGTGATCCAGGCTGTCCGAGGAGGTGTTTGAGCCACCGTCCCTGGAGACATCTAAAAAGACAGATGTGGTGCTGGGGGACAGGGTTTAGTGGTGGACGTGGCAGAGCTAGGGTAGTGGTTGGACTTGATGGTCTTGAAGGTCTTTTCCAACCAGAATGATGATGATACTATTATCTTTAGAGAGATGCTGTGTGAGTGGTGGTGGAATACACAGAGGCAAGCAGTGTTGTTGTGAAGAACTGAGGTGTGGAGCTGCCCAGTTTATTATCCTGTCTGAGAAGGGCTAGGCACCAGGAGTAGCACCTTGAGTTACTAGCTAATAGAACAGGTATGCAGGTGTTCTGCCCTGGTGCATCTTTGGAGCAGCTGATATCTTGGATTTCTTGCAAGACATATTCAGAAGAATGTGTGATTGTGTTTCATGGTCATTTGGTGGACCCAACTTCCATCACTTTCATGTATTTTGGAACCAATTCATACTTCCACATTGCACTGTGGCAGTGTGCTGTTATGTCTGTGCTTCACAAAAACACTTCTTTTTCTTAAATGTGACCATTCCAGTGCTCATCTGTGTTTCTATTGAGGAAAAATAAGACTAATCTTCCAAACTCACTTTTTAGTATTATTAATGACCTTTTATGGCTCTCATCCATTCTTGTTCTTCTGCCGTGGTCAGGAGTTGTTTACTTAAGTTGTCCCTGTAGCAAAACTCTTCTATACCTCTGATTGTCCTTGCCACCCTTCTCTGGAGGTCTCAGTGCTGCATTATCCTTTGTGAGATGGATTAGTGAGAAATTGGTGTCATTTTGAAGATGCCTAAGATGTGGGGCCATCGTGTTTACTGCCATACTCTGTTCTGAATACCTGCCAGCACATTCTTAACCTTCTTGCTTCTCTTGAGCATTGAGCTGAGGCTTTTTGAGAGCTCCACAGTGACTTCAAAGTCTGAGATTTGGCAACTGATTTGTACACAGCTCCTTCCTGTCAATAGCTAGGGTTACATTTTGATAATCTGTGAATACTTTTCATTTGTTCATACTAAATTTCATACTCTTCTGTCAACCAGTATCACAAGATCCTTTGCAACTTTTTTCAGGCAGCCATCGACCCTCCTGGATAATTCTTTATCACCAGCAACTTCGTCACCTCATCGTCCATTCCTTTTCCAGGCCATTTGTGAAAGACTTGACTAATGTGCTCATGTGAAAAACAAAACACTTCTTCCTACTTCAGACCTTCTGCCAGATGTCCATAAGCAACAGCCAGGGGAGGGTTCACATTTTAGGGGTTGTTAATAAAAACCAGCTCAAGCCTCCACCCTGAAATGGACCAGTCTCATCCTGAGCAAGCTAATCTTTCTAACTTACAAGTGATAAATTAAATGGTTTAACAACTGGTAGGTACTTTAAGGGAGGAAAAAAAAAAAAAAAAAAGAATCACAGAATCTTAGGTGTTGGAAAGGACCTCAAAAGATCATCCAGTCCAACCCCCCTGCCAGCGCAGGGTCACCTAGAGTACATCACACAGGAATGTGTCCAGGTGGAATGTCTCCAGAGAAGGAGACTCCACAACCTCTCTGGGCAGCCTGTTCCAGTGCTCTGTCACCCTCATGGTAAAGAAGCTTTTCCTCACGTTTACATGGAACCTCCTATGCTCCAGTTTGCACCCGTTGCCTCTTGCCCTGTCACTGGACACCACTGAGAAGAGCCTGGCTCCGTCCAGGGAGGAATGGGAGAAAAGAGCAGTATTAAAATAACTCTTACTTTCCCAAAGTACAACCATAATTACTTAAAGTTCCACTCTCTGGTTTAATATATTAACATTTACATATCTATAGGTAATAATTTATATTATATACTATATGTTTATATAAAGTAATAAGTATTTGTATATAATTTTAAGTAAAAATGGAAAAATATTTGAGTATATTAATGGCTGTAAGAGCTGGCAGCTTCCCCCTTGCTGCAGAGACTCTCAGTTTTGGTGGCAATCAAGCCCCAAGGCACAGCCTTCGATGCTGGAAGTGAGGTCCTGCAAGCAGCTGCCCCTGGTGCTACCACCATCTCCTGGCACTGGTTCTTTCGAACAGCTGCCCCTGCCAGCCCTGCAGTGCCTGCTCCTCTGGAGTCTCATTTTGCCAGCTCTTCCACGCCAGGAGCTGCTCCAGTGCTGCTCACAGGCAGCTTCTGTTCCTCAGCGCCGTGATGCAACAGCCCCTGTGTCACTGCTGCTGTTATGAATATGCTGGTTGACAGCTGACTTAACATGAGCCAGCAGTGTGCCCAGGTGGCCAGGAAGGCCAACAGCAACCTGGTCTGCATCAGGAGTGGTGTGGCCAGCAGGAGCAGAGAGGTGATTGTGCCCCTGTACTGGGCATTGGTGAGGCTGCACCTCAAGCACTGTGTCCAGGTCTGGGTCCCTCACTACAAGAAGGAGGTCGAGTTGCTGGAGCGTGTCCAGAGAAGAGCTACCAGGCTGGTGAAAGGTCTGGAGAACAATTCCTATGAGGAGAGGCTGAGGGAACTGAGATTGTTTAGTTTGAAGAAGAGGAGACTGAGGGGTGACCTCATTGCTCTCTACAACTACCTGAAAGGAGGTTGTAGGGAGGTGGGAGTTGGCCTCTTCTCTCCAGTGAATAATGACAGGACGAGAGGAAATGGCCTGAAGTTGCACCAGGGGAGGTTTAGACTGGATATTAGAAAGAATTTCTTTACTGAAAGAGTGGTTGGACAGTGGAACAGGCTGCCCAGGCAGGTGGTGGAGTCACCATCCCTGGAAGTGTTTCAGAGAAATCTAGATGTGGTGCTTAGGGACATGATTTAAGCACTGAACGGGTAGATTAGGTTATGGTGGGTGGATTTAGGTTATGGTTGAACTTGATGATCTTCAAGGTCCTTTCCAACTAGGATGATTCTGTGAATAATGGTTGAAATGGTTTGAAATGCCCTGTGCCACCATTGAATGCAAGAGGAAATGCAGTAGATGGAGCAGTGAGGAGGGTTGCAGAGGTGCCAACTGCAGGTGAAGTTTGCTGGGGTTGCTCGACACCTCTCTAGGGGCTTCATTAGGCTCTTGCTTCCTTTGCAGACACGTGCGCAATGGGGCAGTGATCGCACGCTGCAGCCAGCCTGAAATCAGCTGGTGGGGCTGGCGAAACGCTGATGATGAGTATCTTGTGACATCTATTGCCAAAGCCTGTGCCTTGAACCCTGGAGTAAAGGTACCTGCTGGCGCGCCACACGCTGGGAGCAGTGACGGCAGCGAGGCCTGCGATGCCGACTTCGGTGAGACAGCTCGTTCCCTGCCGCTCCCTCTGAAATGTATGAATTACTCGGGGCTTCCTGCACCTGGATGTTGCCGTTGCTGCTAACGGGGCTGTTGCGATGCAAAATTTAAAAGCAATACCCAGGTGGATCACCTGGGCACTATCACACCTCGACTGCGGTGTGTGGGACGGGTCTCTGGGCTCGTACACAGCCAGTGTTGGGTAGCACTGGGGGTCTGCTGTAGGAGGGAGGGAGGTGCTGGGAGCTCAGTCTGTGCTGTCTTTGCAGACTCATCCCTGACTGCATGTTCAGGTGTGGAGAATGCAGGAACTCCTCAGAAGCTGCTGATTCTTGATGCCAGGTCCTACACCGCGGCTGTGGCCAACAGAGCAAAGGGAGGCGGCTGTGAATGTGAAGGTACAGAGGATGAAGCACATCCCAGAACATCTTCCTCTTGGCCTTGCTCTGTTGAGTGGGTCCTAGAGCACACTTGGGGGTCAGCTCACCATTTTGGTGCTCAGTCTATGGGAGCACGTTCCCCATCTCACTTGTGCAAAGTCCGTTATTCCAGGGGTATCGCTGCTGGCCTGCAAGGCTCTCGTAGAAAAGTCTCTTGCCTGGAGAGTAGAAATGGTGCTGTGAGGGGAGAGCTGAAGGAAGCCTATGGAGGCAGTTGCTGCTGTGGCAGCAGCTCTTTCTGAATGTTTCTGTCTCTGTTGTGTTCAGAGTATTACCCAAACTGTGAAGTTGTCTTCATGGGCATGGCCAACATCCACTCCATAAGGAACAGTTTCCAGTATCTGCGTGCTGTCTGCAGTCAGGTGCCAGACCCCAGCAAGTGAGTGACTGTTCGCTACCTGAGTTTGACATCATGTTTCTCAGTGTCCTTGGGGGTTTTCCCTCCCGTTTCCTTTTTCCTATCCCCAGTTTCTACCTCAAAAAATGGAGGGATAGGGAAGTGCTCACAGTGCCTGAATGCTGCTTATCTTCATCCCCAGGGATCCAAAAGGGATTGTAACACAGCCTCAGTGGCACTTGGCTGTGTGTGTCCTCTAAGTGTCTTTAAAATGTAGTTGTATCTGGGAAAAAATTAGAGGTTGGATTCATTACACTTTTCCTAGGCTGGCTGGCTCCTCTTGAGCATGTTTTAGGAAAGACTGATTTTCCTTGGTAATTCCAAAAAGACTTAGCTTAAAATATATTTTTTTTTTTTCCACTGGAGATCTAAGCAACCATTTTCTTGCTTTTTGCACACCTTCTAGCTGGCTTTCAGCCCTGGAGAGTACCAAGTGGCTGCAGCACCTTTCTGTCATGCTGAAGGCAGCAGTGCTGGTCTCCAGTGCAGTTGACAGAGAAGGGCGTCCCGTGCTGGTTCATTGCTCAGATGGCTGGGACAGGACTCCACAGATTGTAGCACTGGCAAAGATTCTTCTGGACCCTTACTACAGGACCATGGAGGTATGAGTTGTATTATGTTGCTAGTTCATGTCTGTTAAAAGGCTCTTTTGTCTCAGAGTCTCCGGAGAAAGGAGCAGGGCTGAATTTGGCAATAAGTTTAGGGATGTTTCAGAGCTACTGTTGTGGGTGTTGAGTTTTTTCATGTTCTCTTCCTGCATGTTTCTGGTGAACTGTGTCTCAGTTCTCTGCCCAGCTTGGTGTGGTGCTGTGGAAAATAAGGTCTTGTCTTCAAGGTTCAGCTTCTTCCCTTCTCTCTTGTGCATGTTGTCCAAGCTGTTTGTTGTGTAGAAAGAACAGCTGTTAGTTTGTGTTTGGAAACCTCTGGCACTCTGGCAGCTTTGCTCCCAAACCAAGTACCAGCGCAGCCTCCTTTACAGCCCTGCAGAAGTCCTGAGTTCACCTGGCCCTGCTGGAGGATGAGGCTGGCCTTGCCCTGCAGCAAAGTGTCTACAGTTGTTTTTTATCCCCCTTATTCACAGGGCTTCCAGGTGCTTGTTGAATCAGATTGGTTGGATTTTGGTCACAAGTTTGGTGATCGCTGTGGTCACCAGGAGAAGGCTGAAGATCAGAATGAGCAGTGCCCAGTTTTTCTCCAGTGGCTGGATGCTGTTCATCAGCTTCTGAAGCAATTTCCTTGCCTCTTTGAATTTAATGAAGCTTTTTTGGTAAGAAACATACATGCAAACATTTATTTATCCCTTGCCAGATGTGAGCAGAGGCAGAGGAAAGGCCTCTGATATTATATATTCATGATACAAAAATATAATTAAAATGGTATTTTACAGTGTTGTAGTCAAAAGAAACCAAAAATAATTTAAAAATGGGAAAGTGTCTGGGTAGTGCTTGGGGTCTGTGCTGGCATTCCTGACATACCTGCACTGTGTGGGTCCAGCCCTGCCCTTCAGTTGTGGTGTTTTGACCTGGTTCTGTGTGTGTGATGCTTCTGTTACCTGCTTGCAGTCTCTTCCTCCTCCCAGCAGGCACTGCGTGCTGGGAGCACCTGGCAGGTTGCACAGTGAGGAAGGGTCTCTGGTTTCAGTGAATCACTTCTTCTCCAGGTCCCTTTCTAGCCCAGTGAATTTAGATACAATCAGCAGCACTGGTTTGATTAAAAGCTTGATTTGCATATCTCTGAGCAATATGCGTCTGAAACATTTAAAAAATCAGTAAGGGAAATAATAGCTATTGATCTCTGTCTTACCAACAATACAGATTAGGGGCATAGAAGGATGGTACAGTATCAGTTAATTGTAGCTTTCACTTTAATCTAAGTGATTCCTGTTGCTATTCCCTCTCTGTCCTTCTCTGTGTGGCAGAGGGAACAGCAGTGGGGTCACCAGCTGGATTGGAAGTGCACGAGCCAGCCCAGAGGAGTGGAAGATGTGGATGAGCAGTTTCCCAATGGCCCTGACAATTGTCCCCCTTCTGATGCTGCAGGTGAAGCTGGTGCAGCACACGTATTCCTGCCTCTATGGGACCTTCCTTGGCAACAGCCCCTGCGAGCGAGAGATGCACAACATCTACAAGCGAACCTGCTCTGTGTGGTCCCTTCTGCGGGCTGGCAATAAGAACTTTCACAATCTTCTCTATATGCCAGGGTCTGAGCAGGTCAGTAAAGCTCCTGGCCCAGCTCTCCAGGCTCTCTGCCTTCTGGGCACCAGGGACGGTGTGGGGGAGAGGTTTGGGGGGGTCTCCACTTGCACTAATCTCTCACTGTGAGCGGCTGTTGCAGGTGCTGCATCCAGTGTGCCATGTGCGAGCGCTGCACGTGTGGGCAGCAGTGTATCTCCCAGCTTCCTCACCACATCCTCTGGGACAGGACGATATGGACATTTACCCACCCCACGCATCTCAGAGTCAGGAGTTCAGTGGCAGATGTTTGGACAGGTAAGAGCCCAGAGCTCCAGGCCCAGGTTGCTGTCTATCCACGGGCCATTTTTTCCCTCCTTGCTCATTGTCATTCCTCTGTTTTATCTGTTGTTCTTTCCTGTGGAGAGCAAGAGCTCTACAGCATTCCCCAGCCACTTGGAGGAGAACCTGGACAGGTCCCTGCTGTGCCCAAAGTCAGACTGCAGAGGCTGTGCTGTAGCATTGTGCATTTCAGCCCATGCTGCTGTGCTGACTTTCCCCACCCACCCCATGATCTGTAATGAGGAACATTTCCCTTCCCTCATCTCAGTTTCAACTGAAACGAGGGAAATTGCAGGAATTTCCTTGTGAGATTTGCTTTGCTTTTGGGTTCTAGATTACCAAAGACAAGATCTATGGATGACCTGCTCTCAGCCTGTGACTCCAGCAGCCCACTGACCCGCACATCCAGTGATCCCAACCTGAATAACCACTGTCAGGAAGTTCGGGTGGGCCTGGAAGCTTGGCACACCGCCGCTGAGGGGACTGAGCTGCACTTGGGCGAAGGCAGTGTGGTGGCTGCAGGAGAGACATGGCAGGTGGAGGAGCAAGAGGAAAATGCTCCTCTGCAAGCCAAGAGTGCTTGTCACAGCCCTGCTGAGCACAGCAAGCAACTGAGCAGCTGGGCTTCTGTGCCAGCAAGCAGTCTCTCTCTGGAGGCAGAAAAGGGAAACAGAACATACACAGAGGAACTGGGTGGCATGTGTCCAGCTCCAAATCCTTCCAGACAGGAAAATGTTGACAGGGTTTCCACTAGTTCTGGAAAGGAGTTAGAAACCTGTCCCCAGGAACCTTTGAAGACTACTGGCATGGTGTCCAGTGGAGGAGGCTGCCCCAAGAGAAACACCACCTGCCATGACATTCCCAGCCAGGAGTCCCTGGCACCAAGTGCCCCTTGTAAGGACATCCCAGGCCATTCCCCAGGCAACCCCTCCTCAGATGAAGACAACAGTAAAGGTGATGGTGGAAGGAGTGTGTTCTGTGAGGAGCCTGGCCAGCTGGGGAGAGGCCCACTAGAGCAATGGCGCAAACCCATTTCCCAGAGCCAAAGCAGCGAGTTCTCCTTCCTGGGGTCCAACTGGGACAGTTTTCAAGGAATGGTGACATCGCTCCCTGGTGGGGAGCCTGCACCCAGGCACCTCCTCTCCTATGGCTGCTGTAGCAAGAGGTTGAGCAGCAAATCTCTACGGGCACCAGGCCTGTGCCTCAGTGGACAGTGGTCTGCCAGGGAAGGTGCAAAGGCCTCAGTCTGCTCTGGCCACGTCGGCACACGTTTTGCAGGCCCTGCAGGGAAGCCCAGCCGTTCATGGCTACCCTGCCACCTGAAACAAGTGCCTGCTCCCAAGCACATGCCACCAAAATGTCCTTCTCCTGTGCCTCCTCTCTACCTGGATGATGATGGGCTCCCCTTCCCCACGGATGTGATTCAGCACAGGCTGCGGCAGATCGAGGCCAGCTACAAGCAGGAGGTGGAGCAGCTGCGCAGGCAGGTGCGAGACCTGCAGCTGCGTCTGGACATCCGCCACTTCTGTGCCCCTCCAGCCGAGCCTCCCATGGACTACGAAGATGACTTTGTAAGTAACTGCCTCTAAGACCCCAAGTCTGGCTGTGGGGCTCCAGCAGCAGTGGTCCCTGCATTCTCCTCCCACCACCCTCTCCAACCCACAGTTCACTTTGGGATCTAATTAATGTCTATAAATACATGAGGGCTGGGGGTCAAGAAGGCAGGACAACCTCTTTTCAGTTGTACCCAGTGATAGGACGAGGGGCAATGGATGCAAACTCGAGCACAGGAAATTCCACCTCAACAGGAGGAAGAACTTCTTTCCTGTGAGAGTTACAGAGCACTGAAACAGGCTGCCCAGGGAGGCTGTAGAGTCTCCTTCTCTGGAGACTTTCAAGACCTGTCTGGATGCCTTTCTGAGTGATCTGCCCTAGTTTTGGTCCTGCTCTGGCAGGGGGGTTGGACTTGATGATCTTCAAAGGTCCCTTCCAATCCCCAACATTCTGTGATTCTCCATCTCTTACTTTTGAAGAGTGTGGTTAAGATTTTTTCCTCAGCCCTGTTTCCTTCCTGTCCATGTGCTCTGCCATCATGCCACCCAGAGGTATCTGTGCTTCCTGAGGGCCAAGCAATGGCTCCTACATGGTCATGAGTGCTTTACCTCCTTGTGGGGGGAGCTGTGGAGTCACCCACGTGCCCCTCACAAGCACTGAGTGTGGCCAGAGCAGGGAATGCCTTAATTCAGCAATGGAGGCAGCTGAGGGTATTTGTGACTTGGTCTCTTCTTGCAGACATGTTTGAAGGAATCAGACAGCAGCGACACTGAGGATTTCTGTTCTGATCATAGTGAAGACTGCTTGTCAGAAGCGAGCTGGGAGCCTGTTGATAAGAAGGAAACTGAGGTACGTGACCTGTTACAGCAGCAGGAGAGAATGTTTCTTTCCTGGCAGCTGACTTTGGTGGTTACAGCAGCAGAGAGTGAGCTTGGAAGCAAGGCAGAGAGCAGCCACCCTTGTCCTTTAACCCATCTCTGCTGCTGTGTCCAATAGAAGGGAACCTGTGGGGTGGACTTGTTCTGGGATAGCTTATTGTGGTCCAAAGTTACATCTCAACCTGTGCTGGAGTCCTGAGACCTGGTCCTTGCAGTGTCACAAACTGAAAGCTGATGAGGGCTGGTGTCTGCCTTAGGTCACGCGGTGGGTTCCAGACCACATGGCTTCGCACTGTTTTAACTGCGATTGTGAATTCTGGCTGGCCAAACGGAGGCATCACTGCAGGTAAACAATATTTGCACCCTAGTTCTACTCTTCTTCTCAGTCTGTTTCTCACAAACCTCACATAATGCCTGTCTGTGATGTTCATTCCCTACAGCTCCCAGGAGAAAGTTTTAGGTCTTTCCTTTAATTGCGAGGCCTCATAAATTCCTACAGATTTCCATTCTACATTTGTTTCTGCTTTTCCAAGGCCTTTGGTCCTTCTCCTGGGTAGCACTGCCCATTTTTAGTCCTAGCTAGTCAGCTTGCACTGGAGACCAGCATGTATGTGTTAAGAAACAAGGAAGGCTGGTACTTCGCCTCGAACAGGATCCTTTGTACTTGCTGAAGTTTTCCTGCCATGTTCCCAGCTCTCTTTTCACTGGTTTTCTTTCTCCTTGACAGGAACTGTGGGAACGTGTTTTGTGCTGGTTGCTGCCATCTGAAGTTGCCTATCCCTGATCAGCAGTTGTATGACCCTGTCCTCGTTTGTAACTCCTGTTATGACCACATCCAAGTGTCTCGTGCCAGGGAGCTCATGAGCCAGCATCTGAAGAAACCCATTGCCACAGCTTCCAGCTGAATGCCAGACAAGGGACCTGTCTAAGCCCAGCCTTTTCTCTCATGGATTTGAAGGGTGACTCTGCCTCCACTGTAATTGTGAAGGCCATTGGTGCAACATTTGAACACCAAGCTTGAATGCGCTGTCTTTAGCAGTCTTACTGTCAGTCTGGAGCAGAGGAGCTGAGATTGGAGAATCTGGTGTGTCCCCCCTGCTCTGATACTGGCAGACCTGTACATTGTAGTCTGATGACCTAGGGCTAAAGAGGGGATTACAACCTCTTTTGCGGGCTGGAAAGCAACATTTTTGCAGATGCTGCCTGAGCAAAGTACCCCCAAAGCAATAGAAAGGCATGTTTAGAACCAACCCCCCCTACAAAGGCAGGCTGCTCTAGAAGGAAGAGGGCAGGCTCCAGGTGGTACTGTGTGCTCTGGAAGGGCTTCAGCCTGGAGCAGTTCTGTAGATTCTCTTTCCATGAGTGATTTGTGATCAGCTTGGTGAACAAGACTCATTAGCCATCACTAATTGATTTTCTCTTGAGTGTTGGAGAGAAATTAATTCTGGCTGAGAACAGGCTGAACAGACTTTGCCCGTTTTCACACTCGGCTGGGATTGGTGAGCACACTTGGCTCTGTCCCTGCCTCCAGCACTGTGGGGAGGTGGGAGATTGGCTTTTTCACTTCTGCTCTGCCCATCTGCTTTGTCTGCGATAGTGCCACAGCCTGGTGCTAACACAGGAATGGCACCCTGATCCTCTCCTGGCATGGAAACAGAACTTGTGTTCCTGTGTTGCTCCTCCTCCCCTTTCCTGCCCTCAGCTCTCCACTTCCTACTGCTCTTTATCCTGAAAACTTGATACCTTGAGGGCATAGGCCATAATGTGTTGTTTTACCTCCTGGAATGTGCTGTCTGGTGTATGTGAGGGTTTCAGTCCAAATGCTGCTATATATTTCTGTGCACTTAATGTAACCCGAAGAAGGGAGAATGAAGCATTGATACCAAAATGGGGGTGGGGAAGGACATGGGCTGACACAGACGCTCTGGTCTGTTCTTTTCACTTGAGGATGTACAGCCAAGCTGCAGTGACAAACATGACACGTGGCATTTGTTCAGTGGTGGAAACAAGCTCTCTGACTTGCCTCTGTGCTACCTAAAATGCCTCTTGAATTTTATTTCTTTTTTTGTCTCCTGTACAGTGGTCAAAGTTCAGAGTTGCCAACTTGTAATTGCCTCTCTACTTCTTTACACTACAGAGCAGGAATCCCAATGCATTCTAAGGAAAAGGAACTGGATTTAAGAGAGAAAGGGAGCTTCAGGTGGGCTTTTAATCCCTAGATCCCTCTGGGAGTATCCATCCTGCCTCCTTTCTAAGAAATCTGTGCACATTAGTAAGGAAGAAGAGTTTGAACATGGGACATCTCTTTGCAGAAAGGCAGGTTTTCTTCCAGCTACATGAAAATGTTTGATACATTCTGCACCTCATGAGCTGAGACTTCATGTGTGTGTGGAGGATCTGTGAGGACCCTCAGTGTACTAACAAGGCAAAGTACTTCACACTGTTGTGATCTCCAGTTTTTTCGTTTCTAATGGTTTGTCATCTCCACCAGAGGGAGTGGAACCGTGACCTTTTCCTGCACTTTGATATGGCAGCCTCTGAGCGCAAGCAAAGCTAGCAGCATCTGAAGACCCTGTACTTAGTTGGACTCTGCTTCTTTTCTGTCCTGGGAACGACCAACATGGCTTGGGAAGAGAAGGCACCTTGCTTCAGATTCTCCCCTGCCTTGTACCTTGCAGTTGTTGCCAGACATGGAAGAGTGACAACTGGGCTGGCAGAAGGAATTGGGTTTGCTTCTGTTTTGCACATGTTGGAATGACCGCAAGCAAGAAGGAAGCCTGAAAATAGGTACTTCTGGGCCTCCTGTTCAGGCCATTAGTCCAAACTGCTTTTAGCTCTTGTGAGTGTCAGCGTCACAACGTGCTGGCCAAAAACTCTAAAATCAGTTTGATAGCATTGTGACAAGCAACATGTGCTGTACAACTCAATACAGTCACAATAAAATCTCTATATTAGTGCTGCTGTGTTCGGACCCATTCTTTAGTTTGTGGTGAATTCTTCTTGCACAGTGTTGCCCAGGCTGCTGCTACTTGCTACCTTCTCCCTTGATTTAAGGTGTGTTAGGAATTAGACCAGTGACGAGTGGTGCTCCCCAAGGGTTGGTACTTGCTGTTTAACATCTTTATTGGCAGTGTGGACAGTGGCACTGAGTGCACTCTCAGCCAAAGTGGTGTGGTGAGGTGACACGCTGGAGGGAAGGGATCCATCCGGAGGGACAGGCTTGAGAAGTGGGCTTGTACAAACTGCATGAAGTTCAACCAGGCCAAGTGCAGGGTCCTGCACCTGGGTCGGGGCAATCCCAAGCACAAATACAGCCCTGAGGAGAAGGACTTGGAGATGGATGAGAAGCTCAACATAAGCCAGAAATGCGTTCTTGCAGCCCAGAAACAACCGTGTCCTGGGCTGCACCAAAAGCAGCATGGCCAGCAGGGCCAGGAAAGGAATTCTCCCCCTTGACTCTCATGAGACCCCACCTGGAGCACTGGATCCATTTCTGGAGCTCCCAACATAAAACCTACATGGAGCTCCTGGAGAGAGTCCAGGGAAGGGCCACAAAGATGATCAGAGGGCTGGAGCAGCTCTGCTATGTTCAGCCTGGAGAAAAAAGGCTCTGGGGACACCTTATAGTGACCTTCCAGTGCCTGAAGGGGCTCCAGGAAGGCTGGGGAGGGGCTTTTGACAAGGGCTTGTAGTGAGAGGACAAGGGGTGATGGCTTAAAACTAAACGGGGAGATTTAGATGAGACATTAGAAGGAATTTCTTCACCATGAGGGTGGTGAGACCCTGGCCCAGGTTGCTTAGAGAAGCTGTGGCTGCTCCATCCCTGAAAACGTTCAAGGCCAGGTTGGCTGGGGCTTGGAGCAAACCAGTCTAGTGGGAGGTGTCCCTGCCCATGGCAGGTGAGTTGGATCTGGATGACCTTCCAACCCAAACCATTCTGTGATCTCACAAATAAGAGTCAAGGGTAGGACACAAAGCACACTGTCTTCTACTCTGAAGCTCCATGCTTTTTTCTGTAAAATACCTGCAGCCACCCAGGACACCAGCCCCTTCCAACTTCTCCCATAATGACTCAGTGAGGACTTTTTCTGTTCCAAGGAAGAGATGTGAGGCAGGATTCACTAGGTCTTCACCAACAAGTTTATCCCATGTTTTGCCTGGTGGGCTGTATGGAGCTGTTCTCTATGTAGGGTGACAAAAGGGGACTGTTGTGCTCGACCAGCCCAAAGCACCAAGGGTGATGCAGTTCAGTCATAGTTTGTGGTGGAGGTAGAGAGAACCTTTCAGAAAGCCCCTCCTCAAAGCATCCAGGGATCTTAAAATTGAGCAGATCCGTGGTAAACTATTCCCATTGTTCAGGTCAGTGTTCATGTCAGACAGGTAGTGCCTAAATGCTAAATTATTGTCACGGTTTGGCACCGAGTTGGCAGTCAAACCAATAACAATAACACTCTTGATTTGCCCCCCTTCCCCCAAGGTAGAGAAAGAGGGAGAAAAATGGGAAAGAGAGGCTTTTTCACTTGAAAAGGGAAACAGATTAATTTTAATTATTAGTGATAAGGGAATATATATATATTTGTAAAGGGATGTGCAACACCCCATCCCCTCCCTCCTCCCCCAGTGACTCTCACAACAACTCTTCTCCCTGGTGGCTCCAGCTGAAGGGGGGAGTGTCCGGGCACAGGGACGGGGCCCTCGGGTGTCGGCTGGGAAGAAAAATGGGAAAAAGAGAGACAAAAAGAGGCGATAGAAGCGACAGTAAGCAGAAAAGTGAGTGGAAAAGGAAAAAGAAAGGCTTGACTTCCGTGATGTCTTAACCTGTACTGAAAGCCAAATAGAGAAAATATTATGAGAAGGGAATATTCTGATGTGCTGATCCTGCCTTCGGTCTAATCTGCTCCCCTGTAGGGGGGGAGGCTGCAGGCAGTCAGAAGTGACCTTGGTTATTATCAGTCCACTGGCGCTGCTAAAAAGCTCACTGAAGAAAAAAAACAAAACAGCAAAGAGCTTCACCCTGGCTCAAACCAAAACAGCTATATTAGAAATGTTAGGAGCAGGATCACTCATCACATTTAAAAAATTAACCATTGCACCTGAAACTGCCACACCAAAGGAGGTTATCTTTGGAGGCAACATTACTGAATGTTGAGAATGAGCAATGTTTTTACAAGAAAGGGTTACCTTCCAGGTTCTGGTCTTAACACTTCCAATGTCTTGCCAATAGGTAGTGGCAGGCTGGCTGCTGGGGCAATGTTCCTGCAGGACTCCCCCTGGGCATTCCAAGCTAAATGTAGGCATCTTGCTGGAGACACTCCTGACTGTTGTACGATCAGACTGGCCACTCCAGCAAAGGGCACTTAATGCTCAGGATTATTGAGCACAGAACAAAGCATTATCATTTAAATGATATAAAGCCATAATTTGCCAACGTGTTCAGCCTGAGGTAATCTATATGTGCACTAAAATGTCTCTAAACCTGGCACAATTCAGTGAAATCAAAGCCTTCCCGTCAGTGAAATCACTGCCATGAATTCTTAAGCAAATTAACAGCCAGAACTGCTGCTGCTGAATTATAAAAGCTCATTAGTCACTGAACAAAACAAACAGATTTAGGTGTAGTCAGAAGCCAGGTCAAGCTTGTGATGGTTGGTGTTCTTCAGCTGCTAAGCCATTAATAGATAATGCTAAAACTGCAGGGGATGTGAAGACATGCATTAAGCCTTGGTTATGAAAGAAGAAGGTGGTGATGTGTGGCTGCCTGGTGAACCCTAGGAATGCTGAGCAGCAGAGAGACAGACAAGAAGAGCAGAGACTTTCTGAGGGTGTGTTTCTGTCCATTGAGTTTTCGGTGTAAGAGATAAATAGTACATTTCTCTCCCAAAGTGTTAGGCTTCTGTGAAAGTGAACTTTGGGCACTGCCATTTATTCATGCTACCTTGGGTATCTCAGTGTCTCCTAAGTTAAAACTAATATGTCAAAAAGAGATGCTGCAGGCAGTCCCCAGTATGTTTGGAATGAAAATAAAATAACCCCAAACAGTTGCCCAAAGCAGCATCCAGCTCCAGTCTCACAGAGTTTAGGCCAGTGGTGCAACTTTACTGTTCCACACAAGCACAGTTTTTACTGATGCATCTGTGTGCAATTCTTTCTTACTGAATGTCCAGTCAGTTCTGGGCTCCAGTGCCAACCTCTGCCTTGCAAAGCCAGGTACTGTGTGACCCTCCTGGGCTGGCCCACACCTAGGGGACTGCTTAGGTGAGATGACAGTGGCGTAAGGGGGAGCTGTGGCTGGGGGGAGGATTGACAAGCTTTGTGAGTCATGGGACCAAGTATTCATCATTGCAACAGCCTCTGCTCATTTGTGACTGTAAACTGTGCCCTGTCATCTTCTAAGGAAGTAGTCACATTATTCAAAAACAAGCCGGAAAATTTTATGTAGTGGAAAAGAGCAGTGCATCTTCACTCGTGGTCAAGAAACATTTGGAAAACACCCTCAGGGACATGGTGTGAACTTTGGGGTTGTCCTGTTCTGGGGCAGGAGTTGGACTTGGTGATCCAGGCTGTCTGAGGAGGTGTTTGAGCCACCATCCCTGGAGACATCTAAAAAGACAGATGTGGTGCCGGGGGACAGGGTTTAGTGGTGGACGCGGCAGAGTTTGGGTAGTGGTTGGACTCGATGATCTTGAAGGTCTTTTCCAACCAGAATGATATTGTGAAAAAAGCTGATTTCATCTAGATTTGCAGAATTATTTTTTTCATTTATATATGTATTTTTTTAATGGCTGCAAAGGCACTTGCCAAAGGAAACTGCAGTTCCCAATTAGTGGCTAAACTGTGGAGGCAGCAGTGGTGCTGCCAGACCCAAATCTGTGCTTGAGGGAAACTTGGGCCATGGGGAGGATTGTGCTCCTCACTGCTCTCCAGAGCCAGAGCATTGTAGTTGGGGAAGAAAGAGTGAATTCTGTAGGTCAGGGTGGGGTTGGAAGGGTGACAAGGCAGGTGTTGAGTGAAGGCTGGAGGTGAAATAAAAATGTGCAGGAGAGGAGATGTAGAAAGGAAGCAGCAGTAAGTTTGGCTGAAAGCACTGGGCACTGCTGTCAGCTGGCAGTGTTACCTGTAAATCCCGTGCAGTCAACAGGTTCCAACCAAACTACACCTCTTACTACAAAGCATTACATCATTATTGATCCATTCCAAGTGAGAGGAAACTTCCAGTGATCCCCGGAATAAGTTGTTCTGGGGAGCCCTTGCGTTAAGTCTAAGGTGGGGGCAGTTCAGAGGCTGATCTATCAAGAGAGCTCAAGGGACCATTGCCACTCTTCTCATCATCAGTCTGGTTTGCACTGGCTGCCAGAGCTCCAAAGCTGTTTCCTTCATGCTCTACCTCCTGGCGCACCTGCTGTAAGATGGCATCTCATGTCACCTGGCACAAGGAGTAGTGAGGTATTGAAAGGGGCGAGCCATGGCCTTACCCCTGGGAGCATGCAGCAGTCTGGATGCTAATGAAGACCTGTCACCTCTGTTCTGCCACTGGAGCAATGATCTGGAACAGCTGCTGCTCCCCCTCCAACACACGGCAGCTGCACCTCCAAGGCACTATTGCCAAGTCTGCTGCCCAACAGGTATGAAAACATTCCTGCACTTGCTTTTCAAAATATAGGTACAGTGACACTTTTAAATGTTTTTCGACAATGATCTCTCATGTCTGCCTCATCTACAAAGTTGCTTTTTAGAATAAAATCACTGTTTAATTTCAGCGTGTGTGGACATCTGGGCTCTTCCTATAGGGAATCTACTTTCTGGGGTATGTTGAGATGAGAAGGTCAAGCAGCCAAATCAAGAAGGTGATGTTAAGATACAGAAGGCTGCTGATGAAGTTTCTGTGTGTGTGTATTTTACCATTTTACAAGATACATTTGTAATATATGTCCACATATATTAGAAGACATTTTTTAAGATGAAGAAATCAGTCTTAAAGTAACTTGGGAGATAACAATACCTTTCTGGAATGTAGTCGACTGTGTGATTATTGAAACGTTTAGTCAAAGTAAGCAATAGAACTCTGCATGCCAAACCCAAATTCTGGAAGCCTGATCACTGCATTGGAATTCTTGCAGCTGCAGTGCTGGTCACCACCTGCCCACACAGATCCTCTGGCTGGCTGTGGTGGTCCCACAGATCCAAGGAGCACCCAGTGCAGCTTTGTCCAGGTGCGTGCAGCCCACTGCAGTCAGGAGAAAGAGGAGGAGACTGCATGGATGAGCTGTAGGTTTATGGACTTGTGGAGTGATGTAAATGTGAAAACTGGTCTGCTTATGAAAGTGAAAGTAACATGGTTTACCACTCTCTCTTTCAAAGAGCCCTGGAACATTAAACAGGCAGGTTTGTAATTCAGGTTTGGTTTCAGGGTAGCAACAATGCAATGGTTTACTCTCTGTAGGTTTTTGTCCTGACTTCACCAGAATTCCTTTGAGTTAACGTGTCCATGTCGATATTTGAAGAATGTTCATGCCTGGACAGAATGAGATACTGTAATCTTATGGGAATACTGGGAAACAGCTGCACCTCTTTGTCCCAGGCAGCTTTCTGCAGTCCTGAGTTTTCTTGGATGAATGAGGGAAACTAAGGTGACTGTTGGGATTGGCCCCACCTCAGAGATGTCTTCTGAAGGACCACTACAGTACTTACTGTAAATGCTTTCTGTAGGTCTGGTGGATGCTGCACCTTATTTGGGGGCCTGGCTTATCAAATATCAAAAGATCTGCAGTAAAAATGCAGGGGCTTCCTGTTCCATTACAGTGTAATGCATATACTTTATTTTTTCCTCCCAGAGGACAAGCAAAGCAAGTGATGCTTATGTGTGTTGAAGAAGGGTTGACCTACCCAAGCTTGATCAGCCCATTTCAATAGTAATTATGTTTTTATGATTCTGTGATTTTCTATCTTGCAAACATCAACCTTTGTCTTTTCTTTATGATTTTTTAAAATACTGGCTTATCGAAGATGGCCAGGATAACACGTTGGTGTGAGGATATAAATAGCCAAGGGCTAGTCATGCCAGTGATGCTTTAGTATTTATTTGTCACATGGTGCAGCTTTGTCCTCTTACTTTCAACATGAGCTGATTTTTCCACCCTGGACATGAGCATCTGTCTGAGGAATTGGAAGTCACAGTCAAATCGCTTCTCCTCTCAGAGAGATTAATACAGGGGCAGTTTCCTGGGGCTTGGAGGCCAGCTGCTGTGCTTGCACAGGACACACCTCCCCTCAAAAGCATGGGAAGGGGGTGTTTCTGCTGTATCCCCCAGGTTCTACTAAGACCACAAGTGTCTGGTTTGAATGTGTGGGTGCACTTCTACCTGCAGTGCAAAGGGTAGGCAGACAATGCACTGAAGGAGACCACAGCTACTGGGAAGTGACCTTCTTTCTCCCCAGAAGAGACAGTGAATAGAAGAAAGCAAGTGTGCCAAGAGTGAGGTGGTTAACGGAAAACAAGACAAAGTAGTGGGGTTTTAAAATTTATTTATTTTTTAATAGAACCTGCTATTTTAACTGAAAATAACAGACAAGCTTTCAAGCTTTTGGATAAGCCAACACTTCAGTTGACTGCTCAGGTTCCTTTCCAAAGCCTTTCAGAACCAATACACATCCTGCCGCTGAAATGTGTTGATACAAGAGTTTACTGTCTTTTCTTTCTTCGAGTGCTCCGATGCCCTCACCTTATGCAGCTGAATTTCTACCTTCTGCTCTGCCATGTGATACACCTGCCAAACACAAGGAGGCAGAAGTAAATCTTGAAGCTGCCTATCAGGTTGTTGAGGAGACGTGTTCAGCTCCCAAAGCTGTAATGGTGGAAGTGGAGTCTGAGGAGGGCTCTCATTAACAGTGAGAATATAGTGAGATGATGCACCATCTGCAGCGGAGGAAAGGCAACGGGCATCTCTCACTCCCGTAGCTTCTTCTACTCCTTGTACTTTGGTTTACCTGGGCCTGGTCTTCTCAGTCTCCGAAGCTGTAAGTCTGGTGAGCAGTGAGGGGCATTCGAGGGGCTGCTCTGTTAAGGCAGCAAGTGCAGGCCTGGGTGCTGGGCCTGAGTAAAGAGTCTGTGGGAAAAGATGGGGTAAATCCATGGTCAGAAGCATGTTCACTTCAAACAGCGAGTAAGATCACTTGGGAACCAGATGCGTTGGGGCTGGGCTGATGATGGTAACCTCATTATTACCATGTTTATATTAGATTACTAATGAGTTGGTGTGGATGATCCTATAAATGCCCTGATAAAAAGGGATCTGACAGGGGCACTGCACCGTGTCATCGCTCTTCAGTTTCCACCCACACAACTGGGGGGCTTCAAATGGGACACAGTGTTGCACAGGGTCACCAGGGAGGGAGAAATGAAATTCCCTGCCTTTGCTGCCCTGAGCAGCCCAAGGTGTGTCAGCCTTACTGGGCCCTGCAGCATCACTGGGCCCTCTGCAGAAGAACTGCTACTTGGAGTTTCTCTGCTTCTTTCAGCATGTCAGCTAGTAAGAATTTTGTAAAAATGTTTATCCCAATAAACATTAGTTTTATGTGTCTCAAACAAGACAGTTTGATTTCTACATCCCCTGATACTGCTCCTCACTTTTTCTCTTTTTTTTTCTGTTGTTTAAATAATGAGGTTTGTAAAATTGTTTCCAGCACAGTTGTCCAGGGCAGTATCCAAATGAGGATGCTTCCTAGAGAACTCTGCCCTGCTCTCACTAGTTGGTTAAGGCTGCTTCCTCATTTTTCTAGCACTGGTTATTCTGGAAGTGTCACTAGGAATGGAGAGCTTTAGATCATCACTCACCACATCTGGCTTCTAGCTGGTGAAGGTAGTGACCTCCAGTCCTCCTTCCTTCTCTTTGTTTTTACGCCTAGGAAGGAGCTGTGGTTCAGATGTCAGGCAAAAGGCACTGCAGCCAAATGGTTTTCTCATGGCCTTGTTCCTGGTGCTCATGCCATACCTACAGACACCACATTTCACAGAAGAAACACCCCAGTGGAGTGGGGATCTAGCAAGTGCAGGAAGCATGGGGGGGGAACTCACTTTCCCGGGAGGGCTCAGTTGCTGTATTTGCACAGGCCTTTTGGCCATGTTATACAGCAATATATTTTATAATATCTATTAACATCATGCACACTGCCTGTTCCAAATTTAACATTGAGAATGACAGACTCAAGGTGGAGAGAGTCATTTTAGGAAGAAGTAAGGTCTTACTACCAAGCGTGGTGGCCTGTTGTCTTCTGTAAACTCACACCTACCAGTTTTCAAAAGCTCTTTCTTTCCCTAAGAGAAAGCAACGTTGCAGGCTCTGAACAATCATCCATCTCTAGGGTATTGATTGATAGGATATTGGCAGGAGAGATGAATATTGTAGAAGAGGTGCTAGTCAGAACATCTTTCTGTCTGAACGCCAAGTGCTTTCCTTTGGGCCTTTACTTCCTCAGTGGAACAGAAACAGAAAGTGGGTGGTTGGCCTATTTTTGGTTTTACTTTTTTTTAACCTTCAGATTTTTTGCCACATGATCATGGAAATGCACCAATTCAGTAAGATATTGCCTGCAAAATGCATCTGGAGCAGCAGCAGAGGGCTCCAAAAACCAAGCAACACACTACTATGGAGTGTCTTCACCCTTGAGTGGGCTGGGGTGAGATTCACTACCAGAACCATGGGGCTGCTGTGGAGTTTTGCATCATCCCTTGGCGGTGCCAAGTTGTTTGAGCCAGATCTGCCAATCCTCATACCCATGCTGGGAAACAAGGAGTGCACCTGGATTTCTTCTAGCTTCTTTCTCAGAGCTTGATTGATAACTGAGGGCAGGGCTCAATCTGTGAGGACATGTACCCTTCTTTTGATCCAGTTTTCTGATTTTGTGTTTTGCTTCATATGACGTTTTGTAAGAGCTTGAGTTTCAATCTGGCAACCTTAATTCTGAGTTAAAAACACTTAGCATATAAACCATGTAGGCCACGTTCAACGCTTGTTGGATGTCCTTTGGAAGTACAGAAGAGTAGTTATTACTTTGTTCCTAATGTGATTGCAAGAAAATATTGAGTGATCTTTGGTTTTATTTCTTTTGCTTTGTTTGTTGTTGATTTTGAGGAGGATACTAGTGTGTTATGTGAATCCAGAGACAGAAGTGAGGCAATTCATGTCAGACACTGAGCCTGTGAACAGATGTGTAGAAGAGGGAGAGTATCCTGTAAAACCAAAATTCAGGAAAAGAAGACACAGTTCAATCAATGGCAACTCCCCTCGTAAGAAGAGATTCTGCATTTTTTTTAGAGATTACTGAGACACTGAGTAATGAGGTCATGAAAAAACCCACCAAACTGATGAAATTAGTGTAGAAGTTGAAACTTTTTGTCTCAGATCACTAATTCAATTTTGTACCAGTCTCCTGATATGTTTGCTGTGATACATGAGAAAAACAAGCAGCAGAATATCTAAGGCCAAAGAATTCACAAATCAAGTCACTAAAGGGAAAACTGAAATGTCCCCAGGTGAGAGAGACAGAAAAGGATACGACGAGTGCACTTTAGATCCATTCTAGAGGAGAAGCTGGTGCAGCCTGCAAGTCTCACCAGGAGCTATTTCCATCACAACTGTTCATCCAAGAGCTGCTTGTGGAGTTTGAAGAGCTGTTGCTCACTGCAAAGGGTAGTTCCTAGGTTCCAGATCATGATGCGAGTTAGTAATTCAGCTCATAATGCCCATCAGTTTCAAACTGAATAAAGTCATTCTGTTGGGAAGCTGAGAAAAAAGGTTGGATGCCATCTCAAAAGCAGACAGGGTTATGTTTAAAACACAGACTTGAGAGTTGTTATTGAGGTGCTTCTTGGTGTCACAGAATCATAGAATCATAGAATGGTTAGAGTTGGAAGGGACCTTAAAGATCATTGGGTTCCAACCCCCCCTGCATGAGCAGGGACACCTCCCACTAGACCAGGTTGCTCAGAGCCCCATCCAACCTGGGCTTGAACACCCCCAGGGATGGAGCCTCCAAAACTTCTCTGGGCAACCTGGGCCAGTGTCTCACCACCCTCACACTAAAGAATTTCCTTCTGATCTCTAAGCTAAATCTCTTCTCCTGCAGTTTCAAACCATTACCCCTTGTCCTGTCACTATGTGCTCTTGTCAAAAGCCCCTCCCCAGCCTTTCTGTAGGCCCCCTTCAGGTACTGGAAGGCTGCTATGAGGTCCCCCCGGAGCCTTCTCTTCTTCAGGCTGAACAACCCCAACTCCCTCAGCCTTTCTTCATAAGAGAGCTGCTCCAGCCCTTGGATCATTTTCATGGCCCTCCTCTGGACATGCTCCAGCAGGTCCACATCTTTCTTGTCATGGGGGCTCCAGAGCTGGACACAGTATTCCAGGTGAGGTCTCACCAGGGCAGAGTAGAGGGGCAGAATCACCTCTCTTGATCTGCTGGCCACACTTCTTTTGATACAGCCCAGGATGCAGTTGGCCCTCTGGGCTGCAGTTGCCCATTGGTGGCTCATGTCCAGCTTTGGATCCACTAGTACCCCCAGGTCTTTTTCCACAGGGCTGCTCTCTAACATGTCTTCCCCCAGCCTGTATTGATGTCTCTGGTTGCCCCGGCCCAGGTGCAGGACCCTGCACTTGGCCTTGTTGAACCTCATGAGGTTCACTTGGGCCCACTTGTCCAGCTTGTCCAGGTCCCTCTGGATGGCATCCTGTCCCTCTGGCATATCGACTGCACCACCCAGCTTGGTGTCATCACAAACTTGCTGAGGGTGCTCTCAGTGCCACTGTCAATATCATTGATGAAGATATTAAACAACACAGGTCCCAGTACAGACCCCTGAGGGACACCACTTGTCACTCTTCTCCATCTGGACACTGAGCCATTGACCACTACCCTCTGGATGTGACCATCCAGCCAGTTCCTTATCCACTGAACAGTCCACCCATCAAACCCATATCTCTCCAATTTAGAGAGAAGGATGTTGTGAGGGACTGTGTCAAAGGCCTTGCAGAAATCCAGACAGATGACATCCACTTCTTTTCCCTTGTTGACAGATGTAGATACACCATTGTAGAAAGCCACTAGGTTGGTCAGGCAGGATTTGCCCCTGGTAAGGCCATGCTGGCTGTCCTGAATCACCTTCCTGTCCTCCATGGGCCTTAGCATTTCTTCTAGGAGGATCTGTTCCATGATCTTCCCAGGCACAGAGGTGAGGCTGACAGGTCAGTAGTTCCCAGGGTCATCCTTTCTATCCTTTTTAAAGATGGGTGTGACATGTCCTTTCTTCCAGTCACTGGGGACTTCACCTGACTGCCAGGACTTTTCAAATATCATGGAGAGTGGCTTGGCAACTACATCCACCAATTCCCTCAGCACTCCGGGATGCATCTCATAAGGTCCCATGGACTTGTATATCTTCATGTTCTTCAGGTGGTCTCGAACTGTATCCTCACTTACAGTGGGGGGGACTTTGTCTCTCTGGTCTCCATCTTGTGGGCCATCAGCTTGAGAGCTGTAAGGAGGAGGGGTTGCCAGTGAAGACTGAGGCAAAAAGTCATTGAGAACCTCAGCCTTCTCCTCATCTGTTGTTACCAATTTACCACTGTTCTTATCGGGGGGCTATGCTTTCTTTAACCTTCCTTTGCTGGTTTATGTACCTGTAGAAGCCCTTTTTGTTATTCTTTACATCCCTTGCCAAGTTCAGTTCTAGCTGCACCTTGGCCTTCCTGTCCTTATCCCTACATAACTGGGCAGTGTCCCTATACTCTTCCCAGGAAACCTGTCCCCTCTTCCACCACTTGTGTAGGTGCATCTTGTCCTTTAGTTTGACCAGCAGGTCTCGAGTCAGCCATGCTGGTCTCTTGCCTTCCTTGCCCGATTTCCCACACCTGGGGATTGAGACTTCTTGTGCCCTATGGAAAGCATCCTTAAAGATCTGCCAGCTCTTTTCTGCTCCCTTGTCCCTGAGGGCCGTTTCCCATGGGGTCCTATCTACTAACTCCCTGAAGAGCTGCAAGTTTGCTTTCCTAAAATTCAGAGTCCTAACTAAGCCTCTCATCTGCCTCATTCCCCTTAGGACAGTGAACTGCACTAGTGCATGATCCCTGCAGCCCAGGCTGCCTTCAACTTTGATGTCCCCGATGAGTTCACCCACATTTGTGACCATCAGGTCCAATAATGCATCCCCCCGGGTAGGACTGTCCATTTCTTGACTTAAGAAGTTGTCATTGAGGCATTCCAGGGGTCTCCTGGATTGCCTGCAGCTTGCCATGCTACTTTTCCTGCAGATGTCAGGATGGTTGAAATCCCCCAGCAGGATGAGAGCCTGTGATTGCGATGTCTCCTCGAGCTGGAGTAAGAAGGCTTCATCAATAGGCTCCACTTGAGTGAGCGGCCTGTAGTAGATTCCAACCACAAGGCCCCCTTTGTTGTCCCAATCCCTAATTCCTACCCATAAGCTTTCAACCATAGCTTTTCATGGCTATTTTTTAGGGAAAACTCTTCACATTCTATCTAATTCTTTACATAGAGGGCAACACCTCCACCCCTTCTTCCTCTCCTGTCCCTTCTGAACAGCCTGTAGCCTTCAATAGCCACACTCCAGTCACAGGATTCATCCCACCAAGTTTCTGTAATCGGGACTCTGTCACAGCTTTCCTGTAGCACAGCAGCTTCCAACTCCTCCTGTTTGTTGCCCATGCTGCATGCATTAGTGTAGAGGCACGTCAGCTGGGCTGGAAGTGTCACCTTCTCAGAGGGACACCCTTTTATACCCCCAAGGTGTTTCATGGATGCTATCTTCATGTTTCCTGTTACCTCAACGACTTCCAGACCTGCAAACCCCATCATGCAAACCCCAGGTTTGTTTGCAGTGGGTTCAGTTATATCCCCTCCCCCCCTTCAAATCTAGTTTCAAGCCCTGTCAATGAGTCCTGCTAACTCCTGCCCAAGGGTTGTTTTCCCCCTCTGGGACAACTGCATTCCGTTATGTGTCAGCAGGCCTGGTGTCTTGTGTATTAATTCATTATCAAAGAACCCAAAGCCCGGCCGCAGGCACCAGTCCCGGAGCCATGAGTTAACCTGTTGGCCCTTCCTGTTAGTTCCCTCGTCTATTGCTGCCATTAGAGGGATGGAGAACACAACTTGTGCTCCTGATCCCTTCACCAGTTGCCCTAGAGCCCTGAAATCTCTCTTAATGGCTTTTGACGTTCTCTTTGCCACTTCATCACTGCCCACCCGAAAGCCCAAAAGTGGGTAGTAGTCCAAAGGCCTGACGAGGGTGGGAAGTTTACTCACTACATCATGCTGCCCAGGGAGGCAGCAGACTTCCCTATGAATCAGGTCCAGTCTGCATATTGGGCCCTCTGCTCCCCTTAAGAGGAAGTCACCCACAACTAGGACCCTTCTGTTTTTCTTTTTGGCCTGAGTTGTGATGGTTCGCCTATGGCGAGTTGGTCTCGGTGGCACTTCTGGCCTGTGGGAGGTGCTCTCACCACTATCTGGCATTTCCTCCAGCAGGGCCCCATACCTGATAATGAGTAAATTTCTCAGCTTTCATATCTGAACAAAACATTTGCTTAATTTGGTAGTTGTAAACTCATGTACAGGAGTATTTTGGGAAGTATTTCTGTGGGATTGTTCCACCAGCGATGAAGTGCAGTTACACTAATGCTAATTAGCAACAATTACCATAGAGTCTACTCCCTGGGAAATGCAATAGCCAGCCAGGTCTACCTTTCCACTCCTGCACAGCCCATCTCCTGCCCTTCAGCTGGAAGCCTGAAGCAGGCAAGTTTAATGATCTTCTGGCTTCTGTTGCTCTCACTATACGTGTTTCTGTCAGTACCTCCTTTCCTCTGGGAGTCTTTGGAAACACCTTCTTCCTTCATCTTTTCTGTGCTAAAACATTGGATCAGGAAAACTTCCAGGTGTTACTTCACAGCTTATCCTCTGAAAGTGATGGAATCCTGCCCATCTCCCTCTTTTCCTTTGAGCGCTCACTTGCAAATTCTCTGAGCATGTGCTTTGTCATGTCTCCTCCTCTGGAGAAGGCTTTTGTTTCATCTGTTTCAGCCAGCTGCTGACATGATTCACTCATCTGTGTCATGTTGGTGACACCAAGTCCTAGGAATCACACACATGATGGGGCACCAAGGGCCACTGCCATGAAGATGGAAGGAAAAGTCACTCCTGTGACTGACTGGGAGCAGCTCTGGGCTGAAACCAAGGTGACAATCTGTACCAATGAGCCCAGAACCAAGCCCTCCCTTGCATGAAAAGGTGTTCTTTTCCTTCTAAGAACTCAACCAGATTTCTTTGCCCTTTTGCAGCTCTCCTGTGGCAAGAGACACAGCTGTTTTAGGAATCAAATGCTGTCCCCAGGATTTCCTTCCAGAGCCACCGGCCCATCTCTGCAGCGCCATAAATCACTGACCTAGGATATCAGTGAAAAACAATGTACTTGACCAACCTTCTTAGCTTAATTCTAGTTCACCAGTCTTAAGAATATCCTGACAACCAGGGCCAAGATGAAAGGCCTCTCTAGTCCACTGTCCTGTCTCCCACAGGATCTTTGGCATTTTTGTACTAGCAAGTAGAAAAGGCCTCGTTAAACTTTTATTCAATTAATTTTTCTAGTCCCTTTTTGAAGCCAGGCAAACATTTAGTATCCACTGTATTTTTTGGAAGTCAATGTTATCAACAGTAGGTAATTACATAGGGGGTGAAGAACCCTCCTCTTTGTTTTGAATGCAAGTGTTTGCTTGAACTGTATCTTTCCTCCTGATGCACTAACTGTCTTTGTACCTGACAACTTGGCACACGGACCCCATTTTCTTGGCTAGCAGCAGGAGAAGAGGAACTATTTGGGAGTCCTCCTGGGCATCGTAGGCAGCAGCAGAGGGTGCAGAACTGAACTCAGCACTGAGATACGTCAATGCAAAGGAGCACAGGCTGTGTCATCTGTTCCCTTCCCACTCTTGTTCTTGGAAGTCAGTGGGAATGGCTTTCTGGTTCCTGATGTGTTTATACCATTGAGGGATGAGGGACAGTTCACCTTTCAGGCATGGCTTGTTTCAGCCCCAGGCTCTTTCTTAGGACATAGATTTGAAAGTGCTGATGATGTGTCTTCCTTCTCTTCTACTTTCTAGTTGAGCTTATCTACAAAAGGGAATTTTTGGAACAAGTCTGTCTGCTTCTGTTGGCAGAGTCCACAATTGCAACAGGAATCCTTTCAGACTTCACGAGTGATTGATAGGAACTCTGGACATTCTCCACGTGTCTTTTCTCATCTACCACCACAGGTACACTCAGCTAGAAGACAGCTGTGCTGGACCTAATGGCTGTGCTTTGTGCTTCCTCTTCTAAAAGAGTGCATAAGAAGAACCAGCTTCTGACTGGAGAAACTGTTCTTTGCAGCCCTTCTTTCTGGAAATAGGGATCTCAGGGTGGAGCAGGCAGAATTTTTTACTTCTGGATTTACGCATTTAAGGTGATACTGATGCAGTAAAGAAGAGGCTTTCTTTCTCCATGTCTGGCCATGTATTTTTAGTGAGTCATCTGGTCCTTCAAATCATTTAGCTTTTTTTTTTTTTTTTTTTTTTTTTTTGCTACAAGAATACAGACCTAACATAACACTGAGATGCTACTGCCTCGTATCAGTCCATCATTATCATGCCACCAGGTGCCCAAGAAATTTACCACCTGCTGCCAAGCCCCTGCAGTTTTGTCACTGTGTGTTCCCTCTCATTCCCTGCAAGGGAAATAGAATCACAGAATCATAGAATCATAGAATGGTTTGGGCTGGAAGGGACCTTAAAGATCATCTAGTTCCAACCCCCCTTCATGGGCAGGGACATCCCACTAGACGAGGTTGCTCCAAGCCCCATCCAACCTGCCCTTGAACACCTCCAGGGAGGGGGCAGCCAAAACCTCCCTGGGCAACCTGTTCTAGGGTCTCTGGCCCTTAACTCTTCATCTCCTGTCTGAAGCCCAAAGTCTTTGTCCTGCCTGTGCCACCACAAGTTTACTCGAGGATCTTGGCACTGTGGCAGACTCTGAGGCAATTGTGCCTTTTATGGCTAAATGGAGGCAGACGTCACGAGCAGAAGCAGCATTTCTGTAGATCCTGCCAGGGTTTTATAGCAATTAATGTTGGGCAGCTGGTATCCATTGCTGTGAGGGCACATCCAAATATTGTATCTTGAAGAATGGGAGCACTTTTTGATCATTTGTTTTGTTGTTGTTTTCTAGTGACAGTTTTGCAAAATTAGAACAATTCCTACTCTTTCATCAGCAGGCCCCAAAGGCTCAAGTCCAATTTTGTCTTTCAGGCCATATTTCATAGGACCTGATAGAAGTACAATTGCTGAGGGTGCTGCCAAGTGCAATGTATACAAGGACTGGTATTTACCCAGTATTCCCTTTTCTTCCCAGATTTCCATCTGCTGGCAGTTGCAGCCTGCAAGTGGCAGTACACTCAGAAGAAGGACACCAGAGAGTGAGCAGAGGGTGACAACTATCTGAAAATGTGCAGCAGCTGCCAGCTGGGTGCACGTGTTCCTCCAGCAGTAGAGCTTTGCACACAACAGGGACTTTACATCATTTAAACTAATTTTATTTTTTTTAAACACCCTACCTCTGTGTATTTGCTTTCATTTTAACTTTGTAGGGCATTAGTCACTCCATTTTGTACACCTTTTTTGTTGCATTTTCTACCTGTCAAGTTTATAAAGCATCTAGTGATCAGAGTAGTTAATAGGATGTAATGTCTGAGCTGCTTGTATTCTTTCGATAAGGAAAGTCTGAACTTGTGAACAAGAAGCCTTAGAAACTTTCTCAAAACTCTCAAAACTTTCTCACTGGGAAGCAAATGAGATTTAGTGCTGTATTTAGAATCTTTGTCTTTACCATTGTTGGAAGCTCCGGTGTACTCAGCAGAGATGGTGTTTGGTGCCCTTACTGTCTCTGCTTGAAGTCATCCTGTGGCCCTTTGCTGGGAACTGTGTAGGAAACAAAAGCATAGGGAAGTCACAAGATTCTAGGTCTGATGGGGTCAGGGATTTGAGGAGAGCAGCTATAGGAGAGATGAGTGAATTTACTGAGCAATTAACCAGGAAATGCTCTTCCTTCCTAAACCAACCCTCTTTTCCAGCAGCAAGTGTATCCTTTTTGAGGGGTATCCATTACGTATGATAGCTGCTGATCTTTTACATGAATGGGGAATTCTGCTTTAATAATTTTCAAATGGTATTGATAATGACAAGTTTTTTGTTGTTAGGTCTTGAAATGAGTTTTTAACTCTTAAAATATGTCGCAGACCGAGATAGGTTGCAATATTTTTTGAGGCAACTGTTCCCTTTGTGGCTAAATGAAGGTAGATGGCACAAGCAGAAGGGGCATTTCTGTAGATCCTGCCAGGTTTTTAAAGCAATTAATGTTTGGCAGCAGATTGATAGTAGATGTTGAGTTCTTAAAAGCTATGCAATAGTATTTGTTAGATATCATTACATATTTATACATATTTCTGTTAGATACTATTTGAAGGATATATTTATTTGAATATAAATATTTATATTTATTTTTTAACATGCTAATAAAATGTTCCGGAGCTGGATCTTCTGCAGTGCAGCAGTTTGAGAACTCATGCATTTGAACTATGTTTATCCTTAAGCAACTCACTGATGTACTGTGAGAGAGCACAAGGAGAAAGGACACTTACTACTTTGGGAACTAAGTAAGAGTTGTGAGGCCTTATGCAATGTTTTAGGTAACTTAAGACAATGTCAAGCATTTTAGCACCTTAATGTGGATGTAGCTCAGTTACTTCAATAAGAAGTAACTTCTGTGACAGATGTTTTAAACTGTATCTTTGCTAATGGGTACAGGGTGGGATTTGGTTTACCTTGAGGATGCTCTTTTCTTGTCCAGCTTAGGCAGCAATAAATGCAAGGTTTGAACTGAAACGAGTGTTGGCGTTTGCATTGTCTCTGTGTTTCATATGACAAATTTAAAACCACCCAGGCCCCCTCACACACGTCCAGCCGCAGTCTTTCTTTGGCCTGATGGGTCTGACCCGCAGTATCCTTTGCCTTTCGGTGATGTCAGAAGAGTCTCACAAATGAATTCCAGGCCTCTGACATCAGCATGACCTAAAGCAGCTCGGAAGGGGCCACGGCATCTGAGAGAGCGAGGGCCGAGGACAGGCCGCGCATGGGAGGGCCAGGGCCTGACCGGCCGAGGGACGAGGCTGCCGCAGCCCGCCCGCTGCCTCCCGCCCTCCGGGCCGGCGCTGGCCCCGGCCCCCTCGGCGCTCGGGGCCGCCCTGCCGCTGCCCTCGCCGGACCCTGGAGCGCCGGCCGGGCCGCGGTGCAGGCGGGCCGCGGGGCGGGAGGGGGAGCCCGCGGCCCCGGCCCCGGGGGGAGGTGGCTCCGGCTGCTCCACCCTCACTTTGTGTCAGCAGGTAGGAGAGCGCCGGGCGCCCAGGGCAGGACACGGCCCGCCGCAGCCCCTCTCCGGGTCCCGCCGAACAGCCGTTCGGAGCCGGCTGTTTTTGGGAAGAAAGGCGTTTCCGCAGGAGCTCCCGGGGCTGTCGGGCGGCTGGCAGCCCTCGCGCTGGCCGGAGCGAGTTCCCTTCCCGGTAACGCTCAGGCAGCTGCCGGGCTCCGCTGCCGGGTCGCTGCCCATGTCACGGGTTTTATTTTCCTTCGTGCTCCCTGCGTGGAGAGCCGATAATTGCGTTTGCTGTAGCCAGAGGAGAGACTTTGGTGTTTTAAAGGAGTGCTTCCGAAGTGGTTTTGGGTTCTGTCTCAGGTCTGTAGGTGACATGCGGACACTTCACTTTCAGCCATGCCTGCCCCGGGAGCTTTCTGTCTGCAGTAATTTTCTCCCTTTTGATCTTGCTGGCTTCTCTCTCGGGCTGTGGAGCTCCACTCGCACCTACCTGCCTGCTGCATGCATGCCAGACAGATTTCTTTCTCTCTTTTAAAATATTTTTTTTATTAGAAATACAAAATATTTTTTAATTTTTTATATATATACATATACATATATGTATATATATATATAAAAGACCAAACCCAAACATCATCAGACCCACACAGTTTTCTAAAGCTGCTGGAAATAACTTTTGCCTGGGATTTACAGCAACCTTTCCATCCGTCCCGGCCCCTGCGAGCTCCAGCAGGCACACTGCCAAACAGGTTTGCAGATCTTCTTTCTTTTTTTTTTAAATCACTTTCTCTCTTCACAGCAGCACAATCACTGTAATTTTGGTTTTAATTGAAAATATCCTCTGACTAAATTCTCTCAGTTATGAAGACTTCTCTATACTTTTCATGTGACCTTTGGCAGACCATGGAACTTTATATTTGATTTTGTGGGGCCTTTATTCGGGATCTTAATGTGTGCTTGGAAGTGGTCATACCAGAACTCAGGCCTGCACAAAAATAGTGGGAGAGAAACCAGATACGCTGTAACTTTTTGCTTGATACCTGCTTGGCTTGGTATTGAAACTTTTAAAGTGTTTTGGGGCCTTTTTATTTCCTGGGAACTTGAAACAATGAAGAGAAGCTTCATGCTTTATTAATTATCCTGGAGAACTGCACCCAGCGTCAGACTCTGAATGTGGATTGCTAGGAGAAGAGTAAAGTTGACCTGCAAACCTGAATGAAGCACTTCTGGCACGCAAAGGATGGAAGGGATCAGCTCACTGTTGAAGAGAATAGTGCAGAAACAAACTTTCTTTTCGCAATAAATTCAAGAAGTACCTCCTGCATAGTTTCTGAGAGGGATACTGGTCACTGCAGATAACATTCAGGGCGAAGCGCCTGCGCTTATATTTTGGGAAATGCTGGCAAGAAGGTGAGGTGTCTCTCAAGACTATTTGAGATGGATGTTTTGAACCTGTGGATCTTCCTAAGTCTGGGGCAGGAGACATGAGGACACCAGATCCATGGAGAGATCTCCCCATGCCTCCCTCATCTCTGTGGGACTGATGAATTATTACTCATGCTCCCAGGTGTTCCTGTATATCTGAACTGATTTCTTGCTTGCAGCCTGTTTCACTGATCTTTCCGGATTTATCTGCTGGAGGAGGGACTCGTAACTGAGGATATTTTTTTTTTTACTTTGTTTCTTTAAAATATGCCTTTGAGCTCCCAGCAGCCTTTGAGCACGTGGCACCAAGGAAGAGAAGTGGTGATGGTGAGACACGGAGAAGTTTCCCGGTGAGCAGCGCTGGCGGTGCCCCAGCCCCTCTCCCCTCGCTGGGAAACGCGACAAGCTTTGCCGAGGGCTGGAGCCTGCCGCAGAGTGAGGACGCGTTCCCGAGCGGTATGTGTGGCCGGAGCCTGCTGCTGCAGCTGGTAGCATGAGTGCTGGCCCCCCGCTGCAGCTGGCTGTCCTCTGGCCCTGGCTGCTCATGGCGACCCTGCAGGCAGGGCTTCGCCAGACGGGGCTGGTGCTGGCGGTGGCCGTCGAGTCGGAGAGGGCAGCGGCACAGAAAGCCATCATCAGGGTGATCCCCCTAAAAGTGGAGCCCATCATACTGGAAGGGGAGTTTGCAAACATCGCTGAGGTGACTCCGGCTGAAGGAAAACTGCTCCAGGTAAGAGCAGCTTTGTTTCGCCCAACTCCACCTGCCTTACCTTCCAGCCCCTATCCTCTTCCCCCTTTTCTCTCCATGCTGCTTCAGCTGCCAGCGTGATGGCTTTGATTTGATTCCCCAAGTGCAGATTTATAAGTGAAGTGACGAGGCAGTTTTTCCATGAGCTGTCCACCAGTGAGTTTTGTCCCTTTGTGTTCCTGCTCCCCAGCCCCGTGTGCTGCTTTGGGACAGAAGGATCATGCAAACAGTCAGTTCTTCATTCGGTCATGATCTGGGCCTGTGTTCGTGTTGAGTTTTGGATGTGATCGCTTGATTCCTTAAAGATTATTGCATATCTTAATTGATGTTATAAAGCTGAGCTTGTTGAGTCACATGTTGGGCCATTAAACCTCTGATGGAAAATATGATTTTAAAATGTTTGTAATTATGAAATGCCAGAGGTTTTCTACACACTTCTGCTGAAAGCTGGGGTTCTACTACGGCTAAAATACACATCCAGATTTTTCCCACTAGAATTACTGACCCTGCACGTCGTCTTGTGTATTGCCTGTACCTGAAAGATGAATTTTGACCACACAGTGGTTCCTGTGGTGTCACAACCATCTATTTTTATAAGTGAAATGGATGCTGGTTTTCTGACCCTTACTAAGGAAAGAGCATTGGAACATCTCACCACGAGGTGCAGATGCTGCTGTGAGACAGAGAGGAGCTATTTGGTGAACAGGTCTCCTGCATCTGCTCAGTTTTGAGCTCAGTTTCTTGACACCTGGTGTGTGCTCTCTTGTTCCTCTTGGTAACTTACTTGGCAGTCATGGGCTTTATTCTTGAAAGCAAAAAATGGAAAAATAGCCTGCATTAATATTACACCTTAATTGTCGGATGGCTTTTTTCAGTCTTGACTTTCCAAATGTGGTGTGTTGTCATCTTAATTAAATTTGTAGCTTGGAAATTTAAATCAAAGTAATAGATTTTTTATAGTCCTATAAGAAAAGAAATACAATTGAGCCAGCTTTAGAACATGGTCACTTGTCTGTGAAGGAAAATGAGCAATCTCTGATGTTTATAAAGCCTGTTTTTCCACGCCTTTTTGAACTACTCAGAATGAAAGCTATGCAAAGTAATTGTGTTAGCAGGCTAAAAAGGTATCTTCGACCAGTGTATTCAAGGTCCTGTTCTGTCGTGAGGCAATGTCCAGGAAAGTCAGTATTTATTCCTTACAAAAACTACAGTGGTGGTGCAACTGAGCACAAAGTATAGAGTGGGACCTTTTTGAAAAGAGAAGATTATGACCTCTCTTGTGGGGTGCGTGGATGTTTTTAACCAACTGCTGCCATACAAAGTAGGAGTTTTGTATTGCCCACCATCCCAGCAGCACAAATGAGACATTTTGGATATTAAGCCATGAATAGTGTCAGATTCACAAATGGACTTCAGCCTTTAAACATCATCCTCAAAATGGAGAGGGTTGGGGAAACATTAATCTCATCTGTTGGGTATGTGTACACAGATACTGACTGAGGCTGTATATGCTTTTGGGCCTTGATTCCATCACTGTGTGTATGCAGGTGTTCCTCCTCCGTATCCCACTGAATCCAGTGCAGAAAATCATCCAGGTCTGGTTTCAGATGGCAGTGTTGGGATCAGGGGGTCAGGCTGTGCCTTTTGCAGCAGGATGTTTGCCTGGTGCCAGGCACTGAGCTCTGGGAAAGCTTAGTCAGTTGTACCTGTGACCTGTCATGTACATCCTACGGTGGAGTTTCTAATTCTGCCACTGCATATCAAAACTGAATATAAAACTCCACTTAAAATTGTTTGGGTCTTGATCCTGCACTGGGTTCTTGCCTCTGGAAGGACAAAATGGGAAACAGAGCCATAGCTTTCAAGGTACAAAATAAGTAAGAAATTAATGGGAAAAACTATTTTTAGTTTGCATTTAGATAGTCAGATATGAAATACACTTGAATTAGGCTTTATTGGGACATCTCATTTACCATGTGGTTATCAACATCCCAATCTTGCAAAAACATTATGTCACGTGCTTATCTTTAATGTCATTGGAACTCTCATATAAAAACTTAAGCCTATTGACACACAGATGCACAACTGGTTCTTTATATGTAATGTAGGTACAGAACCTGATTATCTTTACAGTTAATGAGTTAAGAAGTTTACTCTTTTACACCATTTTTGGACAGGCCTTTTTGGTTGTGTCAGACCCTGTAGGGTGCAGTCAGCCCTCATGCCTGTTGCGGGAGAACACAAATTGCAGAGCTTGGCTTGGAAAAGAAGAGAGTCCTGTTTCCATTCCAATGCTCCCTTAGTTCAGTGCTGCAATGAGATTGCTTAAGGATGAGTGGTGCCCAGTTAGCCCTATATTCAAGCAAAGTTCTCTTTAACTTATAATTATCTTCATAGTGTTCTGGTCAATATATCTTTAGAAATGCATTCTTAATTTAATATAGAAAATCCTGCACATAAGTGATGAAGCCTCACCAAGTGTACTTCTACCAGAACATTTTCTTGGTTTCTTTTATCCCTACCGCATTTTCTAGGATCATCTACAGAAACAGACTTTGATCAAAGTGTCTTATGTTCTTGGAAGCTAACTTTAAAAATATATTATTTACCTATAACTGAGGAAGCTCCCACCATCCTACCACTGAACGTCATGGTGTTCAATGAATCCAGCTCCTCCCTGGAGAACCAATGGGTGAAGTCACCCCTGGGGAGGATCCATGGGGAACTGAAAGGTTATTACATCTGGTACAGGTGGCAGAACTCCAAGGGGTTCGTTAGGCACCAAGGAAATGGGGAAGAATGGTGAAAGCCTAGAAAAAATCCTAGCAGGCATCAAGCAAGGATGTGCAGTTTGGTTTTGGCACTTGCATATATTCTTTTTGGAGCCTATTTGTCTGCGGTCTTGGGCTTTCATTTGGGTTTTTTTCATACAAATGATCTTTCTCACTTGTGTTTATTTAACTCATGGATGGAATTAAATGATCTTTAATGTTCCTTCCAACCCAAACCATTCTATGATTCTATGATTCTATAATAAAATAACCCCAGTGTCAAATTTCTCCTCACACCCCTTGCCCCTGTGACCAGTTCTGGTAAATCTCTAGATTTTCAGTTTTGTGGGTGACTGAGCAGCAATGGGTAAGCAGGGGGACACCAGGCAGATGCCATCTGCACCTTTCAGTTCAGCCCTGGCAGCCTTACCTCTGGCACTCCACACAGAGCAGTATGATGCAAAGGGAGAGGAATTTCTCAAGTAGGCAGAGCCCCTTTGGGCTTTATAGGTCAAAAAACCAACACCTTAGACTTCTTACAGAAACCATCTTCCAGCTTGCTGAGAGCTCAAGCCTGTTCAGATAGCACGTGCTCTAGGCATTAACTATTGCTTAACACAGGAGAGGGAGCATTGGGAACTAATTTGCAGTTTCCAGCTGGCTGGAAGCTCAGATCTCTGTTGAGCTGATGGCAGTAGCCTGGGCTTCTTCTGAAAAAAAGGCCCAGCAAAGTCAGTAAATGGCCCTGTATTGGGGTGGGAAGAACCAAACCTTAGTCAAGTCAGTTGGAAAGAACATATTTGGATCCCACTAAGAACAGGCAATCCGTGAGAAGCTGAGGATTCACCATGTCCTCCCAACTGCAGTTCCCAGAGCTGTTTGCAGATCAACTAATTGCTAACAGCATTTGCGAGGCCTACGCTTTTGATATTTTGGCTGTTGCGTTGTTTGAGGAAGGAATCTTGCTTTTCTTCTTGCCCATGCCTCAGTCTGCACTTGATACTGGAGAGAGCTGACAAAGTTGGTTTGAAGATAGACGGGAAAGTAAGGAATGTTTTGGAAAGAAAAGGAGTGAGCCGCTGTAGAGACTTCAGAGAAGGAGATTTCAGATTTTTCCAAATAGAATTACAACAGAAATAGACGCAAGTCTTAATTGTGGAAGAAGAAAACTTTTTATTTGAGAAATAGTTCAGCACTTAAAGGTGGGTTTTTTTTGTTGTTTAGTTAAGTGTATATACAAGCATACAAAATTAAAAATGAGTATTAGTATCTTTTTATACAATCTTGTATGCAAAGTTAAGGATGATCCCGTTAGTATGTTGGGTGTGGCCAGGATCCTAACAGCCTCTAGTTCTGGGACTAGTATTTTGGAAATAATTTTAAAAGATTGGGAAAAGTCCCAAACAAAGATATTTAAAAAGAGATAGAAAACCTCAAACTAATGTATTTACTATTGAGAAGGCAAAGCAATCAGCAATAATGAATCACCTACATGTAGGAAAAGCATGTAGATATGTAGAATAGTGGAACAGTCTTATTTAGCAAAGTATATAATCACTTTTATCAACATGCATTATTTTATGACAAGTCTCACAATACTTTGTCTAATTTCTGTATAATCTGAACAGTTACATAGTTTGGTGATTTTATGAGCAAATGAACTTTCTTCTACCAACTGAGCACATTGTTTTAATTTATGACTGCAGGAAAAAACCTTGAGAACACAGAACAAGCTCTCTAGAGGCTCTGAACCCTAAAAGCAAGGATCATAATCCTTCCTCTCCCTGCAAAGAAATAAATTATTTTAAAAACATTATTTTCAAGTCAATATTGCATGTAGGATGGAATATATGAGAATCAGAGGAGGATCCAGAATTTTTTAGGTGTTGTGTACAATTTGGAAGCTAAAAATCAACCACAGATATATTCAGAAAAGGAATATGGTGTGTGTTCATAACAGCAATGATAATTAACCCTTCAAATTGCTACAATGAACCCAAGATGATAATCCTGGAAACAGAGGGTGTTTCCAATGTCGCAATTCATGGTGCTATTGGAGAATGTAATCACCTACTTAACTGCTGAGAGAGGGTTACACTCCCAACCCATATGAAAGTAAATATATTAGTAGTCTTCTATACTACTAGCTCCTGGATCAACAAAAGGATGTTGAGTGCACAATGTTGACAGAGATCAAAGAAGTGGGAAAGTCTAACCAAATGATAATGGGGACTTAAATTACCTGTGAATAAACTGGTCAGATAGCACAGTAAGAGTAAGTTCAAAGAAGCAATTTCAGCCTCTTGGAACAGCTAGTACTAGAGTACACAGAAGATATTCTTGACTTAGCATGAAGTAATGTGCAAGAGCTGACTCCAAACCTAGCAATAATTGAGCCACTTGCATTGACTGCAGCATAATAAAATTCATTGCTTAAGTACCAAAAAAGTGGAACTTTGACACCAAGCTTTAGAACAGGAAATTGCACTAAAGTGAAATGGTGAGACAAATGGCTCTTAGAGCTTTAAAAAAATATATATCTTTAGATGTGACATAGAGACTACTCAGGAAAGTAGAAGCCATCCTGGGGAGCAGACAAAGCATTGACTCAAAAAGGCAGCAGTAACCCAATGCAAATACGTTGGCACTGTTGAAGAAACAATTTGGGCTAAACAGATTTTTAAAATTGGACATATAGTATTAGTATAGGATTGGCATAGTACATAGTGTAACCTGCAGTGTAGATTAATATGGATTTAAGTGTGTCTGAAAGTTGAGCCATTAAAATCCGGAGGCAGAGTAAGGAGTCTCAGCTAGTTAGCTGCTAGAAACAGCTGAGCTTAGAGGCTGTTTCTGAACTTCCTTCCCTCCTTTGAGCATATGCAGAGGCTGAGTTGGAGCTTTGCATGGTGTGTCTTCTTTCCTGATCCAGAAAACATGTGGGCAGGAAGCTGCTCTCTGTTGAAGGAGTTTGAAGGACTTGAGGCCTAGATCTTCCAGCTCCCCAGTGCACCATCTGGTGCTGGTCGTTGTCCCAGCAGAATTATTTGTGATACATGTAGGTGTAGACCCAACCTGAACTGAAGATTTTCAGTACTAAAAAGGTGACAGATTTAGAGCCCCAGTAATTACATGGAGCAGGCATAAATAGGAGGAACAAACCCTACTGCAGCAGAGCAAAGATACATGGCGAAAAGGCTAAATCAACAGGGTTGGAGAGAGTTGACAGCCAACAGAGGACTTCTGGCCATGCACACCCATCCTGGAATATCTCCAAGGAGCAAGTGGATGTTTCCCAAAGATAAGCTGGCAGAGGGATTACAGGTGAAGGGAAACTTGCCTCAGTCATTGCTGTGGGCTGTAGCCAGGCTGGATTTGTGGGTGAAAAGATTCTGAACGATCAGACAAATTACTTTTTGTTCTGTGCCTCCAGAAAACTACAGATTTGGTAGGCATTTTGTACAGATTATGGAAGGCTTTTCTGAATTGCATGTCAATTCATTATTTTTAAATGAAAACTTTCAGAACTGTCGAAGTAACAAACATCACAAATTTTGTATTATCAAAGAGAACTTTATTGTATTAGACTTTATTTTGGACAAAAATTGACATGCATTTTTATATGTTGTATCTCTGTGTTTTTCCATGCATGAAAAATCATGCCCCCCCAAAAAAACATGCATTTTCAAACATGCCCAAAGCTTTCTGTGGACTTTCCCCCAAAGTCTTACTTAGTCTGAAAACAAAGAAGTTTTAACCTAAAAGGAAAAAAAGTAACAGAGAAGTGCTATGGAAAATGTGCGGTGCAGCTTGATCTTCAGGTCTGTCTGTCTTCAGTATCATAAAAATCTGTGTTGCAGGGGTTGCCAAGAGTCAACTAGATGAACTTTTTGTTTATAAAGAAAGCAGAGTTGTAAGCTGAGCCTCAGTACAGGGGTATATAGCACACTCAGGCAACAAACATTCATATTTTGTCACCCTTTTGGGCTTCCCTCCATTCTAGGTCTTGAGATTAGATATGGACAGGAGGACAGGTTGTAAAGTAGGCGTAAGTGGCATGGATGGTCATGGTTGTCACTTCTGGCTTTGAGTTCTGTGATTTATTTTTTTTAAATATCTGTTCATTTTTCCCTTATTTCACTGGCTGTAAAGAACAGGAAGCATTGTACTGCCTTTCATGTGCACATAACACTTTCAGTCTGCATTAAGGAATCATAATCAAATCTCATGCTCTGCAGCTTCGGGCTTGCTGCCAGCTCGGGTCAGACAGGAGTTGGCCAAGAGTCATCTTGGGACCTTTTCACCTTTTCTTTAGAAGGATCAGAGATTGGCCTTACCTCAAAACAAGGCACTAAAACATGTGGGTCAATGCCCAAAAGTAATAGAGAGAATATTGTTCCACAAATGCTTGGGTTGTGTAGGTTACTCCATTACTCCCCTGCACAAGATAGAACAGATTGCCCGGTTTAAGTGGAAGACTTAAACCTGCAGCCACCCCGTTTGAATGATCAGAAATGTTGGGTGTGTATCCTCCTCTGCAGCTTCAGATATGAATCATCTGCCTGCATCAACGGATGTTTTCTCACCTCGTCACTTCCCTCACCCTGAAGGGGGTTGTTAAGGGCATTAGTGGCCCTTTGATCACTCTTTTGTTCTCCATCTCGGTAATTTGGCCTCCAGTGATCAAATGGGTTAATCTACTGCATGTTACTGTGCTCAGGCTCAGAATAGTGGCAAAAATGTAATGGTTTGTCATATACAGAAATTCTGGCTGAATTAATTCATCTGGCCATAAACTCTGCAACACAAATTAGAAGATTTCCACCAAGTTCAGTTATGAAATGTTAATTTCCAATATAAGTAAAGCAGTTTGAGGATTAAATTTTCTATTGTTTTAACAGGAGGTGCATGAATTCTAATTCAAAATTACATGGAAGAATGTAATTGGGACTTCTTCTAAAGCAACTGTCGTTCCATGAGTGTTTGTTCAGCCAGGTTTGCTGAAGTCTGACAGTGCATTGCTGTAGAAGGGACACATACACTGCAGAAAGCCGGGGAGAAAGACGTTGGGATTTAATTGGATGCAGATATTAAAAAATGAATAGCATTCCGGTCTTGTTACAGGCATGAAGCTGTTTTCCTTACAAAGGCCAAAAAGCCCAATAATGGAACAGAGCAGGTGCAGTGAGGACAGTGGCTGAAAAAGGATTTGGGGCAATTGCCATGTGGTAGAGCAGAAGAGACAACATGATCAGGTCTTGGTAGTGAATGGAGAACATTGGTTCTTTCAATAGTTGAGTTTTGTACAGAATCCTGCAGAAAATTGTTGCTTTCAGGTTGTTTAAATATGGAGATAATATTTAAGGCTATGAAAGAAGTCAAATAACAGAGTGCAGTGTGGCAATTCCTGTAATATCCTGGGTATCAGTTTGAATCAGAGGTTAATGCTTAGCAAGTTAGACCACCAGGCAGCATACAAATAGAGAAACTCTATGCTGACTGTGTTTTAAAATGGAAAGGGAGCTGACATATGTAAATCTGTTATTGCTTTCATCTTGAATCACCTTACTTTGCAGAATTGTCTTAATAACTTTTATTTACTAAGACAGATCTATTCCAAAATAAGTGGAATGTCACAAAGATCCTGAAGAGATAAGAAAGAGTTTCCCTTTTCCGTTTCTCCTGATGTACCTCAGTTATTCCTTTATTCTATAAATGTTTTGTTTTAATTGCAGCCCTTATTTCAAGCCATGCTGTGGGTGCACGTGTCTCTGAATGTCAATGCTAGAATCTTCTCTCCAAACACTTCCTTAGGGCCACAAAAATGTTTTTGTCCTCTCCATCACCCTCTATTTTATCTGGTCTCATTCACATAAGTGTAAGACACCTCAGGTCATGTAGTTCCACTCAGCTATTTTTTTCTACTCATCTACTCACCAAAGTTTCTTTCTTTCATATTTTTTTTCATTGTCATCTTGCTTTTTGCTCAGAACATTGTTTATTCTTGTTATTTTTCTGCATGTGGTCTTCTTGATCAGTACCAGTCCACAAAATGGTTTAGGCTGTTGCCTGGCAACATTGCTTCCAACACTTTGCTCTCCTCCTTACTTCTCTATGTTCATCTGGTACCTCTGACCTCCATGTCACCTCTCAAGAGAAAGATAGTTGCACCAAAAGCTGTTGTTTGTGAGCTCTGTGTGAGAGATGCAGATATCTAATTTGAGTGATGGATGAACCCCATGTACTTGCACAACATGCAACTCCTACAAGCCTCATGTTAAAAAAGATCATAAAGGTAATTTGTATAGGTTCTTGATGGCCTGAGTTGGTGCTGGTCCATGTCTTCATGCTCCATCACTAATGCCTCTTTTATGGTTGCTTTCTCCATAAAACAAAGACCAGGGAATGCTCATGGAACAGGTCCCTGCTGAACCTTCCCTGGGAAAATCAGCTGTACCTTTCTCTTGCTGAAGACCCTTGAGTGGAGCAACTTGGGTCCACATGACATTGCAGAACCGTCAGCTGGCCAGTCACTTCTGAGGGCTGGGGGTGATCAGGGGGCAGGAAATGCAGTGGTAATGGAGACCTTCAACTCCATCCACTACACTTCAGGGAGCTGCAAGACAGGGAACCAAGAGGCAGAGATACAATGCTGGCCTTGGCCTTTTCCAGGGCCTCATTCAAAATCCTGCTTCGGAGAAGCTGCTCTGTAACAGTGACAGTGATGTGTTTTGTTCCTACAATGGTCTTGAAAGCAAGACCAAAAAGTCATCCACAGCTGTGTTTTAGTTCAGAAAGGGGAGTTAAGTGAAATCAAATTAGGTTGTTAAGAGGAAGCTGAGAGGGTGACTAAGAGGTATATGCTTGTGGTTGGCAGGAAGGTATTTATGGACACTACAGGAGGGATTAAGATCAAAGGTACCTCTCAAGAAATACTTGAAAAATGATAAAAGGATATCAGCACACCCAAAACGAGGATAAGAAAGTGTATGAAAGCATCCTGAAAAAGCAAAAATATTGGTAAACTAACAAGCTAAAAATATGTAAAAACTTAGTGAAAAGAAGAGAAATAACGTGAAAATTATAAAGAAACCAATAATAGATTCTCTTCAGTCACATCAGAAGCAGAAATCTTGCCTGACAATCTCTAGGATCTATAAAAAATTGAAGTCTAAAAGATGTGCTTAGGGCAGATAAAGTCAGAGCAGAAAAATGAATGCAATTCTTCTTGTGCTTTTGTCTGTCTCAAGCTGGAATGTCTGTAGGTGAGATGGTGATGTAGATAGACAAAATTAACATTATCAGCCACTGGGATCAGATGGTGTTCACCCAAGAGTTGTGAAGGTTGAAATCATTGAAATATTCACTATGTATATGAACTCTTGTTTAAAATCACTGAAAGGTGGCTGATGTGGTACCCGTTTTTCTAGATGGGCTCCGAGTCATCCATGAAAGCCCAGAGCAGCATGCTGGACAAACTGGATGGAGTAAATTGGTAGGAACTATAATGTGAAGTGTATAAGTGGATGTGGAGTCAGCAGATGTATCAATTGGGTAGGTCCAGCTGAACTTGTGAAAGTCCCTCAGCAAAGGTTTTTAGGGAAACTGACACAGAATAAGAAGGAGGCTCCTGGATAAATAATTATGGAAGATAAGAAGCAGATGGGAGGAGTAACTGGCAATTTTTTCCCAGTGGAAGAAGCTGATGTAGTTCTGCAGGCATGTCTGCTGTTAGCCATGCTGTCCCATATGTTTAATAAGCACATGGAAATTAAGAGCTTTCCAATACATTAGCTGATTTGAAGTAATGAAGACAAGGATCAGCTATGAAGCTTTGCAGAAGAAACTTATGAGAGTACATACTGTAAGGAGATGCACATGAAAACCAGTACTTTCTTTAGAATAAGGTGCTGGATGCTGTTTTGTCCATTACCACTTAGAAACTGGATCTTGTTAAGCTAACAGATTCATAGAATCATAGAATCATAGAATCCTAGGGGTTGGAAGGGACCTCGAAAGATCATCTAGTCCAACCCCCCCTGCCAGAGCAGGGATTGTTCTGTGTCAGCTTAGTACTTGGTGATTGTCATGAAGAGAACATTAGGCATGAAAAAAAGAGACAATAAAACAGAAAATATCTTTAAGCTCCTGTAGAAATCCAGGATACATCCATATGTTGAATGCTATGTGCAGTTTGGTTCCCCACACCTCTGAAGAAGGTGTAGCTGTGTGGGAAGAGGTTTGGAGAAGAACACGGGGGTAAGAAAAGGTACATTTCATACAAGGACTAATACTCTTCTGGCTGGAAAAGAGATGGCCAAAGGGTGATATGAAGTAGTTGTAGAAAGTAATGAATAGAGACTGACTGTTAGAACCTTTGAATGTGAAAACAGTGGGACATTGCATGAAGCAACTCCTAGTAGCCATGTTCAAAAAGACCAAAATAAATGCTCTTTATACACTGTACAATTAGCCTGTACAGTTCCTTGCTGCAGGAACTGCTGTGGATGCTAAAAGCTTACAGACATTCCAAAAACAACTGGAACTAAGGATGGGAGAAGACTCCATCAATGGCTATTAAATACCCATCCTGAGGTTTGCCTTAGGAAGTCTATAAAATGCAGCTTGTTGGAGGCTTGGAGAGTGTCCTGGGGAGAAGCCCTACACACTTGTCCTGTTCTTACCTCTACTTCAGAAATCCATTGCTGGCATTTGTCAAAGCAAAGATCATAGGCTAGATGGACCTTTGGTTTGAATCCACCCTACTGTTCTTATGTTCTCATCTTCTACAGACACCTTGTCAGCCACTAGCCCTTTCAGTCTATCCCTGCTCCATTTGGGCAAGCCTCTGTGGAAAAACTGCTGTAAGTCCATCCTTCACCACCCATTGCTGGCTTTGAGCTCAGCTGTTCATCACTGAGAAGACCCTATGTAGTTCCTTGGGATCCATTATTGCAGATCTCCTCAACTTCTGCTGTTAACAGCTTTTGGTGCCCTCCACACTTTTGCCTTCATATCTTGGGTGTACCATTTTTACCCCCCATCACCCTCAAGCAGCCTGACATGCAGAAGCCATGGAGGAGGAAACCTGGTATTCATTGAGAAACAGCACAGTAACTTCAAAACCACTGGCAACAGAGGGTTTAAGGTCCCATATGTGATAGGGCCAGGCTGGCTGTATCTCATCAACATAGGATGAGATGTAGAAGTTGTTGGTCATAAACCTTTGCTACTAATTCTCATCTTTAATAGCTTCAGACCTACATTTGGCCTCTTCATGATTATAGTCTCCCATAAATTTGTTGTACCCCTTTGGAATAAAACTTATCTTCCTGTCTGGCAGGATGGATGCCTTATGGATACCTGGTGGTACCAAGATGACTTTAGGATTTCTCAAGATCTTGTTAAAAAACAAGTAAACAAGCTAGCTCTCAATTTTTGTGAGTATTTTGCCTGTTTCATTGCAGAAAGGACAACCAGTATCCTTCTGAATTATGCTACCCCAGCTTGGATACTCCTGTTTTGGTAAAGTTTAGAGTTTGGGCAACCAACTTGTAGCAGGATGGTTAAGTAATAGTTATTTAATTATTTTATTGAATTTTATTTGCCTGCTGCATGCTTTCCATCTGTGATTAGATTAGGTGCTCAACTGAGTATATTTCTCCTAATATTGGGGTGATATGTTCCAAGTCTAAATCAGCAAGAATGGTCCTGTAGGCAACACTAGGTGTGTCTCTTGTGGTTCCTGATTTGGTACATCTAGTGTGCCTTTAGAAGTCTAGTTTTTGTAAAGAGGTAGATGTCTTTATGGAAGACTTTCTTCAAGGGTGTAGACTAGTGGGATGCAGCATGTCTTCAACTCACAGAAGACCTCAAGTGACTCTTCTGTTCTTTAGGAGTCCTGTCTTTGGTACTGCCAGAAAGACCCCAATATCAGGTGCCTTCATCAGGAATATCATTCCTCTCCAACAACATTAGCCAGGACTGAATTCTAGAAGCTACAACCAAACCATCAGCAGTTCCATACACCTAAACTTGCGAGTGTGCTTTGCAACACGCTGCTCCTGCGCACCGGGTCTCAGGATATAACCAAGGGTATAACTTACTCCTTCCACCTGTTTCTGCTGTTGCTGTCCCCTTTCTTACCCCATTTTGGGCACAGCCTAGGAGCCCAGCTGGGGCCAGTGCCACAGCACTCCATCACTGCTAGGGAGCAAGAATCAGATGTATACTGTTCAATTTTGCAGTGTCCTGACCTTTCCATGGACCCATGTCACAAGATACCAGTGTGGCAGGAGAATGCTCAGGAGCTCTGGGTGTAATTATCCCTCCTTCAGAAGGCTGTGCTGCCATTCAGTGAGACCTGGACAGGCTGGAGAGTTGGGCAAAGAGAGATTTAATGAAATACCACAAGGGCAAATGTAGAGTCTTGTGTCTGGGACAGAACAACCCCATGTACCAGTACAGGTTGAGGACTGACCTGTTGGAGAGCAGTGCAGGGGAAAGGGACCTGGGGGTCCTGGTGGACAGAGGGATGACCAGGAGTCAGCAATGTGCCCTTGTGGCCAAGAAGGCCGATGGCATCCTGGGGTGTATTAGAAAGGGTGTGGTTAGTAGGTCAAGAGAGGTTCTCCTCCCCCTCTATTCTGCCTTGGTGAGGCTGCATCTGGAGTATTGTGTCCAGTTCTGGGCCCCTCAGTTCAAGAAGGACAGGGAACTGCTTGAAAGAGTCCAGTGCAGAGCCCCAAAGATGATGAAGGGAGTGGAACATCTCCCTTTTGAGGAAAGGCTGAGGGAGCTGGGTCTCTTTAGCTTGGAGAAGACTGAGGGGCAACCTCATCGATGTTTATAAATACAGTAAGGGTGAGTGTCAGGAGGATGGAGCCAGGCTCTTCTCAGTGATGTCCAGTGATAGGACAAGGGGCAACGGGTGCAAACTGGAGCATAGGAGGTTCCATGTAAATGTGAGGAAAAACTTCTTTACTGTGAGGGTGACAGAGCACTGAGACAGGCTGCCCAGGGAGGTTGTGGAGTCTCCTTCACTGGAGACATTCAAAACCCACCTGGACAAGTTCCTGTGTGATGTGCTCTGGGTGACCCTGCTCTGGCAGGGGGGTTGGACTAGATGATCTTTCGAGGTCCCTTCCAACCCCTAAGATTGTGTGATTCTGTGTGATTCCTCAGGTGCCCGATGCACTGTGTGCATTGTAGACAACAGACTTTGATACCTGCCAGAGTGTCTGGGTAGGGTAGATGCTTTTGGGAGTTAGCTTTATAATAACTGTATCTCAAGAAAGGTAGATATTTTTGTGGTTGAAATAAGAGCCTCTTTACATATTAAGAGAACATATTTTTGTACCTGTTTGTTGGCATATATCTATTTCTCCTTGCCTAGGGAGTAAATCATGGTAACCTGAGAATATCAGGTATTTGGTCACCAAAAACTGGTGGACTTGGCAATGTTAGGTTTACAGTTGGACTCAATGATCTTAAAGTTTGATGTTCTCTTTTCCAACCAGAATTATTCTAAGACAAGTTGATGTGTTAAATCAAAACCAGTTTCAAACCCTTGCCAACCATACCATTTACTTCTCAAGGTCTTCATGTTAAGGTAACCATAGAATCACAGAATGGTTTGGGTTGGAATGGACACTGAAGATCATCTAGTTCCAACCCCCCTGCATGGGCAGGGACACCTCCCACTACACCAGGTTGCTCCAAGCCCCATCCAACCTGCACTTGAACACCTCCAGGGAGGGGGCAGCCACAACCTCCCTGGGCAACCTGTTCCAGTGTCTCACCACCCTCACACTAAAGAATTTCTTCCTAATATCCAACCTAAGTCTACCCAACTTTTCAGAAGAGAGATGCAAGGATGGAGAGGTGGTGGGTGGACCCCTATGTTAGGGATGGATTGGAATGCCTAGAACTTAACAATGTGAATGACAGTGTTGAGTGTTTATGGGTAAGAATCAAGGGGAAGGCCAATAAGGCAGACATCATGGTGGGAGTTTGTTATAGACCCTCAGCCAGGATGTAGAGGCTGATGAAGTGTTCTGGACTTGATGATCTTAAAGGTCTTCTCCAGCCTTGGTGATTCTGTGATTCTGTAAGCAGCTGGGAGAGGTCTCATGATTTCTAGTCCTTGTTCTGGTGGGGGACTTCAACTTCCCAGACATCTGCTGGAAATACAACACAGCAGAGAGGGAACAGTCCCAGAGGTTCCTGGAGTGTGTGGAAGAGAACTTCCTGACACAGCTGGTGAGGGAGCCAACTAGGGAAAGTGCCCCGCTGGACCTGCTGCTTGTTAACAGAGAAGGTCTCGTGAGGGATGTAAATGTTGGAGGTCATCTTGGGCAGAGTGATCATGATATGATAGAGTTCTCAATTCTTGGAGAAGCAAGGGGGGAGCCAGGAGAACTGTCTTGGTCTCTGGCCTGTTTCAGAGTATGGTTGAGAGTGTCCTTTGGGAAACAGTCCTGAAGAGCAAAGGAGCCAGGAAGGCTGGTCATATTTCAAGGAGGAACTCTTGAAGTCACAAGAACAGGCTATCCCCAGGTCCTGAAAGATGAGTTGATGGGGAAGGAGACCAGCCTGGCTAAATAGAGAGATTTGGCTGGACCTCAGGAACAAAAGGAAAGTTGACGGCCTCTGGAAAAGGGGGTTGGCAACTTGTGAGGAATACAAAGGTGTAGTGAAGCTCTGCAGGGGGAAAAGGAGAAGGGCCAAAGCTCAAGCAGAACTCAACTTGGCCACTGTGGTTAAAGACAACAAGAAGAGGATGTTTTCAGTATGTCAATAGAAAAAGGAAGACCAGGGGCAATGTCGGCCCACTGGTGAATGAGGTGGGTGCCCTAGTGGTAGAAGACACAGAGAAAGTGGAGTTACTGATGCCTTCTTTGCTTCAGTCTTCACTGCTAAAGCTGTCCCTCATGAATCCCAGACCCTGGAGGCAAGGTCTGGAGAGAGGAGGACTTTCCTTCAGTAGAGAAGGACTGGGTTAGAGACCACTTGGCCAAAGTGGACATCCACAAGTCCATGGGCCCTGATAGGATGCACCTGTGAGTGCTGAGAGAACTGGCAGATGTTATTGCTGGGCCACTCTCCATCATCTTTGAAAGGTCATGGAGAATTGGAGAGGTGCCTGAGGACTGGAGGAAGGCCAATATCACTCCAGTCTTCAAAAAAGGGCAAGAAGGAGGGCCCAGGGAACTACAGGCTGGTTAGTCTCACCTCTGTCCCTGGGAAGGTGATGGAGGGAATTGTTCTGGATGTCATCTCTGAACATGTTGAAGAACAGGGAGTTATTGGGAGTGGTCAACATGGATTTACCAAGGGTAAATCATGCTTGACCAATCTGTTAGCATTCTATGATGACATAACTGGTTTGTTGGATGAGGGGAGAGCAGTGGATGTCATCTACCTTGACTTCAGCAAGGCTTTTGACACTGTCTCCCATAACATCCTCATTAAGAAACTCAGGAAGTGTGGGTTGGATGAGTGGACAGTGAGGTGGATTGAGAGCTGGTTCAGTGACAGGACTCAGAGGGTTGTGATCAATGGAGCAGGGTTGAGTTGGAGGCCTGTAGCCTACAGTGTTCCCCAAGGGTAAGTACTGGGTCCGGTCTTGTTTAACATGTTAACCAGTGACCTAGATGAGGGGACAGAGTGTGACCTCAGCAAGTTCCCTGATGATACCAAACTGGGAGGAGTGGCTGACACACCAGAGGGCTGTGCTGCCACCCAGCATGACCTGGACAGGATGGAGATTTGGGCAGAGAGGAACTTAATGAGATTTAACAAGAGCAAATGTGAGTTCCTACACCTGGGAAACAGCTCTGAGAAGAAGGATCTTGGAGTCCTGTTAGACAATGAGCCAGCATTGTGCCCTTGTGGCCAAGAACGCCAGTGGTATCTTGGGATGCATTAGGAAGAGTGTGGCCAGTAGGTCTAGGGAGTTCATCTTTGCCCTCTACTCTGCCCTGGTGAGGCCACATCTGGAGTATTTTGTTCAGTTCTGGGTTTCCCAGTTCAAGAGAGACAGGAAACTGCTGGAGAGAGTCCAGCGGAGGGCAACAAAGAGGATCAGAGGGTTGGAGCATCTCCCTTATGAGGAAAGGTTGATAGAGCTGGGCCTCTTCAGCCTGGAGAAGGGCAGGCTGAGGGAAGACCTTATTAATGTCTGTAAATATCTAAAGGGCAAGTGCAAGGAGGATAGAGTCAGGCTCTTTTCAGCAGTGCCCAGTGACAGGATGAGGGGCAATGGACATAAATTGGAACACAGGAAGTTCCATCTAAACATGAGGGAGAACTTATTTACAGTGACAAGGCATTGGAACAGGCTGCCCAGGGAGGTTGTGCAGTCTCCTTCTTTGGACATGTTCAAGACACCCCTGGATACAGCCCTGTGGAATGTGCTCCAGGCAATCCTGCTTTAGCAGGGGAGTTGGACTAGATGATCTCTAGAGGTCCCTTCCAAGTCCAGCGATTCTGTGATACCCTCTTCCAGCTTAAAACCATTACCCCTTGTCCTCTCACTACACACCCTGGTAAAAAGCCTCTGCCCAGCTTTCCTGTAGCCCCTTCAGGTATTGGAAGGCTGCTATAAGGTCTCCTCAGATACTTCTCTTCTCCAGGCTGAACAGCCCCAACTCTCTCAGCCTCTCTTCATAGGAAAGCTGCTCCAGCCCTCTGATCTTCTTTGTGGCCCTCCTCTGGACTCAGTCCAATAGCTCTAAGTCCTTCCTGTGTTGAGGGCTCCAAAGCTGACTCCAGGTGGGGTCTCATGAGTGCGTAGTTAAGGGGGAGAATCACCTCCCTCGACCTGCTGGCTACACTTCTTTTGATGCAGCCCAGGATGTGGGTGGCTTTCTGGGCTGCAAGTGCACATTGCCAGCTCATGTTGAGCTTCCCATCAAGCAACACTCCCAGGTCCTTCTGTTCAATCAATGTTCTCAATGCATTCTTCGCCCAACCTGTATTTGTGCTTGGAAATGCCCCAACCCAGGTGCAGGACCTTGCACTTGGCCTTCATGAGGTTGGCATGGGCCCACCTCTCAAGCCTGTCAAGGTCCCTCTGGATGGCATCCCTTCCCTCCAGTGTGTCAACCACACCACACAGCTTCGTGATGTCAGCAAACTTGCTCAGGGTGCACTCAATGCCACTGTCCATGATGCCAACAAGTACTGGCTCCACTGCCTACAGGCCAGCCTATTTCTTGGATTCCCAGTAAACTCATTCCTGATTCTGTAGTCTGAAGGATTCATTGATTCCTGTCTAATCCTTCCCCTGAAAGCCTCCTGCAGAATGAGACAAGGTGTATTACTGGCCATCCTGCAGACTTCAGGCTGGGTGCAACAGGCTGAGGGAATTGTTAAAGCCCAAGTTACCAGACAAGTTTGCCCATCCTCCTCGACTGCCTAGCACAGAAGTCAAGAAGACATTTGCACCAGTCCCTTCTCTGAACTCTTGTCTCTGGATTTTGATGCCATATGATGGTTGTTATTAGAAGAAGCCTCCCTTACCTTAGGCCTCTCATCCCTACACAGACCTGTTTCAGTGATTCTGCATTGTTCACTTGGCCTAATGAGCAGTAATGTACAGGTGACATCAGTGCAGATGCCTCAACAACTATTTCTGTCCATCTGGGGGATTTACAATTTTCTTTGACCCTGTGGTCCTAAAATTTTGTATGGAGCTTTGCTTGAAGCATGTTGACCTCTGTCCCAACATGGGATCTTAAGCAGGGTCTCACCATCCAGACAGTGTGATAAGAGGAGTCTATGGCAGAGTGTTTATTATTCTAACCAGGTTCTTAAATGTGACTCTCCTGGTAGTAAGAGGTTCTGCCAAAGGGTAAGAAAGACCCACTGCTAAATGTCTAACATCCAGTGTCTTTACTCCCCCTTCCCAGATAAGGTTTCTCATATGCTTTCCCAAGGTCATATGTAGGTTTCACTGGAGCCAGAAAATAGTCCTTCTTTTTCCCCTAGCAAACCCCAGACCTTCATGGACAAAGTGGTATGTCTCCTCAGACATTTGATGTCAAGCAGGCCAGCTCCTTCCTGTCTGCACAGAACCAAACCCGTCAGGTGGCCTCTGTTCATTTGTATCACAAACTGGGAGATAAAGAGGTGCAGAGATACTGGTAATTGCATAACATGTACCAGAAGATGTTACAATACTGCCTAAGTGTTGGTGCCTCTGGCCATCAGTAAATTCCATCAGAGGTCAAGTTGTACAATAGCCTCTCCAGAGGATGTCTCCATTCTTGACATCCACAGAACTGGCATGTGGAGTTTTATTAAACTCTATACCATTGCAGATGTTTCTAGGAATGATGCCAAAATTAGGCAGATTATGGCTTGCAGGCTGGTCTAAGATGCTTGAGACACCCTTCCCCACTTATTTCTGGGAAGACACAGAGAGGGATTTACTGCTTGGAGTTACTCACCTTCTGAATATGTATGTGGATTGTCATTTGAAGAGGAAAGGAAGCTAATGTGATAGTAATTGGACTGGTTTGAGATGTATGGCACAAATCCACACTAACTGCTCTCTCTGCTTCCACTGAAGTCTGTGGTTGGGAGGAGTTGCAGGCCCACACTGAAGAGCTAATCTATGATTGCTGTACTGAATACAGGTGTATTGACAACGTGCATCTCAAAGAAGTAAATGTTTTTTCTTCTTCCACAGCAGTAATCTGACCTTTGTGCCATGATTTATCAAGTGAGGGAAAAAAAGGTGAAATGAAACCAGTAGTATTTATTGGTGGACATACTGCTTTGAGTAAACAAGATGAATGCCGGTATTGAGCAGCCTGGTGTTTCCATGAAGGCAGACTTCCTTATGTTTATTTAATTCTGTTGACCATGTTAAGAACTTGGGGAGATTTTTAGTAGTTTATAAATTCTAGTTAAGCATGGGTTTAAGTAGGTGGGCTAAAGAACTGCAGATGTTTTGTGAAGATTCCTATGCTTCTCTAAAGTTTATGTAGGACTTGAAAAGTCCTGTAGAACCCAGGTGAAAGCCACTGACTCTTAAGACCTTTTGGGATTTTTCATTTTATACATGTTTTTGTTAGCACAGATTTGAAGGAGAATTAGGAATATTTTATGCTGAGTTGTAGCTTTGCTGTGTCCTGGTTGAGAGATCATTTTGCCTGGAGAGGTTGATGACAGTCTGGCTGTCTCTTGACCTTACAAGCCAGTGCACAGTTTGGGTATATGTTAAGGATTTCCTGTGATTTGGTATGGCAATTCCTGTGATCTTTGGTCTCCTCAGTCTGAATTGTCACCAGAGGATCACATTTGACCTTTTGACCATGATATCACACTGGCAATGTGTGTTCATTTGTTATTTCATCATGGTGCTGTCCTTGCATTGACCTTTGCTTGTTTTCGGAGTTGGTGCTTTGAGTATTTTCTGAGCTCTTGGTTCTTGTATTTTGTTGGTGTCTGTCACTGTATCTGAATGCACTAAAGTGTCCATTGTTCCCATCCAGCCAAAGCATCAGAGCTGGTGGCACGCCTTGGTTTTGATGTTATTTATGATGATGCAGGGCTTTGTATTCTCTACAGCAAGACTGCTAGAAAGAAGTTACCAAAGTTTCTCCATTGCATTGACTTTTCCAGTTAAATAGGAAGTTCTTCAATGATGTCATTTCAGTTCCATTTAAACGATTAAACTTAATTTAATAGAGCAGGGTGAAGAAGACAGGATGATGTATGTGCATATTGGATGCCATTCTGATTTATTCTTCACCTAATACCTCACCTCTGAACACTTAGGTGTGGAGAGTCTTGTCCATATAAATGTTTGAAGCCTACCTGTTACCTGAATTGTTCATTAAGAAAGAGCGTGTCTGCCAGATTTCCTTTTATCTCTTCAGATGAGAAATGAAACATACTGGTGTAAAGAACTGACTGAAGTATTGTGTTTATAAAACGTTTTTCTACAAGTTACTCTTGTTGTTCTGCTCAGTTGGTGCAAGGCCCAGCAGAGTGATGTGTTCACCCTGCTGGGTGAAGGAATCTGTGTCTTTTTGTCTGTAACTGCTACAGTGAAGAAGACTTACAATATAGAAATCAGTTTTTAAAAACAAAAATATAATCTAGTAGGAAGGAAAAGAACTTTCTTGAACTGGTTGAGTCCAGTGCTGATTTCTGTACAGAAGATATCCATGAGTTTCAAAGTAATTTCTTTAATCTTTAAATTTTCATTTTCAATTGTGTTTTGCCCGAGCTCAGAGTACATTCAGGAATTCAACTGTCATTCAGATACATTTACAGAAAAAATGTAGCTGTCATTTCCATTTAGGCTACACCTGTAAAATGATATCTTTGGGTTTCTCGTAGTTTCACTGTTTTGTTTTGCTTTGTTTTCCACCATATTTTAACAAGATAAGCATCTCGTGGTGTATTTCCCCTTCATTTCAGTAATTGCCTTCTCTAGTGACCAATTTCCTGTCTAATACATGAAATGTGTTATACATGAATAGAAGTTCATGTATTACAAAATCTCAGCACACAGCCCACTCAAGTTCATAGAGAACTTGGTCCATCGTATTGTTTTCTCAGGTAATTAATTAAAAGCTCATTGGAGCATCAAATGGGAAAAAATACCCCCACGCTAATTTCTCTGAACTCACTCCCCAGTCACAACCTGTGTAAACAGAGATGAATACCAGCTACCTGGCAATTTGGCATCATCAGACACTCAGGAGGGAATTGGGCTTCTTTCGTGTTTTTAAAGTTCATAGAATCATAGAATATGATGAGTTGGAAGGAACTCATCAGGGTGATCAAGTCCAACTCCTGTCCCTACGTAGGGCACCCCTAGAATCACACCATGTGCCTCAGAGCATCATCCAAATGCTTCTTAAACTCAGGCAGGTTGGTGCTGTGACCGCTTCCCTGGGGAGCTTGCTCCAGTGCTCGACCACCCTCTAGGTGAAAAACCTTTTCCTGATATCCAACCTAAAACTCCCCTGATTCAGCTTCCTGCCATTTCCCCGAGTCCTGTCATTGGTCACAGGAGTGAAGAGGTCAGGACCTCACTGAAAACATTTAGCCCCCTGAAAATTCAATCCAGCGGTTATAAACTCAGCATTTGCCACTGTTCTGACGTGCTGCAGAGCAACACAGAAAACCAAATAGGTTTGAGTATATATAAGATTCAAACCATGAAGGAATTTATTACTAAAATGCAGTCATTCAAGTTCTACATTAAATAAAATAGGAAGCAATTTTGTTTCTTGAAGCCAGATGTGATACACTTTTCTTAAAATGAGCTAAGCAAGTATTCAGCTGTGTTCTGCATCCTGAGACCTCACTGTAGTGATCTTGCCTGATGAAAAAATACCTGGATAGCCATGACACAATCTCATCAAGAGGTGAGGAGATGGCTACCTTGTGGTACCATAAGACTCCAAAGTACTTTTGCCCATTATCGACTGGAAGTTCAGGAGAAGCCAAGGTTGTAAATTCAGATAACTGAACAAAAGTCAAGTTGATAATGGCTTTTCTCTTTCGTCTTATTGCCTGGTAATACTGTTTCAGTCTTACTTGGTCAGTGTTTGGTCAATGTTTATATAGGCATAATACTGCTTGGAGCTAAGCAAACACAGATTATTGTATTGCATCTTCACTCTTCCCAGGTGTCCGGTGACCTCACAAATGTGCTGAGAAGGGAGGGAGGTTAACAAAGTGAGCTAATCCAGCCTGGGGAAGGCAGGAGGGTGACTCTGCTGTACCTCTGCTGGGGCCTCCCACAGAGATACCAGTGATAACCCCAGCCTCGCTAGACTGCGTGATTGGTTTAATTATTTGACATCAAAGCCTGGGGACAGATTTAAAGGCAGTATGAAAGTCTGAGTCAAGAGTTTAATTCTGGGTAGGTTCTTCTACGTTATTTATTAGTGTTTTAGATATTGCTGAACCTCTTCCATCAGCACACTGAACAGCACGGGGACCAGTGTTCATAAATCGCTTGTCATAATCTCCATAGGGTAAGGATTTTTGCTTTGTTGGTTTTAAAATAATAGTTTTCTTATATTTACTGGAGAATATGAAGTCAAAGGTGACTAGAAGTGAAAAATAAGATCGTGATGATGCTTATTTCTTTGGGGAGTCCAGTCCATACTTAGACTTGGTCCCTCCAAAAGGTTGTCTTCTGTGCAGGTGAGTTTTACCCCTTTTCTGGAAAATCACTGGGAAGGACTGGGACTTCTTAGAGTCAACTATTCTAGTACAGTTTAGATGTCTATCACAGGGAGAACGAACCATGTGTTACAAGGGCACAGTGTTTTTTGGGTTTGTGTCTAAAGGGAGATGAAGCAACTAGCTCAGGAAGTACACAGGCTACATACACAGGTATATGTGGTAGATGCTTGGAGTTACAAGAAGCCCAGTAGGAGAAGATCAAGCTGGGTACACCTGCCTAAATCCCAGCAGTCACTGGCTCTGGGAGTGCCTCGGCTGAAAATGACAGACAGGACACTTAGGTTGTTAGCTGGGATGGATCTTGCCCACATGGCTTTCTAGCTCTTTTACACCTCCACATCATCTTTCATCAGGGAATGTAACTCTGGGCCTGTGGAAAAAAAAAAAGGGTTTATTTGTTTTCAGCCTTTTACTTGGCCATAGTTTGACGTGCTCCCCTTCATCCTGGCATTATGAAGATTAGTGTATCCTAAGTTTTACAATGCAATTCTAAAAGACTCTGTCCTCTTCTGGTTAGAGCATCTGAGGCTCTTCTTTTACACAAGCCATTCCACACCTTGTTGCTACCTGTCTACTTTTGCTGCCTGTGTACTTTTTGATATTTTTCCATTTTGAGGTAGGGTGACCATTACTGAATGGGCTCTTCAGCTATAAGTGTACCACAGATGGTGTTTCCTGGTCCTTTTTTCCCCTACATTCCTAACTTTGTTTGCTTTGTTGGGTAGTGCAGAAATACATATAGAAAAAAATATATACAGTGCACACAAGTAGTGTAATTTTTTCAGAAAATGTTCCAGAATGATTCCAGGATCTTCTCCAAGTTTAATTAGCTATTTTAAAGCCTGTAGTTTTGTCCCTACAATTTGAATGATTGTTTCCCAGGCATAGCCCTTTGCACTCTCTGATACTGAATTTCACCTGTCATTTTATCACAGCCATTCATGTTGTGGTTACACGTGCAGCTGATCCCAGCTGATGGCTCCTTGCTGCTGAAAGGAAGAAGACTTGCTTTTCTCTTTTTCCCCTAATACTGCTTTCCCCTCTCCTCTATTTTCCAGGTCATAACTCATCTCTAACTTGCTGTGGCCCCAGTCCTTGTGAGACCCTTTCCCAAACCGGTCCCAATTCATTAAAACTGCAGAAAATGCTCAACTTTATTTGCTAGGTTCATTTTCTGATGTTTTCATGAGCTAAATGATCTCATGGGGAAGTCAAGGACAGTGGGTAACTTGTGGCCAGGAGCATGGGTGGAGGTGGGAACTACTAGCATCCAGTTGCTCATTAAACCATACACCGAGTAGCTGGAGATCCTTCACACTCAACATTGAGACCAGATAATTCAAAAAAATATCATTTCATCTGCAAATTTTGTCACCTCATTAATTTGCCCTTTCCCAACTAATTTATGAGCATGCTGAAATGCTCTGCATGGAACTTCTGACTTCCTCTGTAGCGAACCATCATGCAAACAATTCATTTAGCTTTTTTGCAAATATTTTTGGAGTGCATTTTCATTCCCTGTATTAGTTGTTAGCCGCAGAAACTCACTAAAAGACTTCCTGCTTCTGATGTGTTGAAAAAGGCTTTATTGTTTGCATGTAAGCTCCTAGCATGTTTTTCTCTTTTGACCAGTCCCCTCAACTTGCCAGGATTACAGTCTTTTCTGCTCTCACCATCTGGATGCAAGTTCCACTTTCAAAGGTTGCCTTTTCCTGCTGGTGTTCTCCTTCCCTTTGCTGTTCACTGTTGGGCTGCTGGGGCCCAGCTCTGGTCCTTTGCTCAACGGCGTTGGTTTGCTCTGAGCCTCTAGCAGGAGATCTCCAAACAATTTTTGTATCTACCCTTCTCATTTCCTTTCTAAAATGTCTAACTGCTTTCCGTATTCTTAGAATTTTGTATGGTTTTATGGTTCCAGGGTTTGGAGATTTTTTCTATCTTTTGTTTTGTTTTAGTTTTTTTAAGTTTCCTTTTCTACAAGGAGGGGATTTGAAATGTATAATGGTCACTATTACAGAAATAATCCGTCTTCAATCAGAATCATAGAATCATAGAATCATAGAATGGTTTGGGTTGGAAGGGACACTGAAGATCATCTAGTTCCAACCCCCCTGCATGGGCAGGGACACCTCCCACTAGATCAGGTTGCTCAAGGCCCCATCCAACCCGGGCTTGAACACCTCCAGGGAGGGGGCAGCCACAACCTCCCTGGGCAACCTGTTCCAGCATCTCACCACCTTCACAGGAAATAACTTTTTTCCTGATGTCCAACCTGAATCTCCCCTCCTTAAGGTTCAAACCATTGCCCCTTGTCCTCTCACTACACACCCGTGTAAAAAGCCCTACCCCAGCTTTCTTGTAGGCCCCCTTCAGATATTGGAAAGTTGCTATGAGGTCACCACGAAGCCTCCTCTTCTCTAGGCTGAACAACCCCAACTTCCTCAGCCTATCTTCATAGGGGAGGTGCTCCAGCCCTCTGATGATCTTCATGGCTCTCCTCTGGACATGCTCGAGGAGTTCTATGTCCTTATGCTGGGGACTCCAGAACTGGACACAGTGCTCCAGGTGGGGTCTCACTCCAGGTGGGGTCTCACTCTGTTAGCTATTCAGGATTGCATCTACTTTGGACGTTTCTCCAAATTGCTCCATAAAGAAGTTGATGAAGATGCCTAAAGCTGTCTGTGGTCAGACCTCACCAGGCCAAGTGCCCTGCCTGTATGTTACTGATTGAAGTCACCCATTAATACTCTACTTTTCCACTTTTGTAACCTTCCTAACTTCCCTCAGTCTCCCCTGGTCTCTGGCATCACCATGAATTGGTTGGTAGCTGTAACATATTTTTCTCCCATACAGGCATGGAACTTCAACCTATAGATCTTTGGAATTCTTTCAAACAGCGAAATATATTTGTTAGTTGACTTTTTGTTGTTTTTTTTTCTGTGTAGTGACAGATCCATATTTGCATATTCCTGTATCTTGAGTATTGCAGCGTCCTCTGCATTAACTTCCTTACCTTGAATTTCCCAGATGCTTATGAAATTAATATTCTCATTTAAATGTAGGCATTTTGGTTTCCCTGTGTCAACTTCAAGCTTGGATTTTGTCTTTGCAAGATAGATAAATAGATTCAAACACATACACACACAGAGATATATGTATCTGTATATTTATAGATAGATAAACAGGCACACATGTACATATACACACACATATAAGGTATACAGGTATTGATACACATACATTCTGGCATGGTGGATATCAGCTCAATATCCCATTTTTTAGGTGCAGGAATTACAAGACAGATTTTATATTCCGATTCCAGCTACAAATGCCTAGAGCCTGACATACACATTTACTTTTGGAATCTCCAAGGTGGGGTGGGGTGGTGGGTGCTGCTGGGGAGGGGGATGCTGAGTGCTTTGCCTTGTCTGCTGTGGGTGCTGTGAACTGGGACTCACGCTGCCCAGAGCCTGGGTCAGGTACAGACAAAGGCATCGATCGAACGTCTGCAGCGCTTCATTTCTGCAAATGTTAATAAAAGTATTAGGCAGGCAACATGTTTCCTCTTGTTTTGTTATGGTTGAATTTCATATGCACACAGCGTGCCATGAACCTCGTTTTCCCTTGCCAACCCTTTGCACCAGCAGCAGCTTTCCCGAGCCTGAGGCACTGCAAGCTCTGACTCATTTACTTAATATTCCTCTAATGAAACTGCCCAGAGCTCTGGACCTATTCTCCTCCAAAACAATCTCTCTCCTCCCTATTTTTCCACACCCTGTGCTTTCTGCTCAGCTCCCGTCACATTCCTAATCAGACTTTAGCTGAGCTTCCCCGAGCAGCCCTTCCCTTTCTGCCCTTCCATTCCCTGCCCCGTCCCCTCGTCCCCAGCTACCCTGATGGGAGGACCAGCCCCCAGGCCAGGGCTGGGGGTGTGAGGTGGCAGTGGAGGTACTGGGCAGCCTTTACGGTGAGGGAGGAGGGTGAGGAACAAGCAGGAGTGTTTCTTCAGCCATGGTGTCATGGGGAGAGGGGAATGGCTGTGGTGGTCTCCTCCCCACCTTGACTTTCTAGCTTGAAGCCGTGCTAATTTACATGGCGTCGTTTGCCAGAGGACAGCAGGGCTCTGGCAGGAGAGCTGGATGTTCCTTGCAGAAAAGTGGGAATGGCAGAAAAGGCTGTAACTGGTTTGTGGGACAACCCCCACCCCCAGGCTGTCTGTAGTGTCTCAGTGGGCTGAAGGCCAAGCAGAGCCCTGACCTAGGGGGCTGCCACCAAAAATAACCAGAAAGCAGCTGTGGTAACTCTTGTCCAGCTTGGGTGAGGACCACATCACTGCCTGAAACCCAGAGGAGATGAAGGAGTGAGGGAACTGCAGACCTTCAGCACACTATTAGTTTATATATTATATGTATATATTTTTATATTAGATATATTAGCATCGCATGAGAGACTGTGAAACCCAGTAGTGAAGCTGCATGGTGGGAGTAGCGGGAGAAAGAAAATACATGTAGGTGCAACCAGTGCAGCTGCGGGTTTTCCTGGATGTTGGACAGCAGCAGTGCTGGGATGGGTCTGACCCTAACAGGAATGCTCAGGGTGGTGTGGCTGCACCAAGAGATGCTGATGGGCTGGTGGTAATACCATCACTCATGATGTAGAGATCTTCGGGGAGATTTCAAACCCATTCTTAAAGATTTCTTCATTGTTGGTGGGGTTTTTTTGCCTGTATGTGTTATTTTACTGCAATGTACAGTCCCACTTTGAAGGACTTTGGTCCTCATGGGAAGAAGATGGGGCTGATCCAGGGCCAGGCTGCAAATCACAGCAGCTGTTACGAAAAATACAGAAGCGATGCCTCTTCACAGGGCTGAAAAACACGAGACCTGGGAAGCTTGACTTCTCCAGCTTGGTACTGGTTAACAAATTGCTTGCTCCTAAGGAACATGCTCTGCCCAGTTTGCAAAACAGTGGCGCTTTATGGTCCTCAGGATTTGGACACATTTAAGACTCAGTTTGGCAAGATGCTGCGCCATCTCATCTAAAGCTAGGAAGATTGGACCAGGTGATCCTTGAGGTGCCATCCAACCTGGCATTCTATGATGCTGATTTATTTTTACAAGTATTGATTTAGACAGTCACAGATCATGTGGTGGCAGCTGCAGAATTGCTGCATCCAGTGCCTGCTGTAAGTGGCAAAGGGATTTGCTGGGGTATTTGTATTTAGTAGGTGTCCTCGACCAGGTTCTGTGGTCAGTGGATGGAGGTTTTCTTCCTCCTGAGCAGCTCTGGAAGGATACACAGATAGGTTTGGAGCAGCAGGACAGAAGGATTTATTTGTGGGTGGATGATCTGGCTGGTGAAGGGTGTGCAGGGGCAGGTGGGCTGGGAGGTGGTGGGGAAGGGGTTGCCTCTGCCCAGGGAGATCAGCGGGGTGGGGAGGACTCTGTCTGTCCAGGGCTGCCAATGGGAGGAACAGGCCATTTTATGTGCAGGCTGCTCGTGAACCTGGCAGGGAGAGGGCTGGTGTGTGTTATTGTCGGTGTTGCACACACAAAGCTCTCCTGGGCTGGCTGCTTCTGCAGCCTGTACAGACAGGTCTGCACTCCTCAAAGACAAGGGATTGGATTCTTGCCCTCCGGGGGTTTCCAGCCAGCTTGAAGTTCAGAGGAGTCCTTTCTTTCTCTTGCTGTTCACACCCTGCAAAGAATTTTCTATCAACAAAAGAAATTGTTTTATAATCAACTTGATGTTCATCCCCAGTCTTGGGGTTCTGAAGGACCAGGGAAATAGAGTCTGGAAGTTGTGGAAGCAGGGCCAGTGGCACAGTTCTGGGTTAGGGCACATTAGTTTTGGGGGCACTCCAGAGTCATTGAAGCTCTCAGGTGCAGCTCTAGGAGTGAGAGTACTCAGGCAAAATGCCAGAAAATGAACAATCCCTAGAAAGAAAGGGTTGGGGTACGTGCTTCAATAGGCTGAGAAGATTGTTTTTCCTTCTGGTATTACAAGTCTTACAAGGACTGGCTGAGGGAACTGGGGGTGTTCAGCCTGGAGAAAAGGAGGCTGAAGGGAGACCTTCTTGCTCTCTACAACTTCCTGAAAGAAGGTTGGAGCAAGGGGAGTCGTTCTTTTCTCCCAAGAAACAAGTGATAGGACAAGAGGAAATGGCCTCAAGTTGTGCCAGGGGAGGTTTAGATTGGATATTGGGAACAATTTTTTCACTGAAAGGGCTGTCAGGCCTTGACCCAGGCTGCCCAGGGCAGTGGTGGAATCACCATCCCTGAAGGGATTTCCAAGCCTTGTAGATGTGGTGCTGAGGGACATGGGTTACTGGTGACCTTGGCAGCGTTTGGTTAATGGTTAGACTTGATGATCTTGAAGGTCTTTTCCAACCAACATGATTTTATGGTTCTATGATTCTTGTAGCTTCTGTGACTAGTCTCTGTTGGGTGCTCCGTCACATAAAGGTCCTTGAAATGTTAACTGTAGCTTGTGCTGTAACTCAGAGTCAAAATACAACTGTGTCAAACTCATTTGTTTGAATACTGTTGATCATCAGTCCAGGGAAGAACCAGTCCAGTTGAACCCTACTTGATGGCAGCCCTGTCATGAATCTTCTCTTCTGTGCAGAGGTACAGAAGTGGAATGTCATGGGAGCCTGGGAAGGTCTCATCAACATCAAGTTCAAGAGCTGTAGGACAACCTAGGGAAAGAATGAAGTTTTCTCCTTGAGGAAAACATACACTGCGGGTTTCGTAATGCACGGTTTTCAGAACTGCAGCAGACAGGTGTGGGTGACCACCAGATTTTAGTTTGTCCCTGCCAGTGGAAGTCCTGGAGAGTGCCCATGGCACACAGCTGGCCTTGCAGCTGGGAAGGACAGATGTCATTCTGTCCTTAGGAGTGTGAAACACGTGCGGTCAGCGTGAAGGTTCTACTAGCTCTGAAACACAACCAGCACCTCCTGGAGCAGCTACCCATCTGCCAGCACTGTTACAAACAGCTTCTAGTAGGTGATAGAGAAATTGCCATTTTTGAGAGATGCCCTGCAGTTGCCTCTTAAGTAATGGAAATATGAAATGCTCCCAAATCCTATTTCCATGATTTCTGTGCATATTATAGCTTCATTTGTAGCCCAGGTCTCATAGTCCTACCATGAAGCCAGTAACTCTTCATTTCTTTACCCTTTCAGGCTGCAATTACATGTACATTTTCAGCCTCTTAAATAAAAAAATTGTCAAAGCTCAGGAAAAACTGGGACTCCGACGGCCCAACTGTGGTTTCAGGATGAAGACAGGGCAGGGTGGTGGGCAGGTTGCTGAGGAACATCCTCAGAAGGAATGGCCTCCAGGTGCAGGCACAGCCTCTGCTCTCAGAATACATGGAGGAGGGGAGCTGGCAACCTCAGGCTGTGCAGAAAAAATGTTTTGAGCTACCTGATCATAGTTCAAGCTTTTGCAGAGCAGCCAGTGCTTCCCTTTGCAGTACAAATGTCCCTGCCTGGGTCTGTGGTGGAGGAGTCAATATTTTTTAGAGAAAGATGGAAGTGTGGGTTCAGGAACTGGACTCAGTTATCTGACTGGTTTTCTTGGCTTCCATGAATGTGTCCAGAAGCTGGTGAGTTTGGAAAGGAATTTTTGTGTGCTTATGAAAGGTGGTTTTTAAATGTCAAAGTTGAAAGCACTTTTTCTTAGCAAAAAATCACCACCGAGCCATCCAGCCCTGGCTGGGCACACAACCATCTGAATGGCTGGGTTGACTCTGTGGCATTTTGTAGGAGATTTTTAGGGCTTTAATGGCAGCCCCAGCTTGATGTTGTACCTTCTAGCTTGGAGGACACACTGAATAGCACACAACAGCCTTTGAGCTGTTTGTGTCAGAATTGTTTGCTTACTTAATTTTAAAAGGAACACATCCACATAATCAGAGGGATTGCCACATCATGATGCTCTGCAAGTGTCCTTTGGCACTTGATTTACAAACAGCTGAATAGTTGGGGGGTCAGTGGCCAGCTGGCCATGGAAGCAGGAATATGAATGACAACGAGAATAAATAGTGTTCCATGGAGCTGGAGTGTCTGACAGTGCTAGAAGCTGTGAGGATGGAACAACCTCCAGAATATTAACCATGGAGAGTGCTTTTGATGGTGGTTCAGCTGTATGCCAGCAGTGGTGGCCATGGGAGCAAACAGTTTCTGGGTTCCCATCCCCTCCCCACACAGATGCTGTATTGCCCACTGAGATGGTGATTTTTGCTGGGGATGGAAGGAATGATGGATCCAGTTGTACAGAAGTGGCGTCTATGCAGGTTTCCGAAGAATGAGAAACAGCCGTCCTTGGACAGAGAAGCAGCAACATTTGGGAATTCCCCAGTCCCCAGTAGCAGAAGTGATGACGTGAGCAGTGAGGTTATGGGACTGGTAAATGAGAAGTGCTGTTGGGGCTGTCATGCTGCCCACACTGTGAGGGGTGCTGGTGTTGAACAGAACTGTCACTTTGTGCGTGCCATAAGAATGGTGGGTGTTTTGCAGGCGTAAGGACTTGATCACAGATGTGGGAAGAAAGCTCAGACCAAGAAGAGTTGGAAGGAGGGGCTGTGGCTCTCCATGTCAATTAGATTCAGCAAGGAGGGTCACTTCCAGACAGTTTTTTGGTACTAGAGGAGGATTTGAATGCTTCCCCAGGAAAAGTGCCACCCCTACTACCCCTCAGCAGCTTGTCCAAGTTGACCTCAGTGGTTTCCTGCCAAAAATACCTGTGAACAATAATGACTTGTTAATGATTTATCCCTGTGTTCTCAAGTGCTGCACTGATTCCTAATACAACAGAAACCATCCAAGCAGTGTTCTACAGGCTTTCAGGTTTGGGCTACAATGGTTTTTTGTCCTTACCCAGTGACAGTGATTGCATGAGAAAACCAAGGGCTTGGTGTGTTGGGCAATGCAAACGCATGTTGTTCTATGTAACGTTTGGGAGTATCAGTGGGAAAATCAACTGAATTGTACTGGGGGAGAAATCAATTGAGCTTTAAGGAAGGATTGTCACTTCCAGAGCTTGCAGATAGTTGTGAATAGATGCTTCAGCAGTTTCCACATATGGAGAGTTTGCTTTGTGCAAAGTGAGCTGGACCAGCCATGGCTCTGGTGATGAGAGCTGTGGGAACAAGCTTTCTCCTTCCCTGGGAGATGGGCACCTGCCATTTTCACAGGCCATCGGGGCAGAAGTGTGGAGTCATGCAGCATGGAGGTATGAGATACAACATTAAAAACCTGTTCTCTGTGCTTCCAGCATGGCTCTGTAATAGACCCTTGGTCAGAGACCCTGCCTTGGTGAGGGGGAGCGCAGCAAGATGAAAAGCAGCAGATGCAGAGGGAGAATCTGTGATTGCAGCAACCACCTCCACCCTTCAGAACCAGGAGAAAAGGCAATCAAGCCTAGGAAATGGAGTCTGCAGGAGTCAACTCGAGGTGTAGATGGCTGATTTTACACAGCATAGTGTAGCTTTATTGCTGAGCAACCATATCAGAAGCTCTAGGAAGTGCTGGGCTCTTTTCTAGTGGTCTTTCTCTGGCAGGGACCAACATAATTGTTAAGAAAAAAGCAGGAAAAAAGCAGAATTAGCAGGTGTCAGTCTTGCAGCTTTGTCCATCATGTCTCCTAATCTGCAATAACCAGAGTGGAGAGAGACAGGGGGAAGAGTTTGATGCTTACCTGCTTCAAGCTGCTTTCAGGGGGCCAGCTCTTTGAACGTCTGTAATACCTTCAGTAGCTGGACTCCCCAGGACACAGCATGGTCACATGCAGCAAGGGTGGTAATAGTCAATAGCTAGCAGAGATTGCTCTTGGAAGTCTCCTGTGAGAATATCTCCAGTCATAAAAAGATAGTTATTGACTTAGCTGAAAACCTTTGTGGTTGTGCGTTTGCAGAGATGTTGTGGAAGAAATTATAAGTACAAGAGGGCTGGGCATCAAGAAGGAAGGGACAACCTCTTTTCACTTGTGCCCTGTGATAGGACAAGGGGCAATGGATTCAAACTCGGGCACAGGAAGTTCCACCTCAACAGGAGGAAGAACTTCTTCACTGTGAGAGTTACAGAGCACTGAAACAGGCTGCCCAGGGAGGTTGTGGAGTCTCCTTCCCTGGAGACTTTCAAGACCTGTATGGATGCCTTTCTGAGTGATCTGCTCTAGTTTTGGTCCTGCTCTGGCAGGGGGGTTGGACTTAAATGATCTTCAGAGGTCCCTTCCAACCCCCAACATTCTGTGATTCTGTGATAAGTGGGGAAAATGAGAATGAGGCATTTGTGAAATTCTTTGGGCTGTTGTTAACCACTCTGCTCTGGGCATGTCCTCCAGATCAGTAACTCTAGTAATGCTAGAAAGGTCCCTCTTTGAGAGACGGGTCACAGGGGTACATCAGTTTTGGGTCTGACCCCATGTGCCTGTGCTGAGAATCTCATTTCTGCTCAGCATCTGAAGACATTGGTGAAATAAATTTTCAATCATTTACAACTTTGCTGTTTAAACTGCTGCAACCTTCTGTGAGCATGTTTTGTGTGGCCTTAAAAAGACCACGTGTGTGCATTGGAAGGGGAAGGCAGCAAATAAGCTGGGACTGCACCCCAGACACCCCATCTTTTGTGCCTCCTGGAGCAGCCGATGAGCTCAGCATCCCCAGGAGCTGCGAGCTGCATTCTCAACATTCCTGCAGCTCCTTAGATGTTAGTGATGTCATCGATAGCAGCCAGGGAATTGTGGATCCCAGAGGGCCTGAATTCATGTCTTAGCAAGTAAGCGTAGGAGGAACCAATTTTTGTAGTGTACTGCACTGTACTAGCAAGTTTTATTGAATCAAATCACAGCAAATATATTTGCATCTACATTTCTGTCTTCTGGCAATTCTACAACATCCTGCAACCGAGATCCTTGTGTCCTTCACCAGCCACTCTCTCATCCCTATTAAAAAAAACTACATCTGAGCAATAAAACAATGGGAAGCTGGTATGGTATGTGATTCAAAAGCAAGTAATTTGTTCATTTAGCTGTTCAGTCTTTATGCCTGGGACCTGCTGACATACATCATGTTTCAAGCACACCATTGGCACCATGTGAAGGCATCAGCCCTTCTCTGGAAAGCATCCCTGGGAAACTCCATCTCTTGCCAGCCTGCCAAAGAGATGCTTTTACATTTTTGTGCAGGGCAAAATGCCTGATTTTGGGAACACAGGAGAAAAATTTTAGCATAAATTTTTATGCTTTTATTCTCTGGCCTTTCTATAAGGAGCTTTAGGGTGATGGCAAACCAGCGCTGCCACAGCCTCCTGGGAGGCATGGGATGCATCTGTTCATGCTGCTGATAGAGCTGGGAGTTTTAAACCCTGGGCTGGACCGAAGCAGAGGTTTTTAAACAATGGTCTGCAGTTACCTTGAAGTCATGGTAGCTCAGTCTGCACATGGTCTAGTGAACAGTATTAAATAGCATTTTGCAGCCTAAAGTTTCCCGGTAAGGGGGACTGACGGTCCAAGTGGCATGTTTCTATATGACATGGATATTCTAAAGTAGTTTTATTTATGAAATTGCCTTTGAAAGACACTTCCAGGAACAATGCACAGTGCAGAGATTAACTTCTGCTCTCACTGAACCTGGCCAGGACTCGGCGGGTGCAGGACTGTTGGTAGGACGGAGCCGTCCTCTGCAGCCATGGCATTTCCTGCCTTGGAAGAAGTTTGCTCTGTGGCCTCAGTGCTGCTTGAATGTGGCTCTGTGTTCCTCAGCTGTAATCAGAGCAGCTTGCCAGTTCTTGATTTAATCCCTTCATTTCAATGGGATTTCCAGACTTGGTGCAGTTTGCCCTAGAGAGCTGGAGCTTCTTTTCTAATCCAAACCTAGCCAGACCTTCTACCTACACCTGCTTTTTTCCAGCTACAAATAACAATGGAAGTGATTTTATCTAATCTGCCACCACCTGGTTTGTTCTTGTCCACACTTTTAGGCATGAGGGTGTTGAAAACACTTTTGGCAGGAGTAGCTATAAGCTGTGTAACCACCAGCATTAAGACAAACCACCCAGCGTACATGTGCAGTACGAGGTATGGATGGCAGCAGCCTTGTGCAGGGAGGGAAACCTGGACAGCCAGAGCTTGTGGGCCGTGTGGTGTCCTCTAATAAAGTCTAGAAGCCAGCACGGACAAAGTCCTAGGTGATGTCCTGCAGGGAAGAGCCCACCCAGAGTAGACCATGGGGCATGAAGGGCTTTAGGAACCCCTCAGGTGTTCCCATGTCTCTACGTGACTTGGCGGCCGGTCCCTGGGACACCTCAGCAGAGCAGATCTGTGACATTCTAGCTGGGGTTTCACGACTGAGCTACGATGGCCCCTCCTCTACGCCGGCATTTTGGCACTGTGCTTTGGAAGGACTCCAGGCCAGCAGTGAAGGGCTCTTTGATAATATCTGACGGGCGGGTAAGAATTTTGGGCAGCAGCCAAGGTACACATTGCCTGTAATCGTTAACTTGGTCTGTAAACAGTTCAAACGGCACTGAAGAGGCCGTCAGTTATTACATTAGAAACAATCCTTTCATCTCCCCGCTCAGAAGCAGCTGTACTGTGCTGGCCCCTGCGGAGCTGGCTGGGGCTGCAGATCTGCAGGCAGGGCAGGCAGCGCAGGCAGAGCTTGGCCATACAATGAGCACCGCGCTGAATGGCTGACCTTCAAACCTTCGGTGCTGAAGCAATAACTAAATCATTAGTTTCCTTTTGTTCTGCACCTGGCTGAGGTGGTGGAGCCCAGGGATATTCGAGGGGGAGGGGGACCAGGCAACAATCCCCCCGGGGTGCCGCGCCAGCCAGGAGGGCCCAGCAGGGTGACTCTTCCGTCCCATGCTCATCTCCTTCCTGCAGCTTTTCCTTGGTGAGCGCAGGTTCACGTGCAAACGTGACACAGGCCTGTGTTTGACTTGTGACCAAATAAGGCTTCCCTGGACCATTGTTGGTTTCTCCAGAAATGGCAACAATGGTTGTTCAGATCCATGTCAGGGCCCTGTAACCTCTGAGCAACTGTGTAGGCAACACCGCTGCTGAGATGCATCTTCAGAAGAATCCGAGAGGATTCCTCAGTCCACATCAACCTTGGGAGAGCTCTGTGGTTTCCTTCCAGGAGCAGTTCAGCCCCCTGGAGATGTGTGATGCTTCAGGAGGAATTATGGCATAATCTACCCCAAGGAGAATTTAATTTTCAGTCTTTGCTCTCTTATCTCCTTTCTAGAAGAGCAAGAATGCTCTTTCTGGCATCCACGTTCAAAGCTTTAACTTTGAAACCCACTGTAGAAATGTGCTGGTTGAGGAAACAATACTCCAGTCTCTGCAGCAAAGTGATCTGGGTTTGATTGAGTATTTGTATCTGGCCCATCACTGCAGAGTTGCTTTAGGTGAGAGCTGTCTCCTATAAATGTGTTTGACATAGAAGTTGTGGAGGCCCTCATACATCTGTGCCACCTTTAAGTGGCTCCTAAGGGACAATATGGCTTTGTGTTTTGGGGCTGCACAGCTTGGGGTTCTCCAGGGCTTTGAGCTGTTCCTGAGGGCAAGACTTGCCTGAGTTCTGTGGAATAGTTTTAACCTCCAAACCGCTGTAAGCATGGTGCAGAAGGTCATTGTGTAAGAGAGCCTTGACGTGTGGAGATTGCCAGTGGCATTGTCCCCCTGAGTGGGGACAAGCTGAGCCATCTAGGGGATCTGAGGTGCACAAGTCAGCACAGGTTGGATGCTGTTCACTGGGTTTTGAATCCAGACTGCTTCCATTGTGCTTGGAGGCAGCTGGAGTGTGAGCTGTTCTCCTGTGACTTGGGCCAGCTTGCCTTTACTTTCATTTAGTGGTGTGAGTCAGGGCTGACCAGAGAACCTCCCTTTGCCTTTGATACTCCAAAATGGATGTGTGGACCAGACAGAGACAGTATAACTAGACATTGTGATGAAACTTGGCCAAAAATTTCCTTTTGGCCCATGCTGTCATCATGGTGGCTGTGCTAGAAGAAGTGACACTTGCTTCCCCTGTGTTGGACCTCTCTGTCCATAGGAGAGCAAACTTCAGCAGCACTGTCAGTAGGACAGTAAGGTGTGTAGTGAGAGTTTCTCCAACACCATGGCCATGCTTGTGCAATTAGACAGAAAAGATCCAGACTTAGTGACTCACCTAAACCGTCTAATCCTGCACATAAGATAATCAAATAAACATCCCTCTTGAGGCTCAGCGCTTCTATTTGTTGCTCACCAGCTTTGTAATGAAAAGGAGAAGGAGATGCAGGTATTGATTAGGGACTGGTTTGTTGTATCAAACCCTCGGGCACTGCTGACCCTTGAGAGGGGTCAAAGATAGTGAAGCTCATGAGCACACGTAAGGGAACAAGCATAGGAGTATTGCACTGGCAGCTTGTAGATCCTTTGTCTTCTCTCCCACCTCTTGCCACTCCTTCAGGGGACTGGGATGGTTGTCTTGAGTTACTCGCATGTTGAGGTAGGACCTGAGTCTCTCTAAGAATAATGTGTTTGTTATCAGTGAATGTGTTTGTCTGTGACTCACATGTGGGTAAGGTGTGTTTGCTGTTATAAAAGCTCTTGAAACTTTATAGAGGTAAATTAAAAAGCCCCATATCCTGATGGCTAAGCTTCATGCCCAGAAGTCATGGAAGCTGCAATTTTTCCTGGGGCCCCTTGAAGCATTCCACTATTCTCTTCCTTTTCCAACCACCCATTTCCATCTTCTTCACGGTTAACACCCGCTTCATCCCTCTTCATTCTCCTGCGTCCTTCCAGCAGCATCCCACAGCACTTTTCAGCTCTGCTGTAGCTCCATGCCAGCCCCCTGGTAGCATCTCCTTTGGTCCACTCATTCCTGCTGCTGTGTCTGTGAGTAGAGTGACAGGAACCTAGTGGAGTGATCTCTGTGTAAGGGGGACTTCTTTTGAGCTGATAGAGCTGAGGGGTTAAAATAAACTGGGAAGAGCCTCTCATACCAGAATAAAGATGTTCACACAGCATGAGTGCTGGGAGAGACCTGAGGAGGAGGATCTGGGTGTTCTAGCAGGGTGGTGGGGCTGGCAGGAGCATTCCTTGGGTTTGCCCCATGCCTCAGAGCACAGCACTGCCCAGCAGCGCAGGCTGAGCCTGCCAAGGGCTGTCACCACTTCAGTGACACGGCATGAAACTGAGATGACCAGGGAAGAACATGGGCCCTGTTCCACCCTGGCCATGCAGATGTCCCTGCAGGGTTCCCTGGTGCCAGCAGTTGTGACAGTGTCTGTGCTCTGACACTTGGAGGTGATGGACTGTGCAGGTGCACATCTGGCTCTCAGAGCTGGTACCTCTGCCCTGTGCCTGCTTGTGGCAATCATGTGCCCATCTCCTGATGGACCCCAGCAGAGGATCTTGCCCATAGTTCTCACAGCAAGGTCAGTGTTAGCAGCAAAGGTTAGGAGGAGGGTAGTAGAGCCCTTCCACTTGTGCTTTTGAAGCCTATGAAGGAATAGAAACCTATGAAGAAATGTAACTTATTTAGCTCAGACACACAGTGACAGACTTCCAGCAGGGAAGAGGGTGTATCGAGCCAGACATTGATATCCACAAATATGAAAATGTCTGTATTTTGCCCTCATGAGCTCATGCTGTGATAGTGACATGGCACAGCTGGGTGAAGCAGGTCACTTGGGAGTGAGCATCTCCAAATCGATACGCAGACATGGCACGGAGATGCCCAAGATGCTGTGTACCCTCAAAAGGCCACCGTTGCTGTGCCTTAGGCTTCTTACTTATGTCCTTGCTGCTCCTCTCTGTTTTGTCATGTAGCTCACCTTTCAAGGAGCTTTTACAACACAGCATTTCCATCCACTGCAGACTGTGGCACCAACGGTGCCAGCAAAATGGTCCTGGCGTAAGCTGCAGCAGGAAGGGCTTGTGTCCTGGACAGAATCATTGTGTGCTTCTCCTGGCCCTACACGCTTGAGTATTCCCTCAAAGTCTTCCATGGGATCCAAGCTGCTGGCATGCCTGCAAGAGGGAGGGCCAGAGAGCTAGTGCTGGGTGCCAGTCAGAAGTCCAGGACTGTCCCCATAGGTAAGGCAGCAGCTGGCTCTGCTCATCTTCTGCCAAAGCCCGCAGTGAGAAGGGGCTCTCCCAGCTCTCTGGCACTGACTGTGAACCTCAGCTTTGTCCTAATATTTGGTTTGTAGCCCAAGTATTTGTGTCAGAAGTCCTCCAGCAGGGAGGTGAGTGCAGGCCATGGTGCTGCCTAGCAAGTGCCCATGTGGGTGTGCCAGCCCCAAGGCACAACCCCCCATCTGTGTGCTCCTGCGGCCCCAAAACATGCAGGGGGCAGGTGGGTACCCAGGGATGCTCCTCTGCAGCTGCAAGCCAAGCTCAGGGACAGCCTGAGCCAGAGCTGGGGTCTGCATCTTTGCATTTACCAGCTCTTCTTGGCCTTTTGTTCCATGAATTCTCTGTAGTTTTCATGACTTTAGGTAGCTCTAACATATCCCATCTGTACTAAGCTGAAGAATTCTTGTTCACTTCATCTCTTCTTGTACAGAAATAGTGTCCTGTTTAAGATGGAGTGAGCAGGACTTCTTGTAATGTTCAAGATGTTGACACACTGCAGCTTTATCTAGGAGATCTTTTAATTTGGTTTTTACATTAGTGCCTAACACTCTGTTTGCCTTCTGGCTGCTTCAGGTGATTCAACAACAGTTTCTATAAAACTCCCCTCAATGACTCTAAGATCCTTCCTGTTTGTTAGCAGCTAACCTGGAGCTCATCCCTGTGTAAAATAGCTAGATGTATTTTTTCATACCTGCATGTTTTATCAGTCTGTCAGTATCATGAGATTGTGTTGCAGCCTGTTTTAATATTTATCAACTGGATTATTTATAAATTGCTGAAAAACTTGGCCACTTCGCCATTCCTCCCATTATCCAAGTCCTTTGTGAATATTTGGACAACACAGTTGACTTCTGGGACTGTCCTGATAAGTTCACTCCATTGCAGAGGCTGACCTGCTTTCTTCTCTTCTTGTGGAGATGGCCCTGGGTAGTGCTACATGATGCTCTGTCATCTTCCATAGCCTGACCTTGTAGGAGAACAGAAGAGGAGATGCCAGAGTTTGGCATTAACTGAATTACCTTTGTCCCCACACTTGCTGGCCGCTTCAAGGAACCCCATGGGTCTGTGAAGCCTCACTCTCCTTTTCCAAAGCACTGTTAGTTCTTCTCTTCCTTATGCTGGTTTTTGACCATTTTTTCTGGCAGGGAAGTCAGGATTATTGGTCTGCCATTCCCTGCATCCCCCTCAACTTTGTCAAATTCAGTTGGTATTTGCTACCAGTAATTTTTCTGGTATTCTGGTCAATTCAGTGAGGTGTTAAATGTTGGTGTTAATAGTTCACCAGTTTAGTTCACGATTTTTCTAGAGCCCTTTGGTGGACACTCTCTTGTCCTGTTCTTTTCTTCTCTTTTCCATGCCAACCTTACAGGTTGGTTATAAAATTTTTACTGCTACTTCAAATCAAATAAATCATTTTGACTCATCCCCCATGAAGGTAGGGTGTGAGTTCTCTGAGTTCCTTGACAGAGAAAACTGAGGCTGTTGGGGCCTTTGCTTCTCCAAGTCTTTTTTCAGCCCTTGTCCCTAAAGATTCTTTTCTGAACAGAAAGGGGAACAGAAATGCTTAAATGTTCTTGGGGGGGGAAAAATAAATGGTGAAGGATGTTTTTTTATGGGCATAATTAATACAGTGCAAATTAATAGGCTTAAACTGCAGTAAAACTGATTCAGATGAAGTTTTAGAAAAAATCTTTCTGGTGTGGAGGAGATGGCAGCCCTGGAACGGGTGAGGAGTCTCCCCTTGGAGGTCTCAAAAACAGGTTGAGCAAGTGTCTCTGCGGAATGTTTGAGGTCTGGCTGATCCTGCCTTCAGGCAGCAAAGTGGGCTAGATGACCTCTCAGGGTCATATTTTTTTTCCTACTTTTTATAAATGAAGCCCCCAAGTGAGAAGTGAGCACCTCTCTAGGCCTGGGATTCCCAGGACCTTTCCACATCCCCTGCATTTCTTCAGGGGAGCTCCTGGCTGCCAGAGACAAGCTGTGAATGGTGCTGGCACAGTGGGAGGGACAGGTTGGTGTGAGGATAGTGGATCTAGTGGAAATGAAGTGGGAAAGATGGCAAGGATAAGGTAGGAGAGAGAAATTCAGTAGGTTAGGAGATGGTGTGGATGGAAAAGGCAGAAAAGAAGGAGACGGCATAGGGTAAAGAAACGGGGGGCAGGGAAAGTGGTAGCAAGCACATAGGAATGTGGAGAAGCTCTGCATCTTGTTGAAGGGGTGGCAAGCAGGGATGGGGTGATGGAGAGATAGAATGACCAAGCCAGGGGGTTTACCGGTCTGGCTGACAGTATCTAACAGGGCCAGGGTATAGGCTGAGTTGGCAGGGCTGAAATCACCCAAGACCAGGTGCAAAATGCTGTCAGGGATCTAGCTACTCCCAACCCCCTCTTTGGGATCCTCCAGCACAGAGCCTGGCAGGGATCATCCTGGGAGAAGGGTCTGGCCTGGAGTAGTACTGCGGGATCCAGCATCACACCCATCAAGGTCCTTCTGCTGACCGGGAGCCCCTGGGAGTGAGGGATGCTGCTTCAGTACTGTGGTGGGATATAGGCAACATGCACAGGACCTCTTCAGTTTTGGATATGAACATACCTTCTCTCTCCAGTGACTGGGTTTTGCCTGTCCTTTGTCTACTAGATCAGAGAGAGAGGCTTTCTGTGAGAAGAAATGGCTTCTCGCTTGTGGCAGTCGGTGCTACAGAGGTTCCCAGCCCAGCAGAGTGGGGAGTGTTCTGCCTGCAGAAACACTTCACTCCTGCCCTCAGTGAGCCCATCTGCAGCCACACGGGCATAGGTCTGGTTTGCAGAGGGAGTGAGGGATACTGACTCTGCAGCCAGGGCTACCTTGGGGCATGAGTCCTCTGCATTGAGGAAGCTCATAGTATTTGTATTTCTGTGTCATCCTTAGATTATTCTTTGAGTCTACTCTTGTCATGTAAGCATGATGTGCAGCCACGATCACTCACTCATAATGCGAGGGAGAGGGGCAGTGGAAGTGTCAAGAAATGTGGTTGTAGGATATAGACAGTAAGAGCCAGGTCTTGCTGCTTTGCTGCTGCTTAAGCAGTTGCCTGTACAGCACCAAATGGGAGGAGAAGATGGTAGGAAGAGAGGGAAGAGGTGGTCTGGAGCAGAGATGAGTGGAGTACTTTGCTTGGATGGATGACGAGTGTGTCCCTTGCATGAAGGAGAATCTTCCCTAGCTGGCCTCTGGTCACCTTGTACAGGGTGCTGAGGAGGACAGCTGGGCTCTCAGCCTCCAGAGGTGATTAGTTAGGGTCTCATCATAGAATAATGAGGGGGTCACTGGTCTGCCTCGGCTCCATGGGCAGCTGCCCAGGTGAGGAAGGGTCTGGGCTGGCTGGGATCCCAGTGGCTTGTTACTCTCTGGGTGCTGTCTCAGCTGCCTGCCATGCCCTTGGTGGGTGCAGGAATGCCAGAGGCAAAGGACCTCTGCTTGGCTGGGGAGAGTGAAAGGGAGAGAGGGAAAGACCACAGTGCCCAGTCTTAATAGAACATCGAAGGGAAGGTTTTTGTGCATTCATCAGTATGTCTTCTCCAGATTTACTGTCTGGATGCCCCTCCAGAACAGCTGCCAGTGTTTTACATGTGTTCCCCATGCTAATTTGGAGCTGCAGAAGTTCAGCTCATTGCTCTTATTCCCAGTGTTTATCCTTAATGCTGCGATCAGGCCCAGCAGCCCTCGTCCCAGAGCGGCTGCTCAGCATGCAGGACTGTCCCTCAACCCGAAGGGTCACTGCCCCAGGAATGTCACAGCACCCCAGGCCATTCCCACCCCGGGTCGGACACAGCTCCAGGCAGTGCCGGGAAGTGCAGCTCCTTCCCCCGTGCCGGTGGCTTGAGCTCCTCTGGGCTCGGGAGCAACCCCAGGAAGGCTTGACAATGCTGGCAGGAGGGTTATCTCTGGATTACTGGATGTATCATGAGATGCACTCTTTGCATTTCCTGTTTTGTGTTTTTTTTCTGTGACTATTAATATGATACATTAACCAAAATCTGGAGAACTCCCAGGCAAGCAAACAGAGTATAAAAGTAATGACTTTGCTCGGTAAAGCCAGCAGGATCACAGGCACTTCAATGCCATGTTGGTCTTGGTGGAGGCAGAACCTACCGTTGCTGGGGTAAAGGACGGGGTTATTTGGGAGCCTTCCCTGAGCATTCTTGAGTCATAATAGATTGGATTGCTTCTCTGGAAACTGAATTTCTAGAGTTTATGGTGCTTGGCTTGGTACAATCGCACTTTCTTTAGCGTTTTGAAGTCTGAGCTCTAAATTACGCAGCACATTTTGACTTTTTTCTTCTCATATCACTATGGATTAGAGAGGAAGATCCCAAGATGGGTGAGGGACTGCCAGTCAAAGGCACACAGCAGCTCATCAGTGCCCAGCTACCCTGTGCAGTATTTTAAAGTGTAGCAGCTTATGCCTTATACTTGTGGTGCCATCTCTTACATCTCTGTTTCTGAGCTCCTGAAGGTCAGGTGGGAGTCGGGGGGTTGATTTCTTTGTGCCTTGTGACTGTAGGTGTTACCTACCTCAAAATCTAGGCAAGGTGCATATGTCTGTGGTTGTGGGTTTGTTGGCTTTTTTTTTTAATCCTCACCATTTTAACTCACTTCCATGGCTCTGTAAGACCTAGTCTTGTTCTGTAGCCCAAGAATTACAGCACTGTGATTTTGTAGAGTCTCCTGATTTTGCAATGCTGGGGTGTTGTTGGTTTGGAATAGGGGGCTGGCCTGGGGCTGGGTGGGCAGAGGTAGGGGCAGGACCTGGCCAAGGGACCCACCTTCAGCCCTGGGGGCTTTGCTGGAGCTGATGGGGTGCAGGCCGGCATCTCTTGGTCCTGGGGACAGTGTGCTTGGAGCTGGGCTGGGAGATGCAGGGCAGGATCATAGAATCATAGAATCATAGAATCATAGGGGTTGGAAGGGACCTCGAAAGATCATCTAGTCCAACCCCCCTGCCAAAGAAGGGTCACCTAGAGCACATCACACAGGAACTTGTCCAGGTGGGTTTTGAATGTCTCCAATGAAGGAGACTCCACAACCTCCCTGGGCAGCCTGTTCCAGTGCTCTGTCACTCTTACAGTAAAAAAATTTTTCTGATATTCACCTTGAACCTCCTATGCTCCAATTTGCACCCATTACCCCTTGTCCTATCACTGGTCATCACTGAGAAGAGCCTAACTCCATCTTCCTGACACTCACCCCTTACATATTTGTAAACATTGATGAGGTCACCCCTCAGCCTCCTTTTTTCCAAGCTAAAGAGACCCAGCTCCCTCAGCCTTTCCTCATAAGGGAGATGTTCCACTCCCTTCATCATCTTTGTGGCTCTGCGCTGGACTCTTTCAAGAAGTTCCCTGTCCTTCTTGAACTGAGGGGCCCAGAACTGGACACAATACTCCAGATGTGGCCTCACCAATGCAGAATAGAGGGGGAGGAGAACCTCTCTTGACCTACTAACCACACCCTTTCTAATGCACCCCAGGATGCCATTGGCCTTCCTAGCCACAAGGGCACATTGCTGACTCATGGTCATCCTCCTGTCTACCAGGACCCCCAGGTCCCTTTCACCTACACTGCTCTCCAGCAGGTCAGCCCCCAACCTGTACTGGTACATGGTGTTTCTCTTCCCCAAATGCAAAACTCTACACTTGCCACTTGCTCCAACCTGCTCTGGGGCCAGCTCCGAGCATGCAGGCTTGTGTTTGCAAGGCTTGAGTTTTGTGGTTTGCAATGGGCTTGAGTCACCCCTTGCAGTGCTGAGCCCCAAGATCTGAGTTTCCCTTTGCTTTTGTCGTGCAGTCACACCCGCTGTCCCTGTGCAACACCAGTGAGGATGAACACACTGAGTCGGGATTCATCACCATTGTCAAGCTGGAACAGCCGGATCGGGATCCCAACCCCTGCCTGTCGCTGGCTAACAAGGTAGGTGCAAAATGCCCCCAATGGCACCAACCTGAGAAGTGAAACCCATGGTGCAGGAAAGAGTGAGTGCAGGAGGAGGCAGAAGGGTAGGAAAGAACTATTGGAAGGTGGAGAAAAGGACAAGGATCAAGCAGAGTCCTTGGCAGAAGGGGTCCTTGGGAGGGATGCTTTGCCAGCCATCCCCAGTGCCCATCCCTCCTGGTTTTTGAGACTGCCTGGCTTTGTAAAAGGTGTGGAGTTTTCCCTACCCTGGCTGCTCTGGGACAGCTCAGACCTTTCCACAGCATCTTGTAGGCTTTACTGCCTGGAAGCCTCCTGTTCTGCAGCCTCCCCTTGCTTGCTGGTCTGTTGGGGGCGATTTGTGTTTCCCTGTGTCCTCTGTCCTGTGGGAAAACATGGACACAGAAAACATCTCCTGTGGTCCTGGCTTTAAAAACAATACTGTAATACTTCACTGGAGGAGGCACATGAAGAATCAGTGCTGAGCAATTCAGACAAATGCAAACCAGAGGAACTAGTGGTGGGATGTGACACTTGAACTGTGTGGGCCACCATCCACCCTACAAAGGGATGGGAGATCTCAGAGGTCTTCAGCCCAGGGGTACTGTAAAAGAGGTACCTTGGTGAAACAGCAGTTACTGTGTCAAAAGCTGAGACCTCTGGTACAATCCTGCAGTAATAAGGAAGTTGGGTAGGAACGAGGGTCATTTTAAGCCTTAAAATCTTGTGTCTCTGATAAAGTTGCATGGATAAGGCTAACATTAGCTTTTTCTCCAGTGCTTCACTGCGGCCTTTTGTTATCTCTGTATTAAATGTTGTGTTATTTTCCACAAGCACTGTACAAACATGAAAAAAAAAAACAAACTTATTTAGCTCTTCCTGGCTTTATCCAGCTTGCATTCAGGTTATGCCACCTCTGTTGACTTCTTTCTGCTGGTGTGACATGCTGGTGATAGGGACAGGGTCCTTTTCTCTCCTTCCTGCAACTCAGCTGAAGAGGACAGGCAAAACTTGCACCAAGCAGTTTGTTCCTGAGCTGCAATTTTCTTTCCCCAGAGGCTGTGGCAACAAATGCAAGAAAAGGAATCATAGAATCATAGAATGGTTTGGGTTGGAAGGGATCACCCAATCCAACCCCCTGCAGGGGCAGGGACACCTCCCACTAGACCAGGTTGCTCCAAGCCCCATCCAACCTGCCCTAGAACATTTCCAGGGATGGGGCAGCCACACCTTCTCTGGGCAACCTGGGCCAGGGTCTCACCACCCTCCTAGTGAAGAATTTCTTCTTAATGTCTAACCTGAATCTCCCCTCTTTCAGTTTAAAGCCATTATCCCTTGTCCTCTCACTACAAGCCCTTGGTCAAAAGTCCCTCCCCAGCTTTCCTGGAGCCCCTCCAGGCACTGGAAGGTGCTCTAACGTCTCCCTGGAGCCTTCTCTTCTCCAGGCTGAGAAGTTCCCCAACTCTCTGAGCCTGCTTCCACAGCAGAAGTGCTCCAACAGTCTGATCACCTTCATGGCCTGTGATGGATTTCTCCTCTTGGGCCTGCTTCCCCCCTAGGCTGCGTGGGCAGCCAGGCAGCAATGCCTGTACCTTCCTGAACCGGGGTGGAAGCCTAAGGTTGGTTTGCTGCTGCCCTGGAGCTGGTGCCAGCTGTTAGCCCAAGGCAGTGTGCTGGAGTTATCAACCAGTTACCCCACATCTGGAAAAGGGCCTGATCCCACCTCTGTGTGTTAGTGGTGCACAAGGGTGGTGGGATAAAGAGCAGCTTGTGAGAGACCTGAGAGCAAGGGCTCTGCAGGTGCCTTAGGGAGCACATCTCGATTTCAGTAAAGCATTTGACACTGTCTCCCACAGCATCCTTGTAGATAAGTTGATCAAGTATGGGTTTGGTGATCAGCTAGTGAGGTGGATCAAGAACTGGTTGAAAGGAAGGAGTCAGAAAATTGTAGTCAATGGGGCAGAATCTAGTTGGAGGTCTGTGACTAAGTGGAGTCCCTCACGGGTTGGTATTGGGACCGGTGTTGTTCAACATCTTCATCAACGACCTGGATAAGGGTACAGAATGTACCCTCAGCAAGTTTGCTGATGACACTAAGCTGGGAGGAGTGGCTGACACACCAGAAGGCTGTGCTGCCATTCAGAGAGACCTAGAGAGGCTGGAGAGTTGGGTGGGGAGAAATCTGATGAAGTTCAACAAGGGGAAGTTCATTTGGGGAAGAGAAACACCATGTACCAGTCAGTATAGGTTGGGGGCTGACCTGCTGGAGAGCAGTGTAGGTGAAAGGGACCTGGGGGTCCTGGTAGGCAGGAGGATGACCATGAGCCAGCAATGTGCCCTTGTGGCCAAGAAGGCCAATGGCATCCTGGGGTGCATTAGAAAGGGTGTGGTTAGTCGGTCAAGAGAGGTTCTCCTCCCCCTCTATTCTGCATTGGGGAGGCCGCATCTGGAGTATTGTGTCCAGTTCTGGGCCCCTCAGTTCAAGAAGGACAGGGAACTGCTTGAAAGAGTCCAGTGCAGAGCCCCAAAGATGATGAAGGGAGTGGAACATCTCCCTTATGAGGAAAGGCTGAGGGAGCTGGGTCTCTTTAGCTTGGAAAAAAGGAGGCTGAGGGGTGACCTCATCAACGTTTACAAATATGTAAGGGGTGAGTGTCAGGGAGATGGAGTTAGGCTCTTCTCAGTGATGACCAGTGATAGGACAAGGAGTAATGGGTGTAAATTGGAGCATAGGAGGTTCAAGGTGAATATCCGAAAAAATTTTTTTTTGTTTGGATCTTTCGAGGTCCCTTCCAACCCCTAGGATTCTATGATTCTATGATTCTATGATTCTATGAAGTTGGAGCATAGGAGGTTCAAGGTGAATACCAGAAAAAAATTTTTTACTGTGAGAGTGACAGAGCACTGGAACAGGCTGCCCAGAGAGGTTGTGGAGTCTCCTTCACTGGAGACATTCAAAACCCGCTTGGACAAGTTCCTGTGTGATGTGCTCTAGGTGACCCTGCTCTGGCAGGGGGGTTGGACTAGATGATCTTTCGAGGTCCCTTCCAACCCCTAGGAGTCTATGATTCTATGATTCTATGATCTGCATACTCCAGCTCTCCTGTGTCCATCCAGACATGACCATTGCATTAAAGTCATCCCAGGCTGCCACATCTCACAGGGTAGGATGCTGGGGGTGGGGACAGCAATGGCTGGTTTGGCCAGGTTCTTGAACAGGAGGATCTTGAACAGGAGGAAGGAGCAGCTTCGAAGACTCATCTTCCACTTAAGAATCTAAAATGTGTAAAAAGTGTTTTGCTAGTTTTGTCCTTAATCTGTGAGTCTCTGATCACAGAACAGGAAGTTCCAGTGTGTTACTGAGTCCAGGGATGGCCAAGGAAGGTCTACACAGGGATGATGAGACATGATGCATTGCTGCACTGTGGTCATGCTCACTAGCTTTCATCCCTTCTCCAGGACCACCAACCCCCCAAAAGCAAATGAACCCCTCAGTTCAGTGCCATGCTCATGACTTAGTAGAGTGACAGTTCACTGGCCTTTAGTTGTCATTGCTGAATCCAACACTGGATTTGGAGATCCAGCTGAACATGACATCAGGTGGCCATCCTGCCTGCAGGTATTCCTGCTCCAGCCTCCCAGGGAGGTTCACAGCTCTTCTTTCCTAAATAGGACTTGTTTAGCCATGAAATGCAGTCACTCCTTAAGCTGCCACATCCCTGGCCCTGCCTTGTGTCTCAGTTCCTCCATCCCCCTGCAATTGCTGTCTGGATGCTTCTCCATCCTCCTGGAGCCTCTGCCAAGCTCCTTCCCTCCAACATCATACAGATCTTTTCCTCCAAATCCCTGGACAATGCCTCTCCTCAAGAGCACAGATGTAGGATGTGGCTGGTGATCACTGGAGCAGGAGCCTTGAGTTCCTGGCAGGTGTTTCTTGCAGAAGAGCTTTGCATGTGGAATTGCAGCTCTATATCAAGGATGATAAAAATAGCCATGTGCAAAGTGTTACCATGAGCTCTGCTTCAGCTGTCACCCAGCCAAGCAGCACACACAGACAACCTCGTCCAGCCCAGCATGAGGGTAACTCCACCAGCCACCTGATGCTCTTCCTGCTTTTCTCTTAAATTCTAGCACTGCTTCAGCATCCAAAATTAAAACCAGTAGGGAAGGTGTTTGGTCTGAAAGGGGAGAGAAAAGTGGAAGTTACAGAACATACCTCTGGAATAAGTTAAAAGTTATGTATTTTTCTTCCTTGATGCATCACTTGTAAATTCTTTTTCTGTGTTTTTTGTTTGTGGTTTTTATTTTTTTTTTTTTTCAGAGGTTTTTTTGTGTATTTTTTTTTTTTCTGAGTGAACCATTGATTGCAAGTTGGGTCAGCAAACTGCTGAAACCTCCTAAATCATCCTATAAATACATATTTGTACCAAAAGTGTTTCAGTCCTCAAAGAAGGAGCTCAGCTCTGCCGTGTGGCTGAAGAGATCTGATGCAAAGACACAAAGACAGCAAGCACTGAAAATTATTGCAGGAAGCAGGTTGTGAATAGAATCATAGAATCACAGAATGGTTTGGGTTGGAAGGGACCTTAAAGATCACCTAGTCCCAACCCCCCTGCCATGGGCAGGGACACCTCCCACTAGACCAGGTTGCTCCAAACCCCATCCAACCTGCCCTTGAAGACTTCCAGGGATGGGGCAGCCACAGCTTCTCTGGGCAACCTGGGCCAGGGTCTCACCACCCTCACAATAAAGGATTTCTTCCTAACGTCTAACCTAAATCTCCCCTCTTCCAGTTTTAAACCATTACCCCTTGTCCTCTCACTACACACCCTGGGAAAAAGCCCCTCCCCAGCTTTCCTGTAGCCTCTTCAGGTACTGGGAAGCTGCTATTAGGTCCCCCCAGAGCCTCCTCTTCTCCAGATGGAACAGCCCCAACTCCCTCAGCCTGTCCTCATAGGAGAGGTGCTTCAGCCCTCAGATCATTTTTGTGGCCCTTCTCTGGACTGTCTCCAGAAGCTCCATGTCCTTCTTATTTGGGGGCCTCAGAACTGAACACAGTACTCCAGGTGGGGTCTCACGAGAGCCAGGTAAAGGGGGAGAATCATCTCCCTTGACCTGCTGGCCACGAATCTTTTGGTACAGCCGAGGACACAGTTGGCTTTCTGGGCTGCAAGTGCACATTGCCAGCTCATGTGGAGCTCCTCATCTACCATGACCCCTGAGTCCTTCTCCTCCACACTGTTTTCGAAGTCCAAGTTTGGACAAAAGTTGTTTCCTTGGCCACAGGAGTCTGAAAGATGTTGCAAAGAGTCACTTGTCCACGCTCAGTTGTTCGTTTCCCCATCATCAGTGTCTCTAGCAGGATAAAATCTTTGTAGAGCTGTTTATTGTTCATCAAAGCTTGACTGGCTCCAACGGGTGGAAGTCACTACCTGAAAGTCCTGTTTCATGTTTGGTGCTGGCAAATGCTGAGGCTCCTTTGATCCCTGGCAGGACCCCAGTCTCTGATCCCTGTCCCAGCCTCTGATCCCACTTTTCCAGCTCCCCATCTGATATACCAATCCCAAGAGTGTATAATCCTATCAGCAGCTCTGGTAGGGGGCCTTCAGCCCTTTCTCTGGGGTCTTTCCGACCATCTGCACGTCCATTCACATCATTCTCCCTGTCCCCAGGCCCAGGGACCCACGTTGGGCACCCAGCTTCTCCCCGACGAGGTGTGGGGAGGAAGGGTGACCAGCACCTGCCAGAGAGGGATGGAGCTGAACCTGCTTTTCCCTGCCACTTGCTGTGCCTGCAAGGCCCCTTCCCTTGGCTCCGCCAGCTCCCTGTGTTTGATAGTGCAGCTGGGAAGCAGCAGCACTGACCTCTGGCCCCGGAGCCGGGTTTGGCAGCGCCGTGGGGAAGCGCTGCGGTAGCTCCGGCAGCTCCCTGTTTGCACAGGCCGCGGGGACGCGCAGATCAAAGGACTCTGCATGAGTAACAGGGGCCCAGCCCTGCACTTTGTTCACGTTCCCGTGGCTCCCTTTCACAAGAGGCTGCCTCTGCCTGCCTGGAGGGCTCCAAGGGCTTGGTGGGAGGACCATGGGTGACCCCGCAAGGTCCTGCCGGTGGTGTGTTTTGACCTCTCCAGGGTGGCACATATCCTCATTTGGGTGGATCTCAGAGCTGTCCTCCTCCAACTGCAGCAACCCCTGGGCTTCAAAAAGCCAACCCACTCCTAATCCTCGACCTGACCTGCAGCCCAAGCATCACCTGACCTTCTCCCTGATGAAAATGGGGGCTGGGGGGCCAGGGGGAGTGACGTGTGGGGGAGCAATGTGTGGGGGAGCCAGGCCCATGGCCAGCCCAGGGCTGTTGCAGCCATGGTGGGAAGTGGGGCCCTGAAGAGGTTTCTGCTTGCCTGGGACAGGAAGGCTGCAGGGCTCATGAGGCTGCGGATCCCTCCCCAGCAAATCCAGCTGTGAAGCAAAGGGCACATGACACAGACAGCTGGGGAGTTTGGTATGTAGGTTTGTGGATTTAAGCCCACCAACTGGTTTGCCTCCACAACTATATGGAGAAACCATCCATGAACCATAGGGCAAGAGCAGGCCCTGCAGCTCAACACAAGTACAGAAACCAGGGTGTAAAGTACTTTCTCAATCTAAGCAGCAGATGCTTCTTTCTCTTGTGAAGAGCCAGGGTGGCAGGTACATATCCAGATATTAACACAGATGTACAACAGAACATGTCCACTGAAGCTTGTGTTCTTTTGGACAGGCAAAGCTGGCAGGGGAGCGTGGAGCCCGTGCGATCCTTTTTGACATCACTGATGATGAAAGTGCTGCTGATCAGGTACAAACCCAATTGATGTTATCAGCTAAACCACAGTGCCCCTGTCCCATCCCAAAACGTGCCCAGATCAGGACCCACCAGCCACCAGCAGGCAGCAGGAGGTTCCAGGAGGATGCCACAGGTTGACTCTGAAGGTTTGCTCTCACCCAGTTCACCCAGGCCCACAGATGCCTGTGCTCAGTCCATGGCCAGATCTCCACACAGCACCTGCAAACAGCACCTTGCTGCTCTTAAAGGGCATTGCCTGGTCACCTGAGCTTTTCTGCCAGGAGCTGGATGCTTCCTCTTGGGAATTCACAGAGTACCTGATCCCACCCCATACAGACAGCCCTGGGGGACCTTAGGGGAAAGATGATTTCTTGAGTTTTCAAGCCAAAGTCACAGCCACCCTGCTATGCTGTTGGTGATACTCCTGCTGCAAGTTTAACATTAGAGACTTCCAGAGGTCCTTTCCACCACCAGTGCTGTCATTTCTCGAAAAGAATAGGTTCCCCAACAAAATAATTAGGGGATAATGAAAAGCATCCAGCATTAGATAAGAAGACAGGTGAGGGAGATGGTCCTGAGCTTATGACTCCTGCTTGCTGGATCCATTGCTTGTGGGTTGTTCATGTACTTACAACTTAGATTCTGATGCCAGATAAATAAAGCAGTGAGTGCATGCCCAGGAGGGGATGCTGGGGTTGCTCAGTAAGGGTAGGGTGGTTGGTGGGTCAGATGGCCACTCTGCTTCAGGCCAGTCTGGAGGAGAGGGCAGACTCAGACACTTGCTGAGCCAGCCCATGCCAGGCTGCCTGGACCATGGTGGAAAAGTGCCAGTATGACCAGAAACAAAGAGAATGTCCTGCAGATCACAGAGGGAGGAGGGGGAACACTGATGGGTCTCACAGGAGGAGAAGAGGAAGCATTTCTGTAGCAAAGGCAGCACTTAGCAGCGTTGCTGGCAGTTACCACATGGAAGAGGAGAGACCAAGAACTTTTGCACAGGGACTTGAAAGAGGAGCACAAGAGGCACTGAGCAGGGTCCAGTTGTGCAGGAGGAGGCATCATCGGAGGAAATTAAGAAAGCCATGGTGAAGAGTTGGTAAAAGAGGAGAAGCTTCCATCTGATTTCATCATAGAGGGATAGTGCAAGTTTGGGGGAGCAGTCAATCTCTAAACTGTGTGCAAGAGGTACTGGGAGGAAGCAGACGTTCCTGGGGGGCTGAGATAGTCCATGTTTCAGACTGTTCTGGACCATCTCTCACTGTGTTTGTTTCTTTACAGTTGAGAAAGCCCCGAGGTCTGAGTCAGCCTGTGGTTCTGATCAGGGGCCACGATGCTGAGCTTCTCATGGGTGTCGTGAACAAGAACAGAGAGGCCCACGTGAAGATAGAGGTCAAGGAGCCACCAGCTTGGGTGAGAGACACACCATTCCCACTGCCTTCTGTATCTCACCTCCCAGGCTGCTGTGTGGTGGAATAGGACTTTCCCAAGGATGCTGAGATTGCAGCCCTTTGCAGGAGCTGCCTGTCTGCAGGATTCAGATTGACATGCTGCAAATAAAGACTCAAAAGTGCTTTCAGCTTATTTAGTTTCTTTTGCTTAAACATCACAAGTGAGGCAAGGGGATTCCTTGTCTCTTCAGGTGAGACCAAGGCTTGATTTTCTCATCCCGTGCTACCTTATCATAGAATCATAGCATGGTGAAGGTTGGAAGGGACCTTAAAGATCATCAGGTTCCAACCTTCCTGCTATAAGCAGGGACATGTCCCACTAGACCAGGTTGCAGAAAGCCTCATCTAACCTGGCCTTGAACACCTCCAGGGAGGGCGCTTAGACCATGACCTCTGGGGAGCTGAGATGCTGCAAGACAGAGAAATTCCATTCCTGCTGGAATGTGCAGAAAAGACTGAACACTTTTCCTTTTCACCTGGAAAGAGCAAGGAGGTAGAGTTTGGCCAAGGATCATGTTTCAAAGGTAGACGGTCAGGAAGAGATCAGGATTCCCCTGCCTAGCCTCTAATTCCCACCCCTGTCACACAAGCATAATTTCTTTCCTGTTTCATCCAACAGCCAGACTACGACGTGTGGATTCTTCTCACTGTGGTCAGCACTGTGGTCGTCATCATTTTGATTTTTGTTGTCCGCACGAAGTGCCAGCTGAACAGGACTCAGGTGGGAATCTCACAGAGCAGATGTGGCCGTTCTCCTCCTGCTACCCCACTGGCACTGCAGCCTGCAGTCCCAGCACCTTGCAGAGCTTGTCCCAGAACCCAAAGCTGTGGAGGTGGCCCACAAGCTCTTGACTTTAGCAGTGTTGTCTGTATTGATAGAGTAGAAGATTCAGTGTTTTTCATGGAAACTAACAAATTAAACAATAATCTTTTCAGAGTCAGATGTATTTCCAGATTTGAGAATATCCCATTTGCCCTCTAGAAAGCTTTTGGGGCTCAAAAATTCAGCTCTGCTGAGTGACTTTAAACACCCAGGACCAGACATCTCCAGCTGGTGACAAGGCCTACTCTGGCTAAGCTAGGTTAGACAAAAAATCACCTCTGGAAATGAGCATATCCCTGATAATCGCATTTTTAAATGGGAAGGGCTAGGAGAAGTGTGGCAATGGAATGCTGAGCATCCTTCAAGCCTCCTTTCTCCCTGGCAGGACTCCTTGCAGCAGCAGACCATGCAGGCCATCGGGCGGTTGGCCACGCGCAAGTACCAGGCGAGGTGCCGGCAGACGTCGCGCTGGGACTCGACCAGCAGCTGCAGCTCAGCCCCAGTCTGTGCCATTTGCCTGGAAGAGTTCAGCGAGGGCCAGGTAGGCTGCAGGCACAGCCAGAGCTCTGAGCTCCCCAGCTGCAGACAGGTGGGAGCTGTGGGGGTAGCTGAGGGGTCTGGCAGGGGCGGGAGGCCCTTGGGATGTTTCCTTCAGCAACTCCTGAGGGCTGGGAAAGGACTGGCATGGCTGGAGGTCCGCCTGCCCCTTGGCCAAAAAAACCCTGCCCCCGCTGAAGTCATAGACTCACAGAATCATAGAATGGTTTGGGTTGGAAGGGACCTTAAAGATCACCTAGTCCCAACTCCCCTGCATGGGCAGGGACACCTCCCACTAGATCAGGTTGCTCAAGGCCCCATCCAACCCGGGCTTGAACACCTCCAGGGAGGGGGCAGCCACAACCTCCCTGGGCAACCTGTTCCAGCATCTCACCACCTTCACAGGAAAGAACTTTTTTCCTGATGTCCAACCTGAATCTCCCCTCCTTAAGGTTCAAACCATTGCCCCTTGTCCTCTCACTATACACCCGTGTAAAAAGCCCTACCCCAGCTTTCTTGTAGGCCCCCTTCAGATATTGGAAAGTTGCTATGAGGTCACCACGAAGCCTCCTCTTCTCTAGGCTGAACAACCCCAACTTCCTCAGCCTATCTTCATAGGGGAGGTGCTCCAGCCCTCTGATCACCTTCATGGCTCTGCTCTAGACACACTCAAGGAGTTCTGTGTCCTTCTTATGTTGGGGAACTTGCCTGCAGATTCAGATTCCCTGAAGACGGGTCTCCAACCATCGCTGTAGGGTAAAATGGCCATAATACATCCCTGTTGAAACAACAGGGCAAAAATGGGGTTTGCTTCTCCAAAGCACTCACCCTGAAACACCCGTTCCCAAGGGCTGCAGCTCTCAGGACATTCACACTTCAGAGCTGGACCCAAGGAGCAGAACCAGAGCTGCCAGGCTGCTGCACAGCCTCCTCCATGCAAAGCTGGGCTGCAGGTTGCTCACTGTTAGACATCTTTCCATCCTGCAAGACTCGCTTCCATCAAGAAGGACCCATACAAGTCTCGCGGCACAGTTCTCCTTGCTCTCACTCCTTCTCTTCTCTCCACCTCTCTCTAGGAACTGCGGATCATCTCCTGCTCCCATGAGTTTCACCAGGAGTGTGTTGATCCCTGGCTGCAACAACACCACACGTGTCCACTTTGCATGTTCAATATTCTACCAAGAGGTAGGGCTCAGACACAGCATTTCCTGGCCAGAGATTGGGTTGGGTGCAGGGGTTGTGCCCAGAAGGTCTGTGTGCCCTTTGGCAATGTAGACAGTTGATGGGTCAGCAGGAGTATGTCTTTCTGTGCACATGGGGTACAGGGCAGTGTGTGCAATGGAGGGGGGGGTCCCTGTGTGTGGCACCCCCGCAGTGGACAGCCAGATGCTGGGCTTGGGCTGGGACCTGCCCCAAGAGGAAGGGTGTCCAGTCCTGCAGGGAAGAGAGGTGGGATCTGCGGGTTGGGGCAGCAGGGAGGCTGCTGGGCTGATTGCACAGAACCTACCAGAGGGTTTGGTGGTGGCAGTGAGGAGCTGCAGGGCAGGGGTGGGATGTAGGATCATAATGGGAGGGCAATGAGGACTTGCTGGTGCTGGGGCTACTGCAGCTGGGCTGCGGGATGTGCTGAGTGCTCCCTTCTCTCCACAGCCAGAGATTCAGTGGACCAGGCCACGGCTGCTGGCTCCAGGCTGGCCCCTCAGGACATGGAGCCAGGACGGCGACTCCACCTTTTCCGCCAGCACCCAGGACATGCCCTTTACCACCTCCCACACGCCTATCCTCAGAGGAACCTCAGGAGCTTTCCCCCGGAGCCAACCCGTGGCAACCCTTTCTTCCACTCCCCGGAGCTGTCCCAGCTGGATTTTGGCACCATCCACTATATGCCCTACAGGCCAACCACCTCCCTGCTCGCCTGTGGCCACCCGTCCCCGCTGGCCCCGGGCTTGCTGGGCCAGCAGCACCCCAACCCCTCAGCCTGTGGGCAGATGCTGCCACCCCAGAGGGCTTGTTCTCTCCAGCCCCAGCCCCCCTGCCCAGGGCTCAAGGCAGCCCCCATGCAGAAGCAGCACCGGGCCCCTGCCCTGCGCCGGGGGCTCAGCCATGGGCACCAGCACAACAGCAGTGGCTCTGGGGAGAGTTATCTCACAGAGCACAGCGGGTACCTGGCAGATGGGCCGGGCAGTGATTCCAGCTCAGGGCCCTGCCACGGTTCCTCCAGTGACTCCATGTTGAACTGCACAGACGTCAGTCTGCAGGGCATCCACGGCAGCTGCTCCACGGTCCGCAGCTCCCTCAGCAGTGACTACGATCCCTTCGTGTACTGCAGCTCAGAGGGACCTGCCACGGACAATGGCCAGGAGCAGCCGTGGCCCCCAAGGGAGATGCGGCCCAGGTCCCTGGACCTGATGGTGCCTGGGGGTGCTGCTCCAGCTAAGTCCCAGGTGCTCAGCCATGTCCATTACCACCACCACCAGCACCATCACTACAGAAGAGACCCAGAGTGTCCACCCGGGTGGGCCGGGCAGGGGCCTGGGCAGCATAAATCCCGGTACTCTGGGGCCAAGGTTGGCTTCCACAGTTCTCGGACACAAAAGAGGACTGAGAAAAGTCATCATTGCCAGCAGCGTCTGGAAAGCAGTGCTGTGCTACAGGAGGCAGCTCCAGCCAGACAGCTAGCCTGTTCCCAGCAAGGCCGGGAGCCCCCTCATGTCCCCTCCTCTTCTCCAAGTTGGTTGGACTTCAGTGTAGATGCCAACAGACAATCTGGAGCAGCTGGCACATCCCCTGTCCTGCTGCCCCCAAGACACAGCTTACAGAGCCGTCATCACCGAAGGAAAAAAAAGTGTCCCCTGGAGCCTGACCCCACTCTCCTGCCCGAGGACTCGTCCTTGCCCAAAGCCTGTGGTGCTCATGTTCCTCATGGCCATGCTGCTGGCTACCGCTGCTCTCCCGAAGTCCAGCCCCTGATCCCAAGTGCTCCCCTCCCCTGTGACTCTGGCTCACGGGCACTCTGGAAGTGTTTAGTGCCGCAGTCTGGCTCCGAGCTGAAAAAGCAGGAGGAGGGGGTGTCAGGACGGGAGGGAAACCACCCAGTTCCTGATGATTTCTCAGGGCCAGGCCGCCCCAGACACAGTCTGAGTCTTCTCCTTCACTGCCCATCTCAGCAGGGTAGTCAGGGTAAGTCTGGTGTTTGCCTCCTCTTGCAGCAAGCAGGTGAACAAGGGGGGTTTGCTGAAGGCACTCTGGCTGCCAGTAGACCTGGTACCTTCATGGTAGACTTTCTTACAGGACCACTGACAACAGAAGCATTTCAGAGCTCACCTGTCTGGACATGACAAACTGAACAATTAGCTAATCTGTTAACGAGTGCACCAAACCCTGAAGTCTCATTCTAAAATAATACAAATGAGAAATAAGATGGTTATTTTCAAATAAACATCTGTAGCAGCTGAAATATCTCCCAAAGCAAGGGGTGGGACCATGTTTCTTGGTGTCCTTACATCAGTCTAGATGTCTTACTGGCAGAGTTGTTATCGTTAAGACTTCTTGGGCTCTAGTTGTTTTAGCCAACCCCTGCTTACTGGAATCAATGAGGAAGGAGGGGGTGCGTGGCCAGTGGAAGTAGGAAAATAGACTCAGGGAGTTTATGGATTTGTACCTCCCTCATTTCTCACCTGCCTCTGTTGGGTGGGAGTTGCTTTTTAGTGTCTTTTGGAAATCAGATGTAATTGAAGTTTGGCCCTTTGCCTAACTGATGTACATCTCTTGCTGAGAGGGGGAAAATGCCTTTGAGACAAGGCTGTTTGAAAGAACCTGACTGAGTTTAGCTGTCAGGTCTTTCTCTCTCCAGCTTCTCAGAATCCAGCAGCCTGCAAGTCAGCACGGGCAGGTGGCTGCCAGCAGAGCCTGGCTCCCTTCCTCACCCTGCCACTGACTCATTGCACATCCTCAGGCAAATCGTTTTGATTTCAGTACCAAATACAGATCTAGCTGCCTAATTTCTCTTCAAATGTTGGCCTTCAAACTTGTGACTCACTGTTCCCATTGTGCGGCAGAGACAATAACTTCCTCCCTGTGCTGGTCTATCCAGCCCTCCACCACACCCAGCCTGCTGGTGGCAGAGCAGCCCAGGAGGCAGCAGGGAAGGAGCAGAGGAGTGACAGGGCACAGGGCTGACTGCCTGTGGTGCTACAGGCTCCCACACTCCCAGATTATGTGCTTTTTCCCAGGCACAGAAGTGCCTGACACTGCAGCTAGGTGAGACAGGAGGTTCTTTGAAGGAAGGAGGGATGCTGCTATTTTGAGAGATAAGGAGGCAGCAGGGCAGAGATGTCTCTCTGGTTTGCAGGTATCTCTGAGTGCTCATGTCCCCTGAGCTGGAGGCAGTGGGCACAGAATCACAGAATCAGCCTGGTTGGAAAGGACCTTGAAGATCATCAAGTCCAACCATAACCTAAATCCATCCCCCATAACCTAATCTACCCATTCAGTGCTTAAATCATGTCCCTAAGCACCACATCTAGATTTCTTGGAAACACTTCCAGGGATGGTGACTCCACCACCTCCCTGGACAGCCTGTTCCAGTGTCCAACCACTTTTTGGGTAAAGAAATTCTTTCTAATATCCAGTCTAAACCTCCCCTGGTGCAACTTCAGGCCATTTCCTCTCGTCCTGTCATTATTCACTTGAGAGAAGACGCCAACTACCACCTCCCTAGCAGCAATATCACCAGGTCACAGCCCTCCCAGGATCACAGCAGGGGTCTGTACACCTAACACAGGGTGCTGCAATATCCCAGGCATTGCAAGGGTCTGTGCTGTGTGACAGACTGAGAGAGGTGGGGTTATTCAGCCTGGAGAAGGATCCAGGGACACCTTAAGAGCACCTTCCAGTACCTGAAGGGGATCCAGGAAAGCTTTTTACAAGGGCATGGAGTGATGGGACAAAGGAGAATGGTTTCAAATGGAAAGAGGGGAGATTTAGATGAGATAATAGGGAGAAATTCTTTGCTGTGAGGGTGGTGAGACACTGGCCCAGGTTGCCCAGAGAAGCTGTGGCTGCCCCATCCCTGGAAGTGTTCAAGGCCAGGTTGGATGGGGCTTGGAGCAACCTGGGCTGGTGGGAGGTGTTCCTGCCCATGGCAGGGGGGTTGGGACTAGATGATCTTTAAGGTCCCTTCCAACCCAACCCATTCTATGATTCTGTGATGCCTCTCTCTTTGTAGATGGGCCAGACCTGTGCCCAGCTCCTGCTGGGTGTTGGGGGAAGGCTGTCTGACACCCACCCAGAGCCAGTGCCAGCATCCTTTGCCCAACACAGCCTGTGTTCCAGCTTACCTCCCTTTACCAGGAGCTGGAAGGACCAATGTGTTTGAAAGCAGTGGGATTCTATGTCTATTTGACTGCAATAGCTTCTGTGACTGCTTTCAGGGCCAGCCAGAGAGGCAGTTTCCTTGTAAGACTGAGAAAATACATACAAAAGGAAGGATTCTGTGATTCTGTGATTATTAGGAACTGAGGACAGTTGAATAGAGTGGGAGCTCATGCAGGGCATATGCAGAAAAGCCACCAAGCTGAAAACATGTTGGTTGACATAATACATTGGTTCTTTATCTTAGAAAGGGGCTGGACATGGACCAACAGAGAACAAGTAAAAAAAGCAAAGAACAATCTCAATAGACAGACCCATGCAAATAGGACACACACACACAAAAATAAAGACAAGAAAACCCAGGAGAAATGCAGATATGGCTCTAGACAAATGTTGTAAGGCTAAAAATATAAGTGGGTGAATTGAAAGCCAGCTTTAAACTAAAGTTTTGACATAAACTTTTCAGAAACTCAGTTTACAAAAAAAACAAAAACAAAACAAACAACAAACAGTGGGATCCTGTAATTCCCAGATGAAATTACAGAGAAGAGTGTCTCTCTTCTGGTGGCATGGGAGGGACACTACACATTATGGAGACTGTAAAGTCCAATGACAAGTAACACCAAAATCCCCAATTGCACCTAAGGAGGAGTATGGTATTAGGGTCATAATACACTGCATCAGCACAGGCTGCAAAAGAGGAGCCTACATATACAGGAGAATCTTCTTGAAATAATACTAAAAGAAGCAGCCAAGAGAATAAGGTGCTTTTGGGTGCAGGGATCACTTAAAGCTCCAGAAAAGGGCTGGCCAAGCAGCGCAGCAGAGAGGGCAATTAGAAGCAAGAAGCTGTTCTTCCAAAGCAAAGGTGTGGCTAGAGAATGAAATCAGAAGAGGGTTGGTTGCAAAGCTAAGTGCAGAGCCATGGTGAGGCAGGCCAAGAGGGATTTCTGGGAACAACTTGTGAAGAAGAGAGAGACTGTTAGTGCAAACCTTTTCAGACCATCAGAAGGCAGAAGGCTGCCAGAGGCTCTGCAGGCCCAGGACAGAGGTCTAAGAGCAGAAAAGCACACAGAATTGATTGCATTAGTGATCAGCGTGGAAGTGCTTGAGGAGGTTCTCACCCCGGCACATCTCTGTGCAGGGCATGGGGGAGAGGATCCCTCATAAATCAAATAATCAGTTTGAGCATTTCTGCAACACATCACTAAAGTGGACGGTACCAAATTGGCAGGGCTATGGATCTCTCACCCAGGCATTGTGCAGGGGCTGAAGCACAACATGCTAACTCACAAATGTGGGCTGCAGTCTGTTACCCATGGCTAGAGCCAGGAGGAAGAGCTGAGGGCAATATCAGCTTGAAATAGCTGAAGCCACAGAACGATGAGCCTGACTTTCCTGCCAAGCAAATTGTTAAAAATTCAAATACAGGGTCTGACTTGTAGGCACATGGCTAAATGTGAAAACCAGGGGAGGAGGCAACACAGCTCTTGTAGAGAGAGATAACGCCTCGTTTATCTTTTAGGGGAATTAAGTCTTAAAGAAGAAAAAGGAAGGTGCTGTCATAGGCAATTAACTTACTAAAGAAAAAAAGAGACAAAGTCGACATCAGTCTTAATGGAGGAAAGTTACTCAGAGAAGGAGGCTGCACCTTTCAGCAAGCTCATACATATCTTGGACAAGGAGAGAGAAAGTTTATAAAAGACAAAGTCCTTCAGGATTGTCAGCTTTAAAACTGATTACAAAGAGTTACAGAAGGCTCTCGTGTTGCTGAGTTATCGGGCAATAAAGTGGTGGATGAACTCCCATGTAAGAGCAGAACCACTTCTGAGTAAAAATCAATCAATTATGAGGAGCTGCCTGGCAACAAATGTGGGACAAGCAGAAAGTGCCATTATGCAGCTGCATAGTCTGTGGTGCTTTCACAGCCAGCATCCACCACTGATCACTGCTTGTCAAAAAGATAGAGCAGACTTGGGAGAAGTGCAGAAAGGATCGAGTACAATCACAGCAATGAGGTGTTTCTGAGAAAACAGAAAGAGCCCCACGTTCATGTGGGAAAAAGATTCTTAGTGGTGGATATGAAAGAGAGGATGAAATCAAGAGAGCGGGGGAGAAGGCAGATAAGACACACTCAATGGTGCTTATAACAAAATAAATGGTGGCATCAAATGGGAACCAGGAACTCTAAAACACCCACAAAGGTAACACATGGTGTGTAGTGAAAGTAGTGCTTGTTGCCCAGAGGATGTAGGTGCCAGAAGTAAAATGGGTTTGAGAGCCTAGATCAAGAGCTATCAAATGCAGAAATGCAAATGCACTCTCTGGCTCAGGAAGTCCCTAAACCAGGGTTTCCAGAAGCTGACAGTGCTCCTGTGGGGTGCAGCACCCTGCAGGTGTGTCCTTACCTAGCCCGCTACACAGGGAGGCTGAATCTTATAGAATCATAGGATCACAGACTGGTTTGGGTGGGAAGGGATCTTTAAAGGCCTTCTAGTCCAACCTCCATGCAGTAAGCAGGGACATCTTCAACTAGAACAGTTGCTCAGAGCCCTGTCCAGCCTAACCTGGAATGTATCCAGGGATGGGGTATCCATCACCTCTCTGGGCAACCTCAGCCAGTGTCTCACCACCCTCATTGTAACAAAATTCTTCCTAATGTCTAGTCTGAATCTTCCCTTTTTTTCGTTTAAAACCATCACTCTTGTGCTGTCACTACAGACACTGCCAAAAAGTCTGTCCCCATCTTTCTTATAGACCCCTTTGAAAAGTCACAATAAGGTCTCCCTGGAGCCTTCTCTTTTCCAGGCTGAACAACTCTCTCAGCCTTTCTTCATAGGAGAGGTTCTCCAGCCCTTGGGTCATCTTCGTGGCCTCCTCTGGTCCACAGCCCCTGGAGAAACTCCACTTGTGCAGGCAGTGCCAGGCACTGGCATCAAAGGGAATAACGCTGCCTGCAGCCATCGCCAGGGAGCTGCAGATGATCCCAAAGATGCTTGCATGATCTTCGAGTTTATGCTGCTTCCTTGAGCACCTCCACCAGCTTTTCTTGGTGGAGTTTGCATAAAGATACATCCCTGCTTCTCTTGCCTGGAAGTTGTTTCACTGCAGAATCAATCCTCAAATGAAGCTGAATGGATCCCTTTAAGAGAAGTCTCACCTCCTGCAGCATGCTCTCAGCATCCTTCCCCTCTCCTCCATCTCATCCTTAGCCCTTCCCTTTCATGTCATGTCTTGGATCTTTACTAGAGAGGGGGAAAGGGACTAGAGGGCAGAAAAAAAACACTGTTAAAACCTCATACCCAAAGAACAAGATTTCTGTTGTATCACCAAGGTGGTCTCCTTCAGGTCATTGCCCTGTGTGGGTCCCCATGGCCAGTTCAGCAGCTGAGGCTCTACCACCTTTCCCAATTCAAGACCTCTTCTTAACCTCCCTTTCTGTTTGTATAACGGGACACTCACATGGGCACAGTTTTCAGAAAATACTGTAATAAATCTCTTGGAGGTTCTGGGCATCTAACTGTTCACTGAGCGATCAAAGTTGTGTGGTCTCTTGCATTACTTATAAGTTGATGGACATGTTGGTGATGGCTTATGCAGTGGTCTGGTGACACAAACCACAAATGCCAGAGATGGTGGACAGAGATGCCAGAGATGGACAAATGCCAGCCTCTGTCTCCTGATACTTTGGCTATCCCTGCACACATAAGTGTCTGTGCCATAATTTTCCCACATTGATTGAGCAGAACCTCATTTGTTTGTTTTCTTCCCATGCGTTTAATTTTCAGAGGTCCTGTTCCTACAGCTGGCGATTTGTAACAAACAAGAATTTACTGTGACTGTTTCAAAAAGTTGTTTTGAGTGGCTCTCTCTGAGTATCTACATGGGCATTTGTTTGCTTTTGATCTCAGGAATATTGAGAAAAAGGGAAATGTGAAAAATAATGCATGTGTGCTGTTACTGGGCTACGCTGACCCTGTGAGAGAGCTCTGGGCAGACTGGAGAGACATCTGAGAAAGATACTGTGGGGTGTGTGTCAACACTGTCACTGAGAGAGAAAGGGACTATCTGAAGCAGCAACCCAGGGTGCACCATTTCTAGGCAGCCCTTAGGTGGGATGGTTTGAAGTAAACTCCTCAGCACTTGCCTGTCAATAAGTCACCTGGCAGAAAGGCCTGGTGAAAAAGCATGAGCTGCAGTCCTTGCTGGGCATGAGGGGCTGGTATTTGTGGCCAACCACTGCTCCTTGGGTTTGGCTTATTTGGGACTCAGATGCAATTTGTGCAGCCTCTTGAGCACCATGGAAGGCCAATGGCATCCTGGGGTGCATTAGAAAGGGTGTGGTTAGTAGGTCAAGAGAGGTTCTCCTCCCCCTCTATTCTGCATTGGTGAGGCTGCATCTGGAGTATTGTGTCCAGTTCTGGGCCCCTCAGTTCAAGAAGGACAGGGAACTGCTTGAGAGAGTCCAGTGCAGAGCTACTAAGATGATGAAGGGAGTGGAACATCTCCCTTAGGAGGAAAGGCTGAGGGAGCTGGGTCTCTTTAGCTTGGAAAAAAGGAGGCTGAGGGGTGACCTCATCAGTGTTTACAAATATGTAAGGGGTGAGTGTCAGGGAGATGGAGTTAGGCTCTTCTCAGTGATGACCAGTGATAGGACAAGGGGTAATGGGTGCAAATTGGAGCATAGGAGGTTCAAGGTGAAGATCAGAAAAAACTTTTTACTGTAAGAGTGACAGAGCACTGGAACAGGCTGCCCAGGGAGGTTGTGGAGTCTCCTTCACTGGAGACATTCAAAACCCTCCTGGATGCGTTCCTGTGTGATGTGCTCTAGGTGACCCTGCTCTGGCAGGGGGGTTGGACTAGATGATCTTTCGAGGTCCCTTCCAACCCCTAGGATTCTATGATTCTATGATTCTATGAAGGCATGTGCCATCCCTTTCTTGCACACACACATCACTTGCAGTCCACTTTTGTTGTCTGGAGTTGCTGTTGTTGCTGTCCCCTGTCCCTGGAAGGTGCTGCCGTGGCACCGTGGGATACCAATAGCTGCTATTTTCTGTTGTTAGTAATTTTTAAAATGTGTCTACAGATTTTCCTCCAAGAGCAAACCTCAAAAAGCCTCAAAAGCAAACACATAGTGGCAATGTGAATCCTGGGGAGCACCATGCCCTTAGCCAGTGTCTTCTGAAATAATTCAAGAGTAGCTTGAAATCTTACCTTTCTGTTTTATTGTGGTTTAACTTTGAGGAATAAACTGATTGGCGAGGTGGCCAGAAAAGCCCCTCCAAAGTAGCAGGAGAAACTTAGTGGCTCTCACTGCAGTATCTGTTCTCTGTATTGCAGGGTCAAGGCCTCAGGCAGCTGCAGGGGCTGGGAACGTTCAGCTAGTTGTAGCTGACACTTTTCTTTTTCCTTTTCTTTGAATATAGGATCTGAAGAGGAGGTCCAGGATGTCCATGAACACTCTGTTTGATAGAACACTGGCCTGTTTGCTTACTGGAGAGCTGGAGTGAACAAAGATGTTCAGTGCACCAACTGAGCTCAGAGCTCCCATCTTGCTCTCTGCACCAGCAACACAAAATAACCAGCCCTGACCTGCACGTCCCACACCAAGATGCAGACTGCAGATACACAACGTCACATTTGTGGTGTCCTCACAGGTTCCAACATTGGGACAGTCACACAAACACAGAGCTGTGTTCTCCAGGTCCCCTCCTCCTTTGAAGGCACAGGCAGCCCATCTTCAGCCTGTGACATCGGGCTGCGTGGGCTGGCTCGCTCAGAGACTGGTCTTGGGAGTCACCAGCTGGAGAGCTCGCTGAGTGAGTGCAAGCTGCTATTTTGACATGTTCATGCCACAGAAGGTTTTTGCTAAACACTTCAAAAATAAACAAGCCTTCAAGACCAAAAGCTGCAGAAATTACTTTCTGTGGCCTGGTAGCTCCTGACTTAATTTCTTCACCTAGGTCAAAAGCCAGACTTCTTAATTTAATTTTTCCACTCTTATTTCAGACACAGGAACAAGCTGTTCTCCATCTCACCACTCACAGGTCTGCCCTGCAAGGTGCTGCTTCTGACTTCATTAGAAACCAACAGCTCTCACCACTGTTGATCACTTCATTGTCCCTCAGCTGATGCCATCTCTGCCGTTCGCTGCATTTTGGCAGCAGCAGGAGAGGTGAAGACACAAGCACAATGTCAGCATTTCTGGGAAGGAGCTGGGTCAGACTCTTTCCACTGCAAAGAATCCACCCTCTCATCTGGCAATGTGAACAAGTCTCTCACTCATCCTCTAACTCCTCCACATAGCCTCAAAATAGGTGTGATAGACAGCCCTGTCAGTAGCAACTAATTTGTTGAGCATATTTCAAACCTCAGATGCCCCCATCACAGGAGAAATTTCCCCATGGGAAAATCTTTGAGTTCAGGTGACTCCTGCTTGTCTCTTGTCCTTCCCTCCCTGGACCTCCCAGCAAAAGCATCCATACCAAATGCAGAGCAGAGCCCCATTCATCGGCTATCCTTATCTTCATATTTCTGAGACATCCAAAATGATCCTGCAAAGGAATTTTTTCAAAATACCCTTCTGCCTTTTCTAACATTTTGAAGATGGAGAGAGAAAATTTTAGAAATTGCTGAGTTCTTTGTTTAGTATTTTTTCCCCCTCCCATTTGTGGGTGTGTTTTGTTGGGGTTTTTTTGTTTTCTTTTTTTTTATGTCACTAGTTCTTTTTTCCTACATCTCATAACTTGGAGACATTCAAGTAAAATAAAACATGCCAAATTCAAAACATAGAATGGTTTTGGTTGGAGGGGACATTAAGATCATCTAGTTCCAGCCCCCAAACATACAGAACCCAAACAGTTTTCATACATCAGGGAATTAGACTGTCAAGTTTGTTGCCCTAAATGATCATTCAAGCCAAAGAATTTGTCAGGTTCCCACGTGAAGTGCACGTTTATGTGGCACCAGGTGTTTCCAGAGATAATGCTCATGAAGCACTGGTGAGGATACAACACTGGAGCTGAAGGTAACTTCTGACACTTTGAAACCTGGTGTAGGGACAGCCTTCCCTGTCTGCTCAGTGTTCAGCAAGCTTTCCATCTTCCTTTGAAGCAGCAGCTTCTCCAGTTCAAGAGAGCATGCTGGTTATGTAGTCTCAGCCCAGCATAATCCTGCCTCTGCTTTCCTTCACTGGTGAGGAAAGCTTTTTATGGGGTTTGCTGCCCTTAATCTTTGAAAAAGACATCTTTGTCCCAGCTGCTCATCAGTCACTGACATACAAGTGATGGTATTAAAAGTCAGCCAATAGCACTGTTTGAAAGGGAACATTCCCTTGCTAGTGTTCAATGCTTGTCTGAAGACAGAATTGTCTCATGACAGAGCCACTGCAGGATCTTTCAGGCTAAAGAACAGATGAGTGAATTTCTCTCATCAAAGAACTCAGCAGAATTGTATTTTAACTTTTCCAGGGTCTTCTTGCTTGTCCTACAGAGCAAGCAGAAGACACAAGCTCAAATGTTTTCTCCCTTGCAGGGAAGTGAGTCTTAAACTAGAGGAAAAGACCTAGGAACAGGTCTAGATCCCCCCTATTCAACTTCTTGTGCACACGGTCCGTGGCTTGTCTCAACCAGCTTCCTACGTCCTTGACCATCCTGGAGGGCTCAGATGACTTTAGAGAGGGGAAGGTTAAGAAGTCCAAGTGTTCCCACTTGTTTCCTTAGGAGTTAAGAAGGCTGAGAGCCTCCAGGGATGCATTTCACTGCCTCAAAGGAACATGTGTCTAGTTTGCAGTCTTAAAGTCCTCCTCTCTTTCCCTCCTTACTCTTAAAAAAAGGAGGGTTCCCAAGCTTCTTGAAGAAAGTGGTCAGCACTAACACACCCTTTCCACTCCCTACTGCAGTATTACCAGGCTGTGCAGGGCAAATGCCTGCTGTCATGTTTTCCTTTCCTGATGTTATGCTGCTGCTCCTTTTCATCTAGAAAACAGCCATTCTAGATGCTGGGCCCCCTCCCCGGGGCTTTCTGAGCTGAGTGAGAGTGTGCAGGTCTGCCTCAGTGGCCTCTCAGTTGAGAGGAGAGGGAGGAACACTCAGATAATGTGTTTTTTAAGATCCTTTTCAGTAGATGGACTACCATTCTTTGCTGCCTGGAAGGGAGCCAAGAAAATGGGGAATGGCTCTTCTCCCTTCCTGCATCTCTCGCTTCTGGGCGATGCTTTTGAGTACTCAGCACCCTTGGCCTCCATCACCAAATTTCTTCAGCATCACAGCAATGAAGCAGCACTCATTTTCCTTTGTTGTGTCCAAAGTCCCAGCTGCAAACTCATGGAAGCCAGAGCATCCCCAGCTCCTTCTATACGACACCAAAGCCGCAGCCCTTCCCCAGGCACCAAGTCTTCCCAGGACCTCCAGCCCCACCAAGATGGACACCTGAACCAGGCTGCTGGACCTCCTCCTTCCTGCACAGAGCCTCTGCTCTACCTTTTATAATGTGCAGATCCTTTTGAAATGTGAATATGAGTTTGTTTTGTTGATGTTGGTTTTCGTTTTGGTTTGTTTTCTTTTTTGCTGAGTCTGTCCTGGCTCTCGGGGCTTGGGAATAAATTATGACCCCCCAAACAAAAGGAAGAATACGTTTTATATATATGCAAAAGTGTGTATTTATGTCCGATAGAAACAAAGATGTGTGAATATGGTGATGTGCTCAGAATTATATTTATTTCCTAATATATTTATCCACGTACCCGGTCTACTCGCCTGGTTTTGTTCATTGTACCGAGCCGTGGGGGTTGAGCTGCCACAGGCGCCTCCGCCCAACCCGGAGCCGGGCCCGGGCTCGTTGTGCCTGTGACCGAAGCCGGGGCCCGCCCGGCGCGTCCGCCCCCCGAGGCACGGCCCCGGCCCCGGCCCCAGACCCCGCCCCGGCCCCGCTCCGCGCCTGCGCGGCAGCAACGCGGGTGGCGGCGGGATGGCGTTGGAGACAGTTCCCAAGGACCTGCGGCACCTCCGCGCTTGCCTGCTCTGCTCCCTTGTCAAGGTGCGACCGGCCCCGGGAGCGCTCCACCACCGGCCCCAGCTCCTGCCCTGGCCTTTCCGCCTGGCCCCGGCCTCCCTCCCGCGGCCCGGGCCCTTCTCCCCCGCCTACCGCCCGGCTCGGGCCTCCCTCGGCTTCTGGGCGCTTCCCCGCCCGGACGGGCCTTCCCTCCCTTCCCCGGCTCTGGCCTCCCTGGCTCCGGCCAGCCCTGCGTGGCTCTCCCGGCCCTCCCCCAGCCCCTGCGGCCGCCCTGGTCCCGGCGGAGCCCCGCACCGTTCTCACGGCCTCGCGTTGACGGTTCTGTCCCCCCTCAGACCATCGACCAGTTCGAGTACGATGGCTGCGACAACTGCGATGCCTACCTGCAGATGAAGGGTAACCGGGAGATGGTCTACGACTGCACCAGCTCCTCCTTCGACGGGTGAGTGGGGCCCGGGCCGGCTGCCTTCCCCGGGGTGCTTGGGGACACCGTGGTGGCACTGCAGTGTCACCAGGCCGGGAAACGACCCCTCACCCCTATCCCTCCCACAGGATCATCGCGATGATGAGCCCTGAGGACAGCTGGGTCTCCAAGTGGCAGCGGATCAGTGAGTGGTTTTTTTCCAGCTTGTTTGGGAGACCTTTCTCCAGGAAACCCTCCTCAGGGGCAGCAGGAGTTGCTGTGTGAGCTGTGGAGGGGTTTTATGCTCCCAGTGAGGGAGTATCTCAACAGACAGGGGCTGGCAGACATATTTGCCCACCCAGCCACTACCCTGTGGCTGACTCAGTGTTCTCTTTCCCCCAGGTAACTTCAAGCCCGGTGTCTATGCAGTGTCTGTGACTGGCCGCCTGCCCCAAGGTAACACTGCCAGTCCCACCTTCTCAGTGGACTCTCCTGAGCAGATGGCAGCCAAGGGGTTGTTCTGCTCCTTGGGTGTTGGGGTTGTGGCCTTCCCCGAGGTGACGAACTGGGTGGTGCATTGTGCTGTACCTCTGTGATGAAACCAGGATTGAGGGGTTCAGCAAGCACTGTGCTGTGAGCAGAGCACACGCCGTACTGGTGGAGGGGGTAGCAAGGGAGCTGCAAGGAGGTGCTGGTTGGGAGGATGGTGTCAGGGTTCTGCAGAGGGGTTTTCTCCCTGCAGTCATGTGGCACTATGCCTGCCAGGGGTTGATATTGAGGATGCTGCTGGCTAAAACCTGTGGTACCAGGCAGGCTCTTAACTGTGATTAAAGGGTGACTTCAAACCATTCAGCACAGAACAGGAAGGTTTGTCCTTAGAGAAGAGTTTTGCAGGATGGAGTGCTGTTAGGGCAGTCTCAGGGAGCAGATACCCCTGTCCTTCATCACACTGCGTTGAGGGCTTACATTGAGGTGGGTTTTGTGTGTCTGTAAGTGGAGTGAAGGCTGTGGAGAGTTGGCCTTGCCTCTGTAATGCAGAAACTGCATCATCTGTCCAGCTGACAGCCCTGCCCTCTGCGTAGCCCTGGAGCAGACTCCTCACCTGTGCCCCTTCCCCAAGTGCTGCAATCCCCTATCCCCAGGGTGAAAGCTGTGCTTGTGTCTGGAATCCCAGGCTGCTTATCTCTGACCTCTGTGTTGGGAAGGAGCTGGAACATCACTAGGCTTGAAGTCAACGCTGCTTGCACAGATTTGGGCACATCAGGAATAGCTGGAGTGCAGCAGATGATGGAGTGAGCTTGGTGCAGCTGCAGGGAGGGAGCACAGGGCAGCAGGCACAGCGAGTGCAGGTGGGAGATGCTGTCTTGGGCCTTGTTCAGCCCCTCTTCACATCACAGGGAGGAGCAAGAGGATTGGAGAGTGCAGTTTCCCCCCTGGGCCTTGCACGCTGTCATCTGGTTGTCCCTTGGTGCGTGGTGCTGGTGAGAGCCACGCTGAACCCCAGGGTGCTCTTCTGTTGTCCCTGTTCTTAATGGGTTACTGAGAAGGTGGGACATGCAGGTAACAGAAGTGGCTGAAAGATTTTTTTTAAAGTGCTCTTAAGATGTTGACCTGATCAGTACAGTCATAATATTAACATTTTCAGGTAGGAAATAAAATGTCTATGTGGTTTTTTCCCAAGGCACAACGAATTGATGTTTGGGAGCTCTAGCTGAGCATTTAAACTAGAAGAGGGAACACTCTTAACAGTTCTATTAGAAGAAATGAAGTTTGTCCAGTTCTTGATCTCTGCAAAGAAGACTAGATGACAGAGCAATCAACTTTTTTTCAAGGCTCTTCATGCCTAGAGAATACTGAAATTGTCTGTCTCCTTGCTGCAGGGATCGTCCGAGAGCTGAAGAGCCGTGGTGTGGCTTACAAGTCCCGAGACACAGCTATAAAAACTTGAGGGTGCCTGGAGGATTCCCCTGTGCTGCGTTCAGAGGGGCAGCAAGCACATGGTGTGCTGCTCCAAAACCTTTCAGCTTTAGTATATGGGAGGGTCTCTCTCTCTCTCAGTACCTCTCTAGAGACTGCCACTTCAGCCCACACAGGCCACAGTCATTTTTTAGAGCCTTGACAAGGGGGAGGGTGTGAGTGGGTCTAGGAAAAGGGGTATTTAATGGTGGTGCATGAGGTTTTTTCCTGTTGGTGTGGAGGAGAACTGGGCTATAGCTGTGTAAGTACTTCAATAAAAGATACTGTCTGGGCAGAGTGCAGTCTGTCTCTGTGCTCAGTCACGAATTCCACGGGCTGCAGGGATCAGGTGGGGGAGGTGGCACTCGGCCCCCTGCCTGCCAGGCTCTTTGGAGCCTACAATTGCCATCAGTTCTTAAGCCACAGACCATATTCCTGCCTCGACAAGGAGATCAACAGGTGCAAACTGGAGCATAGGAGGTCCCACGTAAATGTGAGGAAAAAACTTCTTTACCATGCCTGTGACAGAGCACTGGAACAGGCTGCCCGGAGAGGTTGTGGAGTCTCCTTCTCTGGAGACATTCCAAAGCCATCTGGACACATTCCTGTGTGACCTACTCTAGGTGATCCTGCTCTGGCAGGGGTGTTGGACTGGATGATCTTTCGGGGTCCCTTCCAACCCCTAAAATTCTGTGATTCTGTGATCCTGCCCTGGCTGAATCGGGGTGTCTTTCGCTGTAGGAACAAGCTGAGTATTTCATGCAGAGGTAGTTATCTGAAGGTCACGGTGCCGTGGGCCTGCAGTATTCTGTACAAGGGATTTGGAAGCAGGCTTGAAGGACATTCCACTGGCTGTTGCTGGCCTCCAGGGCAGGCAGAGTGAGATGATCCCATTGCTGGTGTGGTTGGGAGGCAGCTCTGGGCCTTGCAGAGGGGAGGGATGGACAAGCAGGGGTGGAAACGCCCACCCAGCCTCGTGTTTGGAGAGGTCTGGCTGTCACTGTGCACATCGTGTCAGCTTGGGCGCTGTCTGCATGGGCTCCTGAGAGGTTTGGCCTCCTTAGCTGATGGCTCTTACTTAATTCGCTATGTTCCAGTTCAGGAGCAGTCACCAATCACAAACGTGCCTTGTCCAAGGGCAGAATCCTAGATCAGTAGCTCTGTGAAATAAGGATATTTTTAAAGTTTTTTTTCTGAGGTAACCCTGTAGCTGAAAAGTTCAGATTTTGTTTTCTGTGGAGGAATACTGTAAAATCAATACAGCCCCAAAGCTGCCTTTGTTCTGAGATGAAAGCAGCTGCAGTGAAGGGAATGTGATGCTGTTGGGAGCGTGGAGGTGACGTGCGCTCTGTCCCGCTCTGGTTTGTAGCACTGGCCCCAAAAAAAGGTCCCAGATGCTACAGGTCAGTCAGAGCATGGCTTCCTGTGGGGTTTTGGAGCAGACGTGTGGCTGCAGAAGACTGCTGTGAGCACGGGGGGGGGGGGTGCACAGCGTTACTCGAGGTGAAACACTGCAGAGAGATATGTCTTAAACCATCTCCTGGGGACTCGCAGACGTGTTTCTGAAGTCTTGTATCTGCTCTGCGCAGACAAGGACAGAGTCAAGTTGGTAGTGGGCACCAGATGCGTCCAGGTGGCAGATTGCCTTTTGTGGTGGGAAGAGCTGAGTGCTTCAGCCCCTGGCCAGGGGTCAGAGCCTTCTCTGGGGGAGATGGAGCACCAGTTCATGTCCTTGGGCAGAGGAGGGAGTTGACTGATTTTCACACGTCCCTGGTGAATGTCCAAAGCAGCTGAGTTACCTGATAATTATCCTCCAGGCTTGTTTGGTTGCAGAGACTGGGTGGGAGCTGTACCTTAGAAATGGCCTCTATGGGAGAAGTGCAATTGTCCCAGCAGCCCAGGGCATGACTCCACAGGATGTTCCGGTTTAGACATTTTGGGCATAGACCTCTTGGCCCTGAAGGGCAGTTTTGGACTGGCTGTGCCGTGAGTGGCATGGGGTGAGCTGCGTTCACCCCCGGAGTGCGTTCACCTCCTGTGGAATGGTCCAGGAAAGCTGCAGCCAGCACTGTTTTGGGCAGCTGTGGGAGGTTGAGACCTGAGGACGTTTAGAATAAAAGGGATCCAGGAGGATGAGATGGGCAGCTCTTTCTCCAGCTGGAGGCAGATGGATCTGGGGAGTGAGGTTTTGGCTCCAGCCAGGTTGGAAGGATGTTGGGGTGCTGGGGATCAGCCACCCTGGCCATGCCGAGCCCTCGAAGCCTCCCCCTTCAAGTGCCACGGGGTGGCAGCACGGCTTTGTGCAGGAGGGCTGAAGCCTAGCCATGAGCTGGGGTGAAGCTGCTGGAGCTGGACCTGAGCAAGAGACACCTCGGGCATATCTCCATTTTCTGCTGTATCTCGTAGTGCCTTTTGCTCCATACTAGTTTGCCGGGTTGTGTCCCCTTCCATAGCTCCAGGGGTGGGGCTGGCCATGCTAGAACTGCTCCAATGCTGGAGACACATCAGGATGCCTTTCCCAGTCCCAGGCCACCTTGATCCCTGGCCCCATGGTGCAGAGGAGGTGACAAGATGGCCCAGCACTGGACCCTGGGCGGGGTGGACTTGTTCAGCTGGGCTCCAGGTGTGGGTCTCAGTGGTTCACCTCTCCCTTCCCAGGAAGCTGCAGTGATGCAGTCACTGCCCAGAACTGGGAAATTTGTTTAGGAAATTGTCCCCAGAAGGGAGTGTGGCTTGTCACAGTGCCCCTCTGGAAGGTGAGTGGGCTTGTAAGCCCCACAGGGACCTCACCCCTTGCGAGGAAGCACAGCTGCTCCAGGTTATATAGAGTTAAGGCAGGGGCTGGAGTGCAAGTGCAATAGAGCCAGAGCAGCGAGTGAGGCAACCGAGCTGAATGCTGGTGGTCTTCCAGAGAGAGCTGCACCTCCTCTGCCTGCAGCAGCTCGTGGTGCTTCCAAGAAGCCGGTGCCTTCAATGGGGCTGGCTTGGTGAACCTCCTCCCTGCGAGCTTGTGAACTTGCACACACATGCAATGAATCTCCCAGCCTACGCTGCCCAAGTGACTCGTTGCTCACAGGCTGCCAGAGCTGAGCGTTGGGCTTTTGCAACGCACCTGGAATGAGCATTTTGGTTAGACTCCAGCCCTGGAGCAGCCAGGGTTTTGTAGCAGCAAAAAGCAAATTGATGCAGAGCTTTATTTGCTGCAAAAAGTAGGGCAGGGAGCTCTCATGTTGAAGAAATTGGAGGAAAAATGTGTAGTGGCAGCTCAGGCTGTGATCGGGAGAGAAAGCGTCAGCCAGGCAGGGAGCTGTAGATCTGAGTCAATTTAAGACAGCTCCTCCCCCTGCACCAAATGACACTAAAATATTTCAGCCTGGCCTGAAAATCCTGCATCTGGAGCAGCCTGAGCGCTCTCAGGCAGTGGGGGTGCAGGGCAGCCCCTGGGAGCGCAGGCAGGAAGCACGAGCCAGTGGATTTCTTGGTGTGGGTTTTGAGAACCAATACCCTGGCTCTCCCTCTCCTTCTGGGTGAGAAAAGTGACTTTCCAAAACCACAGAGCACCCGGTGTTTCTATGTGAAGCAGCTGCTGGCGGTGCTGGGAAAGGCTGGGCTGAACCATCCCCACCTGCAGGACAGGGACAAGGACCTGCCCATGAGCACTGGTCCCCACGACCCATGGAGAATGGCTCACCTTGGCCTTTGTCTTGCAGCTTGGACAAGCTGGGCTTCAGATCGAGGGGGACGTGTGTTAGAGCACACTGGGCTCCAGCCGGGGGGGGACTGTGGCTGAGGCAGGGTGACCCCCCCACCCACTCTTGCTCCTGTGGGTGCTCTGCACACACCGTGGCATCCTCCTCTGTTGTCACTTCTGTGCTGGTGCCAAGCCTGGGACCTGCTTCACCCAAAATCTGCTTTCACTTGCCTTCCAGCACACAAACTCAGCCTTTCCCAGGTTCCTCCCAGCTGTCCTGGGGAGGGGGGGGGGTGCTGGTTACCACAGGGGTGTGGAGACCCTTGGGGGTTGGTGCTGGGGGGGAAAAAAATCCCCAAACCAAACCACAGCCTAAAACTGTTTTCCTTGGAAACTGGCTGAGGAGACCTTGGCAGGGTGGAGGTGAGGGGGAAGATAACCTGGGTTGTCCTCCTGGTACCTGTCCTGTCTGCCCAGGGCTGGGCTGAAACACAGCTGGACCGAGGATGGCAAAGCTGGGGACACTCTGCTAACATGTGGCCCATCCTGCCTATCACGTCTGGCTGATGTCCTGTGAGCAGAAGCCACCAAAGCACTTGAGTGTGTCTGATGTGGAGGGGAGTGGAGGGGGCCCATGGGCAGCTTTCAGCAGCTGTCGTTTGGACCGACTGGCTGCAGCAGGGATGGGTGCAGATTTTGGAGGTTCAAGCAGCTATGGAAAGCTTTCAAAGCATGGCAGCAACAAGGCACAGCTGCCATGAGTGCTGTCCCAAGGGGTTCCTGGTGTACTGGTGATGGAGGCAGGTGGGTGAGGAACTGGGACATGTTCCCTGCTGAGGGGATCTGCATGGAAAATGAGGAGCTCTGACGTATGATGGGTCCTTAGGATGTTTGCTGCTCAGGAATTGCAGTGGAAGGAGGTGGCTCTGTGAAGGACAGAGGCTGGTGGGCCTGCAAAGGGTATGTGAAGATGGGACTGCTGCTGCTGGCCAGCTCATTGCTGTTTGCAAAGAGGGCCCAAGCTGCATCGAGGTAGACACCTCTAAACTCACTGATCTGCCCACACAGTTGGGGTTTTGGTGCAGGAGGTCGGTCACAAGCTCTTGGCTGAGACCTCTCACCTCCCTGGTCTGCTCCTGCAGCTTTACATCATGGGAAGAGGAGACACCAACGGCTGGTGGGGCAGCGTGGGGGCTCACCCTGGTGGTGGTGGTGGTCGCTGAAGGCATGTTTCCCTAAGACAAATGGCAAAGTGAGACCACAGCTGAAGTCATAGGAGAGAGTGGAGAACCTGATGGTATCTACCCCACCCCCAGCTCTCCTCGACCTCCTGCTGCATCCCAGGTGGCACTTGTCCTTCCTCTTCCTGGCCACCTTTCTGTGCATCACCCAGGCTCTGCCCCAAGCAGGCACTGAACTGGAAGGAGCGTTTTGCCCCTGGGGATATGGTCCTCCTGTGTGGGAAGCTGCAGAAGAGCAGCTGAATGCCCAAACAGAGCCCTGGGACATGTGCTGGGCAAGGACCATTGTACCTCCTCTGGTGGGTCACAAAACAGCCGAGGCACATGGTACAGGGCAAGGTGTCAGCATGCACTGATGGCTGCAGTATCTGGCCCCCTGACCAGGCTGGGGCTTTGGTACTGCTCGCCCAGCACTGCCTGGCCTGGGAAGGTGCCATCAGTGCCAGGTTTGGGGAGGTGCTTCCTGGCAGCCCTGTGTGCCTGTGCCTCTCCTTGGGGTCTCTGGACCTTGGAGATGCTCAGATCTTGCCGCACCTTCTGAGAGGGGCATAGACCACTAGGAAAGGAGGGGCTGTCACCACAGATCTCAGCTCCATGTGTCCTGAGTCCATCCTGCCCCAGGAAGTCCATGGCCCACCAGGGCTGCGCTCACCCCTCCTTCCCCATATCCCTCTGGGCTCTGTCCCAGACCATACTCGATCCCAAACAGGCCCACCCTGGCGCAAATGGTTACACAACCCTCAGATTAAGGCAGGAGAGGGGAAAACAGGACTTGCCCATCTGTGCCACCACAGTGCAGCGCCGGGTGTGGTGGGGGGGGGGGCCTCTCTGGGGGCGCTGGGGCTCCCTGCCCTGTGGCCTCCCCTTCCCCCACCTGCGAGGCCAGTTGCAGCAGGTGACATGGAAAATGACAGGGCACTCTGTGCCCCGGCGACACCAGCGCAACGGTCCCGCGCCCGTCATTGGCGCAGACGGGCCATGATTTGTCTATATATGGGCAAAGCGAGGCACCCGCTTCACCCGCGTGTCCCCCCGCACCCGCCCCGGCGCGTCACTTCGGCTTTTTGAGGTTTCCCTTCACGCTCTCATTTGCCTCCTGCTCACCGCCTCCTTCACCCGGCAGTTTCTAGTTGACTCACGTTTAACGGCCTCACTCCAAGCCCAGCCCTGCCAGCAGTGGCGCTTCCCGGGGGACAGGCAGGGTGTGGGCAGTGGGGTCAGGCCGAAAGCACTCAGGGAGAGCACCCCAGCATCCTGCCTGGTGCCAGCATCTTGGTGCCTGGTGGTGAAATGTGGCTCATCCCGAGGAGTCTTCACCTGAGGCATCTCCTCTCCTAGCTCAGCTCCTCTCTGTTGGGTGCAGAGGTGGGTGCTCAGCTGTGCCACAGTGTGCTGTAGTTCCTCCTTATACCTCATTGTGCCTGGCAGAACAGTGGCAAGCAATGTTCTGCTCACCCAAAAAGCTCTCAGGAGCTGGTTTTGGCATGCCTGATTTTTTTGGTATGGCAGCAGAACCCCCTGCGCTCGCTAGGAGCATCACCAGGTCAGAGCCCTCTGTCCTAGGGTCTTTTTTGAGGCTACCCCTTGTGCTGTGCCCATCCCTGCGCCTCTGTCCCCTGTGCTTGGAGGGGATATGCGTTGGGAACGCAGTCATTAGGCTTCAGCATTAACAGTGACAAGACTGAGGCACCGTGGCTCTGCTGATGTCTGGCAGAATGCCCAGGAGATGCTACTGACTGTCAGTGCCACTAAGGACCCAGTGGCTAGCAGACCCCCTCTCCCACTGACCCCAGGGCAGTGAAGGGGAATCAGGGAGGCTGTGAGTGAGACCACCTTCTTCCTCCTCCCCCAGCACAGCTCTCAGGCTTAGAGGTGCTGGATGGCTGGGAGCCAGGTGGGCATGATCAGGAAGGTTCCTGTCCCAGGCACAGAGCTGGGCCCACAGGCCAGGGCACTGGTAGGAGTTCATCTCCTTGAAACGTGGCGCAGGCCGAAGGCACCCACCACTTCCCCTGCGTGCAGCAAGTGCTGTGACCGCAGGCGAGGAGGGGAAGTTGCTGCAAAGCACGATAAGAAGTATCAGCGCTTTTGCAGCGCCTGGGCTGCACCACCCGACAAGGGCCCTTCCCCCTGCTCGGGGGCCAGGCCCAGCAGTACTGAGCCCCCAGAGCGCCCAGCTCCTGCTCCCCTGTGCTCGCCGATACTGGGAGAGTTACTGGAAAAGCAACAGCCCGTGTCCCACAGGGAGCCTGGGTCTGGGGCGGGCAGTGGTGATGCACCCTCGATGCTCAATGTGGAGCAAAAGCTGCATGGCACCCCTGGGATGCTGCGGGTGTCTGACCTGCATCTGGGTGCCCTGAGACAAGGGCAGGGAGAGCAGAGCTGGAAACAGTTTGGGTTGGGAGATGCAGCGGGTCAGGGAGCTGCACCTGGGAGCAGCAGCGCCCAGCACCCTGGGGCTCCACTGGCAGGTCCCCAGCTGATGCTGAGTGGGTGGCAGGGTGTGGAGAGGGACCTCGGGAGCACTGGGGAACCAACAGTCTCGCAACAAGCCTCTGTGCTCACAGCCCTGTGGGAGCCATCACCCAGGCATGCCAAGAAGAGCAGGACCAGCCATCAGGGACCAAGGGCTGGAGTAGAAATTCCTGCAGCCTCGTTTGCTGGTAGGTAAAATTAACCAGTGGTGGAGGAATGTGGTAAGTTCATTATCACTTGGAGACTTTCAGACCTCCTTGTCTGAGCCCCAGCAACCAGATCTGCTGATTTCCTCCTTTCTGAGAGGCAGCACAGGCAGCAGGTGGCTGCTGCCGGCAGAAGGAAACCAGCCTGGGACACCCACAGTGTCATGGCCCCCCGTCCGTGCTCAGCTGGTGAAAGAGGAAGCGTCACCTCCCTCCCACTTCCCTGCCAGGAAGGCGCCCATGACCCTCCTGCGCGGTCCCTCAGCACATGGGAACCCGGCCAGGCTCTGCTGGAGGACCCCGTTTTGGGAGGACTCAGCTCCTTCCCCACAGTGTCCCCTGGCACCAGCCACGCCTCCCCCCCCCAGTATCTCTGGTGGTGTCTCTCCCAGCTGCCTCCCTAGGGAAACACATCTTCATCTTGCTTTGACACGTGGTTAGCCTTAAACAGCCCCTTCCTGGCCAGGGCCTGACTTCCCACCTGCCCTCTCTGTGTTGCAGGGGCTGGTTTGTCGTGGGAGCAAGGCACGCTGCAAGAAATGTGGCCTCGACCCCAGTGCATGGGGGAAGTCCCTCAGCAGCACCCCAGGGACCAAAGCTCTCTCTGGCTGCCCCAGAAAAGGCTCTTTGGCTTCGCTGTAAGAACATAGTTGCCTGTATTCTGTTCACTTTTGACCCCTGTTATGGCAGCCACCACTGCTGGGGATGGTCCTGTGACACTGAGATGGCTGACAGCCCTGGATCCTGTCTCCAGTGCAGTCTCTGGTTCAGAAACAACCTGTTCACAGACCCAAAATGATGTTCAGACATTTCAGGTGTCCCCAGGGGATCTCAGGAGGCATCTGGCCCAGCTCCACATGGGAGCAGCTGTGCATGTGGTGGCTTCCACCACCAGCAAGGAGCTGCTCACCATATCCTCTAGCAAGGCAGAGGGATATTGTCCCAGGTGGGAGCTGCATTGGCTGCCAAACGGACCCTGTGTAGACATTACCAATGGAGATGTCATGTCAGTCCAATCACCTGGATTTCCTTGCTGAATTTCTCACTGGTGCAGGGAGCACAATGTCCCCAGCCCAGTAACCATGAGGAACAGAGACGGGCACAGGGCCAACAAAGGGTGGGCAACATGGCAGCCTTCTGGGACGGGGCTGGCTGGGCATGTGGACTGACTAACTCCAGCCATTTCTGGGTTTTTTTTTTCCCAGTGAAACTCTTCAAGCAGCTCAATGTTGGTTTGGAAAGAGATTCCTGACCAATTCCCTCTCCGCCAAAGCCCCTTCTACCTGCTGCCATCAGCACGCATGCTGCTCAAGTCAAATAACTTCTGACTGTGCCCCTGCTCAGTTATTTTTTACTTTGCTCTTCCCTTGCCTTCTGCAAACCTCACCAGTAGGATTTTCTTTTTTACATTTCCGTCCAGTTTGTCAATGCAGAGAGTGAATTGCTTTGGCCTAAAAAAGAGCCTTTTGCAGAGCTGCTTGAAAGCCATTGCACAGATCAATGTGCAATCCCATTTGGGAGATTTAGCTGGCAGTTTTTATTTTAATTTAATGGGCAGCTTCACCCGGGGCTGGGGCAGGGTGTGATTCTGGCACGCAGTGCTGTGCTGGCCAGGCAAACTCCTCTGCCCCGTGTCCCATGGCTGCTCCAGCTCTGGTGCCATCAGGCAATGATGGCCATTGTGACCCAGGTGTGTGAACCCGGATTTGGGTTTTCTTCCTGGGAGCCTCACGTCTTCCTTGGCCATTACAGCTGCCCAGGGCCGGGGGAAGTGTGGTGTTGCAGAGCAGCCAGCGGGTGAGAAGCTCCAGGAGGTCTCTTGGGCAACACATTTCCTACAGAGCAGGTTTAGGGCTCCCATCTGCTGGCACCCATGGTCCTGCCTGCTCCACCCCTACCACCAGACAGCCCCTGGAATCCTGCAGACCCCTGCCATGGGCTGCTGGCCCCTCCATAAGCTCTCTCTGTGGTCAGGAACATTTTGCTCTCCCGCAGGTCCCACCACCAGGACAGGGTGAGGGGACATGGTGGATCCACACAGCCATTGAGCCCCCATGCAGCCGTGGAGGGGGGTGGGGGTGGGGTGGATACAGTTACTGTCACACTGTGCAAACAGCCTTTTTTTTTTTTTCTTTCCCCTTTTTTTTTTTTTTTTTTTCGCACAAACATGTTTGTTGCTCTCAGCAGCAAAGCCCAGGAGAGCGTAACCGGCTGCTCTGCACCAGCCCCCGGTGCTTCCGGCACTCGGCGGCAGCAGCCACCCCTTGCCCCACGGCTGGGCTGGCTGTGATGGGGCTGCGGGTGCTGCTGGGTGGGACCCACCACGGTTATCTCCTCAGCAGCTCCAGCTCTTCCGGTGGTCGGGGCCACGTGGACAGGATGGGGTTAAAAGCAGCCCCGCTCCCCGCAAAGGGCCCATTGCTCCCCAGCCGCCACCATCATCCCATGTAGCACCCCACCACGCCGGCACCCGCCGTGGGCCACTGGCACCCAGCATGGGCCATCGGCACGCAGCGTGGGCCACCAGCACCCAGCAAGGGCCACCAGCACCCAGCATGGGCCATCGGCATCCAGCATGGGCCACCAGCACCCAGCATGGGCCACCAGCACCCAGCATGGGCCACCGGCACCCAGCATGGGCCACCGGCTCCCAGCATGGGCCACCCGCGCCCCGACCTGGTGATGGGGAGACCAATCTGAGGCGCCCATGTGGCACTCAAGGAGCAGCACTGGGATGTCCTGGGGTCCCAGCAGTTGTTGCCCCAACCCCACCATGAGGGGGGCAGAGGGTGCTGGGGCCAATGGCAGGTAAGGGGGTGCCCCCATCCTGGGGTGCAGCAGGGCGGCACGGGGGGTGGGAGGCGCTGCATGGGTGGGGACCAGAAGCGGGAAGTGTCTAAAGCAGAAGTGCCACCAAAGGGGTTTTTCAGTGGCAGCTGGGACAGGACCGGGTGGATGTGGAAGCTGGTGAGGCAGGTGAGATGAGGCTGGTGGGGCTGGGGTCTGCATGATTTTGAGTGTGGGGACCTCCAGTGACGCCCACCACAGGGTCTGAAGGGCAATTTGGGCATTGAAAGGCTCTTCATGTAGCTGGCAGATGGGGTGATGAGGGGTATGGGACAAAGGGGTCTTCAGTAAAGGATGTGGGGATGAGGTAAGGTCTCCCATGGGGAAATTTCAAGGGTGATGGGGTTTTCCATAGGATCCCCATTATGGGGACAAGGCAAAAGAGTCCTCTGTGACCACAGTGGTGTTTAGGCAAGGTCTCCACCATGGGGACAAGGCAATGCAAGGGGTCCCCTTCATGTGGACAGGGTCCGCTGTGGGCTCCCCACCATGGGAACAAGGCAAGGAGTCCTCTGTGACCATGGTGTCATGTAGGTGGGGGTCCTCTTATGGGAACATGGCAAGGGGGGGCCTCTGTGACGCAGATGGGATTTGAGGGACAACGATGGAGTCTGAGGTGGGATTTCACCCTTGGGATCCAGGTGGGGGGGTCCTCTGAGACAAAAATGGGGTTTGGAGGGCAACGATAGTGTTCAAGGTGGGATCTCTCCCATGGGAACAAGGCAAGGAAGTCCCCTGTGAATGGCATAGGGTATGAGGTGGAGGTCTCTCCATGGGGGCAAAGCAAACACACCCTCTGTGCCCAGGATGAGGACTAAGAGGGAATTATGGGGTTCGAGGTGGGGTCCCCACCAGCACGGACAGGGCAATTGGGTTCTCTATGACCAGGATGGAGTCTGAGGTGGAGTCCACCACTTTGGGGACAAGTCGAAGTGTTCTCTTATGATCACGATGGAGTATTAGGTAGAGTCCTGCTTTGGGGGACAAGTCAAAGCTGTCCCCCATGATCAGGATGGAGTATTAGGTGGCTTCCCCACTTTGGGGACAAGGTGAGGGTGTCTCTTGTGCCCAGCATGGGACTTGAGGGTGTGGGGGAGTGTCTCACCCATAGGGACAAGATGAGGATGTCCCCTTTGCCCAGGATGGGGTTTTAAAGTAGACAAGGGAGCACAAGGCTGGATCTCCCCTGTGGGACAAGGATGTCCCCCATGCTCAGCATGGCTCCCCGAGGTGGGAGGTGATGCTGGCAGAGGCTCTCTGTCCCTGGGGTAAGACCAGCCCTATAATTTGCATCCCTGGCCACGCTGACACTGAAGGTAGCCTCCCCATGGCCAGGCCACATGGGGAGCGGGAGGTGGCCCCACATGGAAGCAAGCACTTCACTGGAGAAGAGCAGCTGCTGGACACCGACTGAGACAGTGCAGTCACCCATAAAGTAGAAAGCACTACTAAACAGCACTGCAGGGTGTAGTGTTTCCTACTTTATGGATGAGTGTACTGTGGGCTACGGAGAAGAGAGCAGCACGCCGCCGCACCCCACCAGCCGCTCACCAGTTGCACGTGGCCTGAGAGCAGAGGACAGGCTGTGGGGGTGCCCGCACCCACCTGCCCACCCCATGGGCACCACCACCCTCCCCGGCCTGCAGATGGTCTTCTCACCCCTGCTTTCCCCCTGGCACTTGGGGATCGGCCACGTGGGGAAGGGGAACGTGTGGCCCAGTGCCCACGTGTGGCAGAGGGGCTCACCAGGTCGGAGCGAGCACCACGCTGAGAGGTCAGGTAGGTAGCAAAGCCCCCAGTTCCCATTTCCACCCCTTCCCCCTCTGCCATCTTCAGTATCCATGTGGTGAAGCCCGGGGAAGGGCTGGGCGGTGGTGGCCATGTGCCATGGGAGGCAGCTGGAGCTCCTGCATGGCTCTGTGCTGCCAAATGATTGCTGGGTGCAGAGGGGTGAGGGGCTGCTAAATAAAACTCTTCTGGTGTTGACTTGCGCTCTTTTTTTATTCTATTCCTGGAAAATGCAAAACCAGGGAAGAGCCACTGGCCGTGCCCAGGGCAAGGGGCAGCCTAGTTATCCTGCAGTGGGAGCACCATGGGCTCACACACTGCTGTGGACTGTGTTCAGAGCCCTGGGGCAACCTCGGTGGGACCATGGGTGGGGGGAAGGGGGGGTGGAAAAGCTCTAGAGGAGCTGGCAAATCTTAGCCCATCAACACGGGGCTCTCACCTTCACACCTGCAAGGCTCCCCCAGCAAACCTGCCCTGTCTGGTGGTAGCCCTGCCCGTGGTTGCAAGGAATGAAGAGACCCTCCTCTGGTTCCTGTCTCCCCCTGGCCAGACACCCTTGTCTTGTCCTCCCTGGGGGGCTAAAACCAACCCAGATGATGCAGGAGAAGGGTCCCTGTTCCCCAAACATCAGCTCCCAAGCCCCCTGAGGCATCTTCCCCTTTGGCTTTGACTCCCTATCTCCTGCCCGTGGGAGAGGACAGCTAAAAATAGAAAAAAAAATGCTAAATATACACCTTTTCTTTCGTTTTTTTATCCCAAATGTTAATGGAAAGTTTCCACAATTTGTAAAACTTCTTGTGCTGATCTTGGGAGTGTTTGTGGGTGTTTTTATTGAGGTTGGGGTCTTTTTCTTTCATTTTGACCCCTTCCTGGATTGGCCAGAAAGGACCAGGGTGTTTTGCTTCTCTTCGCTGTCCTGGCTTTCCCACGTTCCCAGGCTTTGTGACTGTTAGAAGGGCATGTGGAAGGAAAAAAAAAATCAAATCAAAACTATCATCATAGTCACAAGGAGGCAAGTTTTAAACAGTAAAAATGAAAAAGGGCTAAAAAAAAATCCCCAGGCAGCCAGTACAGACCGCCCTGAGCAGCTTTCATTTTGCTGTGTGCTGGAAAGGAAAAGCAAGTCCCAAGTTTTTAACATGCAAAAGTTTTGACAGTTCACCTCCTAAAAATGAACATTCAAGTGCTACAACAGATAAATACCAAATGTTTTTGATCGAGCACTATTATAATATTACAGCCATTCAAAGTTCACTGCCAGAGAGACGTTTGGAAACTTGCTTCTTGCTGAGAGCAGCAAAACAGAAACTGCCACTTTTTTATTAATTTAAAAAAAAAATAAAATACCACCCCATTTTGAATGCCCTTCCGCCATGCTGAGGGCATTTTGGCATGTTCCTGCAGAGAAAGGTGTCCTCTCCCTCTTGGGGTGAGCTTCTGGTTCCAAAGGACCTGGGCTGGTTTGTCCTTGCTGCTCAGTGACACCACTAGGATGGGCATACTGAGAAGCCCCTAGATGCTGTGGCTTCCCAGAACCCAAAATACCCTGAGCAGGGCAGGAGCTGGGGCTGAGTCCCCTCCAGATGCCTGTCCCAGTGCTGTCAGGGTGGCTCTGGAGAGGGCCACTGGCACCCGCAGCCACCCAGCCAGTCCTGCTAGCAGCTGGGGTGAGAACCAAGCTCTTCTGCCCTGGCCCTGCTGCATGTGACGGTGCTTCCACGTCAGACTGTGCTGAGCCACCATGTCTGGGGCTGTACCGTGACCCCAGCAAAGCCATCATGTCACATCCCCTTTTCTGCTCAGTTGTTTTTAACCAGGGTTTGGTCCCTGTGGTGCTCCACAGCACAGTCCCACCAGCGGCCATGTGCTGCCGGGGGTGGCAGGATGGAGGGGAACAGCGAGGGTGAGCAGCACAGCCACTCAGCTCCTCCTCGGAGCTGTGCCAGTACGTGTCAGATCAAGCCCCTGGCCACAGCGTGAGTGCAGAGGAGGGACACAAGAGCTGAAGGACTCTGCTGGGAGGACAGGCACCCATTCATGTACCTCCACAGTCCTGCAGTCACCAATGTGAGCTCACACACAGAAGCAGGAGGGGCCATCTCGCTGTGGCTATCCCCAGGGTTCTGCTGGCAAGAAGTTTGAAATGGGTTGGCACCCACCTGTTACCTCAGATGCCCATTAGTGCTGGTACATGTCACCAGCCCCACAGCCATGTGGGGGACCCGGGGCTGGCATGGCTCTGGGTGCTTGTCTTCATGTTTCCTTCCCCAGCTGAGACTACAGTGGAGCTCCCTCCCATGAACCCCTCCAGATCTCTGCCAAATGCCATCCCCAGAGCCAGAGGACTCAAGGAGGACTCAGAGGACTGATCCTCAGTGCTCAACAGGACCCAGAAGGCACTAATTGGCCCTAAGTGCCCTGAGCAGCCTCTGCCTGGGGCACCAGCCACCCCACAGACCTCCTGCCCCTGGGCCATGAGCATTATTTAAGCTCAGTCCTGGGTCTCCAGTCCTTGTTTGAGCTTTGATACAGGTAAATCTCTGCTTGGTCTTCTCTCCTAGATGGCCTCTGGATCTATAGTGTAAGAAGCTTGTCTCCAGCCATGTCTTCTGGATGGACCCTAAATCTGTGTTGCAGGTGGCCTGACCCCACACCTATGAGGCAGCATTGTCTGCAGTCCTGCATCTGTCTCCTATTGCTTCTGGCTGGGGTCATTGCTCCTGGTTAATCTTATCTTTTCTAGGGATGCCAAGGGACCCTGTTGTCAGCATCCTGCTCAAAAGCTGTGAGATGGCTCCCAGGTTTTTGAAGACCCTTTGTGTGCTGGGGTCACACTGGACTTCTCATTTGTTGCCTCTGTGGAGCAGCCCAATCCTTGCTGCTCCCTGACAGAAGAGAGCAGGAGGCCCTGGAGGGACCATGAACTGCCTGCCCCACCAAGCACTGGCCTGGCTCCTTGGAGGCCTTTGGAGAGCAATGGGTGCTGCTGCAGGGCTCTGCTGATATTCTTTTTCATCTCCCCAGACTTCATCTGTTGATCTTAAACTCCCCAATATCACCCACTTCTCATCACTTACTGCATACCATCACCTCTTTTCTCGAGCCTGTGGTTTCCCCCGTCCTGGGAGAGCTTCAAGGATCTTTCTAGCAAGTGCTTTGGCCCATCTCCTCTATGGTGAGCAGATCCTGGGGTGACTTGGAGGACTGGAGTGCCTGCAGCAGAGACCGTGAGCAGCACGTGGCAGTGGAAGTGCAAGATGAGCTGTGTGGGAGCTGTGTTTCCAAGGAGGCCACGCTATGAGTGGCGCACGCTTCTCGCAACCACACGATGTTATTGGCCGTGAGTTTCCCTTCCCACTGCTGGCTCTCGCCTCCTGCTAATTAAACCTGCTTGTTCTGTCTTGTCAGTGAGCTGTGCAGCACTCGGAGATCCTGCCTGGTTCCTCCCTGGGAAGGGGGGGAAACAGTCATGGGCAGGGACCAGGGGGGATCATAGCAGTGGGAGGTGGTGTGACTCACCCTGAGCTGTTCCTGGAGGGGAAGGGGTCACTTACGCTGGTGTTTTGCAGGTACACAAGTACCAGAAGGTGCAGGAAGGTGGGACAGCTGTCTGGAATCTTCCCTCTGGTCTGTTGGATGTGTTTGCTGCTCCTTACTAGCTTCTCCCCTCCAAGCACACACACACAAACAGCTCGGTTCCTGCGTGATGCAAGATGTGAGTCTGTTAGACCTGGTGATAACTCCCCACAGTGCAGGACTCCATCTAAGTGGGTCATCTATACCCTTTGCAGTCCGTCTTCGTGGTGACTGCCTGCGCTGCCTATGTTCTGGCAGAGCAGACATGCATCCAACAGTATCCGTCTCAAGGGCTGACACATCTGCACAGTGCTCATCTGAATGGGCTGAGGAAGGTCTCAGAAGTGGTACTCACATAGTGGTATCTGAAAGGAGCACCAAGGCTCCCCCCATGCAGTACCTCCCTGTAGCAGGAGCCATGATCACAAAGGCAGCAACATGCTGGGAAATGCCACATGCTGTCCCCACCCCACGGGGGGGAGGCACTGGCAGTGGGACTGGGAGTTGCTGCCACACAGGGGAGGCAGGACCTGTCCCTGCTGGTATGAGGTCTGGATTTTGGGATCATCAAACCTTGCCCTGCAGCAGGTGAAGCTTTGAACAGGGCTAGGGAGTGAGGACAGATGTCCCCCAGGGTGGTTCAGTGGCTTTCCCCGAGCATGGCTAACACTGCACAGCCCTGATGAGCACGGTGATCTTCATCAAAGCTGCAGCAAGGCAGGGACCATGTCTGTCCGCTCCGTGTGCTCAGGGCTGGCAGAGCCCCACTGTGCTACAGCACAGTGCTGTACTACTCCTGTCCCCTGGATCGTGTCACCGCCCCGAGCACCCCCCCTCCCTGCTCACCCGGACCTGCTGCAGGCAGGGCCCAACCTGTGCTTCCAGCAGCGGGTGGTTTCCAGCCCGCCGTGTGAGCAGGGGGTGAGGGAAAGTGGGCGAGCACCCCCTGGGCAGAGCCGAGCTGCACCCCCGTGCCCAGCGGCCCTCGGAGCGAAAGGGAAGGGGCAGTCCCGCTGACCTGCCCGGGTGCTGGCACTGCGCGGGGGGGCTGCGGGCCGCGGCTGGCCTCAAACTCCCGGCCCGGCGGGGCGACCCCGGCCCCCGAGTGCGGAGTGGGGCTGCGATGCGGGGCTTGGGGGGGGTACAGCCTGGCCGCTTACCACCCCCTCCCGCTGCTTCATGAATAGGCAGCAAACCCCATTCCCGCACCGTTGCCATGGAAACCGGCGGAGCCGCCGCTATTGGCGGCCCGGGGCGCGGCGCGGGCCCCCCCGGGATGCTTGGCCCGGCCTCATATTGATGAATCGGCGGCGGCTGCGCCGGGGGCTGCCCGGAGCCACGGCGAGGGGCTGGAAGGTCCCCCGGGCTCGGCGGGCATGTGGCCGGGGGCGGCGGGGGGCTGAGGGCTGAGGGCAGCAGCCTTTGTACGGTGTGTGGGGTGGGGGCAGCCCCCGCTGAGGCGGCAGATCCAGGCGGGGATGGAGCCTCCCCCGGCGCGGGAATGCTGCTGCTGCTGCTGCTGCCGCCGCCTCCGTCCCTGCCAGGAGCCAGCGCGGCCCGGGCTACTCCCGCCGCCGCCGCTCTGATGCCTTCGGGCTATCCGTGCCGGCTCCCGCAGCCCTGTGGAGCTCTCGCCGCCCGCCGGTGAGCCCAGCGCCCTGCCCCAGCCATGCAGGAGCCGGAGCGGAGGGTGCCCGGCGTGGGGCAAAGCGGTGCCCACGAACCGGGCCGTCCCCATCCCGCTGCCACCGCCTGCCCGGACCTGGGCGCGCCACAAGGCAAGGGGGGTAACGGTGACAGGGCGACCTGCCAGCTGTCCACGGGACCGGAGGAGACCGAAGCACCCCAGCCTCAAGAAGAGTCCCTGGAGACCCTACACGGGCCCCCTCCGGACCCCCAGTGCGTTCGCTCTGCACCGGAGCTCGTTAGGCCTCTGCGAGCGATGGACGGGCTGGGATGCAGCCGGACAGACAGCCACCCCCAGGTAAGCAGCTGTCGGGGCGCCTTTGCTGGCAGACAAGGTGCGGCGGTGCACGGTTTGGGGGGAGAGGAGTCGGGGGGGGGGGAAATGTCACCTTGGTACGAGATGGGCATGGGATGGGCGCTTAGCTGTGGCTGAGCCACTCACAAACCCTTCCCTGTGGGGCTGGGAGCTCCCAGAGCTGCTGAGGTGAGAGAGAAGGAGCTGCTGCCTGGGCTGCCCTTCTGCAGGGATTCCCAGCTGCCGCCTCCTCCCTGGCTGGTGCTGGAGTTGGTCCGCAGTCTCTCCAGACAGAGCCCACCTGGGGCAGAGACAGTCCCTGCATCAGCAAAGGCTGAGCCGTCCCTTTAGTGTCTCCTCGCTCCAGCAGCATCAAGGACTCTGCAGGTCGTGGCAGGGACATGATTCACTGCCACCCCCTCCCAGAGCATCCCCTTTTCCCTCCACTCAGGGTAGCCCAGGAGGGCCTGGAGACCTGCACTGTAGGGGGAATCTGTCCCTGCAGCCAGCACCAGGGAACCTCGAGGCAATGTGATGCCCAGCCCCTTATAGCATCTCTCTAAAAACAGCCCAAAAGGTCCTCCTAGCGTCTCACCTCCTTGATCCAGGCCACAGAAGTTCATCAGCTCGTCCTGCTTAGGACAGTCTGCCCTCCTTTCCCCTGGATAAAATCAACCATCTTCCTGGGGTCTCCTGGGGTCTGGGGTAGCTCTGCAGTGCTTTTAAAATAGGGGAGAAATCAGCTCTCGGCCTGTTCTTCTTGAGCATGGGGGAGAAGAGCTGAGCAGAGCTGGTGAGGGTTTAGCAGGAGCACCAGCTTGCAGGAGAAACGGCACTGTTGGAAACCCACCAAGAGAGAAAATGGTTTCACTCAAGCACAGCTTCTTATAGGACTTTTTTACAGGGTTGCTTTTTGTGATGCTTAGAGGAAGGCCACACTGAACCCTGCAGTTCTCGGTCTGCCTCTGACCACAGCCCCTGGCCACTCCACAAGCACCCCAGCCAAAAAATAGGGCAGCAGAATGGGAAGAATTTTTCTCCCATCCCTCCTTTCCATGCATCCCCAGAGTCAAATCAATTGTGCCAAACTTCTGTCTTCTCTCCCATCAGGAGAGCCAGCTGGCGTGGGAGGGGTGGGCACTAGGGCTTGGTGGGGGAGCCTGGGTGGGAAGGCTGGGAGTGGCAGGGGGGGGCAGGTGGCTGCTTCAAAATGGGGTCATGGGTGCTCCAGGAGTGGAAGAGCATCCTGCAGTGTAGGGGGTCATGCACCCAACTCTAGCTGATCCCTGCAGTGGATGATGGTGGTGTTGGAAGGGGTGAGAACCCCCTTGGTTTCTATGGTGGTGACTGCTGAGCACCTGCCATCCAGTTTCCCTTGGGCTGCTTTGAGTGTTTCCCCATGATCCGGGAGTCTTCTGGCTTGGTGAGTGACTAATCCTTCCCTTCCCACTTCAACAGGGTTGTGGCAGCATCATGGTGGTATCATTGTGGTAGCAGTGTACCAGGACAGTACCATGGTGGTACTTGATGGCACTGATGATGCTGTGATGCTATTAGAGCGACGGTACTGTGGTACCTGGTGGTACTCTGTTGTTATTGTGGCAGTGCCACAGTGGTACCATGATGTCACTGTGGTGGTGCTGGTGGTATCATGGCGGTACCATCCTTGACATTGATGTTGATCCCCAGGAAGGTTAACTTTTCTGTCCCTGGAAAAATAAAAACTCCAGCATTTCTTCCTGAAGTCAAGTGGCTTTAGTGATGTGAGAGGCTTCCAGTTCTGACCTGGGAGGGAGCTCAGTGCTGCTGTCCCTGGCAGAGCAGGTGCTGGTGCTGCTGGGCTGTGGAAGCCACAATCTCAGACCCACTTCCTAGGGGATGAGGTGCTGCACTGCAGCTGGGGATGAGGGAATGCTGACCCAGCTCCTCTCCCAAAGGGGCTCTTCCTGGCCAGACTGGGACAAGCACTATGCACTCCACGTGTCCTGCTGCTGGAGCTGGGCTTCCTTGAGGACATTTGTCCTTGGGATGTCAGACCTGCGTTATGCAAACAAGACAGCTGCCTCCAGGGAGTAATCTCTTAGTGTGGGGAAGAGGCTCCTGAGGGCTCATCACTGACAGACTGGATTAGAGATGTTGATTTTATGATGAAGCTCTTGCCATGTGTTCCAGTGTCCACTGCTATTGCCCTGCCATTCCCCCAGGCACAGTTTGTGAGCAGATGTTAAGACTATCCATAGGTCAAGTTAATCTCCCCTTTCTTGCTCAGGCCCCTCCTGAGTGCCGAGGGTGGAGAGCTGTTGCCCTTCTCCCATTTGGGAGGTGGCAAGAAATCTCTGGAGTTACGGAGGCGGCGTGGGGGACACACCTGGTGCCTCCTGACCAGCCCCTGTCTCAAGCAGGGCTGGCTCCAGAGCTGGAAGAGGTTGCTCAGCACCTGTCCAGGCAAGTGTTGAATATCTCCATGGGCTGGCATTCTACCGCCTTTCTAACCCTGTCTCAAAGCTGCAGCACGCTTGTGGAGAAGAACGTTCGTCATAGGTCTGGTGGGAATTTCCCTTGTTGTGACTCATGCCCATGTCTTCCCATCAATTTGCTGTGTGTCTTTGCATCCTGCAGCACTCTGCAGGGCCTCCGAGCTCCTCCACAGAGTAACAGCACAGACCCGCGTCCACTATGTTACTGGTGTTACCTGGGAGCTTGCTCTCACAAATGTCTTCTTGGTCCTGGGCCTTTGAAATTGCTCTGGTCTTACCTTCCAAAATTTCTGTGTGGACACAGAAGGTAAGGAATTACTTTCCTGCTGGGAATCTCCAGGCACTGCAGTTGCAGGATCTCAATCAGAATAATTAATATTGGAGAAGGAGAAACACATTGTGTAGGAAGAATGGGGTTAAGGTGGCACAGATACAGTCTGGCTGGAAATTGGGAAGTTCCCAAAATGCTGTCAGATGGATTTTAGAGCACTTCCCACAAAAGCAGTTGTCTACCTCTCTTATGGTATGCTGCTCCAGTGGGATCTGCTTTTGCCCTGGGAACTCGGGATGGTTTGAGAGCAGGTTGCTGAAGTGAAGGCTCTCTCCTGGTGCCCTAAATTGGAGGAAAGGAGAAAACTCGTTCACTGTCTGCATATTCCCTGCATCCTTCCCTTCCAGGATTACTTGTTCCCCGGACCTCTCCAGAAGGGATGAGCTGGCTGATCACATCTCTGTTCTGGCATCCCATGAACCATACAAGCAAGAAGCACAGCTAGGGTGCTCAGAGCTGGATAGCCTCACTACTTCTCCATCTCAAGAGGTTGCTTAGGGTCTGAAGAGGGAAAGTCTTATAGGAATAGGCTGAGAGAGCTGGGGTTGTTTAGCCTGGAGGAGACTCAGGGGGGACCTTATCACTCTCTACAACTCCCTGAAGGGAGGTTGTAGATAGGTGGGGTCAGGCTCTTCTCCCAGGCAGCCAGTGACAGGACAAGAGGGCACAGCCTGAAGCTGCTCCAGGGGAGGTTTAGGTTGGATATTAGGAAGCACTTCCTCATGGAGAGGGTGATCAGACATTGGAATGGACTGCCCAGGGAGGTGGTGGAGGCACCATCCCTGGATGTGTTCAAGGAAAGGCTGGATGTGGCACTTAGTGCCATGGTCTAGATGGTGTGGTGGTGTTGGTCATAGGCTGGACTTGATGATCGTAAAGCTCTTTTCCAGCCTTGGTGATCCTGTGATTCTGTGAAGAATTTCCTAAAAGCCAAGCCTCATCTTCCCTTGAGGTCATATGGAGCTGAGAGTACTCAACAAATCCTTAAAACCCAACTGAAAAAGCTTAAGCCAAGGAGCCCCCAAGTCAGTAGGAATTTAAATATCCACAAAAGAAGCTGTTGCTCCCAGTGGGGCTTAACACAAAGCACAGCTACAGCAAGAATTATAAAATGCTGGTAAAGATCCTCCACATCAAGTGTTCAGGCCGAGCTGCATTTAACAATAAGCTCAGTGTCTTTTGCAGGAATTTGGGGCATTGCAAGAGTTAAAAAATTTCCTTTGGAAAAAAAATGGAAAACCGTTTAATGTCTGAGGGAGCACAGAGCTGCACCCTTCACTAGCAAGGGTAGGACAGCAGAATAAAAGATGGCAGTAGGATGAAAAGATCTTCCTTGGCAGTGAAACCAGTTCTTGCTGTTACAGACACCATTTCCTGCAATCCCAATTAGAGGAGGATTGTACTCGATCTTGCTCAAAATCTTAGTAAATTATTTTTTTCTTGTCTTGGCAATGTTCAGCCTCATGCAAATGACTTAGTGCTGTTTTCTGCAAGTGCTGTGGCAGTACAGCCAACCTCAGGTAGCTGCCTGCCACGAAGAGACAGCACAACATTATTTGTGGGAAAGGATGGAAGGAAAGGCCAAGCGAGGCTGTGTGAAGGAGAAGGTAATTTTCATTTTAACTGTCTTTCTACGTAGGCTCGTACTCTCTGTACAGACATGTCCAAATGGCTTGGCCAGGTCACTTGTGTGAGATGGGGAGGATGAGGGACACCAGACATTGCCTCCTCACTGTGTCCTTGGCTGCTCTGGACTGGTGATGACAAACTGGTTTTTGGGACAGGGCTGTCACACCGTCCTGGTGTTGGCCATTATTGCAGTGTGATATTTCTTCTCAGCATCTTTGTCATTTCTGTACATTTTTCAGAAGGGACTCACCAATGTCTTTGCTTCCTTGTTTTGGGTGTCCTATGGATGTTGTCTTCCTTCCTGTTGGAATAGCATGAAGGGAGATGGCATGTACAATGCTGGCAGCCATGTTGCCCTCCTCTTGCTGAGAGTGCTGTCACTCTGCATCCCAGCCATCTGCTCAGCATTTCTGGGAAAATACCCTTTTGGGCACTGGTTTGTAAGTCTTCTGCTTCTTTTGCTGTTCCAATTACCTATTGACCACTGAACAGCCCCTCTGGCTCTTGTGAGTGGTGCAAGGGGATGATTTTTTTCCCTTCATCTTTTAGGTACTTGTTAAAGCCATGGAAGACATGGGGCTTCTCAGTCTGGGAGATTTAGATTAGACATTAGGAGGAAATTCTTCACTATCAGGGTGCTGAGACCCTGGCCCAGGTTGCCCAGAGAAGCTGTGGCTGCCCCATCCCTAGAAGTGTTCAAGGCCAGGCTGGATGGGGCTTGGAGCAACCTGGTCTAGTGGGAGGTGTCCCTGCCTATAGCAGGGAGTTGGAACTAGGTGATCTTAAAGGTCCCTTCCAACCCAAACCATTCTGTAATTCTATTAATTGCCCCAAATGAGTTTTTGCTTTACAAAAAGGGGAAGGAATGCTGTTCCCAACATGCCAGAGCCTGGGCAACTAGAACAGGTCTTAAGGCAATGTGACCCAAGCAGAGAAGGTGCTCTTGACCCCTGGGAAACTGCAAGTAATTTGAAAAACAGGAACAGGTAGGGGAGAGCTGTGGAGTAGATAGCTGGGTAAAAACTGAGCTATGCAGACAGGATCTGCCACAGTAGCTCCCTGTGGTATCTTCCAAGATGGAAGAGCACATCTGCCCCTTCAGAGCTGAACTTGGTAGGTAAGCCAGTCTCTCTACTCAATACAAGCAAATGTGTGAGATCAGAATGCTGTTGCTGAGGCAAGGGGTGGGAAGGAGACCTGGTATTAACTTTTCAAACTATGTTTCTGTCAGAGGGCAGTGGCACTTGCGTAGGGGATTGACTGAAGTCCAGCTCAGTGGCTTTCCCAAGTGAACCCCAACACAGCCTAGGGCCACACGCTGTGGGTGGGTGCTTTGCTCCCAAGTGCATTTGTCAGCACCAAAGTCTCACCCCTTTCTAGGGAGTATTTATTTGGATTAGAGTTTTTGATATGAGAAAGATGAGATATCAGAGAACAATCATCCTTGCTCCAGCCATCAAAATACCAAACTAGGAAAGAGCTAAATTTTATCATTCTTCCCTGTGGTTTGTTTTGGTTTGGTTGTTTTATGCTTGCAAAATAAAAGTATTTGATGTGTCCAGATGCTCCACAAGCACCTTGGGGTGGTCGGCCTGAGCCTGCAATGCTGGGAGCTGCAGGCTGACCATTGCTCAGAGCTAAACAACAAAAAAACCCCAAAAATGTCTATAGGAAGCCAATGTCCATGTTTTTGCTCAGATGACCGGCAACGCGCACAAGTACGCAAGAAGCAGAGGCTGTGAGGTCGTTCTGCCTTTGCACTGAGGATGTTAGCTCATTTACTTCCTACTTGTACATTTTGCTTTTTTTTTTGTAGTGGAAATACTGTTGCTTGAGCCTACTTCTCTGCAGATTCAATGACTTGCTCAGCAGCACCCAGAAAAATCTGCAATGGGGGAAAAAGGTCTTGGGCCCTGATCGGGCACTGGAATCTTACAACCAGACTAGGTCTGATAGGATAGAGCCTGGTTTTCATACATTGCCAAGCTCTGCAATGAAGCAGAGATGTCATGAGCACCCCCTGACTGTGGTGGGGATGGAGCACAGTCCTCCTTTACCAGGGCAGGTCTAGGCCAAAGCTTTCTGGAAGGGAGAAGGTTGTGCATCAGTGTTAAAATGGGGGTTGGTAGAACAGGCTTTGTAGGTGTTTCTTGTCCTATGAAATGCAGACATCTTTCTCACAGGGTGTGTAGGTGGGAAAAGACCCTACAGGGGTCACAGAGTGACCCAAGGGCAGGAAGGTGATGTTGTGGCACTTGAGGAGCTTGCTTTGCACAACCCTTGTGCTACAGATTATCTGGTAACCAAGATGGATCATATCCCAGCAACCATCAGCTGGTTTCTGGCTGCATCCATCCTGCATTTGTTTAATGTGGAGAGAGGTTGGGTCACAGCTGGGAAAAATTTGTCTGGGGCCACACACACCTTGTCATGCTTCTGCTTTAGACAGGTGACAGCCAGCTGGAAGGAGTGTGGGTTACAGGTCCCTGTACCACACTGGAGAGCAGGGCAAGGAGCAAATTGAGGACTAGTGACACCAACAGCTGTTGTGACAGATGAGCACCTGCACCCTTAGCAGGACCTCTGCCGTGCAACAGTCCCCACTGGGCCTGTCCCCAGTAGGACTTGCTTGCTGGGGGTCTCTGTGCTGGGGACAAGCTGGCCTTGGGGAAAAGGAAAGGGTTTCTCCCAGTCCTCCCCCTTTCTCAGCTGACTGCCCCGTTTCATGTCTGATTGTGAAAAATGAAGAAGCCTGTGCATCAGGAGCTGTTTGGTGCTGCCTTTCCAGCAGCCAAGTGGTATTTTGGTGTAATTTTCTCTCAATTGCTTGCAAAACCTCTAGTATTTTGGATCTGCTGTTAAAGGTGAAGAATCGAGCTGCAGCCTTGGATTTCAGAGCACTGATGCTCTGCCCTGAGAGTTTATTTTCCACTTGCATTCCTCCTTGCCTCAGTTTTGCAGAAACACTAACTTCTCTCCTGTTGTAAAGACTGGAGAATCTAAGCTCACACAGGAGCCAGAGCCACCAAGGCTACTGAAGTGATTTTTCTCTTCCTGGAGTAGCTGGGTTTGTTTTCCTGGGACTGAGGATGGTGCTTTCATAACAGGCTTTAAAGGTAGCTAGGACCCAGATTTGTGAGACTCCAATTTTAGCTGCATATCTCATTTTAAACACACTGTGAGGAGCATGTGAAAGGCTGGCAGTGGTCAGAGGGTGTGTAGAAGAGCATGCCTGGGGAAGTGTAAGAAAGAGCAAATACCCTGTGGGTGTTCCCTTGAACACTATCTTGCCATTTGTGGTTCCCATGCTGGAGGCAGTATCTTTGAAGCTAATGGCCTCGGATGGGCTTTTTCTTCTGTGCATTTGTTACATGGGGTGATAACAATCAGACAGATGAGGAAATGGCATAAATGAGGGCAAGGAGTAGGCTGGAAGAGGGACTGGCAGTGGGAGAAAATGCTAACTCTAGAAAATTAACTAACTAATAACAGTAAAATCCTAACTCGTGGACACGGGAGTTGGCAACATGCAGGGTGAGGAGCATGTGTCTCAAACCGGGAACCCAGCACAAAATGAAGGGAGCAGAACCAGTGCTGTGGGGCACAGCCTGCCTGTCAGAGGGGTGGCAGCACAACCAGGGCTGCATTCCAGGCATGTCTCTTACTCCTCCTATACCTTTAACAGCAATATCCCCTTCAGCTGTACTGGGATGATGCTGGCTGTGTGCTTGCTCTGCGGGCAGCGCTGATGGGTTTTGCTCTTGCTCACTGACCGAACAGGAGGTGATGGTGTTTTTATACTGCTTTTGCCACGCGGTGAGGGCACTGCAGAGGAGCAGCCTGTGGGAAAGAGCTTTGTTCTGTGAGGGAGCTGATTCCCCTTAAACTGCCTGGAAGAGGAGAAAATGGATTGGCAGTGACAGGTTTCATTTCCAAGTGGCGAGGATGGAGGAGCTAAGGAAACTAATTACTAAAGGCAGCTGGAATGAAGAGCTAAAGGACTTTGACATGGTGGAGACTTGGTGACAATGATTTCAAACGAAGGAGAAGTGGTGGGTTTAATGTATCCAAGATAATAGGAGAGCTGGTAGAGTTTCTCCTAGGAAATAGGTCTGCAAAGGAGGGGTTGGTTTTCAGAGATGGCCTTTGCAAAGCAAACCTGGCAGCTGGACCCATATCTGCTGGAGATAGGGAAGTCACTGCAGGGACATCTTGAAATTGTCTGTGTTTTAAAATCAGCCATGAGACAGCCTGTTTCCGAAAGCCACCTGGGACTTCCCGCTTGTGGGGCCACCTCGTAAATTCCTCTTCCCCATCTGGTTCTCTGCAGGGATTTTAAAACAAGGCTGGGCTTAGACTTTGGCACATGCCCCAGGGCTGGGGCGGGGGAAGCCGTCCCAGCCGCTCCGTGCCAGGCCGTGCCGTGAGGCACTGGCAGCCCGAGCCGCATTGCAGAGCAGCCGCTGCAGGCAGTGTCTGTCGTCCTTGGTGCTTTGATTTACTGTCCTCCAAATGGCTTCCTGCAAGTTTTCTGCAGGACTTCAAAGCCTGCGCTGGATGCTGGGTGCTCCGGGGGGATTTTGACTGCATGACCCATTTAGCAGCCTGGCTGGGCACCTTTCCCTGCAAAAGCTATGGCAGCTCTCTGATGCTTTTTGAAGTTTTCCGGTGAAGAAGCAGCAGCTTTCTGGCAGCTGCCATGCTGAGGCCTTTCTTTTTTTGCTTGTTCTCGATGCCTCCTGAAGAAACTGTATTTTGGGCTCTACCTGCCAGAACAGGTGATGTTTTCCCTGTAACGAGAGACTTCAAAGCCATGTGCCTGCTGCACAAGGGAGCTGACTTCTGCTGTCCTCCCTCTGCATCCCTGCTGCTCCTCTCCTACCTTGTGCTGGTTTTAGAAAATTTCCCTCATGGCCAAAGAACATGTCACTTGGGTTAATTTTTTAGTGGCCAAGGATGCTCCTGGTCTGGGGGACGTGGCTGCCCAGAGACCCTCCCTGCTACTTGCAGTGTCAGCTCTGCCTCAGCTGCTGCCCACTCTGGTTCACTGAAACCCCTCTGACCAAGGGATGCTTCTGGATTTTGGCTCCAGCTGGCACTTCTGTGTGTCCTTATCAAGATGAGTTGCTTCAGAGGTAGCCTCTGTGCCTCTTCTCCCTAACGATTTCCTCCATCTCACTTTGGAAAGCACCATGAGCATGGCCTGCACCGTAGGGACCTTGAGGAGCAGTCCAGCAGTTAATAAATTAAAAGCTATTTCATTATAGGAAATGAATGTTTAATGAGTGTGGCATGATGTCTAGACAGTCCTTTGGTTCCAGGATCTAGGTGTTCTTGGGGGAAGGTTCAGCCACTGCAGCTGGTGCCAGCTCAGTGCTGGGAGAACGTTTGGCAAAGCTTTCCTGGGCAGCAAGGATCTCCTGTCTCCACATATTCTCATGGCAGATGCCCCTTGTGCCTCTCTGTGCGAAGCCCCAAGGAACTGCAGCTGCAGTGGGACCTGCTGGCAGCAGGGAGGCTTGGCCACATGCCTGGCCCCAGCCAGGAACACACAGCCACACTCTCCTGCTCCATGGCACCGCGCCTGGGGGTCCTGCAACACCCAGGGATCAGGAAAGATCTCCGTGGTGTCTAGGACATCCCAGCCTTTGCCACATCGTGGGCTCTGGAGCTGTGGAAAGAAACCTGGGCTGAAGTGGGGACAGCCAGTAGGATGAGGTTCAGTGGTTGTGAGTCTTTGCACCCTGCCCCAATGAAGATTATGTTTTATAGCTACAGAAAAGGGGTTTGAAATACAGAAGTTTGGATGTAAGTCCCTGAAAGATCCCCCTGTCATGCCAGAAGTGCTAATTGTCCCCTGCAGAAACCTGGTGCAGATGACATCAGAAGTTGCAGCTGCCTGACAGGGGCAAGCAGGAGCACATCATTTCCTCTGCAAAAGCTCTCCAGTTCCTGTCCCAAGTGTTGAGTCCCAAACTCACTGGTTGAATTTGCTTGGCCTGCCTCAGTCAGAGCAAGCACAGCCGAGAAGCTCTAGGCCACCCAGCAGTGGCAAGAAGATGGAAATAATGCATTTTGACTTCATCCCAGGAGCTGCCTGCTTGGCTCTGGGGATGGCGGCAGTGAACCAGCCCAAGGCACTGCCATGCATGGCATGGTCAGACCCCTCCACTGTGCACCCACCCTGCTCTGTCCCCACATCAGCACCCGCAGCATCCCCTGCAGGGGTGCCCAGCCCAGGGAAGTGCTTTCTTGGAGCTGACAACAGGGAGATATTCTCCGGGGCATCTCACTGTCCCTGGAAAGCAGCAGGGGTGGGACTGATGTGTCTCTGAGCCCAGAGTGCTCCACTGGGTGGAGTGCTTGGCTCCCCGGGGAGCTCCTTGGTTCCTGCCCTGACCACCCTCAGGAGCAGCCCCAAGTCAATGGAGAGCAGGAGAGCGCACCCAAGTGCCTGGGGATTGCTGTGGTGTGATGTCCCCGGGGACTGTGGCAGTAACTGCACCTTTATGCCTAGGGGAGAAAAAAAAAAAAAGAATAGAAGAAAAGTAATATATTTTTACTTTCCCTTAAGTGGAAAGCAGTACAATCTCTCCCCATGGGGCATTTCACTCCAGCTGTCTCAAACCCTGGGATTTCTGCAGGGTGGCCACCTGCAAACCTCTCTGTTCCAAGGCCTGTCAAGTCGTGGCACCTACCATTCCCTCCTGGTGGCTTGGAGGGCTGGTGGGACCTGGGGACACTGCATGAGGCCAGTAGAGAGTGCTGAGTGTTCTCTTTTGAGGGTGTCTATTTTGGTTTTCTATTTCTTTCAGTCATGTTTTTCCTCCCCACTCTGCCAAGGTGTTTCCATACAGGCATGAGAGACTGGGAGAGCTGTGGCACAGGCATGGCAGCCATGCCAGGGGATTTGATAGGGTGGACTGTGTGGCCTCTGGTCTCCTGCCCGTTTTTCTGCAATGGCTGTGATTGAGAAGCCAAAATATAGTGTTGATAGATTGACTACGAGCTCTGCTAATGCACAGAAATACTTTCTGGGAGCCTGCTTTGGCAGTGAGCCTGTGGGGAGCTGCTCAGAGCAGGAAGCAGTAACCACAAAGCTATATATACAACTCCCCGGCAGAGCTGCTGCTGCTTTTGATGTGAAAAATTAAGGTGGCCTTTTGCAAAGAAATCCGGCATGTCGCCTTCTTCCAGAGCCAAGACTAACACAGACAGGGCAGAGCCCAGGACCTGGCTTCTGGGTGGGCCAAACCAGGGAGATGGCACAGAGAGATGGGCAAGGAGCTCTTGTCACCTCTGAAAGCCATGGGGTGCTGGAGACCTGTTACTGGGTCCCTGAGCTGTGGGGAGCAGTGCACGTGTCTAGGGTGTCACAGCTTCTGCTCTGCCCACCTGGGTCTTGCTGGCTCTTGAGTTGGTTTAGATGGTAGCATGGCAAAATGCAAGTGGTTGGGGGGTGACATGAGGCTCTGGGCAAGTGGAAAGCATCCTTAAAGTTATGGAGAAGGGCCACAAAAAGCTAGAGGAGGGCCACAAAAATGATTGGAGGGCTGGAACACCTTTCCTATGAGGAGAGGCTGAGGAAGTTGGGGCTGTTCAGCCTGGAGAACAGAAAGCTCCAGTAATACCTTATTGTGGCCTTTCAATACTTAAAGGGAGTCTATAAGAAAGATGGGGACAAACTTTTCAGCAGGGCCTGTAGTGATAGGATGAGGGGTGACGGCTTAAACTGAAAGAGGAGAGATTTAAACTAGGCATCAGGAAGAAATTTTTTACACTGAGGGTGGTGAGACACTGGCCCAGGTTGCCTGGGGAGGTGGTAGATGCTCCATCCCTGGAAACATTCCAGGCCAGGTTGGATGGGGCTGTGAGCAACCTGATCTAGTTGAAGATGTCCCTGCTCACTGCATGGGGCTGCACTACATGGCCTGTTGAGGCCTCTTCCAAACCAAACCAGCCTGTGATCCTATGAGATGGTAGCTGTCACCCACAGGTGCGTCTCAGCCCTGAAGGCCACTCATCCCCCAAAGGACACGCAGCCCTTGCCCTGGGCAGGTGAAGCCCTGCCCTGCCTCTCCCGTGCTGTTTTGCAGAGCGGGGCTGACTACAGCTTCCTCGTGAGCCAGAACACGGAACTCCTGAGCGCGCTGGAGGACCTGCGGCACCGCTGCTCCAGCCTGGCCGAGGAGAACAGCTTGTTGGTGAGCAGAGGCTGCGGCCCCATCCTCCTCCCTGAGCGGTGCTGTGTTGGCTGCTGGCTTGGGATGCTCCGTGGGCCAGCTGCCATCTGCTGCCAACTCCATGAGATGCTGGCACACTGGATTGGCTGGGGAGGGCTGGGGGGGAACGTGGGCCTGGCTTTGGGTCTCCTGGATGCTTTGGGTCCCCTGGGTGCCTTCGCATTGCACCCATTGTTGGCTCCCATGGGAGCTCAGCACCCAGCTCCTCCCTGGCTGCACTCCAGCACTCCCAGCCCAGCCAGGCTGCCACAGCCAGGCCCTCCTCTTCTGCCCCACTCCCCCACCCCTGGTTCCCCAGGCCCATGGTGGGCAGGTAGGACCCTCGGGAAACACAAAGAGGGGCTGTTCCCCTCCCGTATCCAGCCCACAGAGCATCAGCCCCTGTGCAGCCTAACGGTGTGGGCATGCGGCCACCTCAGGCCCCTGAAAATGTCATTGCTCAGCATCTCAGGTTGGAACTAGATGATCTTCCAACCAAAGCCATTCTATGATTTCAGATTTATATCACCAAATTCAAAACACATGTTTCAGATAATGTTCTTCCAGTAAAAGCACAAATTCAGTATGACCTACACACTGGGGGGTTACCCCTTATCAGTCATCTGGATTTTAGCAAAGCACTTTTGTGTAAGCTCTCATCGAATCTTACTTGCCAAAATCAGCCTCAGTCTTCCTGCTGAAGAAAAGCAGTGAAAGCAGCAAGTGCCCATGGTGGGATCTTGGAGGGGTAGGAAGGAAAATAACGGGAAGGATCAGCTGGTCTGACGTTTTTGCTGATGTGAAAAGACAGCAGAACACATCTGGGCACAACCTTGAGAGAGCACAGCATCAGGAAGCAGCAGCTTATCAAAATGGACAGATAACAAATAAAAGGGGATTAAGAGCAAACAGAATCAATTGGAAGAAAACAGAAATTTGCTTTGCAAACATCATTAAGTCCTTTGCCATTTTCTCCCTGTTCCCCGCAACTCATGCTTCGGTGTCATGAGACAAAGGACAATATCAAAGCTTGCAGTGGCAGTGCAGCACAAATCCACAGTGATGTGTTGAATCCTGTAGCCCCAGGGAAAGACACTTGGGAGACTGGAAGAGAAAGTCCAAAGGGTGGGCAGTCAGGCCACACTGATGGTGTGGCCCAGTCAGCAAAGGCAGAGCCTGCAACGACCGTGTTGTGGATGGAGAGGGACCACGTGGGGTAGCCTGGGGTGGACAAGGGGCATCTCATGGGGACCAAGAGGTCACATGAACAAAAATACTGGGAAAAACACAGGTTTCAGTGACTGGAGAGGCAACAAGAGCAGAGCTCAGTGTTTAGGAGTTGGGACTTTTGTGGGCTCAAAGCAGGTCAGTGCTAGGGACCTCGGCTCCCGTGACACCCCCAGTGTGCAGCTTGGAGCTGCGTGGGGGCTTCACTTCCACACGCTCCTTCCGTTCTCTAGCGCAGAAGCTGCTTCCCACAGACAGAGGAGAAGGTGAAGCACCTGAAGAGGAAGAACGCAGAGCTGGCGGTGATCGCCAAGCGCCTGGAGGAGAGAGCCCGGAAGCTCCAGGAGGCAAATCTCAAAGTGGTGAGTGCGGGGCTCTGAACTGGGGGGAAGCTCAGCTAGGAGAGCACCTCAGTGCCAGGACTTCCTGCTTACAACTTCTGTTGAGTTAGAAAGGGCTTTTCTTTCCCCTTTTCTTAAACCTGCGGCAAACATACTTCACATATCAGCAACAGGGCAAGAATTGCAAAACAGGCTGGAGAGCTGGGCAGAGAGGAACCTAATGAGGTTCAACAAGGGCAAGTGTAAGGTCCTGCACCTGGGGAGGAAGAAGCCCATGCACCAGGACAGGTTAGGGGCTGACCTGCTAGAAAGCAGCTCTGTGCAAAACAGACCTGGGAGTTCTGGTGGACAACAGGATGACCATGAGCCAGCAATGGGCCCTTGTGGCCCAGAAGGCCAGTGGCATCCTGGGCTGCATTAACAAGAGTGTGGCCAGCAGGTCAAGGGAGGTCATCCTCCACCTCTACTCTGCCCTGGTGAAGCCCCATCTGGAACACTGCGTCCAGTTCTGGGCTCCCCAGCTCATGAAGGACAAGGAACTACTGGAGAAAGTCCAGTGCAGGGACACTAAGGTGATGAGGGGACTGCAGCATCTGCCCTAGGAGGAAAGGCTCAGAGAGCTGGGCCTGGTCAGCCTGGAGAAGAGGAGGTTGAGAGGGGATCTCATCAACGTTTCTAAAGTATCTAAAGTATCTAAAAGGCAGGTGTCAGGAGGATGGGACCAGACTCTTTTCAGCAGTGCCCAGTGACAGGACAAGGGGCAATGGGCATAACCTGGAACACAAGAGGTTCGACCTAAACATAAGGAAAAACTTCTTTACTGTGAGGGTGACAGAGCCCTGGGACAGGCTGCCCAGAGAGGTTGTGGCGGCTCCTTCTCTGGAGACATCCCAAACCCACCTGGACACCATCCTGTGCAACATGCTCTGGGTGAACCTGCTCTGGCAGGGGGGTTGGACTAGATGATCTCCAGAGGTCCCTTCCAACCCCTCACATGCTGAGATTCTGCGAAGCCCCGCCAGCACCAGCTTCTTCTGCTCATGTGTGGGAAGCTGGCTTTGAGCAATTTTCTCCTGCTCTGTTTCTTGCTGTAAATGTGTTGACCTACCTTAAGGTGTTAAAGTAATTAGCTCAGCCTTCCTGGGCAAGTTGTGAAAATAATTCAACTGACTTCACAGACAAGAAACAGGAAGTATTTGAATAAGAAAAGGAGTGCGGTAAAGCAAAACAGGAAGGGGTGAGAGACTCTGCTCAGCCCCATTCTCACCTCTCTTGCCTTGATGTGCAAACCCAATGGTTTTTGCTTTCTCCAACCTAACAGCAGCTTGTTGCAAACCCTGTAGTATCTGACAGGGTGCAGGAGTGGTGGGAGATGGCTGTAGGATGGGGAATCTTGGGCAAAAGCACTTCCATGAGCTTACTGGTTGCAGTAGAGCAATGGAAAACTTTTCTTCCTTTGGAAGGGAACCAGGGATTGTGATGGGGAATTCAGGCCCTTTAGGATGAAAAGGAGGAAGTGGAAGATTCACTGAAGAGAAGGTGGGGGGTTTTCCTGGCACTGCCCGCCCTCTCTGTCCCCAGGCAACGTGCTGCTGTCTGTCACGGGGTTTTGGTACTTGCAGGCCAACAGTTGCTGCCAGATGGACTGTCAGGTACTATGTTGAGAGAAATCATTTGTTATACATTCAACAGCAGTGCAGACCCTCCAGCAACTATACAAATACTATTTTATTTCCTTGGGTGAAATTTTGGGGTGGTGACAGCGTAAGACCTGTGCAAGCCCTGGGAGAACCAACTTGCTGGGCTTCTGGGCTGGCGCAGGTCTCCCAAGAGCAGAATGTGCTTGGGTGGCTGAGGCTCATGGAGGGTGGGCTGGAGGCAGGACCAGGCAGCTGCCTGCCCAGAGAGGACCTGTGAGGAACTGGGGTGAATCTAGCAGGGGTTGCCTTCAGTGCCTGGTATGTAGGTCCTGCGGAGCCAGGGCTTGGCATGCAGCTTCTGCACATGGGTGAGATGGTCAGGAAGACCTGGGGAGGAAATGTTTGCACAGAGGATGCCATGTTCCTGATCAGGCAGGAGAGAGAGTCCCACCCCTCACCAAACTGTCAGGCTTTGTGCAGCAAAAATAGCTGAACAGGGAGAGATGGGGTTTGACAAACCCAGGGACTGGATGTGGCCTCACTGCCCAGAGGGTTGGGATGAGCAGCAGACATGAGCAGCCCCTTCATCCAGCTCCGTGGTGCTGGTACCCATCAGGATACCTGGTTCCAGGGACAGGACACATGTTAAGAGCATCCCAGGAGGACCACAGCTGGGCAGCCTCAGCTGCTGCCCGAGACCTTGGCCCAGAGCTGCTGCCCAGCCAGCTGCCTGTCCCTGTGCCCTGCTCCTGCTGCAGCACACTGGCAAACCCACTGTGCTCTTCCCTCCCCCACAGTGAGCAGGGAAAGCTGAACTGCTTCTCCTGCTGAATATCTCCCAGTGCTGGCCCGTGCTGGGCTCTCTCTTGCCTCCACCTTTGCCTGTTTCTTGCACCCATCCATGCTGAAGCCCTCTCTCTTCTTCCTAGGAACCCACGGAAGCACCATTTCCCTTCCTGGTTTGGCAACCTCCATCTGTGCTCCCATGCTCATCTTTCCTGCCATCCTCCTCCCCTCCTCCTCTCTGCTGCCTCCTCTTGTCTTTCTACCTCTGTTGTGTTTTTTTCTCTTCTCACCACCTGCTGTTGCCCTGACTGCAGCTCCCCCGTGCTGACCATACCTATTGGCCTCATCTGCTGAGCACCTTCCTCTTCTCTGATCCACAATTCCATCCAGCCCTTCCTCTTTCTTCCCACTTTTTCATACATCTGTCTTGTTACTTTGTCTGCTTGTCTGTCCTTTGGGGCTCAACTGCATCTCTTGGCAGCGTTCCCTGCCCGAAGGCTGTTGAGGTGATGGTGAACAACAATGCATGTGGCTTTCTCTCTTGCTGCTCTCTCTGGTGTAGGTAGCTGCTCCGGTGCCTTTGAAGGGCTCCAGCCTGGAGTTGTGTAAAAAAGCATTTGCCCGCCAGCGTGCCAAGGACCTGACAGAGCAGGCCAGTGCTCTCCTGGCAAAAGACAAGCAGATCGAAGCTCTGCAGCAGGAGTGCCGGGAGTTGCAGGCTAAACTCATCGCAGGGAAGGTGAGACACTTTCTGGGACAACACTCAGTGGCAGTGCAACAACAGGGATGGGAACCAGGCTCTGGGAAGCTGGGTGAGGGCAATTAGTCCCAAGTGCAGACTGAAAACAGGGCATTTGATGTGTGATTTGGGTGGGGGACATTGGGTGAGCGTGTGACAGGGACAGTGTCCGGACCTCCCCAGAACAGTGTGTTGGGGGACACCCCAGTTGTCCCTCTGTGAATTTGTGGGTCTGAGCTGCCATTTTCAGCAGTGACTAAAACTCTCCCCCTGGAAAACCCCGAGAAGCCACAAATACACCATGACCTTTCACAGTACTAAGCTTCAAGCAGGACATAGAAGCAGGACCTCCTCATAAAGTATTTCTTTGAAAACTAAACCAGCTAAGCATGTTCCCAAGAACCAGTCTAAATCCCCTGGTTTGGGCTGCAGCTTTCTGAGTGCTCACAGCCCCCACAAGACTGGAGATAACTGGGTGCATCCTTGTATGACTATGATTAAGGGTACAAAGCATTAGAGAGGGGTGGGTGTTCATGAAACCATCTATAACCCTGATGCCTGCATTTGGGCTGGTGACCTACATTTCCCTCAGCAGCAGCACAGAACTTGCTGATATAGATGATGGGATAAAAGGGAGAATTCAATTCATGCCAAGACAGATGACTAAAACTGGCTGGATGTGTTGCTCCCTCAAAGTACTGCTTCTCTGTGATGACTCTAAAAGGAGCCTCTGAGGAAATCTGAAGCTAGGTGAAATGATTCCCATTCCAGGTAACGAAAGCAACCTGTTCTGGCCATATCACATACATCTTTTGTTCATGAGCTGGATGTTTTCAGTTTAGGTCAGTTAATAAACTCCCAGGAGAAGCTCAGTAATGCTAAGGCTCATGCTGGGTTGCCCTTGTTTTGCTAATGCAGATGTGGTCAAGTGCAACCTTAATTTCTACCTACCCAACTTACATGCCAAATATTTTCTCACTGAAAGCAGCTTGATTTCTGTCCTCCCCATGTGTTCATTTTAACTATGGGTTCGAGGGCAGATTCTTAGTCTTTCCCTACTGTAGATCTCACCAGGACAAGAACAACGGGGTGTTTGCTGTTTGTACAGGCTGCTGCACTGATCCCTCCGAGCATTAAACCACAGGAGAGTTATCCAGGTCCCACTGTGCTCTGTGGTGTCACCAAGAAGAAATTCCCTCTCAGTCCCCTTGATTTCTTACCCCTGACCCCCTTAGAGGTGGGAACAGACCCTTTCCAGAGCAGCCTGATTTTCCTAGCAGAGCAGACTGGGCAAGCTGAATCTGCCAGGGACAGAAGAGTGACAAATTGTTGAGGAATGTGACAAAGGCAGGTGAGTGAGATTCATTACTGGCCAAGGAAATACACATGGGTGCAGTCCTGGGGCTGATGAATTCAGCTGCTGCCTTCCTCAGGCAGGAGCATGGGTCAGCAGGTGAGACTCTGTGTAACTGCTGAGGCACCAGTAGGGCAGGGCATTGATACATGAGCAGGGAATCTGCAAAGAGGAGAGGTCACTCTGTCTGGTCTTGTTTTTCCCATTTCTCTTCCAAGTAAGCCACTTGTTAAATTTTAATTTTCTGCTAGTTAAAATTCAAAATTCACATAACCTGTCTGCAGCATGCAAAAGGCATTGTGCCAGTGAAGGGGTTTATGTGCAGAGATACTATGTGCACACTCAGAGTTTGCAACCAAATAAATTTTAATCTGGGATATTTAAATCAGCACAACTTTTTCAGTAGCTATGAAATGGATCTATTCAGACACTTCAGGATGGACACCCTGCATGCCAGGCTGCAAAAGCATTGGCCTTGTTTTGCAAAGTCAGGTCTCTTAGGATAGGAGAAAATGATTTCCTGAGATTATGCTCTGGTGATGGGCTTCCAACCAAACCCCAGCTCTAGCTAAAACCAGGCTGCAATTTTTTGCAGCATGGATTCTTGGAAGTGGGGCATTGCAGGGAAGAGCAAAGCAGCTGCATTAAAGGAACTGAGTGGAGGCCTGAGCTTTTTTTCTACTCCCTTCTTCCCCAGGCTTCTTGGATGTCTTTTGGGTAGGGGAAGGGAGATTTTATACAGAGCTGCAGCTAATTTTGTTTAAACAACTACCACCCTGATAACCTGAACATGGGTCTGGCACACAGGAGGCCCAGCTGCTCACTTCTTGAATCTGTAATCAGTTCCCATTAATGCTGCCTCAGTTTCCCCTTGTAGTGTGAGAATAACCATGGTTTTCTACACATGCTACTTTTAGGGCAAATACGAAGTGAACAGGGAAGCAGATTAAGTTTTTCCTGGATACCAATTATGCATTGAATTCACTGGCTTAGGAGCTTTCCAGGGGAATGAGCAATGGATCCTCCAGCAGAGTATTTGTAAAGACAGGTTTTCATAATCAGCTTTTGTATGTCTGTATAGGCATGCAGGTACGTGTTTCTTCAGCTTCCTGAAATCTGAAAACCTTTGAAGAATTATTAAACAAGCTGGTGACATATTCTCACCATTTTTGTGAGAGTAAGATTGCACTGGTTTCCACCAAAAGTTGCTGGGTTTGGGTCTGGAGTGGATGGGAGTGACCTCTTGTGCTAAAAATGTGGGCCCATCCACACATACTGTCTCTGAAGAGGTTAGAAATCAAGAATGTTTGAAAATCAAACATTATCCTGAGCAAGAACTGAACGAATCCCAGATGTTCTTCATTCTTTCCAGCATTTAAAGCCTGGTTAATGCTGCAGAGAGCGCCAGTGCACATCAAGGAGGTAAATCAGTGAAGGCTGTCGTTTGGCTGGGAAATGAGATGGTATTATCCTGACACGCTCTCTGCTGGCAAGCTTTGACAAAGCACGGGCTTAGAAAAGCCTTTTTGCTTTGTGCTGGGAGAGCTGCAGAAGCATTAGCGGCTGGATTTTATCCGCGGGGGAAATAACATTTACATAAGGGATGCGAAGTGACTGCTTTGGAGACCCAGGAAACAGAAATTCGTGTGTGCCACATTACCTGGTTTTGGAGTATGTTCAATCCTCCCCAAAGCCACCTTTTAGAGCTTGTAAGTGACACGGTGTCGTGCCTGCATTTCCCGCAGGATGACCCTCGCTGCCTGAACGTCACCGAGTTCAATCGCCTGTTGCGGGAATCCCAGAGAGAGGTGTTACGGCTGCAGAGGCAGATCGCCCTGAAGAATTTCAAGGAGGGTCTCCGTGCCTCCAAAACCAGTTCAGGCTGCACTTCACCCAGCACTGCTGCACGCTTGGGACCACCTGTACCAACGCTAAATACCTGCACCAAAGGTTCACCTCTGGGGAAGGAGGCTGGCTTGGGAGACCCAGCAGTTGGAGGGGACGTGCACAGAGAGGTGAGACAAGTGGGTCAGTGATCTAGAAGTTTTGCAGTTTAATTTACTCTTCTCGGTCATAGAGTAGGTGAGCACTGCAGTTCACATCGGCTGTGAGCAGGTGCTGTGCTGGTTTTTAAAATGATCGATTCAGCACCAGGTCTCAGCGGCTGAGGGGTGACACAGATACTGCTGGCAGCCCACGGGGTTCGGACACTGGATCCCAGTGGGAGAGCAACGGGCACCCGTGGCGGGAGCAGCAGGGAGGCCTCCGGCTCCGTGACCCCAGGCCCCATTCCTGCCAGGACCGGCCCCGTCCCCCCGGACGGCCCCAGCGCCGTTCTCTCCTCCTCGGCGCAGCGGTCCCAGCCGGGGCGAACGCCCGAGGTGGGCCGGGCCTCAGGCCCACCCGCGCTGCGGAGTTGGGCCGCGGCCTGGCCGCTGCTCCGGCCCCGCGGTCTCGGCTCGCCCCTCCGCAGCTGCAGTGGTACGGGCCGGCAAATCCTTGCCGCCTCCGGGCGCCGCCTCCCCGCTGCGGGGCAGCGCAGCCAGCAGGTAAGGCCGGGCCCTCCCGCAGAGACCCTCGCCGGGACGGGCAAGGGGCGGCTCTGCCACCGCTTCCGCCGAGGGCCGGGGCGGGCCCGTGGCACCACCGGGGAGCGCCTCTGCTGCGGCGGGGCTGAGCCGCCTCGGGGCCACCGGGACAGGCCCGCTTGGGCCTCCGCTGCCTGCGGGGTCGACCAGGGCTTTTCCTTAGGGCTCGGGAGCGAAATCCTCCGCAAAGGAGGGCGAAACTGCGGCGAGAGGGCTAAGGCCGGCCGAGGGGCTCGGCCCGCCGCGGAGGCCCAGGTCTGGGCCAGTCCTGGTGGGCCCCTCCGGCAGGGCGGACCGGCCCGGGAGACAGGGCCGGTGGTGAGGGGCCGGCGAAGGACACCGGGGCTGCCCGCGGGTGGGTGTGTGCGGCTGGTGTCCCCGGTGCCCCCCAGATCCGGCGATTTGTGGGTCCCTGAGCCCGGGGCGGCACCGCGGGGGCCGCTGGCTCCTGGTGGGTTTGTCTCTTGTGGGTTCACCCAGTTTCTTTGCAAAGTTTTCAGTCCCCGCAGTGTCCCGTGACAGAATTTCACATCCGCGGGCTGTGTGAGGACGGGCTGCTGAGCCCCCACCCTCCAAAATCCTACCAGCTGCTCTCAATTCGTTGCTCCCCAGTTCGTACAGAAGATGTATTGAATATTCATTCCTTGTTCATCTTTTCAAGTCACTCTTAAGTTTATAGGCCTCTCTCCTTCAGCAGCTTTTTGTTTGTTTGTTTCTTTCTAGCCTCTTTCATTATCCAGTGTTAATTATCTTTGTCTTCTCCCTTTGTACATTTTCTCTGTCCTTGTTGTGTTGGAGAAGCAGGGCTGCATGCAGTATCCCAGATGCTGTGTCATTGTTGTATGCAGTAGCATAATGAAGTTTTTTCTCCCTTTCCCAACAGATCTCTTTGTCTTTTTGTCTAAGCACTGGGCTCCGTTATTCATCATTTGTCTGCTGGCCCTCTGTAATCATAGTGCCATGAGGTCCTCTTCACTTGTCCTTCATTTGTCTCTTTGCTACATCAGTACTAGCAGAGCACAGTTGCTGCTGCCTTTCTTTCAGTACTCTCATTTTTACTAGATATTTAGCCCAGAAGAACCCTCACCCTCTGGTGGCTCAGGGTCTGCAGAAACCTTTCAAAGCACTGTAGCTGAATGTGCCCAGAGCACCCAAGCAGATTGTACCTACTGGGTCTCCCTCACCTGTTTGCTTGCTGACACCTTAGAAAAAACTCCTTACAGATTTGTGACTGTGGCTTTTTTTCCCCATATATGTTTTTGGGGTTTTTTTTCAAGTATCTGCCTAATATTGTTGCAATTTCTATCCTTTTGCTTGGAACAGGTGTCAAATGTACTGGCCTGTGTTTCCACAGGTCTCCACTGGAATACTCCTAAATCGTGACGTTTGCCACCTTCCAGTGATTTGCATTATGGTGATGTAGGAGAAGTGACACACTGCACACCTCAATTCAGTTACTGCTGTGCTGAAGCGAAGGGATTCTGTTCATGCCAAAGGGGGTTTTAGAACCCTTGGGAGAATATTGTCTGATCTAGGAGATTTGGTACTGTTTGTTTTGTTGGTTTCCACAGTTGTTCTTACAGACAGCTCGATTTGAGAGAGATCCTCAGCTCTGTTCTTCATAATTTAAGATTACTGCCCTCGGGCCCCTCACCTCCCAAATTTCTCCATGATGAAGAGGGATGCACAGACTATTTCTTTTTTCCCCTCTGCTCTGCCCTTGTCTTCCTTGAATGGCCCTTCCATTCTTTGGTTTTCAACTGACCCTGCAGATTCTGTCAGACAAGAGCATGCATTATTTGGTCTTTCTCATGGGTGCTCTTTATTTCTCTGATTCAGGAGAGTCTGTCCTCATTGTCAAAAGATTTTCTGGCTGATAAATAGCAACAAGACCAAGCCTGACAGTAGTAGCAAAAGAGGAGAAAGGAGGCTGTTGCTGGACACGCAGGCTGGGTGTGGTGGTGGTGCCATGCTGAGGGTGAAGTCAGCTCTTGGGGCAGTAACCACAGTTACTGAAATTACCAGAAATTTGCTCTTCTGTCCTGCTCCCCAGTACAGTGTGTCAGGGCAGTACTCATCAGCTTTCAAAGAACTTCCTCAGAGAATAAACAACAAGCTTCTTCTCTAAGTGTCCTTGGAAAATCCTATTTCTCTGTTTTCCTTCTGATTTGACAGCTGATTTCTCCTGATTTGACAGCTGATTTCTCCTTCTGGTTGACAGCTGACTTAACATGAGCCAGCAGTGTGCCCAGGTGGCCAGGAAGGCCAACAGCAACCTGGTCTGCATCAGGAGTGGTGTGGCCAGCAGGAGCAGAGAGGTGATCGTGTCCCTGTACTGGGCATTGGTGAGGCTGCACCTCAAGCACTGTGTCCAGGTCTCGGTCCCTCACTACAAGAAGGAGGTCGAGTTGCTGGAGCATGTCCAGAGAAGAGCTACCAGGCTGGTGAAAGGTCTGGAGAACAATTCCTATGAGGAGAGGCTGAGGGAACTGAGATTGTTTAGTTTGAAGAAGAGGAGCCTGAGTGGTGACCTCATTGCTCTCTACGACTACCTGAAAGGAGGTTGTAGGGAGGTGGGAGTTGGCCTCTTCTCTCCAGTGAATAATGGCAGGACGAGAGGAAATGGCCTGAAGTTGCACCAGGGGAGGTTTAGACTGGATATTAGAAAGAATTTCTTTATTGAAAGAGTGGTTGGACAGTGGAACAGGCTGCTCAGGGAGGTGGTGGAGTCACCATCCCTGGAAGTGTTTCAAAGAAATCTAGATGTGGTGCTTAGGGACATGATTTAAGCACTGAATGGGTAGATTAGGTTATGGGTGATGGATTTAAGTTATGGCTGTACTTGATGATCTTCAAGGTCCTTTCCAACCAGGATGATTCTATGATTCTATGATTCTATTTCTTTACTTCTTTATTTAGAGTTTGGGGTGATGCTTATCTCTGCAATGGCAAATCATAATTTAGCAGGGATTTCTTTCAGTGATGGTGCTGGCTTAAACAGCCTCCTGTTCCCCACTGCTTGTTCTCCCTGCCCCTTTAGTTGTTGGGACCTCTGGAGATCATCTAGTCCAACCCCCCTGCCAGAGCAGGTTCACCCAGAGCAGGTTGCACAGGATGGTGTCCAGGTGGGTTTGGAATGTCTCCAGAGAAGGAGCCGCCACAACCTCTCTGGGCAGCCTGTCCCAGGGCTCTGTCACCCTCACAGTAAAGAAGTTTTTCCTTATGTTTAGGTCAAACCTCTTGTGTTCCAGGTTGTGCCCATTGCCCCTTGTCCTGTCACTGGGCACTGCTGAAAAGAGTCTGGTCCCATCCTCCTGACACCTGCCTTTTAGATACTTTAGATACTTTAGAAACATTGATGAGATCCCCTCTCAGCCTCCTCTTCTCCAGGCTGACCAGGCCCAGCTCTCTGAGCCTTTCCTCCTAGGGCAGATGCTGCAGTCCCCTCATCACCTTAGTGTCCCTGCACTGGACTTTCTCCAGTAGTTCCTTGTCCTTCATGAGCTGGGGAGCCCAGAACTGGACGCAGTGTTCCAGATGGGGCTTCACCAGGGCAGAGTAGAGGTGGAGGATGACCTCCCTTGACCTGCTGGCCACACTCTTGTTAATGCAGCCCAGGATGCTACTGGCCTTCTGGGCCACAAGGGCCCATTGCTGGCTCATGGTCATCCTGTTGTCCACCAGAACTCCCAGGTCTGTTTTGCACAGAGCTGCTTTCTAGCAGGTCAGCCCCTAACCTGTCCTGGTGCATGGGCTTCTTCCTCCCCAGGTGCAGGACCTTACACTTGCCCTTGATTGTGACAGTGCTTTCTGAGTGTCAAGAGCAGAGCTTTCTAGAAAGTCTGCAACATCTTTAATTTACTCTGTGTGCTTTAAACTTTCTGGTTCTTTGGCAAAGTACAAGTCCTCCTGGGCCTGTTGTGGATGTGACTGTAGCTGGTACAGCCTGGAGGTGCTGGTCAGGCCTACAGCCCCATCCTGCTCTCTGGGCAGGGTCTCTGCCAGCTCGGTACCCACCACGGGTAGCGCTGGGGTTGGAAAGCAGCTGTTCTACAGTGTTTTTTTTTTTACTGTGTGGCTGAACAGATTCCTTGCACCTGGCTCATTTGTTGAGCATCTTCCAGTCCCTCTGGGAATGAGGTGGCAGAGCTCCAGGTCACAGCTCTCTTCATGATGTGTGTCAGTCTCTTTTATTCCTCGTTTAATAGGGTGGTGAGTCTGGGCTCTGCATAAAAATAACAGTAGATGAGCATGTCTTTTGCCTTGGGGGGAAATGAGGGCAGTTGTATAGTTTTGTAATTTTTGTAAGTTGTCTGTAATTAAGGATGTCATAATTTTGTTTAGCTTTTTTTGCTGGGAAATGATCACAAGCAAGCAGAGAAATGTGACTTGTGAAGCATAGTGCACAGTGAATATCTAATTTTTGCTGGTCTCCACTTGCATTCCTTGAGACCTAATTTAATTAATGTTGACTAAAATGGAACACTTTCAGTTTATAAGGGAGCATGATTTTGGAGGGGAGGTGTGAAAAACAGATTTGAAACTTAATATGTGTCAGGTGGTTTAAAAAAAAAGTCTCAGAACCATTTATGCATGGATATTGCAAAGTAAGTGCTGGTTTCACAGCAGGTCCAAAGGCTCCCAAGGGTGGGGATTGGAGGGTACCAATGCTTGAGTGGAGGATCTCAAGATGTCCAGCTGCTGGTTGGTGACTGCCAGACTTCCCAGGGAACCTTATTCCATGAGTGGTAGGGAGTGAGATTCACGTGGGAGGTGGTTTCAGAATTTTCCTTTTAGCAGAAAATGTGGAACCCTCGATAATCAGGGCTTCAGTGTGGTCTCTTAGAGTTTTCTGGCTTTCAGCAGTGGAGCCACTAATACAGATGTAGTTAAAACCTGTGGCTTTCAAGCCTAAAATAGGTAAAAGAAATTACATTTTAGGTCTAGTGCTTAGACACTGTCCTAATAACTGACTGCAAGGGGAGCTCAGCCATAGGAACGTAGGTCCCTCACAGCACTGTGGGTGTTCCAAGTGAAATGAGAAATTCCACTTCTGATGAGAGGTCAACCCAAGGTTAAAGGCTGAGATGGAGTCACAAAATTTGCCCACTGTACAAGTTCCCTTTGATGATCCTAAAGATCTTCTGTCCCTAAAATGCATTTAAGTTCACTGTTTAAAACATTATTGAAGCTTGCTTTCTTCTGTTTACCTCAGGCCTTGCCCTGCTGTCAGGGATTGCTCTGGGCAGACAATGTTAAGTTAAATAGCAGTTAAGAGTACAAGTTTGGGGGGTTAAAGGCATCTTTGTCTGTAGCCCAAATTGAAAGGAATTTTCTTAGAAATTTGTGTATGAACATGTACAGAAGAGCATCTCCTTTCATCTGGTTTGATGCTGGCACAGAAGCCATAGTATGTAATTTCAGTCCTCAGCTACCAGCTGAGGTGGGATGCTCCGTTTCTTTGTATTTCTTGGGTGTTCTTTCCTGCCTTTAGATTCTGACATCTCTGATTTCTGCTCTGTGCTGTTTGAGGGTTGTGTTCTGACCATCTGACCATCTTTCATCTTTTTATTGCTTTGGAAAAGGCCAGGAAAGGTGTTGCTGATGCTTCTCATGGAAAAGTTAGATGAGGCACAAATGGGAACTCAGATCCCAGAACTTCCCTGAGCCCACTGTTCATGTGGGTGGTTTAGTCAAGCTGGATTGGTTGGTCCTGATCTGGAGAAGACTCCCAGCGCAGGTCTCTGGTAGCTGAGAGATCCCTGGTGAGGTGTTCACCTTTCTCCATGTCCAGAGGTGCAGTTCAGAGATCAGGGGTTTTCATGTTGAGTGTTGTTCTTCCAGGCAGCACTGCCAGGAGAGCCTCTTCTCCCTCAGTGTGTGTGGGGTGCTCTGTAGTCCGGGCTGTCCCTGAGCTCTCTGGCATCTCACTGGCTTTCCAGGTGGAACCAGGTGTGCAACCGCTGGGACCTGCTTCTGAAGGACATGAAAATTTCCCTCCCAAAAATGCAATAACAGACCAAGAGAGCAGCCAACAGATACAGCAGCTGGTGAGTTGTGAACCTGCTTTTGGGTGAAGGAGTGCTGTACTTTTTCTTGGGGTTTTCACCCATGCAACCCAGGAAGAGATTTCAGGGACTTAAGTCTTTTAAGGTGCAGCTGCTCTGCAGCAGTGGGAAACTTGGGGAAACGGTGGGAAAACACAGGACGTCTGTGTGGGGAGTGTTGCTGGGTGGTAGCTCCAGGGATTGGGCAACTTCAGGGAGTATGTCACACTAAAATGAGAGGGAAACAGATCAGTAGCTTCTGTGCTGCATTTGGTTGGAACTGAGAACAGATATGACTGACCTGGGATGTCATCACCTGACAGATGTCCTGAGACGAATATGTCCCTTGTGAATTATTCCAGCAAACTGGGACGGTTCCCAGTGAGGTTTAACAGTTCTTACCTGTCTGAGGAACCAAGAGTGGTAGCAACTTGCTGCAGATGAAGGTACATAACCAGAGGATGTCTGCTCTCTGTTAGATGTCATTTAGATTAGAGCAGGAGCTAAGATATCACAGCTGGTGTTTCAGGCTGAATATTTTGCACAGCTCTGTCTTTTTACCCCCCACATCCTGCCCCCATTTTGTTCTATACAAATAGGACCAATCTGTGCAAACGGGAATCAGAGAACTGTTTCCAGAAAAAGAAAGGCTTGGGGAAGAAAGCAATAGCTGTTTCACAGTAAATTTTTGTTTTGTTTTACTAACTTTAAAAAAAAAAAAGTCTCTTGGTTTCTATATAGTTGATGTTTGTCACAAAGAGATTTTCTTAAGAAAATAAAAATAGCTAATTCTGCATTGGGTCTGTGAAGCTGGGCTTGAATTTCTTATGCCTTGTAAGAATGCAGACTTACTGATCTACTTATGTTTGTTTCTTGCAGGAATTTGAACTCAAGAAAAAGCGCAAAAAATGTGAAAACCTTGAGCATGAAGTGAGGAAAAAGCATAAAAGATGCAAAGAGCTGGTAAGTGTTCTTGATGCCTACAGTTGGGAGCACAGTGGTGGAAGAGGAGCTAGACTGTGGTGTGCCTCTTTTGGATTCTCATCAGTTTATCTTAATAAGGAATCACCAGTCCTCCTAATTTAAACAGTGTCACAAATTCTGGGCTCCAGGCCTTGAGTTTGGAATTGTTTATTTAACCTTTCAGCTAGCTGTGGGTTGAGTACAGGTACATAAATCCCTGGATGAAACTCTGTGGCCTTTGCTATTTGAGGAAATACTTACTATTTGCACATTCACTTCAGACAAGTATTGAAAGATTTCTGCATCTTGAGATGCTAATTACACAAACTCATGGTCATTTTCTTGTGCTTCTTACTTCTTGGATTAAATCTTGCCTCTGTTTAATTTTATGGAGGCTTTGCAGGTTATGTCACAGCATCTGGGTTTCTCTCTTCTGTTTCTACTTTGCTGAGCAGCACTGGTGGCTTCAGTGACTTGCAATGTATAGTTTCACCCAGGGGTACCTTCTGATTAGGTACCTGAACTCTCCGTTCAGGTCAGTTCATAGTGCAGAGCTCAGCCTCATTGTCCGGGTTAGAACAAGACATCTGAGGAATATGTTGGTCTTTGGAAGGGAACAACTCACTTTGAAGTACTGAGACTTAACTGTGTGCACAGGAATTAGCTCTTGGAATAGCCAGAAAATGTTTGATGATCCATAAAACATTTGGATAGGGAAGTGTGTGTATGTCTCTGTGGAGTCATGTGATCATGCAGCTATGAAATTCCTCTCATGCTGTACCAACTTGTTGCAGGTGGGCTGGACCTGACAGATTCAGTCAGTGTCCCTCCATGTGTCCATGGTCCCCTGCCTGCTCTGAGACTGTATTCTCTGAGGCAGAGTGATAACTGCATCATGTTGCTTTCTTAACTTCAGACTGAATCCTGGTTTCAGAGTCAGCCAGCTGCAGTCTAGGACTCTCTTTAGCATCATTCTTCCTAATAATTTTACTTCCTTATTTGAAGTTTGTCAAGAAGACTTTGATCTTGAACCAACACTGAAACTCAATGACTTGTTGCAGGTGGAGACAGAGCTCTAAAGAGCAGTATGTAACTAACGTGACACTAGAGCTGTGAAGCAAACAAGGAAATGTCTTTCTCCTCCTGGGCTTTGAGGCTACCTAAAGGGGAAAAGAAATTTAAGAGTTCATCTGGCACAGGGCTGGTATCTGCCTGAGCAGTGTTGCATGCTGCTGCCTTCCACCCCACGAGCAGCATCCCATCAGCATCCTGCACCATCTGTCAACAGCCTGCAGAATAACTTTGGGGAGTTAGTCTGAGGGCCATGGTGTAGTAATCCCTGCTCTTTCTGGACAGGAGATCCAGCTGCAGGAGGTACAAAGTGAAAATGCACGACTGGCTGAAGAGAACTTGCAGCTGAATGAGAAGGCTGGATGGGCAGGACAGGTAAAAAACAGTATATTTGTTTGTCAGAGGGAGCATTAGGTTCTCTAAAGTTTTGCTGATGAGAACTTGCTCACATGTGAAGTTTTCATTTGCCAGGTGAGTAACAGTCACATGTTGACCATGGTGCCCCTCTGTCCTGCCTACCACATGGTGACTGCCAGCAGAGCAGTTAACTGCTGGGTTTGTATTACAGAATTTCCCAAGACTTGAGTGAGAGGCTTTGTCCTTACTTAAGTTCCTACTTGGTTTACCTGTGGTAACTTGTTAATGAGTTCATAACCAAAGATGGATGGTGTTTGGTGGGGAGGTATGTGCACTGGTCAGAGTGGTAGTAGAGCAGAACCCATCACTGCAAGTGGTACAAAGCATATGGTGTGTTTGAAAGTCTTCAGTCACCTCTAACATTTTTTTTGCCATCCTTGAAGAGGGGTTTGGGTGGCTGATGATGGGGCAGGGGAAAAAGTCACACCTGCAATTCAGAGCTGCCCTTGCCAGATGGAAAACCAAAAAAGCTTCAGGTCTTGGGACAGAGGCAGGATAGTTGCACTGTTCAGTTTGCAGAGTGGATTTCAGGAGTGGGTGGCTGCATGTTGGAGGGTTGTGTTCTAGGGACATGTTGTGTGTGAGAATGGTGGAAGAGTTGGTCCTCCAGTGAAGATCCTCCATGGGTTTCTCAGCTCCTTCTCTGGACAAATGTTATGCACAAGAGGTAGAAAGTAATGTGTCTGTCCCAATGTCAATGTTGCCACCATGCATAAGGCTTCTCACATTTTAATAACTGTTCTAAGTGGAAATGTTTGTCTTTGCTTGATAATCTGCATTGCTAATAATCATTAAGCCATAGTGCACTCTAGAACCAAAATACGTCGCTGGAGTCTTCTGTAGAGAGTGGAGGATGTAAACATGATTTCAGCAGGCTGCTGAACTTTCTGTACTGTTCTCTCTGTCTGATTAAAAAGGCTTGTAGGATTAAAAAGGCTTGTAGACTTTTGTGCTTTCTTCCTATCTCTTTGGTGTGTAGCCTGTCTGTATCCCAGTCCCCTTCTCCTTGCAAATGGGATGGGGAGATGAGTCTAGTGGGAGAAGCAGCATGTGCAAATCAAGTGTTCATCACATTGAGGACTGATACAAATGCTTGTCTATTTGCTTTGGGGGAAAGCCAGGAGGGGAGGTTCATTATTTTGGTATCATTATAAGTAGGAAGCAGGTCTGCCAAACAACCTATTGAGATACAGAAATCAATTGTCCTCCATTATACAAGGAAAACCTAGGACTGCTTGTGCTAATTGAAAATCCTTTGTCTTCAGGTTGAATGTCAGAATGCTCACCTGAAATTGCAGGTTGTTTTGGTTACTAAGGAACGAGATTCAGTAATTCAGACGAACCAAGGACTCCAAACCAAGCTGGAGAATCTAGAGCAGGTGCTGAAGGTCAGTAGGATCCATGTGGCTGGAAGGACTGTCTGGACACTTAGTGCTGCTTTTGGCTGGCACATGTTGTCTCTTCCCTTTTTTTTTTTATCCATTCTTTTGTCTCTGTGCTTCTGTTGGGAATTCTGCTTCTGCAGGATCCTGAAACACAGTGTTTCAAAGTGGGCAGAGATGCTTTAGAAATGCTGCTTCAGGGATTTGGGTGGGAGGGAAAATAAGGTGGCCATCTCAGATTGAAGGGTTTTCTTTGACTCTGTTGGTCTGACTTGTGGTAAGAGTTTCTTACTTTCTCCTCGGTTTAATGATGGCATGAAATAGAGGCCATGTTTTTACTTCATGGCCCATGATAGGACACAGGACAGTGTTTCAGTAGTGTCACCCTTCAGCTGTCTGTGAATTGTTCTGCAGCACATGAGAAATGTGGCTGAGCGGAGGCAGCAGCTGGAAGTTGAGCACAAGGAAGCTCTGCTAGTCCTGCAGGAGAAGCAAGAGGAAGTCAGACGGTTGCAGCAGGTATGCAGCGTGGGAGAGAATGGACATACTGCTCTTTGAATCCCTGGAAAGTGATGGGACTCCTGCACCTTCTTGTCTTGAAACTGTGGTTTGTAGAGGTGGTGTATGTGATTTTACAGGTTAAAGTAAACAAGGGAACAGTGTCTGCGTCCAGGCGAACTCTAGTGCCTAAGCAAAGTGAAGGGCTTTTCTTGTGAATGGCAGCTCTGGTCTCTCACTGATGTTTGTCCAAAGAGCAAAGACACTTTTGGTCTGTGCAGTGTTTTAATCGGCAGTGGTCTGTCAAGGTGGTGGTGATGGTAGAAGTGAACTTAGGTAGGCTGCTTTCTTACTCCATTTCTTATTTCTTCTTAGGCACAGGCAGAGGCAAAAAGAGAACATGAAGGAGCAGTACAGCTACTGGAGGTAAGGCAGAAGAAAACAAGATGGATTAAGGGCTGCAGATTTGGTATATTTTGTTCTTAATGTCAACTTTCTTGATGCCCTGGGTTTTGTTGGTTCCTGAGCAAAATGTTTTAATGTCTTGATCAGACAATGTGTTGCTGCCAGGAACAAGTATCAGTTGTGTTGGCAGAGTAGTCTCTGGGATCAAAAAGATTTTGAGGATAAAATCCTGGCCTGCTGAGTCCTCAGATGGGTTACTGCTTTGAGATTGTCCCCAACTGCTCTTTCGGGCAAGCATTAAGTAACCCAACTCAGATCTGCCCACTACATTTTCCAGGCTTATCTGCAGGGGGGAAGAATTCATCCATGGCTTTTGAAACTTCTTTTGCATAAATTTGCTCTGTGCTTTTAAATAGGAGAGAAAAAGGAGAAATGTGTTCTTTGCCTGAGGATAACTAGTGATGAAATTTGAGGCAGGTCCCACTTGCTAGGCTGGGAGCAGGAGTGCAAGAGCTCCACCATCCACACAGAACACACTCTGCCGTGGTGGCAGACAGCATGATGGTGCAGCCTGGCAGATGTGAGGAGCACTGGGATAGGTTGATTTGCATTATCTCAGTGTATATAAGGATGACTTTGGAGAGAGCCTTGGCTGTGAATTCCTGGAGCTGCAAAGGCAAAGCACCAAATCCTGAAACTTGCTGTGATGGTTTAGTGGCTGCTTAGGTGTGATGGCAAATGGGGCAGCTTCTGAGCTCGCTCAGTCCACTGAGGTTTTCTGAGGACTAGAACATCTGTGACCAAGCAGAATGTCTCACTGTACAACACCTGGACCTCAGGTTGGTGAGGCCATGGCCCTGTCTGTGCTGGTGACCTGCAGTCAGAGATGGCAGGCTGAACTGCAGCAGCTCAGTGGCTGTTAGAGGAGAGTTGAGCAAGATGATGTGACCTTGATGGAGAACATTGCTCCATGGCTGCAAATAGCAACTTCTTAGAAGGGTGCCTGACCTGTCACTGAACTGGAGAGTCTGAGAGTGCTGGGCTTCTTCTAAATGGGATTGAAATTGTTGCAGGTTGGGTGAATATCACGGGGAAGTGACATTATGTATTGCCTCATTGCCACGTCCTTTCTGGGACACCTGCTTTCAACTGCAGAGACAGATCAGAGCTGGTACAGGTGCTGCTGTTATGTCAGTTGGTGTTTAGCTGCCTTCTTAGCAGCCTTTAAGGGAAGGACAGTTTGATGCTTGCCAGATGTTTTCTGAACTAAGTCATTGAAGGATTGGAGAAGCTACTTTGGTTTAAACTAAACATCTACCTGTGGAAAGGAAGGAAGGAACACTCATTTGTTTGATATTTGAGAGACTGGTTTTGTTCTTCTATAAGGGCCTCATTAGTTAAATATTCTTGCTTTCATCTTACTGGTGCAATGAAACTTAGAAATCAGTGATACCAGGTAGACTGAAGAAAGAAACTGTCAGTAAAAGTTAGTTTAATGTGGAGCAACAGTCATTTAAATAACTTCACTGTAATCATAGTCATTCCAGAACATCAGTGTAGGACAAAATTAGGGGGTTTGGGGTGCCTACACTGTGTACTGTCATTTTCAGATGTGTTTGGATTGCCTTTTGTTGTAATATTACTGAAGAATGAGTGTGGTCCATTTCCCTGTTGGAAGAGTTCAGTCACATGATTGTCATAAGTGGAGTCTCCCTCCTTGGAGATGGTCAGAACTCAACTAGACAAAGCTCTCGGCCACCTGCTCTAGCTGAGCCTGCTTTGAGCTGAGGCAGTTGGAGTAGGTGATCTCCAGAGCTGCCTTCCAGCCTCAGCTAGTCTGTAGTTGTGTGTTGAAGGAGGTTCTGGGGTGAGTAGAGGGGGCTGGGGCGGTAGTTTCTGTGTGCAGACATGGTGTAGATAGAAGGATTGGCCCAGCTTAGAAAGAAAACCTTGAGAGTTGTGGTCATGGGAAAGAAAGAATCAAGCAGTGTTTCCAAAGTACAAGGCAAGATTCTCAACTGCCTTTTGAATGGCATAAATGCAAAAGGCAACAGCCTGATTTCAGGAATCCAGTGTAGGATTTTATTGGGAAATACGGTGAGCAGAGCTCGACTTTGCTTGTTTCCCCTGACTGAGGAGCAGGATGCATGACTGAGCAGGCTGTCAGCAGCTGGAAGCCATGTCAAAGCCAGGATCTGAGCTGTGCCTTGAGTCCCAGCACACTTTGGTCTAAGTGTCCCTTCTGTGAATTTTATGGGCGGTTGCAGCGTGCTGGGAAAAGAGGACCTCAGATTTATCACTGACACATATTGTGATTTGGAGGCCCTCAGAAAGTCTATGGTTATCTTGCTCATGCATTTGGTATGTGGGATTTGGCTTTTGTTTAGCAAATAAATGCTTCTGGGAATGAGGTGGGAATCTCAGTGTGGAACAAGGCAGACACTGTAGGTTGGTGAGAAAACAATTTAATTCAAGCTGAGGGTTGGGTTATCTTTGGCAGATTGTTGATTTTTGGCTAGTGCAACTGCTGATTTGGTTTTATCTCTTTTTGCTTTTCTTCTTGCTACCAGAGTACTTTGGATTGCATGCAGGTACTGCTATAATCCTGTCAAACAGGGCATCTTTCTTGTCTGTCCTGACTTTGACAGTTGCTTGATATTTGTGTTAACTACACTCTGGAAAAGACTGCAAGAGTGTCACCTTCAAGAAAGAAACGTAATCAAAGGAGCCACCACTATGAGTCTAACGGAATAGCTGCTTTTCTGTTTCAATGCTTTGCTTTCATTGATCTGTTAGAATTTCCAAATTTTTAAGAGTTGTCCAACTGTGCATCTTTTCCATGTGTCACATACATTGAAAGGTCTTGGGTATTATTTGCAGTTCAAGAGTTAAGTGTTTCCTTCGAAACCCAAAAGCAATGGCAATATCATTGCAAATGAAAGTGTTGGGGAGAAGAAGGCAGGTCCTGCTGGCTTTGTGTCAGGGTTTGGCTCAGGATCAGCAGTTGAGCCAGCGACAGCAATGCTCTTGATCCCCTCCCACCCAGGTAGGGAAAGGAGAGAGATAATTAGGAGAGAGAGACTTTCCAGATTGAAAACTAGACTAGACAGCTTTAATTAAATACTAATGATAGATGAAAATATGTGCAATTATATACAAATGTGTTCAGGAATGTGCAAAAGCCTATCACCTCCCCCCACCCCCACAGCTCCCCCGGCATCTCCTGAGCTGTGAGCAGTCCTGGAATGTCCCGGAGCTGCCGGAGGGAGCGGCAGAGCAGAGAGGAGCTGAGGGGAGAGGGATGAGGGGCAGGGATGCACGAGCCTGGGGATCAACGGGGATGGACAGATGGAGTCCTCCCCAGACACCAGCCATGGATGGGAGAGAAGGGGAGAAGCAGCAGGAAGGGAGAGGCTTGACTTCCATGATCCCTCACTTTATACCGAGTCTTACATGTATACGTATGTATGGAATATCTCTGGCCAAATTTGCTGTCCATCTAGTCCACCCCTCCCCACAGAAGGGCTGCAGATATGACTCCTCTGCTCCCTTAGCATCCAAAACTGAAGCAGAGCGAAGTGTCCTTGATCTCTTGGCAGTAACATAAACATTCCAGCATTTTCAGTCCACTAGCTGGAAAACTTGCTGTGCTACTTAAAAGAGAGCTCACTGAAGAAAAAAGAAAACAGTAAAAAGAAAATAGGCTTAATCCTGGCTCAGGCCAGGCCAATGGGAAGCAAAGATCATGAATAAGACTTTTCACAGAAGAGGTAGGAACTAATGAAGGTACAGTCTGGGAGCTGTGCTAGCTGGCCTGGACATAAATGGCCCAGCTGGGCTGGGCATCAAGAAGGAAGGGACAACCTCTTCACTTGTGCCCAGTGATAGGACAAGGGGCAATGGATTCAAACTGGAGCACAGGAAGTTCCACCTCAACATGAGGAAGAATTTCTTTCCTCTGAGGGTTACAGAGCACTGGAAAAGGCTCCCCAGAGAGGTTGTGGAGTCTCTTTCTCTGGAAACTTTCAAGACCTGTCTGGATGCCTTTCTGAGTGATCTGCCCTAGTTTTGGTCCTGCTCTGGCAGGGGGGTTGGACTCGATGATCTTCGGAGGTCCCTTCCAACCCCCAACATTCTGTGACTCTGTGAAATGGTTTGGAAAGCAAGCTTGTATGGGAGTGATGGGGTTTGTAGCTGATAGAAAACTGCTTTCAGTAATGACCTCCAGATCTGACTGCTAAGACCTGTGAGAAGATCTTGTGAGTAACGGGGGGATGAAATGCCAGGTAACAGGGACTGTGTAAAGTCCTGCACAGGGAGGAGAGGCAGCCGTGACCAAACATGCACAGTGTTGGGCTCTGAATTCCCTGCTCTGGCAGGAAATACAGTGCTTGAGGCAGGATGATATTTTTTTAGATGTCAGCCTAATTCACAAGTCTGGTCAAAAAGGCAAGTACAGTGTTGGGAACTTTTTGGAAAGTAATTGGGAACAGCCCAAGGACATGATTAGGGTATGCCTATATCTGTGTGGACTTATGGATGTTCCTTTAATCCCTTTGGCACTAGTCCTGCTTTGGGCAGGAGTTGGGACTGCAGATCTGTAGAGTTCCCTTCAGGAAAATTGTGATTTTGCTGATCTCAAAAACATATAGCAGAAGATACAGAGAAAGGCAACAAGGCACATCTGGTTGGGAACATCATCTGTAGGAGAAGTAAAATAGAGCAGCCAAGAAGAGTGTGTAAGAGGACAGGACTGAGCTGGTGGTGGTTTGGTCTAGCTGGGAGTGGAAAATTAGAGTAAGTTCCTCAACTGGTTTAACTGAGCCCACCAAGCTCTGCTCTTGCAGCCTCTTCTGGTAACCATACTGCTCATTCTCAGGTGGTGCGAAGCTCCTCTTTCTCCCCATTTTGGGTAGAGTATAGACACAAAAGTCTCCTCTCTCTTCTGTGTCTGGGGCTTGATTCCTGCTGGTTCCCTGCAACTCCTGGCCATGTCCTCAAGTTCCTCTTCCTTATCCCCTTGCCATCTAGCACTGCCAGGGAAACTTCCTGCTTGCCCAGCTGTGTTTGACTCTTTGCAGGTAATCTGCTAGAAGTACCTATTGTGCAGGGTATGGCAGTAATGCTCAAGGTTTGTTTGTACATTATTTTGAATAACACAAGATCTGAAAGACACCCAACTAATTAGGTATCTCAGAATTAAACTGTGGATTATTCAGGCTATTGGCTTGGCCACCAGTATAAATGGATTTAAACTGTGATTAATAAATTTAGAGACCCAAGGTACTATTAGGATGCTGTTAAACACATCTGCTGGCTCAGGTCTCCAGACAAGACAGGAAAACCCTCTCTAGTCCTGCAGTCGTTCTGTGCCTGCCTCTTGTCATAGGCTGCATCCCAAGGTGGGACTGGGGACAGATGCTGGTCCAGGGGAAACCCTACTTTCACCCAGTGCAACTGTTCTTACTGTTCATGGTTTCTTTCCTCTATTAAGGTGTCATGCGTAGGGGAGAAGCATTTCTGTTCAAGACCTTAAGTGTCAGTAAATTCACGCAGTCATGATTGCAGAGGAATCCTGCACAACATGACTTAGTGAACCAAGAGTGGACTCTGAGCTAGTGGAGAATGCTGATGCTTCTGGAAGTTGCTCGTGGCATCTGATATTCTCTTTCAGTTCGGAGACAGTTATTTCTTGTCAGACTTCAGAGACTTCACCAGGCTTCCCTTAAAGACTGAGAGCACCCAATTAGTTGTGAAGGAAACAAGTGACAAACTGATGTGCTTAAAACAGATATGTCCCAATAAAACAAAACTGCACACACCCTCCTAAGCTGGTATGGAGTGGTACTCTGAGACCAGAAAGAAAGCTTTTTCCAGGTCAGAAGTTTTATTTTTAGAGCTGCCTAAAACCCGGACTTTCTGTCTCGCAGAATATTTCAAGGCATTTATTTTTTGAGTTGGAAGGAGAGAGACACTTCAAAAACATTTTGCAGAATGGAAAATTTTGAAGAGCACAATGCAGTCTTCCGTGTTGATGCATCTTACCTACGCAAAATGACGAGATGAGTGACTACAAAGCCTGGTGTGATCTCACCAAAGAGAAAAAAGCGAACAAAAGTAATTTCTTGCAAGGCAGAGCCTGCACCTCAGCCAAATGCACTAATGTCAGATTAAATCCTGTTGGTATTAACTCAGATGAAGAACTGCTGATTAGATGATATCTTCCCATCCAGCACTAATACTTTTTGCTTACTTATTACCTGAAGTGCATGAGCAGGATCTGCACAGGATATCTGTTGAGGAAGCCAGAGTAAGCTGTTGCACAATGGACGAGTGAGAAGAGGGAAAGGAGCAGTTGCATTCTTCTGGGAATTGATCTGCCTACAACTGGGGAGTCTGTGGGGACGTGTAAGGACAGCCAGGGCTCAGCAAGGTTTTGAAAGGGGAAGATCTAGAGATGGTAGAAAGAGAATACTAAAAAATATAAATAGTTCTCTAGTAGGAATGTGTCCCTCCCTCTCCACAGTATTTCCCCAAGGCTCCTCTGCATCTTTTCTTGCTGAGATGTAGCTTTCTTGTACTCAGCATACATTTTCTGGAGCAAGTCATCCCTGTAGGACCTGGTGGCAAAGTGTGTGAGCTGCCTGCATCGGAGAGATGTTCTGCATCACGGGGCAGGGTGCTCGTACTCTTCGCCCTTTCTGGTGCCTGGAGGAGCCAAGGTCTGGAGGGACAATCGGGAGTTCTGCCCAGAATGGTGGGGAGACACCAGGGTAAGGTTTTGGGAGCTTGCTGGAGCCTCTGGAGTGATGGACAAGACAGAGCATTAGGAGAGCAATTCCTTTTGGAGACATGATTTTAATGCTCCAATAAACATGCAAAGGCTTTTCAATCTTTTTCTTTTCATGGTTTATTTATCTTTGACTTAACTCATCCAGTCTTGTGCAGGGCTTGGGTAGGATATTGAAGTTCAAACCCAGCTTTTCAGGGATAATGCCTAATTTGAGCTTGTAGTCAGTATCCTCATAGATGATGAGTCTCAGGTTTTCAAAGATACTGTAGGTGTGGAGCTGCTGGTTTCTACTGACCATTCCTGGGCAGGGCACACCTTTAGGTTCTTATAGTCTGAGACCCACTGAAAAGATACAGCAAAGGCAAACACTGTTTGGAGCCTCACTGGTGGTTTTGGCATGGTTTGTGCCTCATCTTCTGTCTCTCCTGTCAGGCCCGGGTGAAAGATCTAGAAGACCAGTGTCGCAGTCAAACAGAGCAGTTCAGCCTCTTGTCTCAGGAGCTCAAACAATTCCGGCTTCAAACAGGAAAAATCGACCTTCTCACCTCGACGCTGGTGACTTCTGAGCTTCCTCTTGCTCTGTGCAGCTCTACCCCACAGTCCCACTGGGAGAAGGGTAAATGCTGGAGATGCCCGCGAGTGTTTTGACAATTGAGTTGTTATTTGTGTGACTGGGAAGGTGTAAAGGAAGCAATGCAAATGTTTGGTTAACTTTTGGGATTTCTGTCTCTTTCTTGTAAATATAATACCTTGGGTTGGTAAATAAAATAGCTTTGGTTCATTTTGTAGTCATAAAGAGAACTTGGCATTTCTCTGACCAAAGAGAGCCCAAGGTGTCCAGTCTGGTGCACTGTTAAATGAGTAACAGTTTTAGAGACCTGAGCTGCTCTAAAGGGTGTTTGCTCACTGTATGCTTACTGCTGATCTTGTATTCTGCCTGTGGCTAAGAGTAAGGAACAGATTATTTTGTTGCAGAATCAACTGTTCCTGGATTGATCGCTCACCAGAGTGCAAAGAAGGTTCAGAATGAAGAGACTAAAGAGTTGGAGTCATCACAGTGGGTGCCTGATGCCACTGTTGGCTCCCCAGTTACTGCTACTGGTGCACAGAAACAAGCCAAGAAAGTGGAGTCTCAGTCAAACTCTTCAAAATCGGAATCCATGCAGAACAGTCCAAAATCCTGCCCCACTCCAGAGGTCAGTATGAGAGTACCCTCTGCAGCTTGTGCTTTCTAGCCACAAGGGTATAAAGGCATTGCTCAGAGCACCACTAATGGTGCATTCATTCCCACCTGGCTGCTTCAAGTAAACAGTAAAAATGAGAAAAGCTGTAGGAAAAACTGAAAAGGCCTTGGCTGCCCATGCAGTGCTCATTTGGACATCTTGCTGTGCTCCAGGAAGGAAACAACTGGCTAGGTGGAGTGCTGGGAGCTTGGAGGAGTGGAGTGGGGAAGTCAATCAGTAAGAAGTGTGAGAAAACTCTTGCTGAGCTTTCTTGTGACATCTCAGCTACCTTTACACATTCAAAGGCTCTAAACTGTTATTTTTAGCATGCTGCAGAAGAGGAGTTTCATGCTTGCCCTGTATCTTGTACATTTTCCTTCAGGATGTGCTACTGGCTGTTAGCAGAGCCAGCAGTTTGGACTAGGTGGCCCTGCCAGTTCCAACCAAAACTCTTTCCAGTGTTGTACAAGTACAAAAACATTATATTGAAGTATTTACAGGTGCTGGAAGGGAGCTGCCTGGACAAAAGTGCTCGGAGGTGTAGGCATCTAATGGAGCTGTAAGGTCTCCTTTGTGCAGATTGCCAGTTATGTTGCACCCCGTGACAACCACCATTTAGACAAAGCAAGAAATGAATATACTGAATTATGGATATATAGAGTGGAGGGGGCCTCCAGTCTCTAGTCCAGTCTCCTACTCCAGTGGGACTGTCACCAACACTAGGTCAGTGTAACCATGGCTTTGCCAAGCTGAGGCTCTGAGTTCTTCAGGAATGGAGATGCCCCACCTCGGTGGGAACCTGTCCCAAGGCTGCATCTCCCACCTGAGCAGGGAGTTTTTCCTAATATCTGACTGGAACCCCTGAAGCTAGAACTTGGAGCTGTTGCCTCTTATTGCTGCTTCTTCACCTCAAAAGTCATTCTTCCAGCTGGTCCTTAGCCCAGTGGCCAGACTGGCACCATACAGGAGCTTAGAGGACTTCTTCACCAATGTTCAAACCCTTGGAGTATTCCTTCCCTCTGATTTGGGCCATATCATATCCTTCCTCTCTGATGTTTTTAGGTGGACACTGCAAGTGAAATGGAAGAACTGGACGTTGACAGCATCTCTGTGATGCCAGAGCCAGGCAGCCAAGGCCCTGCAAAGCTCCAGGTGTTCCTGGCTCGATACAGGTACTGGGTCATTTCTCATGGTCTTGAGGTTAGACAGGTTATCTTGTAGTTGCCAACTTCACACTCTCCTCTGGGTTTCACCACTCTGAGGGGTTACACCATGTATCTTATTCCTCTATGGGATTTTTTTTGAGACCTGTTTTTTCCTGCACAAGCAAACCCAATATGCTTAGCATAACAAAAACATGGTAAGCTCATTAGTTGTTCAGTGAACAGCACTGTGGGAAACTTCTTTGTAATGTGATATTGGATGGAAAATTGAGTTTCAATGTTCCTTGAAATGTTTGATTTCTCTGGAATAATCCAAGAAACTTTCATAGATTTATAGAAGCCCAGACTGGTTTGGGTTGGAAGGGATCACCCAATCCAGCCCCCTGCAGGGGCAGGGACAACTCCCACCAGACCAGGTTGCTCCAAGCCCCATCCAACCTGCCCTTCAACACTTCAGGGATGGGGCAGCCACAGCTTCTCTGGGCAACCTGGGCCAGGGTCTCACCACCCTCACAGTAAGGAATTTCTTCCTAAAGAATTTTCTCAGAGGAGTCATATTCCAACAATTAAGGAAATTTTGGCCCAGAATTTCTGGAGTTTTTTTGCCAAGATCTTTCTTGCTGTAATTTTAAAAGGACAAAAAATTGCACAGAATAAACCCAGATTTTTCTGTTAACTGTTGCTATCCTCTGAGCCATCACGGTCAAACCTAAATCACTATTTACAATTCAAAGAGTATTGACTTACCTTTCAGCTTTGGCACTGTGGATTGGGAGGAGGAGAACTGGGAGCATTCTGTGCTTGTGAGGAGCAGATCAAATGTGATCTGTGTCTTCATCTCAGAGTCTTGGGCTATAAGGTCTCACTCAGCTCAAAGAGAGGATAAGATTGCTTTGGCCTGTTGAAATCCTTTTTAAAGACCAAAGTGCAGGAATTGACAGTAGGTGCTTGCAAAGATAAAGGTTTTTCCTGAGGCATTTTCCTGTGACAGGCCCTCTGATTAGCTCAAGGATCCCTGGGTAGGCAGGTTACAACCACCTGGAGTCCAAATACTATCACCAGTGGATTTCTCATTTTCATACTGGTGAAGCTCTTGGGCTGCTGTTTAAAATGATGAGTTGCAGCACTGAGAGTTTTATAACTTGGATCCTGAAGGCTGGATTATGAAGAATAAGGCTAGAAGCCTTTTTTTCACTCTTCTCGCACAGATCAACTCATTCTTAGGGTTTTAAACTTGAGAACTTTAAGATTCTCTGCTGTGCTTGTCCGTGACAATCACGGCAAGTAAAGTTTACTGTACAAGTTTGGGGCATTTTCTAGATGTTTTTTTGTCAAAACTATTAAATGCATGAAATGTAGAGAGCTATCTACATAAAATAGTTGAGGCTTAGGTCAGTTTAAGGATATCCATTTTAGAAAAGCAGAGTCTTGCAACTTACCTAATTGTTATGCTCAGAAACACAGCAGGTGCTCAGATAATTGGAATATTTGCTTCAACACTTCCTTGAGTCATTCTGATCTGTTCCTTAAGACATCACAAGACATCTGTTCTGCTACTCAGAAAAATATTCCTAGCTGCTATTTGAACATGGAGCAATATGTTATTAGTTGTATATAAAACCATAAACTAGAGTCAAGACCTTTTTCTGTGGAATTTGCTGTTTGCAAAACTTGGATGCAGTCCCAGTGAGTTGCAAGCTCATCTAACATCACAGCTTGAATGTGTTGCTGTTGAAGTTCCTCTACAAAGTAAGTCTTGATATTATAAATATTTCAGCTACAATCCTTTTGATGGACCTAATGAAAATCCAGAGGCAGAGCTTCCACTGACTGCTGGAGAATATATTTACATCTATGGAGACATGGATGAAGATGGCTTCTTTGAAGGTGTGTTGTGGTAGAATGAAATGTGAGCGAACTGCTGAGGAGAGTTTCTCTCTCTTCAAAAAACGAGAGGAATTTAGTGGTGCTCAAAAACTCAAGATAAAGGTTTTTTGCCCAAAGTTAGTTTTTTAGTGGGAAGAGCAGATTCTGTTGGAAAAGAGTTTGTTTATGTCATGATTAAATTAAGTCTAAGACATGAAATCTTGGTCGAGTGATTTCAGTGAGAATTTTGCCACTGCTTTCAGCAGAGCTTCAGGTTTGATCCTGATATGGTTCCTCTCTAATCATGAAGAGGAACATGTTCAGCCCTGGGCACCTTCTTCAGATGGTCTGTTTCCCTCTTTCCAGCAAGGGCATAGTGAGCCAGAGACTCTAGGCAGGTGGTGGCCTCCCTTCCCTCTATTCTTTTGGCAGAGTAGTGTAGAAGATAAGCAGACCAAAGTGCAGTTGTTCCCGTTTGGTGTCATACAGTGTGTTTCTCTTCGGGCACCTTCGAAAGCGTGATCCTGGTTGACGAAATAGGCAAATGGAATTCAAACCAAGACTGGTGGACTGTTAATTTGTAATGAAATTTCTTTGTGGAGCTGGTTGAAAGTGATGAATGATTCTAATTTACTGAGGTGCTTTGCAAGAGCTGAGGCAAATGCATGCCATGTTGGACTGCTTGCTCTCTGACTGTTCTGGCTTGCTTGCTCTTTCTTTCTATTTCCGAGCTTCTCATGTATTTATTAGTTTGTTTATTGTTTAAAGAATAAAAAAGCTATTCTTTAGTAATGTTTTCTGCTTTCCCTGCTTTCAGTTGATTTGCTGTAGTAGAGTTTGAAAGGGGAAAGTAAATGCAATCCATATGCCCTGCTCATTGGACTGTGGTTTGATGGGTCTTGCACATACCAAGAGTCCTGTGGTGTCAGTTGTTCTCCTGGGTCCTTTTGGGACACCTTTATTCTAGAAGCTAGCATAACGAAGGAGGGAACTAAAAAGAAGGCCAGAGCTGAATACAGAGCTGGAAAGATGGACTTTATTGAGGAAGTACTACAAACCTCAAATCAGTATGGTTGGGAGAAGATGTAAAATAATCAATCTGAGTAGCCTGGACAGGCTGGAAAGAGACACTTAAGTTAGTGAAAGGGATGTGATGAGGAACAATAGGATAATGAAGAAGGAAAAACCCTTAAGCTAATTACACAAAAGAACTTTCTAGTTAGTTGGCTCTGGGATGTGTGGAGCAGTGAGTCTTCTCTCTGTTGGCATTAGGATCTAGGTGGGGAAGCCCTAGGAAATGCAGGAAACTGTGCAAAAAAGTAACCTCCCAGAGGTTGGTTGTTTCTTTTTCATTCCTGACTGTGGTGCAGTTATGACCTAGCATAGATGCTGTCACGTCTTCACAGATGGGTTGGAAGGCTGAACAGTAGGTGCAGTGATAACAGGTTTCCTGTTTTTTCATTTAGGAGAGCTGATGGATGGCCGGCGAGGGCTGGTCCCCTCCAATTTTGTTGAGCGAGTTTCAGATGATGACCTCATGACGTTTCTGCCTTCGGAGCTGAATGATCTCACCCATAGTTCATACCAGGAGAAAAGTTTTGTCAGTGCAAGTGCCAGCAGTGGAGATAAGACTGATATCTCCACTGAAGAGAGTAGCATCAGTCCACTGGCCAGTAGAGCAGAAGGAGACCAGGAGGAACCTGTTAGTCATACAGCAGTGCCTTACCCAAGAAAACTGACTTTGATCAAGCAGCTTGCCAGAAGTATAGTTGTAGGCTGGGAACCACCACTTTTGCCAGCTGGCTGTCCAGAGGTACAAAGCTACAACATCTATGTGGATGAAGAGCTACGTCAAAATGTGAAGAGCAGCTTTCAGACCAAAGCAGTGATTGAAAAGCTGGATCTAAAGGCAAAGGCTTACCGTGTATCTGTGCAGACTGTGACAGAGCGAGGCAGTTCTGATAAACTGCGATGCACTTTCTTTGTGGGGCAAGATTTTTCCATGACACCTACAATGCTGAAAGTCAGAAGTGTCACTGCCACGTCAGCAGAGGTCACGTGGCTTCCCTGCAACAGCAATTACCACCACGCAGTGTACCTCAATGGGGAGGAACATGATGTGACGAAACCTGGGGTCTACTGGTACACCTTCCGTGACCTACTGCCCAGCACTCAGTATGTTGCCAAGCTGGAGGCCCGACCCTTGAAAACACCTTGGGAAGAGGTCCCCGAGGGGCAGGAGCAGCAGGACTCAGCTGAGATACACTTCACTACTCCACGAGCAGGTACTGGTGCAGTCCTGCCCTGTGCATGGAGTGCTTGGAGCAATGTGCTTGCTCCTGATGTTGCTGTGAAACCTTGGGGCGAGGGGAAGCAAATCTGCTTAGGTCCCAAAGCCTGAGGTGCTGTACTGTTTTGTCCTCGTGTTTTTCTTCCTTTTTTTATTTCTTTTTTTTTCTAAATGTATTATCTCTCTTGCTTTTGTTTGCTCTGGGAAGACACTCTCCTGGCTGATTTGTGCAGCATGCCTCTTGGGCATGGAAGATCTGGTTTGCCATGACCTTGCTCTGCCTCTTGGCCTCAGCTACTTTTGCAAAGCTCTGTTTTCTGTGCATTGAAGCTTTCACAGAACAAAAACGCCTTATTTTCTCTGGTTCTGTCTGTCATCTCCCAAGACTAGGGAAACTGTTCTAGGACAGTTTTGCAGTGGCAGGTCTGGTGTGGGAAGTTTCCTCTTTGATTCTAACCAGAGTTTAGCTTAGCTTTATGCTGTAGTCAGGTAAGCAAGAGGAAAATCTGTTTGGTCTCTTCTAGGCACTCCTGATGCTCCTTTGGATGTCCAGGTAGAAGCTGGTCCCTCACCAGGTATCCTCCTTATCAGCTGGTTGCCTGTCACCATTGATGCTGAAGGATCTTCCAATGGAGTTCGAGTCACGGGTTACGTGGTGTATGCGGACGGACAGAAGGTATTGTGAGGACCTTCCTGCAGGGGGGTGGCTGGAGGCTGGGGCCAGGGGGGTGGGCAGTTGCAGAGCCTCAGGACCTGGAAAGCTTGATCCAGTAAGCATGCCATGAGGAGGCAATGACAGTCCTTGGCCTGGAAAGGAACGATATCAGAGAAGAGACAATGCTTGGCTTGTTTGTTTTGATTGATTGTAGCAGGACATCTCATCTGCTATCCCATCCTGTTCACAACACTGATGCACACCAAATAAAGATACCTGTCCAGACTTTTGATGTCTTCTAGATATAACTAAGCTAGGAAATTTCTGTGGCAGGGCTCTTCACTAGTAAAATAAGACAATTAGTGTCAGCCTCCTCTGTCTCACCTGAGGCACTAGGTTGATCCTTGGAAAAGCAATGAGCTCAATGAGCAGTTAGTGCAAAAGGCATGGACAGAGTACAACGACACAACCTTGCCACCACTTGCAGCTTGTCTCAGGGCTATGAGGAATGAGGTGTAGTTCTCCAGCTCTGTCTTTAATTAGGGACAGGCAAATGGAGAGGTGTACAAACACCAGAGGGTCCAGTACCAACATGCAGAAGGGTGAGAATTCTGCACACCTGCTTTGGGGTCTGTCGTTAACGTTGGGTTCAGGAATTGTTGTTCCCAGAGCCGTTGAGCTGCACACAATAAATAATTGCTCCCTCTTGTTTTGCTTGTAGGTGATAGAAGTTACTTCTCCAACAGCTGGGAGTGTCCTGGTGGACTTGTCCCAGCTTCAGATGTTCCAGGTGTGCCGGGAGGTTTCTGTGAGAACAATGTCTCAGTACGGGGAGTCGGTGGATTCGGTTCCAGCCCAGATTTCCTCAGTCTTGCTGCAAGCCTCTCACTGCTCTTCACCTTCAGATTCTGCTGTTCCCACCACTTTTACCTCTAGACTGCCCCGTGGAGAACCCAGGGGCTCTCTGCCTGCACGCAGCCCACCCACATGCCAGACGGCTGCGCTTCTGCTTCGACAGAAAGTTCCCACGGGTGGCTCAGATGCCAAACTGGCTGATCGTTCCTCCAGCCACGATGGCTCAGCGCAGTCTCTGCCAGAGAAAGCCTCTTCACCACCACACCTCTCTTCTCCCAGTGCTTCCTTGGTGCAGGTTTTAGGCACTTCCCCGCAGGGATCGGATGCTGCACAAGACAAGAAATGTCTGACTGTACCTCCTCATCAAGCTGGCAGCACAGTGCTCCCCTGTGAGGGCACAGAGCCTGTCCCTTCAAGGGAAGCAGAATTGCAAGGCCTGGCTGAAGGGATGGAGGTGCAGGTGAGTGCTTACACCTCCTCCCTGTATCTTGTGTGCTGGGAAGGGGGATAGATAATTTTGGGGAATGGAATGAAATGCCACTGAGCTTCCAGTTCTGGAGCCCTCAACATAAGAATGACATGGAGCTCTGGGAACAAGTCCAGAGGGGGGGCACGATGGTCCAAGGGCTGGAGCACCTCTCCTGTGAAGACAGATTGAGAGAGTTGCGGTTGCTCAGCCTGGAGAAGAGAAGGCTCCAGAGAGACAGCTCTGAGGAAAAGGATCTTGGCAGACAATAAGTTAACAATGAGCCAGCATTGTGCCCTTGTGGCCAAGAACACCAATGGTATCTTGGGATGCATTAGGAAGAGTGTGGCCAGTAGATTGAGGGAGGTCATCTTTCCCCTTTATTCTGCCCTGCTGGGGTCACATCTGGAATATTTTGTTCAGTTCTGGGTTCCCCAGTTCAAGAGAGACAGGAAACTGCTGGAGAGAGTCCAGCGGAGGGCAACAAAGAGGATCAGAGGGTTGGAGCATCTTCCTTATGAGGAAAGGTTGATAGAGCTGGGCCTCTTCAGCCTGGAGAAGGGCAGGCTGAGGGAAGACCTTATTAATGTCTGTAAATATCTAAAGGGCAAGTGCAAGGAGGATAGAGTCAGGCTCTTTTCAGCAGTGCCCAGTGACAGGACAAGGGGCAATGGGCACAAGGTGGAACACAGGAGGTTCCATCTGAACATGAGGGAGAACTTATTTATGGTGAGGGTGACAAGGCATTGGAACAGGCTGCCCAGGGAGGTTGTGCAGTCTCCTTCTCTGGAGATGTTCAAGACTGCCCTGGATGCAGCCCTGGGTAATGTGCTCCAAGGGATCCTGTTTGACTAGATGATCTCTAGAGGTCCCTTCCAACTCCGATGATTCTGTGATTCTATGAGACCTTAGAGCACCTTCCAGTACCTGAAGGGGCTACAGAAAAGCTGGGGAGGAAGGAACTTTGTACAAGGGCATGCAGTGATAGAACAAGGGGTGATAGTTTTAAAATGGAAGAGGGGTGATTCAGGTTAGACATTAGGAGGAGATTCTTCACTATGAGTGTGGTGAGCCCAGAGAAGCTGTGGCTGCCCCATCCCTGGAGATGTTCAAGGGCAGGTTAGATGGGGCTTGGAGCAACCTGGTCTAGTGGGAGGTGTCCGTGCCCATGGAAGGTGGGTTGGAACTAGATGATCTTTGAGGTCCCTTCCCACCCATACCATTCCACAAGTCTGTGATCTTTCTGTGGCACAAAACAGTTGTGCTCTCTGTGTACATTCTTCATTCCCCTTTTCTTCACAGCCCTTACCCAGCAGCAAGAGGTGCTGGGGTAGTGTCCTCACTCAGGCTAACCTGCAAGCTGGAGTGTAGGACATTCCTCTGCAGATTATAAGAGTGGGAAATGACCTTGTTGTATTACTTGGGCTCTTGTTGCTGCTCTAAAACTAGTGATTGTCAATACACTTCTGTGGCTGACATGAGCCACGTGTGGTGGCCAGAGCTGCAGCAGTGGAAAGGCCATTTTTCTGCTTGTAGCTAATGACAGGGAGGTTTGTCCCAGGGCTGGCCAGTCTTCCCGTCTGCAGATCATCTATCAAGATATTAATATGCCAGCAGCACAGAATGCACAGTGTTGGTGTCAGAGAGTTTGGGGTGGTAGGGGCCCCCTTTTGGTGCACAAGTAATGAGTGGTATCTCCCCCAGGTTTCATCATTTGTGATGACCTTTTTTTTTGGTTTGGTTTGTTTCCCAGATGGAGCAATCTGTAACCAAAGTACCAGAGCTGGAAAGCTCATCTAAGAGTGGTCTGCAGATCTGCACGGGGACCTGCCATACATGCTCTGTGGAGGAGTCACCAAAGGATCCCAGTGCTGAAAGAGAGAAAGAGGCAAAGGAGAAACACTTGAGCCCAGAGCCTCTGCCCTTCCCAACCCGGGCTGAGGGGACAGAGGGCACCTCCCAAAACACAAGCATGAGTGGGAGCAGCTGCCAGGATTTCCTGAGGTTGTCCCCTAGCAAGGAAGTGGTGAAGGAAATCTCCAGAGTGAAAAGAGAGGTTTGTTTAGCTTTGGTGGAAGCTGAACATCCCATGGAGGGATGTGGATGGTATTTGACACCCTGAGGTTTTACAGTCTTGTGCAGTACAGTTCTTTTGCAGGCTATAAAGCGTGTCTGCCAGGTCTGTGTGTCAGTGTGTCTGTGGATACACACATGTCAGTTGCTGCACCAAGTGCTGCCCAGTGGAGTTCTTGCCACGCTTTAGTGGTGTGTTTGCTGGAGGAAGGTAAAATGCTGATTTGTTGCTGAAATAGAGTCCCTGAGGGGACTGAGGAAATCTCTTTTGCTTTTTCATAGCAAGAAGAAAAAATGTCTGAAATGGGAAGACGGCAGCTGACCCTTTTTGCTGAGCACAACCGTAGTTCTGACCTTTCAGATATTTTGGAAGAGGAGGAAGAAGATGAGCTGTCTTCAGAAGCTCTGGAAGAGAAGAAAGGGGACAAGAGAGAGCCATGTTCCCAGGAGAATGGGGAAAAGGTAACGTGTAGCAGAGTAATGCTTGTGGGGAGCACCAGTGCAGCCATCCCATGTCATCAGCTCACAGGAGGAGGTGCTGGTCTGAGCCCAGCACTCTCAGGAGTGCTTGGCTAAGTTCCTGCCTGCTCTGCTTTACCTCCCAGTGTTGTCTTAAGCTAGTAAAAATTCCATTTTTTTGTGAGAGGGAAGGGTGTTTATATGTAATGAATGTACCCAGGGTTTAATTAGTTGGAAAAGCACACACATAATGTGGGCTTTAGAACCCATGCTTAAAAATCAATCCTATTGATCAAGTTCTTAATATAGACATAAACAGTGAACACATAGGAATCTGTAAAGCCCACCCTGCACCAACCCACCTTCCCTGCTCAGGCCAAACAGGCAGATCACCTTTTGGCCTCAGTCCTGGCAGCGCTCCTGGAGGTGACTAACTTAGTGCAGTTTATTTTGCTTTGACCCAGGTGCTCTCTGTAGGAGTGGATGCCAATAGTATCTTGGGATGTATTAAGAACAGTGTGGCCAGCAGGTCAAGGGAGGTTCTCCTCCCCCTCTGCTCTGCCCTCGTAACACCACATCTGGAGTATTGTGTCCAGCTCTGGGCTCCCCAGTTCAAGAGGCACAGGGATATGCTGGAAAGAGTCTAATGGAGGCTACAGGGGTGATTAAGGGACTGGAAAAATCTGTCATACAAAGAAAGGCTGAGAGACCTGGGCCTGTTTAGTCTTGAGAAGAGATGACTAAGAGGGGACCTTATTAATGCCTATAAATATCTGAAGGGTGGGTGTCAAGAATGGGCCAGTCTCTGTTCAGTGGTGCCTGTGACAGGATGAGGGGAAGCGGCACCAAGTTACAACACAGGAAGTTCCACCTCAACATGAGGGAAAACTTCTTTCCTGTGAGGGTGACAGAGCCCTGGGACAGGCTGCCCAGAGAGGCTGTGGAGTCTCCTTCTCTGGAGAGTTTCTGTGTTCCTGTGTGATCTGCCCTGGGTGTTCCTGGTGCAGCAGGCGGGTTGGACTCGATCATCTTCTGAGGTCCCTTCCAACCCCTGTGATTCTAGGATAGCTTGTAAGAGTGGAGCTGTGGCTTTGCAGCTCAACTGTTCAAGTGGGGAAACAGTGACTGAGCTGAGCTGGGAGTGATCGTGTTAATTGATGTCACCAGTTGAAACAAACAGTTAAAGCCAGTTGATGTGCTCTATTGCATCTGTGGCAGGTAACATGCTTGAAACTGCATGACTGGGAAGCAGTATGTGATCCTGTGAATTATGGCACTTCAGGTGAATGTGCATGAGTGAAAATAGTGAGACTGAATGAGAAATCAGAAAGATTTGCAGGAAATTAATCCCCTACTCTGCTCTTGTGAGACCCCACCTGGAGTACTGTGTCCAGTTCTGGAGCCCTCAGCACAAGAAGGACATGGAGCTGTTGGAGTGAGTCCAGAGGAGGCCATGAAGATGATCCGAGGTCTGGAGCAGCTGTGCTCTGAAGACAGGCTGAGAGAGTTGAGGTTGTTGAGCCTGGAGAAGAGAAGGCTCCAGGGAGACCTTAGAGCACCTTCCAGTGCCTGAAGGGGCTACAGGAAAGCTGGGAAGGGGCTTTTGACAAGGGCAGGGAGGGAGAGGACAAGAAGGAACAGTTTCAAGCTGAAAGAGGGGAGATTGAGATGATGAGATCTTAGGAAGAAATTCTTTGCTGTGAGGGTGGTGAGGCCCTGGCCCAGGTTGCCCAGAGAAGTTGTGGCTGCCCCATCCCTGGAAGTGTTGAAGGGCAGGTTGGATGGGGCTTGGAGCAACCTGGTCTAGTGGGATGTCCCTGTCCATGGCAGGGGGGTTGGAACTAGATTATCTTTGAGGTCTCTTCTAATCCAAACCATTCCATGATTGTATGAAATGTGATATAGCAAGAAACCACCCTAATTTTTTTCCATGTGACCAAAGAACATCTGTAGTTTGTTGGTGCTGACCTGTGTGGTGCTGGCCTTGCAGCACAGATGGGATGGGTCTGGTGAGCACTCAATGATCAGTAGCACGTAATGATTCTGGAGTAAATTTCCTACTGCTTCTTTTCTCCTTCTGAAGGAGGTTCTGCTTCCCAGGTGGGGAGGTTGGACCTGCAGTGTGGCGTGTCAGGAGCCCCAGGAGAGTCTGACTGGAGGTGCTGGGTCTGCCTGGGAAGGAGTTGCTGAAAGTGCTTCCAGTTGTTGAGATTGCACTGGAAAAACATGGAAGAAAAAGTTTCCCTGGAGGGAAAAAAGAGGAAATAAGAACAGTCAAGAACACCTATTGTATCTTCTTCCAGGGTATTTTATGGGCCTGAATGTGTTTGGTTTTTGGTTGAGTTTTTTGTTGTTTTGTTTTTTTTCTGGATAAGACACACTGAATTTCCCCCCTGCTTCCACATCTTGTTGAGTTGAGCAAGCTGGTGCTTCTTGAGGTGATGAAATGATTGTTTTCTGACAGTGACATGATGGGGTGTGAGCATGACAAGATGCTGAATGGTGAGAGGGCACTGGGGGTGGGAAGGTTTAGGGCACAGAGCTCTCACCACTGCCTTACAGAGTGAAGGAAGATGATGACTGATACAGGCCAGGTCTCAGCAAGGCTGTTTTCTAGGATTCTACATATTTAGTAACATTTTTTGGGTTATCTCAGGACTCCTCAACCAAGTCTTTCTGGATTTGAGGGATGAAAGAGTGGAGAGGTGCTGCTTTTAAAATGTTTAACCTCAAATTAGTTGTTTAATTTCTGAAGCCACTTATGATATTAAAACTCAAAAGCAAAACCCACAGTGTCTCACACACAGCTTAGTAAAGAACTAAAATAAGTCTTACTGTTCTTATTTTTGGTTGCATTTATAAGTTCTGCATATTCCTAAAAGGAGCTAACAAGGTAGGAGACTAGAGCCCATGTCATGTAAAGAGGATATGAGGAAGCTGAGCTTGTTTGGTCTGGCAAAGAGGAGGCCATGGGGAGATCTTGTAGCTGCCTACAACTATTTGAAGGAAAGTGTGAAGAATGTGAGAGCCAGTGTCATCCTGTTCATGGCAGTTGATACAAAAAGAGGCAGCAGTCATGAGTCACTGTTTGGGGGGCTCATGTGGGACATGAGTACAAACTTCTTTCCCAGGAGGGTGTTGCAGCCCTGGGACAGGTTCCTAGAGAGGTGGGGGATCTCTGTTCTTTGGTGTTTTCAGGCTTCAGCTAAGCAAAGACATTGGTTACTGCTGGCAACAGTCCCGCTGCAGTTAAGGGATTGAACTGGAGACCTTGGGAGGTCCCTTCAACCAATTCTAGATATAATTCAAGACCAACTTTTGCTTCGAAAAAGTTGTGGAGGTTGTAATAAATAATAGACATCTTACAACTGCCTTTTTTTCCCCCCACTGTGGTTCAACTTTTAACAGGCCTGCTCATGCCTGTAGCTTTTAGACATCGATAGCTACAAATCCTTTTGTAAACTATTTGCAAACGTTTTTAGAACATGTCATGATACAAATTGTCAGGGAAGTTGGAGTGAGAGACCTCCACAGGTATCTTCCAACCTAAATTGCATTATGCATCTGTGATGCTACCTTTTTATTTTACTACAAATGTGGTAAGCGAAAAAACATGTTCTACAGTTGATCCAAGACAAATTTTCAAATGCAGCAGTGTTTTCCCAAAAGTTTTCTGTAGCCTGGTAGGCTCTTACCCAGGTGCAAGGGAAATACAAGTCTGTGTGACCCCTTTGAGGGAATGGGTTTTCATGTGTATTTGTGGCAACTCAGTTTACCTGGATATGCAGATAGTTAAGTGCTGTAGAGCTGGACCTTGGCAAAGAAAGGTCCTCCCATGGCAGCAACATCTGCAAGGGGTGTCTTGCTGCATAGGGTCACTTCCTTCTGTTCCAATGTGGGCACAGAGAGGTGAGGGAGGACTGTGGGTCCTGGCGTGAGCACAGGCTGAGACTCACCCCTGCAGAGGGAGGAATGTGCAGTGAGTAGCTGTGGGAGAGCTGTGCTGCTGCTGCCCTGGCACCCTGGGCTGGGGGTGCTGAAACTGCTGTCAATCAAGTGGGCTCTGTAGGGGGATGGGTGCTGCAGGGAGTTGTGTGTGTAGAGGCACAGGCTGGGAGGGAGCTCTTCCATGCATTGGCCTGTCTCGCTTTCTGCTGCTTTGCTAGTTCATCTGGTTGTCTCTTGCCAGAAGCTCCATTGCTCTCTCTTGCTTCCTTCTCTTGCTTCGCTGCAGACCACAGTTGCTGCTCCATTCTGCTGTGCTGGGAGGGAATCAGTTGTAACTTTGCCTCTCTTTTTAATGTTTATTTCCTCTCTTTTTTTCCTTTCCTTGTCCTGGCTGTGGCTTTTCTCGGGGGCTGGGTACAGATGGATCTTTGTGATACTGACAGTGATGAGGAGATTCTGGAGAGGATACTCGAGCTCCCACTTCAGAAGAACCACAGCAAGAAATTATTCAGCATCCCTGAAGTGACTGAAGATGAGGATGAAGATGAGGATGAGAAGTGTGTTACAGAGGAAAAGGCAGACCTTCAAGACTCCTTGGAAACACCTACCTACCATTCAGGGAGGACCGAGAAGCTGCTTAACATCAAGGAGACATTTCTAAAGGCAGATGGGAGTAATTCCTTCACAGATCTGTCCACTCAGGCTCCACGGGAGGAGTGTGGTGTTAATGAGAGCAGAGGGGATGTGGACCATGGGAATCCTGCCTTTGTCCAGCTGGCCTGGAGTCAGAAGAAGGCAAACTGGAACTCCTGGGGCTACCAGGAGAATGATTCGAAGTCTGGGACTGGGATGAGTCCTGCTTGGAGCAAAAAGAAGGGAAACAATTATCGAGAGACGATCCGGAGTCGGCCAGAGTTGGGTAGGAAGAGACAGAATGATTTAACCGAGCACTGCAGTCGTCTGCTGGGCAACTGCAGCCAGATGGGAGGTGGGTTATACAGAGCTCCTAGCCTCAGGGAAGAGCTGAACGTGGTGAGCAGTGCTGGGGGTAAGGAGGGGTTTGATATGTACAGTCGTGCCAGACAAGGCACCTTACAAAAAATTCCCACAAAAGCAGTGGTTTCAGGGTTTGCAGAACCTGCTGTGACAGCAACTCACAGCTCCAGCCCCAGGAGCCTGGAAATAGACATTGAGTATGACTCTGAAGATGATCAGGATTCAACCTGCGCATCCCTCCCTGACAGCAGGCAGTGGCCAGAAAGGTCCCAGAGCTGTCATAGGGCCTGGAGAAATTTTTCCAGGCAGTCTGAGGTTGCCCACATGGATGGCAGAAGGGACCTAACGAGGCTGGAGATGATGGAAGAGCAGAGTATGGAGTGGGCTGGGTCTCCGAACCAGCACCTGCGATTCTGCTGCCGAGAGAAGGAAGCACTGAGATGTGAGAGCAGTTCTGAGGAGCAGGGAGGCTGGGAGCTGGACTGTAAGTCACCTGGCTGGAGAAGGAGGCTCCAACAACCTTCGAAGGGGATACGTAGCACCTCCTTGCACAAAAGGGTTGGGTGACTTTTCCTATTCTGGCTTTGAAGCAGCTTGCAGTGGTGTTAGCTTCCCTCTGCTTCCCTGGCCTGCCTGTATCTTGCTTTGTTCAGTGTTGTCCAGAGAAAGAACCCTTCTCTAGGATTGACTGGAAGAATATCTGAGAGATTCTGTAGTTCTGTGCTGTTCCGTGGCTTTTCTTGTATGAGCTGTTTCTGCTTTTCCTGCTAACTGACTGTCACCAATGCAGTATTCCTTTTCTCACTGGGTCTTCCTCCCCACAGCAGGAGGCTGTAGGACCCAAGTGAAAGCCCCTGGTGAAATAAGCTGATTTGAGAAAGCTTGGTGTAGATGATGACTGCAATGTCATTGCCTCCCCTTGAAACGCCCTTTCCTGCGTCCTCATGCTCACCAAGGGGATTGTCACTGGTGCCTGGCAAGGGTGCCTGCCTGTACTTGGTTCTGGTTTCCACCTCCCTTGGTGTTTTCAGCTCTAGAGTGTCCCTGAAGAGGAATGTTGCATTTGGATGCTCTGCTCTTTGTGGGGTGCTTCTGGGCTGCTCACTGGCCACACAAGTCAGCAGACAGAGGCTGCTACTAACTCTCTGGTGGTTCCTGTTGCAGGCATCTGGTAACAAAGACCATAGGGGCCAGGAGCCACCTGGCACAGCTGCCTGGCAGGCTTCCAGCAGGAGAGGGAACAAGAGCACAAGAAGAAGCCAAATGCAGAAACCTTTTCTCCCTCGTCCAGGTGAGTGGGCAAGGGGGAGGGGGTCAGGCTGCAGGAGAGAGGGAGGCTGTTGGGAATGGCAGGGGGGAGGCCAGCAGGCTGTGGGGGCTGGGGCAGGGGGCAGTGGTGCTGACCTTAGCTCTGGTGTGTCCTCTCTCTGCACGCAGGTCCTCCAAGGAGCACTGTGTCAGAAACCTCTGTTAAAGATGATGGCATTCGAATATTTGTGGCTCTCTTTGACTACGATCCCATTTCTATGTCTCCTAACCCTGATGCAGCAGAAGAGGAGCTCCCATTTAAGGAGGGACAGATCCTGAAAGTAAGAGCACAGTGGACATATCCTAATCTATGGATCCATCTGATGTTCCAGGGATAGCATAACCCTTGGGAGGCAGAGCCTTGGATGAGTCTTGGGAGTTTCCTTAGCTTCCTTTTCTCTGTACATCTCAGTCCCTGTAACATAGTCTCTGGCCTGTCTTTTCCCATGCAGGTTTGTGGAGACAAGGATGCTGATGGCTTTTACAGGGGTGAATGTGCAGGAAGGGAGGGGTACATTCCCTGCAACATGGTATCGGAAGTCCAGGTGGACAATGATGAAATCAAGAAGCAGCTCCTAAAGCAAGGGTTCCTACCTGCTGACACAGCAATGGAGAGCACAGGTACTGTATCTCCTTTCTGTGTGGTGTGCTGTTGTCAGCACGTTTCTCTGCTGAAATGTGGAAGGCTCAGTCCTGCTGTCAAGCTGTGTAGCCAGTGCAGCCCACCAAAACGATCTCCAGGGCTGGTCCCCAGGATCTGAAGGCTTGTTTAGTGGCTGTTGAAACCAGGATGGTCTAGATGGATGCAGATGTTCTGAGGTCTCAGTTCACGCCTGACTGCTGCAGCACAGCGATGGCCAAGGCTGCATTTGCAGCTGCTGGAGCTGCTTCTGTGCTTGAGTAGTTGTGTCTGTGAACTCAACACAGAGTGTGAGGGAGGCTGATCCTCACTAGAGAAGGGGAAACAAAAAAGTTTGAAGAGCAGCTGAACAGTGTGAACAGGAGTTTTCGATTCTGTGTTCTCTCCTTTGTTTTGTGTGTCTGCAATTGAAACCACAGCGGTGGTCCTGCTCTTGGGTGAGAGAATCTGTGAATTGGGAATGCAGAAAGATGGGGAGAAAGTCGTGGGGAAGGAGAAGGAAGGGTGTTAGACAGCAAGGTAGGCAGTCAGGAGTGTAAAAGGACCAGACCTGGTCCTTGGGCTTCTCCTTACTCGCTCTCCAAAGTATGTGGGGTCAGTGCTTCATGATCTGCAGAAACTTCCCTGTTTCTTGGCACTCATGTACTCGGGGAGAAGAGAGGAACCTTCTCTGGGATGTGCAGCCGTCCCAGCTCAGACTGAGCCAGGCTGCAGTTCAGTGGCTGTGAGCTGCCCTGAAGCTGCTGTCAACACGTTGGAGTCCCAATCCTTGTCCCTTATCCCTCCCATCTCTCATGCTGCACCTCTCTGTACCCTGCTACCAGTGTTAATTGTTTGACCTGCTCCACTTGTTAAAACAAGAGGACATTCTTGTTTTGGCTGCCCGCTGCTTCTCTACCAGTTCAGCAGGGTACAGCAGCACAAGTGTGGCTCTGGGGGGAAAGGTAAGCCCTGGCGTTGACTGAGTTGTTCCACTGCCTCCCACAGGCAGTGAAAGGAGGAAAAAAAACAGCCCCCAACACCACCACCCCTCCCCCCCCCAAAAAAAAAAAAAAAGCAAAAGCAGTCCAGGTTGTTTGCATTTCCCTGCAGTGAGACCCAGTATCCAGCCCCAGAGGCTGAAGGGCTGACACTGCCCAGTCTCTAGAAGGAAGAGCACAGGGATCGAAGCCTGTTGCTTGTGACTTGGTGGCTATGTGATTTTTTGTTAGGTTTGTGTCCTTAGCCCTCTCGTGTCTAGGGAGAGGAAGGATTTGACTCAGGCTTTTTTCACACTTGAGACCTTCATCATGTTTCTCCTGCGTGTATCCTCCGGTGGCCAGCAATGGCTCGATGTCTGCAGTGGCCCTTGTCCCTGTGTGGATACACAAGGCTCTCTGTCCCCTGCCCTGCTGCCTATCTTGGAATAAAGGAGCTTAATAGCTCTGAGGCTTCATGAAACTTCAGGGGTTTGAAAGTGTGCAGGAGGGTGGTGGCAGTGAAAGACAGATGCCTTCTGCACGTGTGCAGAGCGTGAACCTTGTTGCTGCAGGCAGCCAGCCTGTGTGTGCCTCTGGTGTTTTCCTGCTGCTGCAAACCCTAATTACAGCCTCATAATTAAGAACTTACCTTGGAGGGATTGGTCTGGGAACTCCTGCAGGTTCATCTGGGTACTCGGCCAGTACTGACCCTGCTCAGTGTAGAACCTTTAGCTGGAGAGCTCCCCAGCTCCCTTCCCACTTGAGCGAGTTGATGGGGTGCACCTTCCCTGGCAATTTTTCAGGGGTTAATGGTAAAGGTTTTATTTTATCCTTATGATGCTGCTTTGGAAAGGTGGGACACAGTGAAAGTTGTCTGTTGTGTGCTGTGATGTGGCTGAAGGGCATAAATACAAGGTGGATTTCCATGTGTGTTTTGGGATGTGGATCATGCCTCATCTGAGTCCACATATGAGAAATGGAGATTTGGGCTTTGCCCATCAAAGTCACAGTGTCTGCTTCCCAGGGGAGGCACGTCCTGCTGCTCTGTTGCCTGTTCACTCTTTAAGATGCTTTTCACTTTCCATTCACTGTCTGTTTCTCTTGTCTATTTATTTGCTTTTTTGGATTTTATTAAGGAAATGGCACATTTTCTCCATCTCCACGCCGCCAAACGGTGCCTCCTCCAAAACCCAGACGCTCCAAGAAAGGTCTGTGTCACCCACTGCTTCCACTTTGATTTTTTGCAATAGGATTACAGACTGCATTGAATTTTTACTACTTGCTTACAGGACCCTCAGATGTTTGTCTCTGTATGACTGGTAGGAAGTGGAAAGCAAGCCCATCCCTGTGCTGGTGTTACGTTTTTAACAACAGTGATGTCTTTCATAGTTCTGTAGCTTGACCTCTGCTTCTTGTTATGTTCCTGAGTCACGGTTACTGGTGTAGACTTTGAGTTGCATGAACATTTTGCTTCAGTTGTTTACTGCCTTGTTCTTTGTTCTTTTTATTGTTGTTTGTCAGTTGTGTCATGTGGTCACTGTTGAAAGATGAACTCTCTCTGATGAGACATTTTTTTCCCTCAGCAGGGCTGAGTAAACAGGAGAAGTACAAGTCTCACCCAGGTGAGAATTGCTCTTTCTTACTATGAGTAGACCATGCATGATTGTAATTCAGACGTGTTTTGTGGTCAAGGGCCAATGCAAGACCCTGTAGTGCTGCTTCAGAGCACTGTAAGAACATGGTCATTCTCGTGAAGGAAGAGTTTTAGTTCTTTTAATTTAGTAGTGGGTGCAGTGGCCTTTGACTAAACAGGGAGTGTTTGAAGGTGGAGGGCATGTGTGGTTGTGCTTTGAAGGAGCAGGGAAATCTCACTCATCTGGTGTCCCGGTCCTTAAAACCCAAGGTTCCTTGAGAAGGTGCTCACTCTGCTTACATGTGTAGTCACCTGTTGATGCCCAGCAAACCCCTTGCTGGCCCATCCATTCTTGACCTGAAGCAGATCTTAAATCTGTAAGATGAAGGACTGGGCAATGTATGTTTTCTGTAACACCAGACTTTGCATTTGTAGACTCAGAGCAGGTCTGCACATAGATATTTGTGTGTGTATAAATAGAAAACATAAAATAAAACACTCCTGTATACATAGACAAGACACCAGGATGCTGTAACGGGGGGATGTCCCCACTTTTGTGCTTGTAAGGTGATGCAGGAGATCAGAAAACTGCTTTACCAAATGTCTCTAGGGCCTCCAAGATCTCTCTCCCATTCAGTTTCCCCCTTGTGTTCTTTTTGCTCAGTCCACTCCAAGAATGGTGAAGGAGTTGCTGTGATTTGGAATTTTGTCCTAGAACTTCCAGCTCAGGATATTTTGTTTTATTTTTGTCCTGCAGGACAGAAGCAGAAAGACTTTGAAGCTGAACTGCTGACTCCTCGAAGTATGGTGGCTGTCTTTGATTATAACCCTAAGGAGAGCTCTCCAAATGCGGATGTAGAGGTAACCACCAGCTGCTCACTGCTCAACCTTCTATAGGTTTCTTTTTCCTCTCTCTTTTTCCTCCTATCCCAAGTCACTTAGCACTTCAGTCAAAACAGAGACATTTATAGCTTGAAAACATTACTGCTAAAAAGGAGTTGGCTGAAGTAATAAAATGTAGTTCACCCTTACATTCTCTCATGCATTCTCTGATGACATTGCTCAGTTATCTGTGGAAAATGTGAAGCAATTTACCCCAAATGATTTCCAGTGTGTGTCTCGGTGGAACTCTGCAAGCATTTCATGGCCTCAGAGCATCCTCTAGTGATTAGACAGGACTAAGCAGACCTGGGGCAGGAGGAAGCAGCCCATGCAGTTAGCAGCTGATCCAGGGCACCCTCTGGTAAAAGGAAAAACCTGCTTAAGGGTTTGAATAGACTTCTGATACTTGATATGAGTGTGTCTTGGAGCATTTCTTTCGTGTTAAATACCTGTGTAGGTCTTTGTTCAAGAACGAAGGCTTAGCTCCAATTTAATGGACCAGTCTTGTAAGGTCTTGCTTTTCAAGCACTCCCTACATCTAATCCAAATAGTATTTTGGTGGATAAGTCTGTTTCAGGTGGAAAGATTGCAATGCAGAATTATTTCAGCAAAAGACTTTTCTAAATTAGAATAATGTTCTCTGTTCCTCCATAGCAGTGTTAGTCTACTCTGAGCAAATGTAAACATGGGTTCTGGATTCAGATTCTTTCCATGCATCCAGAAAGGAGTGTATGTCTAAGGGGTGGCACAGTTCAGGTAATGCTTACCTCCAAAGTGGAGTATCTCATGAGTAAGACAGCTTGATTCTGAGGGCAGAATGTTTTAGGGATGGTGTCTTGGGAGAGCATGTATCTGGCCAAAGAACACTTTTGAGCCCTAGTCAGCAAGAAGATGAATATTTTTTGCAGTGATTTGGTCTCTCTAGAACCTTCCCTGGGGACAGAGCTTGGATTATTGAAACAAGCTCCTGCAGTTCTGGTGCATTGTTGGAGGTGCTCCTCGTTTATATTTCCAGGAAGTTGGTCACCTCTTCTGCTAGGAGGCTGTGGTTGCTCTTTGTGAACTTGCACCAGGACAGAGTAGGATCAGCTGTGCTGTTCTGTGGGTGAAATTCCCTACAAGTGTCCTTCTGCTAGAACGAAGTCATTCACAGCCAACAGGAGGAATCTACAGCAGAGATACTGCAGAGTACTTGAGGTATCATGTAAATACATTAGAGGCAGGTCCCTTCCAGCTAACACTTCAGTGAAGAGCATATAAAGCCATTGTGTCTTGAGTGGGGGACAGCCCATTTGGAGACTGCACTGTTTCTATCTTAGAGCAGCTTTTTTGTGGTGTCTGGGCAGTTTCTTCCATTAGAAGAAACTACTCCCACCTTTGTCTTTTTAGTCTCCTGTGCTCCATGGTGCACAAAGGAGGTTGTAGGGAGGTGGGAGTTGGCCTCTTCTCTCCAGTGAATAATGACAGGACGAGAGGAAATGGCCTGAAGTTGCACCAGGGGAGGTTTAGACTGGATATTAGAAAGAATTTCTTTACTGAAAGAGTGGTTGGACACTGGAACAGGCTGCCCAGGGAGGTGGTGGAGTCACCATCCCTGGAAGTGTTCCAAAGAAATCTAGATGTGGTGCTTAGGGACATGATTTAAGCACTGAACGGGTAGATTAGGTTACGGTTGGTGGATTTAGGTTATGGCTGAACTTGATGATCTTCAAGGTCCTTTCTAATCAGGATGGTTCTATGATTCTGTGGAGTGCTTGCCAGACTATTGTGAAGAGTCCATGTGTTGTGCAGGAATGTTCTGTTTCCAGGTCAAGTCTTCCCATTTGTATGCATTCCTGCTAGGGACTAATCCCTCAGCATTGCATAGGGAACAGGCTTATCCAAGGGAGCAGGATTTAATACTTATATTTAAAGAAATAAAAGGTATTTCAGGTGCTTGTTCTGCTTGTTCTCAACATACCTTTCCAGAACAGGGGGTAGGTACTATTTTGAAGCCCTACTAAAATTGCTTTAAGAAACACTCTTTGCTCTTGTCTTCAGTTATTGAATGTTTCATTAGCACTGAACTCCTCCAGCACCCACTTCACTTGCTTTTTTGTATCCTGGTCCTGCAAGTCTTAACACAGTGGCCTCCCTCCCTCAGGTGAGAGGTTCTGCAAGAAGCCCAGGGTGACCTTGTGTTTCTGGTGAGAAATTGCAGGCAGAGCTTCTCCTGTGACTCTTGTTCTCTTTCTCTTTGCAGGCCGAACTGACTTTCAGTGCTGGGGACATTATCACTGTTTTCGGGTCCATGGATGATGATGGGTTCTATTATGTAAGTACAGGGGTGGGGAAGGTCCCGTGGACACATCTGAAATCCTTGGGGTCCGTCTAGTGGCAGGAGAGTAGAAATCAGGAAACAAAATACTCTGCTTTTGAAAAACAACAAAAAAGAAATAAACTTCTGTTTAGTGCAGGGCAGATTGTTTCTGGCAGCCCATGCTTCTCCTTGTGAACTCAATATCCAAATGGTTCCGGGTTTATTTCTTGGCATAACTTGGCTGCAGGTTTCCCTAAGCCTGAATCAGCATCTGCTATAAGCTGATTTGTCACCAAGCACTCAGACACATGGTCTCATCCAGGGCAGGAGGCTAAAATGGTAATGTAAGAATAAAAATGTTTGATGACCCCCAACCAGCCCTACTGCAGCAAGCACTGGTGTCTGATGGAGTGTGCCTGACAACGAGCTGTGTGCTTAGACACCATCCTAGGCCCTTGGTCCATCCACCTTTACCTGCACAGAAAGCAATGTGTCTTCACACATCAAAGTTGAGGTTTAGCTCCAGGTAGAGCCTGGAGCCGTGAATGTTTTGCTTGACTTATTTTATAGTGTTGGCCAAACAACATTGCTGGGGTTGTTTTTGTCTCCTCCAACCACCTGCTGTTTGAACTGCAAAGGAGTTTTTAGGAATACAGCCAAGCTTGGTTTGCAGCTCTGGACCTCAGTGAGCACTGGGGCAATGCCTACAGGACATTGTACTAGTGGTACTTCATTCTTAAAAAAATATATATAAATACCAGAGCAAATCAAAGGCCTTCGGAAAGCTGATGGCTCAGTCCTATTCCAGTTGCTTCCAGGATAGCAGTGGAAATGTCTTCAGTTTGTACAAGTGACTGTTTTGCTGCAATACATTTGTCATGGCTTGCTGCCATCTTTTCTTCCTTTACTCCCTTCTGTGTTTTTGTGCTCTGAATTGTTCCACAACTAAGAAAGAATGTGAGTTGTGAAATTTGCTGAGGATCCTTCCAACATGAGTGTGTTCCTGGGCCTCTCTCAGCCCATAGCCTGGGATTCTCTGCATGGGGCTGCTCTGCTGTTGGTTATTTCTCCATCAGCCAGGAAACCTGATGTGGAAACTGAATGTTGATCTTGCAGGGAGAGCTGAACCAACAGAGGGGGCTTGTCCCATCTAACTTCTTGGAAGCCGTGACTTCAGATGGAGGCACGGTGGAGGAACTTCAGTCAAAAGATAAAGAAGCTTTTCTGCTGAGTGCTGAGAGCCAGGTAAGGTTGTGTGACTCTGCCTTGGACACACATCCAAACTGTCAAGTGCCTGGAGGTTGGGCATTGTGCAGCATGCAGCATCTGGTGAAACCATTGAAATTACTGCATGCAGCTCACTTCATCCCACGGGAGATGCTAAAAATGTTTAGAAGGGAGTGCTAGGAGTTCTTCTTGAAAACTTACCTATAGTGCAAAGAGAGACACAAAACAACAGCTATCCACTGGGGCCTCAGTTTCTTTATAGTCAGATGAGCAAAGAGCATCCCAGGTCCCACCAGCAAATTCTTTAGATCCACAAAAGGGTCAGTGGTGAAATCCTGCTGCACGCCAAGCAGTTCAGCCAGCTCCCCAGACACATGAAATTCCTCAGACATGCTCATAGCCATGCCAAAGAGTTCTGGAGTTATTGACACCCAAACACCAATGCTCTTCCACCCATCCTGAGTTAGATATATCCAGACCGAGGTGCTTCCAGATAAATTCAAAACACACTGGGGATTTTCCCAGACTGATCTGTGGGATGGATCTTAAGGCTTTGAAAGCATCCCACAGATGCAGGGAATTCCAAGGTTGAGCCTAACCCCTTGCAATATGTTGCTGATACTCTTGAAACAAATATGGGTCATCTGCCAGATTCAGTCTGTCCTCTGTGGGTTCAGCCAGATGTCTGGCATTTCTCTGGTCACTCCTGGACCTCATATGCTGTGTCATTCTAGAGAGTGGGAGGCAGGGAGGGAGGGAGCAGCTTGGTGTCAGCTCACATGTATTCAACCTTCAGTTCTTCTTGGGAGGTTATTGGCACCAGCAAGTGGTGCCAGACCCATAAAAGTGGGTAAGAGCAGGCCCGGATTGGCTTTGGGCCAGCCTGTAAGGAAGTATATGGCCCTGAATCCACCTCTGTTGAACTCTTCCCCTGGTGCCACCCTAGCTGTTCTGCTCTCTGCAGCATTCCTTGTCCTATTTTTCATGCTCAGCTCTTCCTTTTCTCTGTACCCACCTCTCATTTCTATCCTCAAATGCTGTCTGATCTCCCTGAGGCTTCCCCTGTAGCCACACCTCTTGCTTCCAGGTGTTTCATGCTTTCTGGGTACAGGCTCTGCACTAAAGCCTTGATGCCTCCTTACCAAAGCAGATGGCAGGCCTGACTCAGAAGGTTTGTGGGTAGCTTGCTGGATCATCTTCTGAACTCAAGTTGTTCAGGTCCCTTGTGTTTACCTGGTTAGGATACTCAGTCCCTTTCCTCCCAGCCCATCAATTCTGGTCCATGCTGGGGAATTTGCAGGTTAATAAGCTGAAACTACCAGGGCTTAACAGCCCTGAGGTTACACAAGACTTAACTTTCTTGGGAGGAAAGAAGCACTCAGGATTTCCTTCTTCAGTTTCCCTCTCAAAATGACTTGCTCTTCCCAAATTACTCATCTACTGGAACAGAGGGTGCCAAAGGAAACCTGAACCAGTAACATTAGAACAAGTTGAATTCAGAGTGTAGCTTATTACAGATCTAATCCTCTCCAGCATCAACCAGCAGCAACAAGGGCCTGTTTCAGATGCTGGGGTCATTATTCTAGCCCCAGCCCGGGTCCTCCCAGAAACCACTGGGAAATTGAGGTAACCTTCAGGGCTTGGAGAGCTGATCTGCCACTTGCAGATGTGAAGGGTTTGTTTGGTTTAGCTAATGTTGTGTTATTAAGGGAGAGTAAGAGAGGAACTTGGCTGATAAACAGTAACATCCACAACAAAACTGCCCTTATTTCAAATACTCCTATTTGCATCCCTGTCTTCTGTCTTACTGGTGAAGAAACTGCCACACCAGTTTGACCTGCCACGTCTCTGTGGGTGACTGTTCCCCTGGATGCAGCAGTTTGGCCCCTGCATGCTCAAGGCTCTAAGCTTTTTTCCTATGGGTCATGACACCTTTTTTTTTTTTAACGGAAATGCCTTTCAAATGTGATAAAAACAACCCACATAACATAGACATGTTTCAGGTTTGTCTGCTCTTCAGACCTTTCCATTTGTCTCTAGTTCTCTGCCAGAGATCCAACACAGGTTAACTCTCTTGCATTAGCTCTGGTTTTGGGTCTGCAGAGCAGGAAGCTGTTGCCTTAGTTGGTAGTTTTGGTACTCTGCTGATTCAGGAACTGCACTTCCTCATAGCCTGAAGTCTGGGGATTTGGGAAGTTCAGTTGATGATGATTAAGCCAATTTTATTTCAGTGGGAATCCTCATTAACTATCTAGGCATGACTTTGTGTTGGCCACTTCTGTGAAGTGACAGTCTGCCTCCTGTCCTGCTGCCTCCTCGCTTCTCCAGGATCCCTGTCCTGGCTCATTCTGGCTTAGAACTATACATATTGGCCAGTTGGCCAAGAAGGTCAACATCATCCTGGCCTGCATCAGGAATAGTGTGACCAGCAGGACCAGGGAGGTGATCCTACCCTCTACTCGGCCTTGGTGAGGCTGCACCTCAAGCACTGTGAGCAGGTTTGGGCACCACGGGATAGAAAGGACATTGAGGTGCTGGAGAGGGTGCAGAGAAGGGCAGCTAGGCTGATGAGGGGTCTGGAGGACAGGTCTTATCAGGAGAGGCTGAGGGAGCTGGGGCTGTTCAGCCTGGAGAAGTGGAGGCTGAGGGGAGACCTCATTGCTCTCTCCAGCTTCCTGAAAGGAGGTTGTAGGGAGGTGGGTGTTGGCCTCTTCTCCCTGGTGACCAGCAATAGGACAAGAGGAAATGAGGTCCAGTTGTGCCAGGGGAGGTTCAGATTGGATATTAGGAACAATTTCTTCACAGAAGGAGTGGTGAGGCCTCGGAACAGGCTGGCCAGGGAGGTGGTGGAGGCACCATCCATAGAGATGTTCAAAAAAGAGGCAGACGTGGTGTTACATACGATGGTTTAGTGGTATGGGGTCATAGGGTGGATGGTTGGACTTGATGATCTTGAAGGTCTCTTCCAACCTTGATGATGATTCAATGATTCTGTTACATAGACATATATATACTATAATATTCTGAGAGCCAGCCCTGAGCTGGAATGAGCTCTCACAGTGATACAGCCATGCCTGCAGGTTTCCCAACACCAGTGACATATTCACTCCATAGAGTGAAGGAACACGCTTGTTGAAATGTGTTGTTGGTGCATCCAACACAAACAGAAGCACCTTTGCTGCTGCTGTTTCAGTTGGGGGGTTGAGGGTATGCAACAAACCACTGAAGGCAAAAGATACCTGGCAGCCTCTGGAGAGGTATTGGAGTCTTCTGAAGGACAGCATGGCAAAATGGACTCCCATCCAATTTACCAAACCCAGCCTGAGACCCAGCAGATCAGGGGGCGTGTGTACACACTGTGGTATCACAGAGGTTTTGGGCTTGTATTAAAGCTAGTTCTAATCTCATCAGAAGCTTCTCCAGCATGATCATGAGTGATTTTTAAATCACTTGTAACTTCTTGGATTTAATGTTTTCACCCTCTGTACTCACACTTCCCCTCTCCCTGCTGCTATGCCAAAGGCCTGAGAATAAAGACAATTTACTTTCCAAATTGAACTGGGGAACATGTCTAATTTGGAATTATTTCTTAAAAAGCTGGCAATTAAAAAAGGTGAAGCAGTTTAACTTTCAAACTGACAATATTTGGGTATTACATTAAGCAAGAAAAAAATACAACCCGAAGAGGAATATCCAAGAAGTTATGGTCTCAACTAGGGCACTGAAACACTCATGCTCACCCACTTGGAGCAGTTGCTTTAATGCTGCAGCTGTCGAATGAATATTTTTGCATCACTAATAAGCAGTTTCTGTCGAAGACTGATTGTAAAAGCACTTCAGAAGGTGTTTGATTCTAATTGATTTCATGTATTTATTTCTGCCTGTGTTATGCACCCGTGATGGTTCTTTTCTTCAGAGAATGAGGAAGAGAAGAGTCCAGTGATAGATATGAATGATACATAGAGAGCAACCATGTAAGTTCATGTGAGAAGACCTCTTCACCCTCCCAGCTAGCCTGGCATATTAAAGGGTCCTGCACCTGTAGTTTACTTCTTTTTTTTGCTTGTAGTTTGACAGGCTGGTTTGGGGCTCTGCTGGCAAGTCCACCTTCCAGTCCTCTGGTGCCAGATTGGTTCTATATTAAAGACAAGCTGTGATCTGTTCAGCACATGAAGTGAAATTGTTTGGAACAATTATCTCATGGTTTTGGGGACTATGATGGGACCGTGCTGGATATTCAGGTTTAGAAGATACCTGCTTTGTAATTCATCCTGGCCCTTCTACCACTGCTGAAGCACGTCAATAGCCAAAGCTTTGCTTGGCCTTTGCAAGGTCCTGCTCAGGCTGAGCACAGCCCGTATTCAGCCTCTGGTTTGTTTGGTCTTGGTTTTACTCCTTCCTGAGTATTGTCCTGAAAAAGCACTCCATACTTGAGAAGTAGTAACATTTTGTCCCTAAAACCAACTTTGTGAGGATAATTGTTCTATCTGATAACACTTAAGTAAACAATTCGGGGGGCGGGGGGAGGGTGAGACCCCTGGTTTTGGAGGGCAGTGGGAGTAGTTCTGTTTGCCTTAGTTTCAAACATTGTTTTCCTGAAATGTTGCAAATACCTGAGTCAGCACTGAAAACCACCCCTGAAAACTAACATGACTCTTCTGTTTATCAACTCTAGTAGCTTTTATCAAGATTTTGACAGAACAATTTTTACTTCATGTTTCTCTCAGAGAAGAATCCTTAATTTTAGTGTCATTTGTCTCTTACCAGATAAATCTGTGAACTACTACTGTTGCTTATCTGCTGCATAGAGACTTCTGAGAATATCTGCACATGCTTGTGTGTGAGTGCCTCTGGGTGTGGAAATCTGCCTGGGCAGAGGATTTCACAGCTGGGAATCAGCAGGACTTTGAACCACCCAGACAGGAAACTACTGGGTCTTTTAACTGTTTGATACTTGATAATGACACTGATAGTGCAGCATCCTTATTACAGCAAGTAGTTGTGACATTTGTGAGTTCCTCTGGGTACCTGCCTCTCACTTTGCAGACAGTCTTTCCTGCGTTAACACTACATGAGAAATTGTGTAAGGCTTGTTGAGTCACTCCAATCTGCCCTAAAACTGTCCCACCTTTGCTAGAGAAATGGTTTTGAGGGGTGCACGGGCACAGGGCTTTGCTGCCCTGGCTGCACAGCAGCTTTTCCATGGCTCCCACATCCTTTGGAGCTGCTGAGCCTCATAGGGGAGAGCACTCACTGCGTGGTGGTGAGACCCCTTCTGATGTTAGCCCAGTGCTTTTGTGCATTTTGTCCAAGGATTCTTTGTTGCACAACACAGAAACAGTTGTTTCTGGAGCCCAGTGGGCTACCAGGTTAACCCTCCTCTGGCTTACTTTTTATCTTTGTCTCTATAAAACTTGTGTTACTGGCTGAAAATGGTTCGTCTGGATTCATTTGGGTTTATTTCCAGACCTGAGTAGCACTTGTGCCATCAACACCAAGCATTTCACCTTGCTGGTGCATGCTGTCAGGAGACACAGGAATTGCAGGGGATGCTGCAGCCTTGTTTGGAGGAGTGACCTTGCAGGCAGCTTTCCCAAGGGCCGGGCTGGGCCATCAAGCCCTTTGCAGCACATCCTTGGCAGTAGCTGGCCTTTCAACACAGCATACCTGGAGTTGGACAAGTGCCTCTGAAAGTGCGTGGAACAAGATTTCCAGGTGAAAATAGAGTGTGAGTTGAGGAAAAAATCTGCTACTATATTGCTTGCTGTAGTGAAGAGAGGTTGAGAGGAGTTACATCTCTGTCCCTGTAGCCAGAGACCTTAGGTAAGAGAGAGTCTGATGGCACTGTCACTTGGGACAGTCTGAAGTGATTGCTGCAAGATGTCAGTTGATTCTCAACATTCTGGAGTTGGGAGGAGTGATGTGTTCACACCAAGACAGAGCTCTCTCAAAGCCCTGTACTCTCTGTACTCAGGACTGACTCGACGGTTACTGGAGCATGTCCAGAGAACAGCAACAAAGCTGGTGAAGGTTCTGAAGCACAAGTCTTATGAGGAGTAGCTGAGGGAATTGGGGGTGTTTAGTCGGCAGAAGAGGAGGCTGAGGAGAGACCTTTTCTCTCTCTACAACTGCCTGAAAGGAGGTTGGAGTGAGGGGGGTTTTGGTCTCTTCTCTGATGTAACCAGTGATAGGATGAGAGGAAATGGCTTCAAGTTGCTCCAGGAGAGGTTCAGATTTGATATTAGGAACAATTTCTTCACTGAAAAGAGTGGTCAGGCATTGGAACAGGCTGCCCACGGTGGTGGTGGAGTCACCATCCCTGGAGGTGTTCCAAAAAGCATGTTGACTTAGCTCTTCAGGACACAATTTAGTTGACATGGTGGTGTTGTGTTGGTGGTTGGACTGGATGATCCTAGAGGGCTTTTCCAACCTTGATGATGCTCTGATTCTGTTCTGTAGTATGAGAGGTATTGCATGTGCTGAGTCTGACTCTAGAGAAAGAGCTTTCTGCTCATCTGACACCAGAAGTGTTTTCCCCCTGCAGCAGTTTGAAGCACTGGAATACAGCGGCGTGGCTGCAGCCTGTGAGGGGAGGAGAGGTGACAGCCACTGTTCGTGCTCTGTCACACAGGATGTGTGGTGCTGTATCAGCAGTAGGGTGCTAGGGCAGTGCTGCTTTTGCTTTTGACCCCAGGAAACTTGAGGGTGTGATGTGTCACAGCTCCAGCCACCGTCATGGTATGTTTTGGGTAATGCCATAATAGGATGTATAGCTGGGAGCTTGGAAGATGCTGGTTTGTGAAAACTGCGTGGAAGAGAAAGCAGTGGGAAAACAGCTCTCTGAGGCCTCGGAAACCCAGAGCCTCTTCCCTGGTGAACTTTGCAGCTTCTTGGGAAAGCTTGCCCTGCTGGATCAGAAATGATCCCTGTCCAGACACCTAAACCCAGCAAGAGTTCATGGAAACAAAAGCTGCTGCTGGGAACTGAGCTGCCATTAGTATTTTGTGAAGAGAAAACTGAGCCCAAATTCAGTTGCTTCCTGACTTCTAGAAGCCCTTTTTCCAAAAGGAGCAGCATACAGGGCATCATTTGGGACTGTGGATCCCAGTTAACATTCTCAAATGCTCGGGTGAGTCAGAAACACGTGCCAGCCACTGTGTGCCACTTGATCCAAGACTTCTCCCTGTCCTGCTCCATCATGAACTTTTTCTCCACTATTGGTGCCCCTGCAGAGCATCAGACTTGGCTTTCTGATGCTCCTGCAACTAGACCTGATGGAGGCCAAGCAGCTTTGCAAGACTCCCGATTTCTCTTCTTACAGAGCATGGCCACTGTTGTAGAAGCCTCCCAGCTTAGCTTGCCTCCTGGAACTTCTGAAGGTCTTGTGCAGCCCTTGTTCTTACTAGGTTGGGGTTTTTTTGATGTCCTGCCTTCTGTCCCAGAGTGTGGTGGGAGCCCACCAGGCTCCCCCAGTGCAGGCAGATGTTGGTCCATCGGGATCCACCCAGCCATGCTCTCCGTGGCTTCCACTGTGGAACAGCATCTTTCACCAGGTCCTCAGTGGGGCTTTTCTGCTGTCCTGTTCTTAGCCCCAAGTTAAGGAATTTCAGAACGGCTGAGCTCAGGCAGGGCCTGGGTAGGGGGTACAAAAAGGTTTAAATCTACCGGAAACTTCCTAACTGGATCTGCAACTGCATAGAGGAGCTGAGCCATGCAGGGTGAAGGACAGACCGGTGGGGAGAAGGCAAGGTTCTCTGGCTGAGGCTTCTATTGACATGGTGTCCTTCATCAGCTCTAACTTCTGATTTTTTCTTTTGTTTTTTCCCACTCAGTTAAATCCAGACGGGTCTGTTGATCAGAGTGAATCCTCACTGACTCCTACTCTACCACCTTCCTGCCTTGTCATGGACCAGCAGTGGCCCGAGCAGGCGTTGCTGGCTGCTCTCAAATGCAGTGATGTACCTGGTCAGAGCAAAAAGAAGAGAGGGTTCTTCTTCAAAGGAAAAAAGATCTTCAAAAAACTTGGGTCCAGTAAGAAAAATTAACAAGGGATTTATTTTTCTGTAAAGACTGCCTGTGCAGACCACACAGGGACTGAACATTCAGGAGAGGCCCTCTGCTGTAAGCTGATTAGATTGTTTTCATAGGGAAAAAGTGTATGTTGAATAGAAAAAACTCTTCAGTGAGTCTGTGAGCTGTGGTCCCTGCTTAGAGCCCAGCCGTGGGTGCCTGCCCAGTGTGGGCAGTGGCTCTGAACACAGTGTTGTGGCACGGGGATGTGTGAGGCCTCAGCTCTAGGCTACAGCTGCCTCCAATGTAGTGTGTCCTGCTCCATGCAGTCCTCAGTGCACCAGTTCCCTGTAAATATTTTCATTTAGAAATGATATTCTGGCTGTAAGTAGCTAAATGGCTTTTCCCAGCAAAGCCCCGGCCCCTTAAGAACAGATCCCTTGTACTGCACACCCTGATATTTCTCTGGTCCAAAGGAGGTTGTGTCAACTCCTTCACTTCTGCAAAGAAAATTTGCACTTTTCCATTCCCGTGAATCCCCCTTTGCTGTCTCTGGGCTGACGAGTGAGTTATTTGTACTGTAAACCTGTAAATAAGCAGCTGTGCCTAGGAGCATCCCACACTGCCTCCGTCACCTTTCAGCATGAGGGTTCCCACGGAAGGAGCGATACCCCGGGGGAGGGTCGATCCTTCTGCCTCTCGGGTGGGCTGTGGTGAGCTGCTCTTGGCTGCTTCACCTTGACCACACACTGGCTGGGGACCCCGCCTTATTTATTTCTCTATTTATTTATGTATTTCTCTATTTATTTACTTATTTATCTATTTATTTATCGATGATTTCTTTTTCGTCTGCCTGGTTCGCGGTTGCATTTGGCTGTTCCCAGTGAGCTGCTCCCAAGCTGGAGCCTGTGGAGAGCAGAGCTGGGGACGATGGAGAGTTTGCAGCTATTTTCATACGAGAGGATGTATTCCCTGAGTTAAGACACATCCCTTTCTAAGCCACGGGAGAGTTTTGTACTACATGGTTTCTGTCCTTCTCAGTGTTTCTTTGCATGTTTCAGTGGGGTACTTGTTTTGAGAAGGACAGTTATGTGAGGTACGTGAATGATGCCAGCACAGTGGCCACAAGTGTTGGTGATACGGTATGTTTTTATTTCATATCAAATTTTATTACAATAAAGTCTATTTTCACAGCAATACATTTTCCTTAAAAAACAAAAGATTCAGTGATGCTTCTTCTAAGGGGCAATGGGGAGTGGGCAGAGGGGAAAATGATACCAATCTCATACAGGAGCCCACCTTTGCTGGGATCATGGTGTGAGCTGCCTTCTCTGGGAGGTAAGTTTGCCTCTCCTGTTTCAGAGACCTCATCCTGGAGGAGAAAGCCCCCACGTGTCATTACATAGTGTTACACTGTGCCTGAGTGTGGTTCTACTGTGTCCAGACCTCAGCTGGACATGCATGCAGCCCTGCTGCACTGCCTACGTGGCCTCATGCAGCTTTAGTCCCTAGGTGGTTGCTCTGAACCCCTTCACTGCGGGTGCCACCAAGCCTGGAGGAACTGCACAGCCAGATTCTTCCTGCATGTCTGTTCCCTGCTCTTTGCTGTTACCTGTAGGTGGGTGCTGCTGGGTATGGAGACAGTCTGAGAGAGTTGGGGCTGTTCAGCCTGGAGAGGAGAAGGCTCCAGGGAGACCTTAGAGCACCTTCCAGTGCCTGAAGGGGCTCCAGGGAGACCTTAGAGCACCTTCCAGTGCCTGAAGGGGCTCCAGGAAAGCTGGGGAGGGACTTTGGACAAGTGGAGTGATATCACAAGGCAGGGAGTGATAGGACAAGGGGTGATGGTTTTAGACTGGAAAGTGGAGATTCAGGTTAGACATTAGGAAGAAATTCTTTAGTGTGAGGGTGTTATGTGGGGCTCTGCGGAGGCCACCAGTGTGTAACTGGGGGGTCAGTTGTGTGGAGTGGCTGTTCTGTACCTTGGTCCTCTGGGAATTCAGCCAGAGTGACAAAAGTCACTGTGGGCTTCTCTGGGGAATTTGCAGCATTCTCCTGACAGGAGGGACTTGGTTTGGAAGCTGCTGTGCCTTGTAGTGAGATGTTGCAGGAGGATCCTAATATTGCAGTGACCTGCTGTGGTGGAGAGGCATCGGGGCAAGCACAGACTGAAAGCTTTGAAGTAATGAAGTTGCTGCAGCTATGAATGCTGGAAGGAGTTTTCATGACTTCTGAAGCACACATAAGCCATGAAAGTCATCAGCAACCCAGTAATTTATCTTCAACTTGCCCTGCCACAGAGGAAGTTGTTTGCTGCCCTAACTGAATTTACCAGCTGGAGTTTCCTTAGTGAGTTCTTTCAAGGTCTTTTGAAAGAAATTGTCGTTGCTTTTATCAATTCAATCAGGAGATAAACTGAAGAACAAAACCCTGAGGAAGAAGAGGAATGACTAATGTTTTGGGGTCTCCCCAGAGCTGGAGGCTGTGTCTGCAGCCGGTGCCTGCAGGATGGCTCCATCACTCCTGGTGCTCCTGTCCTCCTTCCTCACCATGTGACCAGTAGATGAGTGTTGTCTCTGCTCCCCAGGCATGTGCTGGGCTGCCTCCTGGCAAATTTTCATGTGATAGACACAGACTCTCATAATTTAGCAAAGTCACCCCAATTCAGTTGGCTCCCCAACACCAGGCAGGCTTTGCAGCAAAGCTGAGAGAAGTCTTCTTGAGAAAGATTTAAGACCTTCAGGCTTTGTTAGCTAAATGCAGAAGGCTACAAGAAACAAGGTAGAATGCAAATATAACCTAAATGTTCTGTTTTGCTCCTCTGCTTTAATTGCTGTGTTGGTGGCATGTCTCTGCTCCAAGCCACTGTTGCTTGCATCAAGATATTCTTGAAGAACAGCACAGGGTCTCTCCTTGGCTGCTGAAGGTGGTGAGCAGGAGGGCTTGGCACTTGCACTGATCTACAGCAGGAGGCTCCCCCAGATATGTGGCCTTCCCCATACACTGTTACCTGGGAGCAGGGGCACGGTCTCTAGGGAAAGGGAACATTCAAGAGACAAAGCATCTCTGAAAACCTCCTGCTTTCATGGTTTCTGAAGCAGTTTGGAGAAAATAAGTAACTTCCTAATTGTGAAATGCAATTATCAGCACAGATAGACACCAACTGTCTCATTGTCTTTTGAAAAGCCCTTCTCCCCTTCTAACGGGTGAGCTGTGTGGGGGAGCAGAGGAAGGACGCAGACAATGGTTGTGAAAGTGGGTGTGCTGGGCATGAGAGCCCTTGGGCCTGCGCTGCTGGTGGCAGCTCGGGCAGGTCCTCAGCTTCTGTCTGAGAAAGGCCAAGCTCACAGGATCACAGAAGGGTCTCTCCCCAGCTTTTCTGTAGCCTCTTCAGGCACTGGAAGGTGCTCTAAGGTCTCCTTGCAGCCTTCTCTTCTCCAGGCTGAACACCCCCAACTCTCTCAGCCAGTCTCCAGAGCAGAGCTGTGCCAGCCCTTGGAGCATCTTGATGCCCTCCTCTGGACTCTCTCCAACAGCTCCATGTCCTTCTAGTGTTGGGGACTCCAGAACTGGACCCAGCCCTGAAGGGGGGTCTCAGCAGAGCAGAAAGGGACAATCCCCTCCCTGGCCCTGCTGGTCACACTGCTGGGGATGCAGCCCAGGACACGATTGGTTTCTGGGCTCCAGCACATGGTGCCAGCTTATGTGGAGCTTCTCACCCCCAAGGCCTTCTCCTCCAGGCTGCTCTCAATCCCTTCATCCCCCAGCCTGGATTTGTGCTTGGGATTGCCCTGACCCAAGTGCAGAACCCTGCACTTGGCCTTGTTGAACTTCTTGAGGTTTGTATGGGTTCACCTGTCAAGCCTGTCCAGGTCCCTCTGGATGGCCTCTCTTCCCTTCAACATGTCTACCACAGCCTGGTGTTGTAAGCAAAGCTGCTGAAGGTGCACTCAATCCCACCATCCATTTTGCAAACAAAGATGTTGAACAGCACCAGTTCCAACACTGACCCTTGAGGAACACCAGTCATCACTGGTCTCCACATCATTTGCCTGACCCAGCAGGATGCCACTGCTCTGCTTCAGGCACAGCTGTGATGTGGTGAGGGTTTGTCCATCAGCTTGGTTTGTACTCGGACAGGGAGAGGGACTTCGGCCAGGGAGAGGTGCTGCTGTGCCAGGTTAGGTCCCAGTCCAATGGCAGTTTGGACAAGGGTGAGACCGACCTGAGCTGCTCCAGATCGGCAGCTGAAAGGTGGAGTCTGTTCAAACCATCATCCAGGTTTCCCATCGTGCTGCCCTGGAGCGTGTCCAGAGAAGAGCTACCAGGCTGGTGAAAGGCCTTGGAGGACAAGTCCTACAAGGAGAGGCTGAGGGAACTGGGGTTGTTTAGTTTGAAGAAGAGGAGCCTGAGTGGTGACCACATTGCTCTCTACGACTACCTGAAAGGAGGTTGTAGGGAGGTGGGAGTTGGCCTCTTCTCTCCAGTGAATAATGACAGGATGAGAGGAAATGGCCTGAAGTTGCACCAGGGGAGGTTTAGACTGGATATTAGAAAGAATTTCTTTACTGAAAGAGTGGTTGGACAGTGGAACAGGCTGCCCAGGGAGGTGGTGGAGTCACCATCCCTGGGAGTGTTTCAAAGAAATCTAGATGTGGTGCTTAGGGACATGATTTAAGCACTGAACGGGTAGATTAGGTTACGGTTGGTGGATTTAGGTTATGGTTGGGCTTGATGATCTTCGAGGTCTTTTCCAACAAGGCTGATTCTGTGATTTGTGGAGCCTTCCAGGCCACAATAGAGACACATGGCAGGGTGGGTTGAGGAGGTGAGATGGGGCACGCTGAGCAGAGCAGGTGCCTCCATAGGTGGATATCCAGACATCTTTTTCAACCTTTAAGAGCAGCAAAGGATGAAAAGCACCATGGGGGAAGGATGCCTGTCCCTGTCAGACATCCCCAAAAGGAGTCAAGACTCTCAAACCGTGGCAAAGTGCTGCCTTACATCTCCCCCCCGAAAAAAAAACCAAAACGTGGGGAAGCTCCGCTTGAGCATCAGGCTGCGTATCCAGGTGGGGGTGCACAGGAGCCTCCCTGCCAGGGAGCTGGGCTGGGAGGTGGGTGCTGCACTGCCTTGGACCTTGCACCCCTGGGGGTTTCCAAGCCCTGTGGGTCAGCTCTGCTGGGTGCCTGTTGCAGATAAAACCTCACTGCAGATAACACCCTGATGCAGATAAGGCCCCAATGAAGATAAGGCCCCCGCTGCAGATAAAAGTGCAGGGGCAGAAGGGGCCATGGGGAGGACAACAGGTCGCTGGTGAGAGCCTGGCCCGTTGCACTCTTGCTTTTGCTTTCATGGCACACTTGTTTCTGAACTATGGGTGGGGGATTGGGGGGCTGGGGCTGTGTTTGGAGCATCCATCTGAGGTCTGTGCTTCCTGCTGCTTCTGTGATGGCTTCTTCCACCTTGCTTCGGGACTGCTCTCCTCCACCTGGCTCCAAGCAGAGCTGGAGCACAGCCAGGATGTACCTGGACCACATTGCCTGTCTCGCTGGAGGCTCCTCCACAGGGAATGGGTTTAGCTCAGTGCTTAAGGGTGGGCTCTGGGCTGCCTTTGCTGCAGCTCCGTGGTGGGTACGAAGCTCTGTGCTTGTTCTGATAAGGTTTTGGAGCAACTGTGGGAGGTGAGTGGGTCAGCTTTGGGCAAAAACATCCCCAATGTCTCTGTGCAAAGGCCCTCCTGTGCTGGCCTGGCTGAGCCTGCTGCCCCCCCCAGCTCTCCCTGTACACTCAGTGTTGCTGCCTGGATTCCGGGGCAAGCTGCCTGCCCAGGCTGGCAGTGTGCTCTGTCCCCTTCTCCCTTGGGTGTTGTTCCTGCAGTCCCCCCCAGCAGGGTGTTCCCACCGGTGCCTGAGTCCCCTGTGGCTGCAAGGACTTCCCAGGCAGCACAGTCGCTCTTGGGGACCATTGCCTTGGGGACACCTTGACAAGTGCCATCAGTAGCGTGGGCACTGACCCTTCCAACGCATGGTGAGATCCACAGGTTCTCGGTTTTCTTCACTTCTTGCATTTCTTTGCAGGGATGAAGACAGAAATCTTCCTGGGCTTGCTGGTGATCCTCAGCCTGTTCCAGGCATCTGTATCTTCTTCCTATGGTATTGTCCTTTCTTCAGATTTTGCAGATCAAGGGCTTTTCTGAGCAGGAAAGATCAAGTTAAGTCTAGAAGAGCCTGAATTATTCTATTATAAGCAGCAAATTCCTGAAGAGGTGTCAGAAGGAGCATAGTCAGTCTGTGTCCACTGTGGCAGCGCTCTTGGCTGTTTCAGGTTTTTATCAGTTACTGTCCTGTCTGATTTCTTAAAATCCTTAAAGCAAAGGAGAGATCAGTTCTCAGCACAGCTCCATCCCCACAGTAGCAGGGGATCTCCAAGATTGCCAAAGAGACCAACTTGGGGTTGATCAGGGAAGATATTTTAAAGAACCTGGGGAAAATTTGGAGATACTGTCCCCCTTGCTGCTGATTTCTCATGTTTTCTCCTTCCCTAGAGGCTGTAGAAAAAAAGCTGTCACTCAGAGAAGCCCATCAGGGCCTGTCCCCTCCTATTCTGCAGCCAGCAGATGACAGGGACACAGTTCACTTTGAAGGGCTGCCAAGGGGAGGGGGAGCAGTGAGGGTGGCAGAAGGTTGCAGTATGAACTGGGGAAAGTGGTGAGGGACTCAGACCGTGTATCCTTCTGCTTCAGGTGGATGTAGATGAGCTTTGGCCAGCTGGTGCTTTGGGGAAGGGCCTGAACTCACCAGAGATTTATCAGCAACATGTTTATAACCAACCGAGGATCAAAAGGGGGGGGGGGTAAAGACAGTAATGAGAAAAAACAGCAGACTCTTAATGCTGGACTCTTAATGCTTGTTGTGGCAGTCAGTGGTACCTGGGCAGGCTATCGGAAGGCAACTGTGGCTGGAGGCACAGAAATAAGATAAATCACAATAATTAGGGTTGCAAAATACCTTGAAGAAATAGCAACTGCTCTCCTGTGAGAGGGCAGGAGGGATGGTGCCTGCATTTCTCACAGAGGCTATTTGAAGCCTCTCCTGATGGAGATACCCTTTTCATGCCTGGAAGGGACTCTCTCAGACTCTTCTGAGGAATTTATCTATATATATTTTTAAATATATTTATATAGAGAGGATTGTATGTGTATATATATACACACAGATCTCTCCCTCTCTCTAGAGAGGGAGCAGCAGCAATTCCCTCCAGCACTGCTGTGCCAACATCCCCGGGTGCTGGAGGCAGGGAGGGAAGCTCACTGCAGCCCAGGGATGCTCCCGGGTGGGAGCCAGTGCTCTCACCTCTGCTCTTTTCCTTCCCCTTTCTGAGATCTGCTGGACAAGCTGTCAGACGTGTCCCTGAGGAGCAGCGTGGCCCAGGCCAAGCAGCTGGTGGATGCAGCCTACAAGCGCACGCGGGAGCGGTGAGTGGCTGGGCTGGGTTGGGCTGCTGACACACGCTGCCTGTCCTGCCTGCCTCTGGCTCTGTTACATCCCTCAGGGATACTACAAGGAGGACTGGAGCCAGCACAGGCTCCTGCTGATTTCTAGTGGTTCCCTCCACTAGAGGGTTATTTAGTCTAGAGAAGAGGAGGCTGAGGGCAGGACCTTCTCGCTCTCTACCACTGCCAGAAAGAGGTTATAGTGAGATGGGGTCGGTCTCTTATGTCATTGGCGATAGGATGAGAGGAAATGGCCTTGAGTTGTGCCAGGGGAGGTTCCAACTGGACATCAGGAACAATTTCTTTACTGAAAAGTGGTCAGGCATTGGAACAGGCTGCCCAGGGTGGTGGCGGAGTCACCCTCCCTGGAGGTGTTTAAAAAAAAAAAACTTGTGGACATAGCGCTTCAGGACATGGTTTAGTTGGCGTGGTGGTGTGTGTTGATGGTTGGACTGGATGATCCTAGAGGTCTTTTCCAACTTTAACGATTCTAAGATTCTATGATGTTATGGCAGAAGAGTCCAGCTTTTGCTACCCCAGCCTGGGAGCGTATGGTTTCCTACCAGCCCAAACACACCCTCCTTGGGTATCCTCCACTGTCCAAAAGCCCTCATTGCTCGGAGTCTCCTCCACCTGAGAGGACACTCCAGCACCACTAAGAAAGGGCAGCTTGGAGGCCTTTGGGACCTCAGGATGGAGACTGACATGTGCAGGCATTGATGAGCTAGATACAGTTGAGAGAGGTTTGGATGTAAATACCTCAGATTTGTCTTCTGGCAGATGAGGCTGGGCAATTTTAGAGATTCCCTTCCTGCTCTGCTCCTCTGTGAGCACAGTGGGAGCAGCCCTGGTCTCCTCCAGCTGCCCTGTGGAGCAGCAGGTGAGTCTGCCCTTTTTTGCAGACTCACACATGCCAGGAGAGCTGGGGTGCCGACGGTCAGGTGTGAAACCTGCAGGACTTGCAGCTTTGCCCCATTTCACACCTGCCTATCTTGTTTTATTCTCCCTTGCAGCATAAAGGAGTACCTGCAGAATGATGCCTTGACCCCAGCAGAGCTTCTGAGATATTTCAAACAGCCACTGGCAGGGACTCGGGCTGCTGTTCGGGCTGCAGATTACATGGAAACCACCCTGAGGCTCCTCAAGGAGAAGCTGCGAGGGGCTGTGAGGAGGGACTTCAATGTCACAGGTAGGAACCTCACTTTGCTGGGAGGAAGTGGAGGAGGAAGACACAGGGCTTGGTCGCTGGGGCTTTGTGGGGCTTGGGAGGAGGGAATGGAGGGGGTTGAATCAGAGCCACAGAATCACTCTGGTTGGAAAAGACATTTAAGATCACCAAGTCCAACCATAACCTCACTCTACCAACCATTAACCTAACTCGGTATACCAAGTCCAGTGCTTAAACCATGTTCCTGAGCACCCCATCTATATGTCTCTTAAACACCTCCAGGGATGGTGATTCAACCACCTCTGATGATGGGCCACAGCTCAAATCCCTCCCACATGACTGTGTTGAGGGAAAGCTGAGTTTTTTTCTGTGCTGTCTTTCCATCTTAGAAAATTATTTGGGGGTTTATCAGCTAATGGACGTGTTTTGTGCACGTCCTTGGTTCTTCCTGCAATACAGTGGTTAATGGGTCCAAGCTGGTGAGACTTTGCTAGATAATGTTCTTTTGCTTGGGTCAGGAGTGAGCAGATACAGAGGATGTGACTCAAAATAACTCAGCCCTGAGGTGAGAGGTTTTTCTGCTGGACTTGAACAGCAATAGTCCAAGTCACTGCCATGGTTCTGCATGGGGAAGGGGATGCTGTGAGAAAGGCTCAAAGACAGAATGAGAAGGGAGCAACGTGAAGGGACATTTCAGCCTGTGTTAGGAAAGAGGGTGTCCTCCATGGGGTGGCAGTCCTGGCCTCCTGACCAGGCCGGTTTGCTGAGAGCTGAAGGCAAACTAGGGGCAGTAAGAGAGGCAGCTGAGGGAGGCACTTGTAGGGCTCCTACCATGTAAAGATGAACTCATGGGGATCCTGAGCATGACACTTGCAGGCCAAGACACACGTCATGGGGTGCTCCAGCACTGCTTCAGCCTGGGGGAAGAGGGAGCCAGGGCTGTCTGCCCTGGACTCCAGCCTCTCCATCCAGGAGAGATGCTCCAGCACCACTCTGCAGACTAGCTGGGTGCCACCTCTGATCCCCCTGCCCAGGAGGCAGCAGTGGCCTCTGAAACCATTCTGTGACCCATCTGTTGGTGGCAGTAGTGACTAGGGAACCTCCAAGGGACACTGGATGTGATGTGCTCACAGCAAGAGCCAAGAAGGCTTCGCTGGTTGAATTGACTTTTATCCCAGGCAGGGCAAACTCTGGGCGGTGGCAACATGAAGCCAGTGGTCCCCTGTGCTGCCCAGCCACCCGATGGCTTCTTCTGCAGGCAGCTCTGAGCAGTGGGGATGCACACTGGTGGCTGTTTCACAGGGGGAAAAAAAAACTTGTAACACACCACGATGATGACTGTTAGCTTATAGCTGCCTTCCAGTACCTGAAAGGGGTACAGAAAAGCTGGGGAGGGACTTTTGACAAGGGCATGGAGTGATGGGACAAGGGGGGATGGTTTTAAACTGGAAGAGTGGAGATTTAGGTTAGACATTAGGAAGAAATTCTTTAGTGTGAGGGTGGTGAGACACTGGAACAGGTTGCCCAGAGAAGCTGTGGCTGCCCCATCCCTGGAAGTGTTCAAGGGAAGGTTGGATGGGGCTTGGAGCAACCTGGTCTAGTGGGAGGTGTCCCTGCCCATGGCAGGGGTTGGAACTGGATGGTCTTTAAGGTCCCTTCCAACCCAAACTATTCTGGGATTCTGTTATATGATTCTATGTTAGCAGTTGATCATGGAGATAAAAAGGGAGGGGAGAGAAAGGAAAAAGCATTGCTAACAGTAGAAAATCACTCCACTGCTGCACAGGCCTAACATGTAAATACAAATAAGACTGGACCACAAATTTTTGGGGTTTAATGCTTTCCAAACAACAACAAAAAAAAGCAAACTGCTGCTCTAGAGAGCATCCTTAGCATGTCTTTGAGCATGAAGATCTTAAATGACAGGCCTTTGTGGTCTCATGGATGATATTGTGATAAAAAAACATTTCAAGGGTAAAAGAAGGAAAAATCCTTTTCCTGCACCTGGGAGGCCCAGCAAACCCAGAGGGGCTGGTATGTTCCTGCATGTTTGTTCTCTGTTGGTACCTCCCAGACTTGCTGACACCATCTCAGCTGGAGATGATTTACAAGGCAAGTGGATGTGACCAGCAGGATAAGAAAATTAATTGTGACGCTTCTCAACGTTACCGAACCATCACTGGCAAGTGCAACAACAGGTGAGGGGGCTGTGTCAACAGGAGGGTGGATGGCTAAGTCCTCCATCAGTAGAACTAGACCCCCATCCCCAAGGATGACCCATGTAGGGTGCCTTCTTTTGTGTTCCACTCTCCACAGTGTTGTTTCCTTGGTGTGTGGAGCTTTTAATTAGTCTTGCTTCAAGGGTTCTCGCTGTTGGACATGAACTAGCTCTTTGACCAAAATGCTAATAGCTCTGTGCTGGGGACTGATTCCAGCCCAAGGTCTCTGTCCTCAGGCTGCCTCCTTCTTCTTTCTCCCAGGCTTTGTCTGGTTTTGGCCCTTTGCAGAGACTCAAAGGGCTTCCTGACCCAAACCCATACTAGGGCATGATCTGGCTATCTCCTTATCCCCCTGTTGTGTGTAGGAGGAAATCTGGGCACACAGGCTGGGAGAGATCCCCTTCTGCATGTCTCACAGTTGGACAAATGGAGGGGCATGGCTGTAAGGTGAGAGACAAGGGAAGCTGTGCTAAACACTGGAGTGTTCTTAAAGGGACAGTATAGAAGTGTTCTCCACCCCTCCCCTGTTACCTGGTAGGCAGACATCTCCTGGAAGCACCTCAGGCAGAGGAAGGAGTTCAGGCAGTTCTGCCTCGGGGATACTTTAATCTCCAAGTATCTGTATAAGAAATAGAGGGAGACCTTCCTGCCTCCTTCCATTTTCAGGCAGTGTTGCCTTCATTGCAGAGAGGGATCTGGGCTCTGGGATAAGGACAGGTCCATCACAAGGGACTTTTACAAGGGCATGTAGTGATAGAATGAGGGAGGAATGGTTTTAAACTGAAAAAAGGGTAGATTTAAATCAGGTATTAGGAAGAAATTCTTTGCTGTGAGGGTGGTGAGACACTGGAACAGGTTGCCCAGAGAAGCTGTGGCTGCCCCATCCCTGGAAGTGTTCAAGGCCAGGTTGGATGGGGCTTGGAGCAACCTGGTCTAGTGGGAGGTGTCCCTGCCCATGGCAGGGGGGTTGGAACTAGATGATCTTTAAGGTCCCTTCCATCCAAACCATTCCATGACTGTACAATCACACCTGAAGCCCTGGAGAAGGTGGGCTCTGCTGTGCCCTGGGTTCTGTGTTCTTCCATTGCTTGGCCCTAGACAGCATCTGACAGGCAGCCAGAGAACTCATCTCATACACGCACTTTGAAATTAAATTTATCATTAGTCTAGTTAAGGTTTTAACAATTTAATCAAGCGATAATGATCACTTAGTGCAATTACAGCATAGTAACACTCACAATCCAAATCACCCCATTTCAGTTAAAGATCATTGGTAATACCATTGAATAAACAGGCACAAGTCTCTCCCCCTTTTCCCTCATGTTAAGCCTTCACTTTTGTTTTTCACCCATGGTCTGAAGGGTATTTCACCCTTCTTCAGGCTAGGTGACAACATGAAGTCACCAGCAACCTGTGTTCCTGCCAGGGAGAAGCTGAGGCTTGGTGTGTATTAGTATTATTGTTGTTATTATTAATTCTGAGGCTTACTGACAGCACCAAACAAACCCAGAGGGCTGCAGCAGCTCCCCGGCCGTTGGACATTACTGTGGGTCCCATTCCAAGGTTCCTGTCTCTCTCCACATCCATGAGCTCTTGGTCCCGTGTCCCAAGTGGGACAAGATAGCAGATGAGATGTATGTGCACAAAACAAGATTTATTGCAAACAGCACCAGGGTCTTAACAATTGAACTAAAAAGGCACAAACCAGATTACTTGAGTGTTGGGATACTGGGGTAGCAAACCAGGACGTTAAAGTAGTAACACAGGAAGGTGTCTTAACAATAAAATACACAACTCATAGTTGGCAAAGGTTAACAATTTAAATGCTAGTGACTTACTTATTGGTAGGTCTTATACTAGATCTTAAACAGTGATTAGCATAACACCTAGGCAAGGTGATAATACAATAATTGCAATTATCTAAAAGGATCTTAAGGTCTTAAGTTCTAGAACTTAACAGTGGAAGATTTCTTAATATTTAAAGCCAGCTGATGAAGATATATCTAGGGAGTTGATTTTTCTTATCCTTTATTTGGCTACAGCCCAGTGTCCCTTGCTCTTACCCTCTTGAGGAGTGACCCCTCGAGCAGGTGTCCCTGCTGGAGAGCAGAAGCTCCAGCAACCTCCTGGGAGAGTGTACAGGAGTCCCCTTGATCAAAGATGGGCCCAGGCTTGTATAGAATAAAGTGACTGGCTGCTGTCATTTAACTGCTTAGCCTTACCTCCAACATCTCTTGTTGGAGAACAAGAAGGAAAACAGTGGAAAAACCCAAGAAGGCCCTTTTTCACCAGGCAAATTCTTTTGTTTATCTGTTAGTTTTTGTTTTGTCTCCCTTTTGGGCCCATCCATAGCCAAGCTGGGCTCTGTTCTTCAACATCAACTTGGCCTCTGTACTTTCAAGGTTGTTACCAGTTCAGACCATGCCATTCCCTTTCCTTTCCCATGAGAATCTTTCCACTCCAAGCCAGGGGCTATAAAACTGAGAGACAGAGAGCAACTGAATCACAAAGGGAAACTGAGGCAGGCCCACTGAGATGGAGTGTCCTGCTACACCCTCCCGTGGTGCTAATGACACTGATAGTTTGCTGTTCTTCCATTGGCTCTGACAGGAGAAACCCATCACTAGGAGCTTCCAACAGAGCCCTGGCCAGGTGGTTGCCAGCAGAATATGAGGATGGTGTGTCACTCCCCCAGGGGTGGACAGAAGGAAAGTGCCTCAATGGATTCCCCTTTCCACTGGTAATGCTTGTAACAGTCACCTGAAAATGTAGCCTCACATCTTAGGGAATTAATTGCCAGTGCTTGGACAGATCACAGGTCCATGCCCACCAGCCAGCAGGGGGGGGATCAGGAGGGGGAAGTTAAATTCACCAGCTTCAGGTTATCATCTGAGAATCTCCAGGTTGATCTAACAGAAATGCTTTCTAACTCCCAGGCTTTCAGGAAAAGCAAAGGAAAGTTAATCTGATGACTGCAGAAGCGTGTGATAAAGAAAGAATGACACTACATGTTCTTTTAAATTAAGTGTGCTTAAGCCAAAGTAATTTGCTCACCTTTATTTGGTCTGTGGAAGCTGGTTGTCTCCTGAGAAGCAAGACACCAGAGTCTAAAATGAACAAGTGCGTCCCCAGAATAAAAACTATTCAGCTAGAAAATGTGTGAGGGTCCATGGGTAGGGTGATCCATGAGGATGCGTGTGGCCATCAGGGGATGCTCTTGGCCTAGAGGTTCAGAAATCTGGCTAGAGCCAGAGCACTGGGGTGCTCAGCAAAGGGGACACTCAGTAACACCTTCCAGCGTGGACAGACACATGATGTTTTTCTGTGAAGGACAAGGAATGCCTTGGGAATTTTTGCTGATGACTTTATGAGCTGATGCACCCCTTGGTACAAACCATTTCCTAACCCACATGTTCTGCCTTCACCCCCTGCAGGTTCGCCAAGTGTCCAACGAGATTGTCTGCTTCCCCACTCATCAGCTGAGGATGGACCAGCAGAGATCACTCATGTTCATGCAATGGGGCCAGTTTATTGACCACGATCTGGATTTCAGTCCAGAGACTCCAGCCAGAGTCACCTTCAGTGGTGAGGAGGATTGTGACACCAGCTGTGCCAAGGAGCCACCTTGCTTTCCCATTAAGGTACAGGCAGCCTTCTTGCAGGGAAGAGAGGGAGGGTGTATCTACCTTCCAACCAGGAGCTGCTGGTGGCTTTCCTGGTCCTTGGCCATGGAGAGACATCCTCTCAGAGCAGGTCAAGGGGGTCAGACTTCTCTCTGTAAGATGGTGGTGCTGGATCCCAGGGGCTGTTCCCAGATGTCAGGCACAGTCACGGCCTGTCTTACCCCATTTCCAACCATTTCTCCATCTCCCTCAACAATACAGTTTTGCTTTGAGGGGTGATGCCTGGATTATAGTAAGTCATAAAATCATGGAATTGTTTTGGTTGGAAAAGAACTTTAAAATCATCAGGTCCAACTGTTCCCTCAGCAGTGCCAAGGCCACCACTAAACCATGTTCCTCAGCACCACATCTACATGGCTTTGAGATCCCTCCAGGGATGGGGACTCCACCACTGCCCTGGGCAGCCTGTGCCAGGGCCTGAAAGCCCTTTGGGGGAAGAAATCATATCATAGAATCATAGAATGGTTTGGGTTGGAAGGGACCTTAAAGGTCCCCCTGCATGGGCAGGGACACCTCCCACTAGACCAGGTTGCTCCAAGCCTGTGGGAATGTGTCCCACAGGTTGCTCCAAGCCTCCAAGTGGGATGTGTTGCTGCCTAGGGCAGAGGGGTTGGAACTGGATGATCTTTAAGGTCTCTTCCAACCCAAACCATTCTATGATTCTATATTGAGGAGAAAAAGTTTAGGTATCCATAGGACTTTATGGAAATTTAGGAATCCCCAGGCTCTCCTGCTATTTATCCTAAAATAGCATCTCTGCCCTCAATCTGGACCCTTCACATGTGGAGTTTATGACTGATGTCCATGCTGTCTAGCATGGGGACTCTCTTTGAAATGGCTCCCACCTGGCTTGTCCTGTGGCTGTAGTACCACGGTGCAGTTTCTGTACCCCTGAACTGGTGATTAATTCCTCTTTCACCTTCCTGCAGATCCCACCCAATGACCCACGGATTAAAAACAGGACAGATTGCCTTCCTTTCTTCCGCTCAGCTCCTGCCTGCACCAGAGGCAGAGCCATCCGGGATCAGATCAACGCGCTCACCTCCTTTCTTGACGGCAGCGTGGTGTACGGCAGCGAGGAGCCTGTGGCCAGCAGGCTGAGGAACCTGACCAGCCAGCTGGGCTTGCTGGCTGTTAACCAGAATTTCACTGATGAAGGGAGGGAATACATGCCCTTCGGCCCGATGCGGAAGGAACCCTGTCTTAAAGCCAGCAGAGGACTTCAGATTCCTTGTTTTTTTGCAGGTAAGTTGGGTGCTGGCACCCCTGACCCCAAAATCCAGAGAGAACAATTCCACCAGCTCCACTTCATTTCTTTAACTGTTTGGTTTTCTCATTTAAGTAGAATATGCAGCATAGCAAAGCATCATGAAAGACTGAGACAGGCTCTGCTAGGTAGGAGAAAGGTCTTCACTGTCTCCAAGTTCTTCTTCTTGTCTCTATATACCTGGTATGAAGCTGTCCTGGTGCTCAGCAGCTCTGGTGTAAGGCCCAGGGAGAATATGGGGCTGCTGGAGGTCACCTGGGATCTAGTGCCATGATGGAGCTGAGCAAATGCAGCAATAGCAAACTGGTCTGAAGGCAACAGCTTGTCCATACTCATCATCTGGGGGCGGTCTCTCTTTCGTCCGGATGGCTACAGGTATGTTGGTGCTGGGACACCTCCACAAAACATTCACGTGTCCTGCTGCATATCAGGGCATCTGCTGCACTATGAGAGGAGCTTAGATCCCAGCTGCACTCAGGGTGAGGCTCACCACAAGCCAAGGTGACCTTTTAAGATGTGTCCCCAGCACTGAGAAGGCTGAGGATGCACTGGCAGCACACTGACCAGGACATCAGCACAGGCCTTCAGTCCATCAGCCTCCTGCTCTATTTATCCTTTGTTACGCTCTTGACCACTTTTCCAACCCCAAATAACTCCTTTTATCCTTGGCACAGCCTCCTAAAGCCACCACAACCGTTCCATCTGCTGCCATTTGCTGTTTTCTCCTGTCCCCCCCCCCCAGATAACTGACCTCGTGGAGCCCCCCCGCCCGCAGCCGCATCCGACAGGTGGCTCGGTGGGTCCAGCGGCTCCACCGGCACAGCCCGCCTCCCTTCAGATAACGTTCTCCTTTGGGATGTGGCCGGGTGCCCAGTCTCTCAGAGGGAGCGTGATATCTGTATTTCTGCCATGGCTGTTCCAGTCTGTCCTTGGTTTCAAGAGGCACTTCGCTGGCTTGAAAGGCATTCCGTTGTGTGGGGGGAAAACCAGTCCATTCCCCACACCTGAGCGTTGCTCCCCTCTTCCTGGTCCCTGCTGGTGAGGACCAGGGTGTTGCCACAATCCTGCAGGACCCCAGAGAGTGATGTTCCTGATACAGCATGTGAATTATTGTGTCACTCCCTGGTCCTTTTCTTTTGGTGAGCAGGACCTCCTAGCTAACTCCTGCTGGCTTTGGCCACGCTGGGCTGCTCATGGCACTGACAGAGAAAGCTTGGGGGCACAACAGATCTCATCAGATGTGGAGCTGATTTCTGTTCCCTTGGCCCCCTACATATCTGGCCCAAGATCCTCTCAACAACATCCCCATGGTCTCTGCTGGTGGGACCAGTGGGAGTGCTCTGCTTGGTGTCACCCTCCAGCCCCCTCCGTATATGCTCTTGGTGTTTTACGTTTCCTTCAGCCTCTTACACCTCTCAGTCTGTCCCAGCTGTTGTTCCATGTTTTCAGCTGCTTCCCCAGTCCCATGCAGGACTTGTGGCCAAAGGCAGATGCCCAGTACGGAGCAGAAGGGGCAGGCATATGGATGCTTCCCAGGTGGGCTCCCAGGCCTCTGCAGCTCCAATTGTTGTTCGAGCTGGGCACAGAGCCATCAATGACTTTACAGTCATCAGTTTGGGCTGGATCAGAAGCTTCTTTTGAAAAATACATCTCTTATTTGTGGCTTTTCCGGTCCCTGAGAACTGGGGAACTTTCACGTGTGCAGTCGCTTAACAGGGGCCAGCAATTTCCTCCTGGAGCTCTGCTGGAAGCCCCGGGTGGACGCAGTTCTGCTCGAGGAAACTACACATTGCTGCTTTTGTCTTTTCTGCTGTGGGCTCTCACAGCCAGCCTTTGACAGGGAGATGAAAAGGGCTCTGTGCTGAATGCAGGAGCAAATCCCTCTATTTACTAGGGGACTAAATACGTCAGATTTATTTTTCTCTGAGTGCCTCTTTATACTCTCATCACCTGCGTGTTCTTGGGCTTCCTGCCCTAGATGTTTGAAGAAGGATTTCACATTTCATTGTGATGCCATTTGCATGTATTCCTTCCGGTTGTGACTAATTCTGCTTTTACTTTTACTAGCCAGGGAGCTTGACTGTGACTCTCATCTTGCTTTGGCCACGGTTTCAACTGGATTGAAGGGTGCTGTTGGACTTTCAGAGCTCCCTTGGCCATCCTAACTTCCCTCTGCCCATTTTCATTTCTCCCTTGAGCTGAGACAGTCTCTCTGATAGGGGAGCCTGGAGAACACCTACTTGTATTTAACTTCATAAGTTAATGCTCCTATCCCTTTTGAAAAAAAGACCTTCTCCATCTTTCTGTGATGCTGAACACAACTGTGGTGGCATCTTGGCTTTTGCTGCCTCAGCAGAAATTTGGCTTTTATAGAGTCATAGGATCACAAAGTGGTTTAGGTTGGAAAGGGCTTTTAAAGGCCATCTAGTCCAACCCCATGCAGTGAGCTGGGACATCTTCAACTGGATCCGGTTGCTCACAGCCCCATCCAACCTGGCCTGGAATGTTTCCAGGGATGGGGCATCTATCACCTCCCTGGGCAACCTGGGCCAGGGTCTCACCACCCTCAGTGTAAAAAATTGCTTTCTAATGTCTAGTCTAAATCTTGCCTCTTTCAGTTTAAACCATCACCCCTCATCCTATCACTACAGGCCCTGCTGAAAAGTCTGTCCCCATCTTTCTTATAGACTCCCTTTAAGTATTGAAAGGCCACAATAAGGTGTTACTGGAGCTTTCTGTTCTCCAGGCTGAACAGCCCCAACTTCCTCAGCCTGTATCCACAGTGAAGGTGCTCCAGCCCTCAAATCATCTTTGTGGCCAACAGCTCCACGTCCCTCTTGTGTTGGGGACCCCAGAACTGGACCCAGCCCTGCAGGGGGGTCTCACCAGAGCAGAGCAGAGGGGAACAATCCCCTCCCTCCCCCTGCTCGTCACACTGCTGGTAATGCAGCCCAGGACATGGTTGGTTTCTGGGCTCCAGCACACGTGGCCAGCTCATGTCCAGCTTCTCATCTACCAGTGCTCTCCAACCCTTGGGGACCAGACCCTGTTTTCCTTCTCCTGTGTGTTTCTTACCATCATCTTCACCCCGCAGATATTGAGACACCTAAAAATTGCTGCTTGTGTTCTTCCCAACGTGACATTTGTCCCTTTCTGGTGGGAAGCAGGCAAGCACAGGCAGGGGGGTGGCTGGCAGTGCACATCTGCTCACTTGTGACACTCCCAGGTGATACTCGAGCAAGCGAGATGCTGGAGCTGGCCTGCATGCACACGCTCTTCGTGCGGGAGCACAACCGCCTGGCTAGAAGTCTGAAGAGGCTGAATCCCCACTGGGATGGAGAGCGGCTCTACCAGGAGGCACGGAAGATCCTAGGTGCCATGATCCAGGTACCAGCCACCATGTCATATGTCCCAGCTCTTCTGAATTCTCTTGTTTTGTTAGTGTGGGCTGTCCCTCTACTGTTAAATTTCCAAATTGCTTGAAGGCTTTTTAACTGCACATTTTTGTTTGAGAAACACGGGGACAGAAAAGTCAGAGGAAAAGTTTTTTCTAACCAGTGTTTGGTACAGGATAAAAATGGTCCTGAAGATTTGGATTAAAATTCCTCTGGGTTGTGAGCCTCCTCCTCTCAAGAAGCCCCATGTGCTGGTGGGTGCAACCAGCCATGGCATTCCTCTGTCCTAACCCCTCTGGGGCAAAAACCCCCTCAGGACTGTGCTGCACCACAGACCTCACTCTGAATGAGACCAGAGGGTAACAGAAATACTTCTGTGCTTGGAAGGGACCTCTCAAGGTTTCTTGTTTATCTTCTGGTTTGGAGCAAAACCAACTTCAAAACCAGATGTGGTTTCACAGCCAACAGAAAAGGCCAGCTTCTAGGATAGAACATGGGCTTTCCAAAGGCAGTGGTTGGTCACACCAATCTGGAAACCTGTCTGCTGAGCTGGTTCAACAAAAAAACATACAAACAAAAACGCAGGAGTATCAAAAGGTTGAAGTTTTTAAAACTGTCAAATTAAATGTTATGGCATTGTTGAATAGTTATGTTGGGTAAGGCAATGCGGAGAGACTCAAATGCTTGTGCTGAAAGCATCGTGTCCATCATCGTGTTTTGATCAATAGTTTCATCTTCTTGCAATTTTTCACACAATTAAGACATTTTCACCTAGTGACAAAGAATTTGAATTTTTCAATTATATTGTGCAGCCTCCTCAATTATCCCAAAGAGACATGAGACCAGGGTTGAAAACCTCTGACATGGGAGGACCAGCACAGCTGCTCGTGGGTGGTGATATCATCGGTACCATCACTGTTGACTTTTTCTGTCATCTGAAGCATGTAGGGTGGGAGGGAGGAGGAAAAACATTTCTACCTGGCTGGTGGGAATGGATTTTACCTATAGGACAAGGAGGGAATGTCTGGGAGGATTTGGCAGGCTCTGACCTGCCAAGCTGTTGAGGTGGGGAGGAGCAGGTCTGGAGACACCTGAGTGCCAAGTCCTCAGCATCAACAGGCACAGGATCCTGGTGCATGGGCAAAGGATGAGTGTGGGTCTGGCATGAGCAGCGGCTGATGTTGCTGAAGCAGTTATGTCCACTTTGCATGTTCATGCAAATCTCATCACTGCTAGAGGGTGCAGAGCTTCCACCATGCATGGCTGGAGAAACCAGAAACTCAGGCAGTGGCCTGCAGTGCCTATGTCTGTGCGTGGAGCTGCACAGTACAGTGGTCAAGTGCAGAATAGGCTTTGAACCAAGGCCACAGAGCTGAAGAAACAAAAATCTCACTCAACAGTCTCAGAAAGGATCCTCACCAGACTGCCAGAGCAGCTGGGTGAAGGTCTGATGAGGTGAATGAAACATGGGACCTTGGGAGTCTCTGGAGTCTCTCTGCTCCATCTCTGTGCTTGCAATATCTCCTACATAAATCCTATCAAAGAAGTCCAGGGTGACAGCTCCTGTAGCCTGAGACAGCAAAAATAACTTTGCCTCCAGAGAAACTGATGGCCAAGCAGTTAATGATTTGCACTCTCCTTGTTTCCCCCTAGATTATAACCTACAGGGACTACCTGCCCCTTCTGCTGGGAACAAGTTTCCGGAGATACATCCCTCCCTACCGGGGCTACAATGAGTTCGTGGATCCCCGAATATCTAATGTCTTCACCCTGGCTTTTCGTTTTGCTCATGCTTCAGTTCCCCCAACTGTTGAGCGCCTAAATGAAAATTACAAGCCCAGGGGTCCCCCAGTTCTACTCAGAAGCACCTTCTTTGCTGTCTGGAGGATTGTGACAGAAGGTAAAGCTTTTCTTGCACCTCTGCAGTGTAAGTTTATTTCATCCAGCCTTTTCTGCCCTCTCTGGATGAGCTCCTGCTTCAGCCAAACTTAAAAGCAGTTTGCATTAGATGTATTAAATGACATTTAGTGCCAGCCAGAGTTTTTCCCAACAGAGCTGTTCCCTGCAGTCACATACAGCCCATCTCATCATGAAGATTCCTTCATTGCCGTGGTCTCTAAGAACGTTACTCAAAGTATTTTCTTCTCAATGCTTTAAGTGGAGGAAAATTGATTCTCCTGTAGTAGAAGCTTATAATTAAATCTAAGCCATGCTCAGCTCTCCAGCGTCTCTTGCACACACACTTGCCACCCTGAGCTGCTCACAAGTCCCTGTGTGAACATTGCAGGTGGCATCGACCCCCATCTCCGGAGCCTGATGGCTAATCAGGCCAAGCTGATGACACAGCAGCAAATGGTGGTGGATGAGCTCCGGGATCGGATGTTTGAGCAGGTTGAAAGGATTGGGTTTGATTTACCTGCACTCAACATGCAGCGTAGCAGAGATCATGGCCTCCCTGGTAAGTTGGCTGTGGGAGCAGAGCTTCCAAAGAAAAACCAGTGGAAATCAGGCACTCTTGGGATTGAACATTTAGAAACATCTCCAGTGTCTGCTTGGCCGAAATTACTCTTTCCCAAACCTTTTCATAATCTCTGTACAACCATGGGTAAGTGACTAGGAGAAGTAGTGAAGCCAGAACCTGGCTGGAGCTGGAGGAGACATGTGGAGGCACAGAACATGGAGCATGGCACAGACCAGAGTCAAGTGCTCCGTAACTGACTCCGATGTGGTGGTGTTTAAATGGCAAAATTGGGAAAGCAGTTCAGCAACAAGCTTGCAAGAGTGGAATTAGTCCCCCATGATTTCTCTCCAAGTGTCTGTAGAGGTCCAGCCCAGCCACACACGAGCAGAGGAGCAGATGGCAATAGGTGTGGAAAATCTGGTCGTAATTTCTCCATAAAGACTGCACTCCAGAAAAAAAACCCCAACATGTCAGAACCACTCTGAGGGCTCATCAAGATGCAAAACCAGCATAATGGCATTGCAAGCTGGTCTTGAGAAACAGTTTGTCAATAGGACTTGACAAGAGGCTCATGGGTGTGTCGCTGCTGAAGAGTGTTATTATGTGATGACAAAGCCCAGAGCTGCTGCATGAGGAACATCCTGGGAGAGGCAATAGGGTTCACTTGGAAATGGTGATGAAAAGTGGTTTGGATCCACAGGTTTTAGCCCAGACAGACGCTTTGCAGTACATCCAGGTGCGTGGCCAGGTCAGGGGGTTGCTCTGGCTTTGCTGCAACAGGAGGTTGGGATTTTTCCTTGCTTTATCTATTGTGCAGAAGCTGATCTGAACCACAAATCCTGATTTTGAATGCAGAGCAGCTTTGACTGCTGGTCTGCTGCAGTGGAACCAGCATGGATATCTGGTGTGAATTTGTGTTTAGCTCCTAGCCTTTGGGTCTCAGCCCGCTCCTTGATGTTAGACCACCTCTGAAGTTGATGGTGATATAGCAAGATCAAAAAAGCTTCCTAATTCTTTTTGTGATAAAGCAAATTTTCAGTCTCCTTGAACTGATGATGGTGTCATCCAGGCACCATATGTCGTGTCATTTCTTCTGAACTCTCCCCAGTTTTTAGCCATCCTGCTTGCAGTGGAGATGTTTGCTGCAGCATCGTCTCATCTCTGCACCTCACAGTTTGCTGAGTTAGCAGGTAGGAGGATCTCCACAGACTTTTCCTCTACTGAAGTGATGATCATTTGGTAAGACACTGACTCTCAGATTGCCCTTTGCTGGGTACGTGCCCTGTCCACAAAGATGCAGAAATATGCACCAGTTGTGGTCCTGTGGATTTTCAGCTGTTTGCAGTACAGTAAAATTAGTCCAGCTGGCCAAGTCCAGTGGCCCTCTCCCCACCCAGCGTAACATGGGATGCATAGAGCTCTTTGCAGCATGGGATGTCTTGTCCACGTGGCTAGACGTGAGACCAGCTTTGGGAAGTACTTGGCTACTAGTCTATTGTACAGAGGTAGCATCTACATCTTGTCTAGATTCACTTTCAGTAAAGGCAACATCAATGAGTTTTGTGAGGACCTCTCTACTGTGGCTCTGTCTGAAGGTTTCTGTACACTCCCTGAGCTCCCTCAGTGTTCCTGGGTGGTAGTGAAGATGAGGCAGCCATCCAGCGTGCCCAGATTGGAGACCCACAGCACAGGGTTAGGAGCAGATACTGCACATGCAGGATCAGGTGCCTGAATGCAGGTCTCCTTTGCTCTTTGAAAAGCCCTAGGGTTGCTCCTATTGCTCTCTGCTGCAGCTTCAGCAGGGTATGGGTCTCCCACATTTCCTTGGTCACATCATCAGGAGGTTGTTTCAGCCCCACCATGGCCCTGGAGCCTGTGCACTCTGGGTGAAACAGCAAAATGGTGCTGGAAAGTGGTGGAGCAACTCCAACTAGCAAAGATGACTTGCAACTTGGGACATGGCCCTTCCACAAACAGCACTGAGTTGCCAAACTGACTCTGGAGGAAATTCAATGGCATTAGCAGAAATACTGAACATTTTAGAAAAAGGTTTTAAAAATATTGGGGCCCTAACTGTGCCATGGCTTTGGGAAAGAGAGGAAAAAGTCTTTCCAGGAGGGGGAAAAAACCCACTGCTGATCTGTCTGCTCTGATACCCAACTACTTGCAGGTTATACCTCCTGGAGACGGTTCTGTGGGCTACCACAACCTTCTGATGTGAAGACACTTGCTCTCGTGTTGAGGAATCGTAATCTGGCAAGGAAATTCATACAGCTGTATGGGACACCAAAGAATATTGACATTTGGATTGGGGCACTGGCAGAGCCCTTCGTGCCTGGAGGCAGAGTTGGGCCACTCATGGCTTGTCTCATTGGTACCCAGTTCAGGAATGTTCGTGATGGGGACAGGTAAGACAGGAGCTGGGTATACAAATCCCAGAGGACAGAAGGAGATTGGAGTTTATGTGGATTTCTTTAAGCAGATTTGGAAATTGTTCCAGTTTCTTTTGGTTTTTCGTTGGTTTGTTGTTTTGTTTTGTTTTGTTTTTTCTCATTACTCTTCTAAATGTGCTTTTCTGTTTCTGATTATGTTCCTATTCCCTGTCTGGATCTATCACAGTTGAGATCCAAGGCTAAGATCCCCTAGAAGAAAAGCTGTCAGGCTTAATCAGACTTGTGCTGACAGTAGATGCTTCACATAGAATCATAGGATGGTTTGAGTTGGAAAGGACCTTGAAGATCATCTAGTTCCAAACCCTATACCATGGGCAGGGACACCTCCCACTAGACCAGGTTGCTCCAAGGCCCATCCAACCTGGCATCTGTTGATGTGATGGGTCATGGTTTGGGTAGTTTTGAAAATACGCCTGCAGACCAAAGAATGTTGCTGAAGGACTAACACACTTCCAGGCTTTGCAAGGAGGAAAAGAGATTAATTGTTCTCTCATGGTTAAGTTCCAACTCAGCCTTAGGTGCTTCCCTGGTTCTGGCAGCATCCCTGTCTGCTCTCTGAAGGACTGGTCCTTCTGGGCTGCTGTGCCCTGCAAAAGTTGAACATCAATTCACCTCTGCTCCGGAGACAGGCTGAGGAAGTTGGGGGTGTTCAGCCTGGAGAAGGGAAGGCTGCAGGGAGACCTTAGAGCACCTTCCAGTGCCTGAAGGGGCTCCAGGAAAGCTGGGGAGGGACTTTTTACCAGGCCATGGAGTGATAGGACAAGGGGGCCAATGGTTTTAAACTGAAAGAGGGGAGATTTAGATAAGAACTTAGGAAGAAATTATTTTCTGTGAGGGTGGTGAGGCCCTGGCCCAGGTTGCCCAGGGAGGCTGTGGAAGCCCCATCCCTGGAAGTGTTGAAGGGCAGGTTGGATGAGGCTTGGAGCAACCTGGTCTAGTGGGAGGTGTTCCTGCCCATGCAGGGGGGTTGGAACTGGATGTTCTTTAAGGTCCCTTCCAACCCAAACCATCCTATGACTCTATGATTCCCACCTCCCGAGTTTGCAGTACGCAGCTTTGCACCATCGCAGGGTCTTTTATGCTCTTCCCAGGGGTCTTAGAGATGATTTTTCACTATTTCTCCTTTCCACCCCAGTTCTGAGTTGGGCCTCTGGGGTTTGACATATCGCAGCATTTAGGCTTCACATGCACCAGGTGCTGGGTGGCTTGGGATTTGCTTGCCAGCCAAAATCACTTGAGCAGTGTTTGTGCTTTCAACATCCCTGAAGTCCTCCTCCTCCTCCTCCTATTTGCTCAGGGGCATCAGGTGCAGAAGTGAGTTATGGGCCCCATTTCCAGCTGCATTTCTGAAGCAAGGGCCCTGTCCTGGCTAGCCAGATTGCCTGAAAATGCCTCATGACCAATGCTTCCAGGAAGTTTTCTGCTTAGAAGGCTTTATTTCAAGCTCAAAACCCAGTTTTGAGGAGTTTAAAGGCAAACAGTCTACTGCACATGTAGAAATCCTGGTCTTATGTCAGGATCCAGGAACCCAGCTTTTTCTTAATGAGAGTAATTATAGGGGTGGCGCCAACGTGGCAATCATGTGGCTGTAACCACAGTCTGTGTTTGGTATGTGCTGACTTCTGTTTGAAAGAGGGTGATGGGTGCCTCATTTGAGGGATTTAATTTAATTGCATCTTTATTACATGTCCATGGCAGAAAAGCCATTTAAATAATCCAGCTGGCGAGTCAGGGCTCTTGATTTAAGTAACAGAAATGTAAATTTGTTCTTGGCAAAAGAAAGTTATTTGTGTTAATGGAAAATAATTGTGCAGGAGTCTTGAATGTGAAGAAGCCAGAAGGGAAAAATCTGTTTGGTCTTCTTTCTCCTGCAGGTTTTTTTGGAGGAACAGAGGAGTTTTCACTCCTCAGCAACTCTCTTCACTGGCCAAAATCTCCTTGTCACGAATAATATGTGACAACACTGGCATCTCTAAAGTACCAAGAAATATCTTCTGGGCCAACAGATACCCTCATGGCTTTGTGAGCTGCAGACACATCCCAAAGCTGGACCTCAGAGCCTGGAAGTCAGGGAACTGAGGAAGCTGCAGAGCAAGGTACAAGCTTTGGACAGCACCTAGTCCCTGCCTGCAAACATGCAACATAACCAGATTCCCAGGGCTCTAAAGCAGAGCTGCCCAGCACAGGTCTGAGCATATCTACAGGCAGATATCTAGCACACCTTTAGATACTACATTTCATCAGGTCCATGCAGGAGCTTCTCTGGCACAAGGATTTCCCAGCACCAGGATTGCAAAACCAAGCTCAGTGCATTGCTCTGGGATTTTTCTGGTTATCTTCCTTCTCTGTTTAGCTCTTTGCTTTTCTGCATGGGGAGTGATGTCCAGATCAGGGTGGCTGGTCTGTCTTCTGCACAGCTCTGAGCAGGCTGGCAGCGTGTCTTGGCCTCAACAGAAGCAGCTCCGCAACTGAAGTGACATCCCCACTTTTTAGAAGAGGTTGTAGAGTTTGATCTCTGCTAGGAAAGTTTTTGCCTGCATTTACAGTTTTCCCTCAGCTGCCTTCAGGATTTGTGAAGTTCTCGAGGTTTAATGTTTTCTTTCAAAATGCTCTCTGAAAGCTGAGCAGGGACTGTTTACCAGGGCATGTAGCAATAGGATGAGGGACAATGGTCTTAAACTCAGGTGGCCCGGAAGGCCAATGGCATCCTGGCTTGGATCAGGAATAGTGTGGCCAGCAGGAGCAGGGATGTGATTCTCCCCCTGTGCTCAGCACTGGTGAGGCCTCACCTCGAGTCCTGTGTGCAGCTCTGGGCCCCTCACTGCAAGAAGGACGTTGAGGTGCTGGAGCAGGTCCAGAGGAGAGCAACAAGGCTGGTGAAAGGACTAGAGGGAAAGTCTTATAGGGAGAGGCTGAGGGAGCTGGGGTTGTTCAGCCTGGAGAAAAGGAGACTCACGGGGGACCTCATCACTCTCTTCAACTACCTGAAGGGAGGTTGTAGTCAGGTGGGGGCTGGGCTCTTTTTCCAGGCAACCAGTGACAGGACAAGAGGGCACAGCCTGAAGTTGCTCCAAGGGAGGTTTAGGTTGGATATTAGGAAGCACTTCCTCACGGAGAGGGTGATTAGACATTGGAATGGACTGCCCAGGGAAGTGGTGGAGGCACCATCCCTGGATGTGTTCAAGGCAAGGCTGGATGTGGCACTTAGTGCCATGGTCTAGATGGTGTGGTGGTGTTGGTCATAGGCTGGACTTGATGATCTTAAAGGTCTTTTCCAGCCTTGGTGATTCTGTGTGTGATTCTGTGTGTGAAACTAGAGCAGGGTAGACATTAGGAAGAAGTTTTTTACTATGATAGTGGTGAAACACTGGAGCAGGTTGCCCAGAGATGTGGTGGAGGCCCCATCCCTGAAGACACTCAAGGTCAGGCTTGAAAACCTGATCTAGTTAAAGATGTCCCTGCTTGCTGCAGGAGGGTTGGACTAGATGACCTTTAAAGGTCTCTTCCAACCCAACACATTCTATGATTCTATAAATCCCTGGGAAGCAGATGTAGGTGGGAGCGACTCTAGCAGGGGAAAGATGGGCTGCCTCAGCACCCCAGGGCCATCCATGCTTTTTCCTACAAGGACACCTTTCCTCTGGTCTGACAGGCCCTGCCATGACGAGAGCCAGGCTGTGAGAAGGAGCAAACCTCTGCAGCTGACAGCAATCATTAAGGACTCTGACAACTCCATCTGCAGCCAGCTCCCACTTTCCCTGAGGAGTCTTCATTATATTCTCCGCAGGGATGTGAGATTATCAGCTTGAAAGGGTGTCAGGGTACACCCATAAATGCCATCCTCATGGTGCCAGAAAAAGTGATGTCTGTAGGATCTTGTAGTCAAGGAGGGATCTCTGGAGGTCTTTAGAGCAATCAGGACTAATACCAGTGTTATTGATCCCCCTATTCCAGCTTAACCTGTGGAAATAATTCACACAAGATAATAGTGAACTATGACATGTCCTTTTCTCTTTTGTTAACACATGGCTTTTTGTGTCCTGCAGAAGAAGCATCTGGTGACTTTTAATGCTGATCATTGAGAATTCCCCAGAAGTCCAGACTTGGTAACCTGCTGAGAAGGATTATTATTTTTTACTGTGCATATGCTTTTATGGCCTGAAATGTTTGGGCATGGCTGCTGTCATTTGCTCAATTTAGTTTGCCTGAAGCCTTTTCCATAAGTTGAAGTCCAGTGATAAAAGAACTCCATGAAAAGACGTCCCAGATCTGTGCACATCACTCCAAACCACAAAGCAAAGCAAAATTACTTCTCCAGAGGCTGTCTCCCAATCAAACCAGCTCCTGGCTTCGGCAATTTCACATACACTGTGTTTTTAGTGAGCTTTCCTGTCAAAAACATGTTTTGGACCCTCTTTTCAAAGTGCCTGGGGCATCACTTAGTGAGACCAAAACCCACAACAAGTTATTTCTGCAGCCTGGCATGAGCCAGAGACTTGCCCCTGGGCTGGGGAGCTGGTGGGATGTCCTGGCAAAGATAAGAACAGTCTTAATTTACAAGAGTAAAAGCTAATCTAGTTTTACTCTAACTTTGTCCCCTCATTATCTTTTCTTGAAAGGGATCAAAACCGCTTTCCTCTTCCTCTACAGTCTGCTATGTTCTTGTTATTGGTCAATAAATTGCAATTTTGAGCTGACGCCAAAATATTCCTTGCACTTTATAAAAGCTGCAGTAACCACAGGTGAGTGGAGGCTGGTGATAGGTTTTGCATGGGAATATTGGACAAAGTCAGTTCAAGAACCCCCATATTTTTGAGGAAAGAAGATGTTTCTTGCTGAAGTCTCTGACCCATAGTCCTGTGTCACAAGGTACTATGAAATACTCCTCAGAGGCAGGGCCAGTGCAGGATGTAGTTCCAACAAACACTTGATAGTCATCTTCTCCTTATCACCCCCAAAATGGGAGGAGTCTCTGTGAGATTCTCAGGGGAAAAAAAGAGGGAGAGATGCTGACTTCTGCCAGCCCTTGGCCAGCTTGGAGGGCGATGGTGGGGCCGTGTAGACTGATGAACATAAGCCTGGACAAGTTGTGAAGGAATTGTGCCACTTCTCAGAGGCACACAGTGAAAGACAAGTCCTAGAATGGGTTGAAGGCCACTGTTTCTTGGGTAAGTTCCCAGTCCCGAGAGCTACAAGGCAGTCAACAGATTTGATGGGTGTGAGAAGCCTGACTACATGGGGGATGTCTCAGTCTCTCAAGCTTTAGTTTTCTAGCATTAGCTGTCTAACTCCAACCCTGCATCTCCAGCATCTGTTCAGCCCTTGGGGACAGAGGAGGTTCCACTCATTGCCTTTTGACTTCAGCAATTAACTTAAGGGGGAGGAAATGACTGGCTCAGAATCAGCCACCATCTTTCTGTCTGCACTAAGCACAGAGGAACTATTTCTCCAATTTACCCCACTAAAAAAAAAAAATTGGAAAATTTAATCTAGCTTATCAACCTGATCAAACTGGCCCATCAAACCCATGAAACAGGTCTGGCAGGATGGTGGCTGTTGTAACTGGACCTGCCCTGGCTGGTCTGCCCAGGATGGGATGGTTTGCCCTGCTCATCCTCTGCTGGTGGTTTCTGAGGTGCAGCCCTCTCCTCCCAGCTCCACTGGGGCCTTTCATGCACTTTCTTTCCCACCTGCAGCCTTCCCCAGCTGTTTCAGCTCTGAGAATGGATGTCCCTTCTGAGTCCATCTTGCTCAGGACCTTCTCCCAGTAATTGCTACACTTGACTTGAGTGGAGACCTACTGAGGTGGTCAGTGGGCTGGAGCACAAGATGTACAGAGAAAGGCTGAGGGACCTGAATTTGCTCAGTCTGGAGAAGGGGAGAGGGGGTGATTTCAGTATTCAGCTTCCTAACGACTAGCCATGAAGCCAGACACTTCTCAGAGGCACACAGTGAAAGAATAACAGGTAATAGACCCAGATCACAACAAGGAAAATTCCCATTAAACAAAGAAAACCATTATTCCCATGGTAGTGCTGCAATGTGGACACAGGGACCAGAAAGCCAGTGGCATCCTTGGAGAGCCTTCAAATTTGCCTAGACAAGGCCCTGAGCAAGCTAACCTGATTTTGGAGTTAACCCTGCTGATTGGACTGCAGACCTCCAGGGGTGCCTTGCCATCTGAATTTTTCTGTGACTTACAGTGACAAACTGTTTTACTTCCCAGCCCACAGCTGACCTGGCTGTACTGTGCACTACCCATGGCTGCACCTCCTATAGCACAAGCTGTTCTAGCCTGTTGCATTGTGTTTCTGTCAGGGCTGTCTGGATGCCATGGAAATCTTCATGAGTCACTACACATTTTCTTATAGAAACTCTTCTCCTGACATCACAAAATTTTCTAGCTGTGGTCTTTGCTCCTAAGTAGGTATCCAAAGCTAATCTGTGCCTTGTAAAATTGTGCTGCATGGATTCATCATGGAGCTACAGCTGGAGCATGATAAATTTAATTTGCTCAGTCTAGATGACCCTTCTCTAATATATTTACCCTGGAATCCCTCTGAAGTTTTTAGTATCAATGTTAATGCCTCTATTTAACTGCATGCACTAGATGAGCTCCTTTTAGTGCTGTTCTCCTTTTGAGGACTGGGTGGCTGATGTGGTCCTTGGCACTGAGGAGTCCCAACACTTTGCCTTTTGATAGCTTCTTCCAGTCTGCTCCAGTGGAGCTATTTGTGCCAGCAGTTTCCAGTAGGAATGGCTTCCATTTCAGAATCCAGTCTTCAAATTTCATCCTGAAATTTCTTTTGCATTTAGAAGCCAATTGGGGTCTCTAACTTCAGCAACTCCTCTCTATCCAGCGTTGCTGCATTGACAGCAGTCTTTTCTCTTCTGAGCCTTCATTTGCTTACCAGGAACGAGACAATTTTCTTGGCCTTTTCCCACAGAATCACAGAATCACCAAGGCTGGAAAAGACCTTTAAGATCATCAAGTCCAGCCTATGACCAACACCACCACACCATCTAGACCATGGCACTAAGTGCCACATCCAGCCTTGCCTTGAACACATCCAGGGATGGTGTCTCCACCACTTCCCTGGGCAGTCCATTCCAATGTCTAACCACCCTCTCCGTGAGGAAGTGCTTCCTAATATCCAACCTAAACCTCCCTTGGAGCAGCTTCAGGCTGTGCCCTCTTGTCCTGTCACTGGTTGCCTGGAAAAAGAGCCCAGCCCCCACCTGACTACAACCTCCCTTCAGGTAGTTGAAGAGAGTGATGAGGTCCCCCCTGAGTCTCCTCTTCTCCAGGCTGAACAACCCCAGCACCCTCAGCCTCTCCCTATAAGACTTTCCCTCTAGTCCTTTCACCAGCCTCGTTCTCTCCTCTGGACCCGCTCCAGCACCTCAACGTCCTTCTTGAAGTGAGGGCCCCAGAACTGTGCACAGTACTCAAGGTGAGGCCTCACCAGTGCTGAGCACAGGGGGTGTAATCCCATTAGATCAGATCACTTTCCCTTCCCCCACCTCCCTCTTCTGGCCAGTGTGTGGCTTAGCAGGCTTGGTGAGTAGGAGAAGCTTTAAAGCCACAAGATGAAAGCTCGTGATAGAAGCAAGCCCGTCCTCTCCTGAGCTAAGAGTAATCTAGATTGAACCAGGCTCTGAAAAGGGTGCAAAGTCCCAGGGGCAAAAGGGAGTCAGCTGAGCATGGATACATTTAGTCTGGAAAGTGGGAGCTTCATTAGAGCTGTAGTTTCTGAAAACGCCTTGCAGGTTAGGCAAGACCAGACTGCTTTTGAAAGGGAGGCAGGATGGAACTTGGCACTAGGGATCCTTGCACTGGAAGAAAAAGATAGTTGAGGATTTTAGTATATGTGGGTTTGGAGCCTAAAGGTTTTGTTAGATCTGAGCTGACTATCTCTCTGTGGTAAGCTGGGAATGGCATAATTTTCATTATCACCTCAATGTCCTTGCCTTTTTCCATACTCATCAGAGATTCTTTCCAGCTGTTGAAAGCCCCAGATAACTACTCATCTAGCTTCAAACTCTTGTGTATCTGATGTCTTCTTGAGACCGTGTCTGTCCTCAGTGTTCTGAGTGTGTGAAGTCACCTTTCTGCAAGGAGCAGCTCAATGTTGGTTATTCCTGAGCCTGGTGGTGCCATGGAGAACCACTCCTCTCACAACTGACCATGCTGAGGGTCCAACAGCTCCACGTGTAAATCTGCTTGTGTGGGTCCTTCCGTGGTTATGCTTTACTTTGATTATGTGAACACCACCATTTGAGCTGGAGACATTTTTCTGTGTTCTTCTCAGGTTCAGGATCTTGTGTTTTCATAGATCAGTTGTAGTTTAGAGTTGTTGTGTTCCTTTGGATAAGCCACCAACCTGGCTACACCTTAGTACCTGTTTGGTAGTGCACAGTGCACTGCAGAAGCATAATTTCCTTACAGCCTTGATGGAAGTGTTTGAAAATTGCTATCAGTGACTTAAAATAAAGCTTTTTGGCAGTTTGTGAGGAGTCCCTGTTTGCACACTGGGTGAGTTTTCATGTGCAGGCTTCTGTAAGATGTTCCTCTTTCATTAGGGGCCCAACAGCAGCAGGGTTGGTTTGAAAGCTCTGTCTGTCCTTGCAGGATGTCTTAGGAACCTCTCTCCTGGTAGGTCAGGATGGACCAGTTGTGCATCAAATCAACCTCCACCCAGTTGTGAAAGGCCATAATGATACTGATGGGATAATAAGAAGGATAGTACACATTGGAAGGTAATTCTTTGCCTTGGGTAAGCACAAAGCAGCCATGGCAAGTCTCCATGATGGGAGCTGAGCTCTGTACAGGGGGTTAACAGGGCCTGGGTCCACTCTGACCACATGAGGTGCTTCTCTTTCCCATGTGCTGGTGAAGGGACAGAGAGGAGGCTGTGGGCAAAGCTCTTTGCTTTGGTTGCCTCTCCTGTGGTTGCAGGGAAGCCTTGGGAGCAGCAAGGCTTGTAGTCCCTTGTCCAGCTTTCTCATGAAAGGCAGGAGAAAGGTCCCAAACGAGTGGGGCACAGGCAATTTCTTTAAGCCTTTTCTCAGTTTCTTCATTAAATAATCCTGAGGCTTGTCCTTTTTACTGTTCTCAGGGATTTAATCTTGTTCCTTAGGTTGCAGGTGACGGTCAAGGTGGCTTGAGGGGTCCTTGGACTATTCCCTTTTGAGAACCTGCAGCTTCCAGTCCTCCCTGGAATTTATTACTGTTGCTCCTCTGAAGGGACAGCTGCTTGAGCAAGGCCTGTTGGCCTGATGATGAATCATGAAGCTTTCATTTTTCAGGCAGGTCATTGTACTTATTGCAAAGATCCTCTTCATGCAGTGGGTTCAGGAGCTGAAATGCAGTTGGAGCACTCCCACATTGCACTTGCATTTTCCTCTTTTACTTCTGACATATGCAGATGGTGTTTAAACATGTGCCTGCCTCTGGCTTGGAAAATGCCAGGAGCTCTTGCTCTGTTTATCTTTTTGTCTAGACGTGTGGCACTTTGGCCACTTTTCCCACTCTACCTGAGGAAACTCTCCCTGGAGGTATCAAAAAACATGTAGATGTGACACTTCAGGACATGGTCCAGTGGACTTGGTGGTTTTTTCTGGGTTGACGGTCGGACTCAGTGATCTTGGTCTTTTCTACCCATGATGATTCTGTGATTCTGTGAATGTCCAGTTGCTCACCTCAGTCCCTCCAATCCCTGGATGTGTGAGGCAGGAGCTGATTGCTAGGATCTGGTTGCTGGCTTTCTCTTTCTCTCCTCCATAATTTCTGATTTCCAGCATACCTTGCAGCCACCTCAGGATTTGTGTGTGCAGAGGAACTCTCTGTTTCCCCAGGCAGCCCCTGCTGCCTGAGCCATGAGCCAGCAATATGCCTTCTAGGCCAAGGAGGCCAATGGCATCCTAGGGGTCATCAAAAAGAGTGTGGCCAGTAGGTCAAGGAAGGTTCTCCTCCGCCTCTACTCTGCCCTGCTGAAGCCACATCTCGAATACTGTGGCTCCCCAGTTCATGAAGGACAAGGAGACTGGGGAGAGTCCAGAGCAGGGTCACAAAGATGATTGGGGGACTGGAGCATCTATGAGGAAAGGCTGAGAGAGCTGGGGCTGGTCAGCCTGAAGAAGTGGAGACTGAGGAGGGATCTCTTCAATGCATCTAAAGGCAGGTGTCAGGAGGATGGGGCCAGACTCTTTTCAGCAGTGCCCAGTGACAGGACAAGGGGCAATGGGCACAAGCTGGAGCACAGGAGGTTCAACCTAAACATAAAGAAAAACTTCTTTACTGTGAGGGTAACAGAGCCCTGGGACAGGCTGGCCAGAGAGGTTGTGGAATCTCCTCTTCTGGAGACATTCCAAGCCTGTCTAGACACGTTCCTGTGTGATCTGCTGTAGGTGACCCTGCTATGGCAGGGGAGTTGGACTAAATGATCTTCAGAGGTTCCTTCCAACCCAGTCCACTCTGTGACTCGCTCTGTGCTCTGCCAGCCCCAAGCTGCACACAGGCAGCCCCGGCGCTCGCTCCCGCCCTCCAGCCTGGTGCCGCTCCCGGTGCCGCTCCCGGTGCCGCTCCCACTCCCGGTGCCTCTGCCGGGTCCTCACCAAACCGGCTTTCCATGGCAGGTTGAGCTCCCAGGCGTGAACCAGCCTTCCCGAGGCATCGCTCCCGGGTCTCGTTCCAGCTTTGTGCCACCCACATGTGGCTGATCAAGGGGATCTCAGCTCTACTCGTGACTCTCTGCTCTGTGCAACACTCTGCTGGTTGACTCTGAGCAGGCAGGATGCAGCTTTTGCTCCTTCACTACCCGTTTACTGTTCTGTTCGTCGCCTTTCTAGTCCTTTACCAGGTGAATCGTGCGTTCAGATACTTCTGCAAGATGACCTTCTACAATGTGTGGATCCTTGCCCTAAGCATCCTCGTGATTATATGCAGTATTCCCCGTGGACGTAACGTGGAAAACATGAAGTAAGTTGTAGCTTCTTTCTGCTCTGGGCATTGACAGAGTCCACTCGTGTTCTGGAGGGTCCTGGCAGTCACACTGCAGCAGGGAGGATTTCGTTGTTTGTTGGTGGAGAGAGTTGTAACTCAGAGAAGGGGTGAGGGTTTGGTGTTGTGTTTGAGTTGATGGAAAGAGTAACGAATTTTGGAAGGAAAGGATGTAAAAGGTGACATAAATTTAACAAACTAGGTACAGCTGGCAACAAACTGGAGGTAACACACGGGTAAAGGAACTTGCTGTTTTCATTACACTCTCCTGCCTGATCTCCAGAGCTGTGTTTCCCTCCTCTGTGTGGCTGGTCACCTCTTTTCCAAGCTGTGTTGAGAAAGCCTCTGCAGGTGCTCTTCTCCTTCTCAGCTTTACTCAGACTCCCTGCTCACCTACACAGGCAGGCACAGACATGACCACAGTGCAGTGCCAGTGCTGGCACTGTCACTGTGTCCCCATCACTGCTGTTCTGTGCCCCCAAGCCTGGCATTTCCCCAGCCCGTCCTCTTGGTGCCCATCCCCTCCCACCATCTGTCCTGAGCTGCTGTGTGTCCCCATGGGGTCAGCACTGATGGGTGTTGGTAACCTGGAGGGTGGGTTGAGTGGGGGCTTGAAGCTGACCCTGCTGCACGGCACCATAGTGCTTGTGGCCTCCTGACATGTTGTAGGGGCAGGATTTCATAGAACCACAGAATGGTTAGAGTTGGAAGGGACCTTAAAAATCATCAAGTTCCAACTCCCCTGCCAGGGGCAGGGGCACCTCCCACTAGATCAGGCTGCTCAGACCCTGCTTCCTTGTTGTGTGCTGCAGTAGGAGTTCACATCTCCTAACTGAGCAGCAGCCTTTTGCTTTGAGATGTTTTCAGTTCTTGGGTTTTATTATATTTTGTTGTTTTTCCAGTATCTGTTAATATATGTCTGCCCAAATTGCAGTCCAGTGTCACCTAGAGGCAAAATCCTCTTTATTTCCACAGCCTGGGCACCAGCAGAGTTAGGCACACGTTTATTGCAGCCTGTGTTGATGATGATTCAACAAGGTGGGCAGGGAAGCAGGGTACAAACAGTGCACTGTGAATTTGGGTGTTACCTAATATTTGGCTGATCCACGGAGTTGCCGTAGCTGTAGTTGCTGGACCATTGTTCTAGCCTGGCTTGAAGAAAACCTGCTGGGTGTATTTGTCTTAAAATCATAGAATGGTTTGGGTTGGAAGGGACCTTAAGGACCATCTAGTTCCATCTCCCCTGCCATGGGTAGGGACACCTTCCACTGAACCAGGCTGCTCCAAGCCCCATCCAACCCACCCTTCAACACTTCCAGGGATGGGGCAGCCACAGCTTCTCTGGGCAACCTGGCCCAGGATCTCACCACCCTCACTCTAAAGAATTTCCTCCTAATGTCTAACCTAATCTCCCCTCTTCCAGTTTTGATCCATTGCCCCTTGTCCTCTCACTACAAGCCCTTGTCAAAAGTCCCTCCCCAGCTTTCCTGGAGCCCCTTCAGGCACTGGAAGGTGCTCTAAGGTCTCCCTGGAGCCTCCTCGTCTCCAGGCTGAACACCCCCAACACTCTCAGCCTGTCTTCATAGGAGAGATGCTCCAGCCCTTGGATCAGCTTCATGGCCTCCTCTGGACTCTCTCCAGGAGCTCCATGTCCTTCTTATGTTGGGGCTCCAGAATCAGGCACAGTGCTCCAGGTGGGGTCTCATGAGAATGAAACGATGAGCTGAAGAAACATGCTAGTTGCTTCTCTCCAAGCCATGGGTCAAACGTGGGTCTGTTCAGAAACAGGCCACCCTGCAGGAACAGTGGGAGATGGGCTGGTAGAGAAGCCTGGTGTTTGGTCCCTCTACTCAGTTTCAGTGTGTCTTTGGCTAACATCTGCTCTCCTTTTCCAGGTTTTTCCGCATGTCACTCCTGCCACTGAAATACATCTTTGGTATCAAAATAGTGGTGAAGGGCAAGGAGAACCTCAGGACTAAGAAACCTTTTGTCCTCGTGTTGAATCACCAGACCTCTCTTGACATTATGGGTATGTGGTAATCCTGCCTCCTGCTCTTGCTCCCAGCTGTTTGTAGGGCAGCATCAAATCCCACATACTGCTGGCAGAGAGGCAGGAGTGGCTGCTACATAGTCCTTGCCAGCCAGTCCCAATCCAGGGCTGATCTCACAGCGTCACAGAACGTTGGGGGTTGGAAGGGACCTCTGGAGATCATCGAGTCCAACCCCCCTGCCAGAGCAGGACCAAAAACTAGGACAGATCACTCAGAAAGGCATCCAGACAGGTCTTGAAAGTCTCCAGAGAAGGAGACTCCACAACCTCTCTGGGCAGCCTGTCCCAGTGCTCTGTAACCCACACAGGAAAGAAGTTCTTCCTCATGTTGAGGTGGAACTTCCTGTGCTTGAGTTTGAATCCACTGCCCCTTGTCCTATCACTGGGCACCACTGAAAAGAGACTGACCCTTCCTTCTTGACATCTACCCCTCAGATATTTATAGACATTAATACGGTCTCTTCTTAGTCTTCTCCTCTCCAGACTAAACAGCCCCAGGTGTCTCAGCCTTTCCTCATCAGACAGATGTTCCAGTCCCTTCATCATCCTCGTAGCCTCCGTTGGACTCTCTCAAGTAAATCCCTGTCCCTCTTGAACTGGGGAGCCCAGAACTGGACACAATACTCGAGGTGGGGTCTCACTAGGGCAGAGTAGAGGGGAAGGAGAACCTCCCTCGCCCTGCCAGACACACTCTTCTTAATGCACCCCAGGATGCTATTGGCTCTCTTGGCCACAAGGGTACATTGCTGTCCCATGGATAACCTGTTGTCCACCAGGACTCCAAGGTCCTTCTCCATGGGGCTGCTTTCTAGCAGGTCAACCCCTAATCTACATTGGTGCATGGTGTTCCTTCTCCCCAGGTGCAGGACTCTACACTTATTCTTGTTGAACCTCATGAGGTTCTTCTTTGCCCAGCTCTCCAGTCTGTCTAGATCTTGCTGAATGGCTGCACAGCCTTCAGGTGGATCAGCCAATCCTCCCAGTTTCATATCATCAGCAAACTCACTGACAATACACTCCATCCAGGTCATTGTTGAAGATGTTGAACAGGACTGGACCCAGCACTGATCCCTGAGGAACTCCACTAGTTACAGGTCAAAGTAGACTACATCCACAGCTCTCCTTGCATCTTCCCATTAGTTACAACATCATAGAAGGCTATCAGATTAATCAAGCATGATTTACCCTTGGTGAATCTATGCTGGCTACTCCAGGGTATTACAGCCAGGGCTGTTCTGCAGGCTGAGGTATTTTCAAACTACATCAGCTTCATCCTTTCCAAGAGAACAGATTACAATGTCAGTTTACCTCAGCTGTGTCATAGCTGCTCTCATTCAATGTTGGCATTGATCCTCCTCTAAGTGGTGGTTGGTCTGGAGACCCCCAGAATCCCTTTCTCAATGTTTCTGGTCCTATGAAGCTGGATGGGTGCTGCAGCCATAGCGTCTCCCACAGCAGAGGGCTGTAGCCCAGAGTCTGGAGGAAACCTCAGTGCAGATGACAACTTGTTCTGTCCTGTTCTCCCCTTCCAGTGATGATGGAGATATTACCAAGCCGCTGTGCGCCCATTGCAAAGAAGGAAATCCTGTACATGGGCACTTTTGGCCTGGCCTGCTGGCTTGCAGGTCTCATTTTCATTGACCGCAAGAAGAAGGAAGAGTCTATCAATACCTTGACAGAGGTGGCACACTCCCTGCACAAAGAAAATGTGAGTGGGGAGGACTCTGGTGAGGAGCCACCGAAAAACATGAACCTTGATGTGGCTGGAAAGGGAACTTTGTCTCTGGGCTGAGCACTGCACAGAGCAGCGTAAGAGTATCTATGGTGGGTTGAGTGTATTGTATGTCCTTAAAGTGCTTGAAGTGGAGAAAGAGGATGTCTCTGCATGATCAGGGGCAAACAGATCAGTCCCAGGGGAGTATGACTGTGCAATGCCTCAGAATAGTAACTGGAGGTCCCTCCATCTCAATGTCTTCTCCCTCCTGCAGTTACGTGTCTTGATCTTCCCTGAAGGAACTCGTAATCATGATGGCTCCATGTTGCCTTTCAAACGCGGGGCCTTCCAGCTGGCTATAAAAGCTCAGGTAAGAGCCACCTTCTTCCTGCCCCTTAGGGTGTGGTTTGCCTACTATGGTCCACCAGCAACCAGAGCTCTGTGGCTTCTGCTCCCTGGCTTCACTTTGGATCGACCATGCATCCAGGAGTCCATTAGGAGCTTGGAGGTGACATAGGAGGGACCTGTTTCTGGGACAAGTGGAAAATCTTCATGTCTCAGCTTGGGAAAAAAGTGGAGGGACCTGGACAAGAGCCCTGGATCTTTCCTGGGGGGGAGTTTCTGCTGAACAGACCTCTGTACAGACTGATTTGGCAATCCATTGTTGGCCTAAATACAGAAATGAAGATCTTAGATTCATAGAATCATTAAGGTTGGAAAAGACCTCTAAGATCAAGTCCAGTCATTAACCCAACACTACCACGCCAACTAAACCATGTCCTGAAGTGCCGTGTCTACCCGTATTTTGCACACCTCCAGGAATGGTAGCTCCACTGCTGCCCTGGGCTGCCTGTTCCAGTGCCTGACCCCTCTTTCAGTAAAGAAATTGTTCCTAATATCCAATCTAAAATGCAATAACCGACAGTGAGGACACTGGGTGATACAGTTAAATGATCTAAATATCCCAGTGACTCTCCGAGTGTTTATTATTAAGCTGACTGGGATAAATATCAGTAAGGTGAAGGATTTACCAGTTCCATTCTGGGGAAGGAATGGGGAAATTTGTAGATTCACTGCACTGCCTCCCCTCCAGGTTCCCATTATTCCTGTAGTGATCTCTTCCTACTGCGACTTCTACAACCAGAAGGAGAAGAGATTTACACCAGGTGAGGATGACCTGGGGCAAAGAGCAGGCTGGGTGTGGGTGTGAGTTCAGTCCTTGGAGGGAGCCATGAGGTTGGTGGGCAGAGGACCACGTGTGATGTTGAGATAGCAGCCAGGCAACAGCAGTTTCTGTCTTCTCAAGAGGGGAGGGAATGGCAGATTTCAGGCATCACTTTTGCTTCTTCCTTTGGATTTAATCATAGAATCACAGAATGGTGAAGGTTGGAAGGGACCTTAAGGATCATCAGGTTCCAACCTCCCCGCTATGAGCAGGGACACCTCACACCAGACCAGGCTGCACAAAGTCTCATTCAACCTGGCCTTGAACACCTCCAGGGAGGGGGCTTCCACAACCTCCCTGGGCAACCTATTCCAGTGCCTTCCTGCCCTCATGGTGAAGAATTTCTTCCTGATGTCTAACTTAAATCTCCCCTCTTTCAGTTTAAAACCATTGCCCCCCTTGTCCTATCACTGGTCTCTCTCTGGTCAAAAGCCCCTCCCCAGTTTTCCTGTAGCCCCTTCAGGTACTGGAAGGTGCTCTAAGGTCTCCCTGGAGCCTTCTTTTCTCCAGGCTGAACACCCCCATCTCTCTCAGCCTGTCTCCAGAGCAGAGCTGCTCCAGCCCTTTGATCATCTTTATGGCCCTTCTCTGGATCCTCTCCAACAGCTCCATGTCTCTCCTGTGCTGAGGGCTTCAGAGCTGGACACAGCACTCCAGGTGGGGTCTCACCAGAGCAGAGCAGAGGGGCAGAATCCCCTCCCTGGCCCTGCTGGCCACACTTCTTTTGATGCAGCTCAGCACACAATTGGCCTCTGTGCTCCAGCGCTCACTGGGGACTCATGTCCAGCTTCTCATCTACTACCACCCCCAGGTCCTTCTCCTCAGGGCTGCTCTCCAGCCATTCTCCCCCCAGCCTGGATTTGTGCCTGGGCTTGCCCCGCTTTCTCAAAGCTTGTCCAATATAGAGTATGAAGGAACCTGGAGAAACAGCAGAGTCCTGGGGCAGGTCCTGCCCCTCGTCCCACCACTCTGTCCTGGGATCTGCATGTGCAAGGAGAATTGGGGAACAGAAACAAACATGGAGCTCTCAGCAAAACTCACCCTGAGTGTCTCTCCTCCCAGTTAACGTTTCATCTGTTTATGGTGACAAATATTTCTGCTGTCACTGATAAAATTTCATGGGGGAAAAAAATGCTGCAAGTTTTGGGCTTCAGAAGGAAAATGCAGGAAAAAAAAAGTTTAAATTCCTACAGATCAAAGTAACTCATCCTGATCCTCCACTTCGCCTGCTGATGCCCACCCCAAAAATGGGCTTCTGCCACTTCCCACCCTACCCCAGGCCAGCCGTGCTGTTTCCTCAGGGCAGGGTTTGCTTCTGAAATCCCCATTCCTCCCATTGTTTGTGCCTGGGTGTAGCCATTCCCCGGCAGGCAGGCAGACACCTGGAAGAGAGAGAGGTGTAAATGTTAAACATTCCATTGGCTGTTTCTACTAATCTCCCACCTGTTGGGTCTATACTGTCTCTTTTGGCCACACATAAAAGTCTTTTGGTGCTGGAATCGTTCCCCAGGTGGGTACCCTGCTCAGCTGGGCAACAAGGCAGAGCCCTGCTCTGGGAAATCAGAGAAGAATCCCATGGGGAGGCAGCTCTGAAGCACCTGAACCTTCTGCTTTAAGCAAGACCAGTTCTACAGATAGAAGAGTTTACTCTCTGCCTCCTCCAGCCAAGTTTGGAGTAACAAATTCTGCAACCTCCCTGAGCTTCTTAAGAAAAACTATTTGCAGTTGCAGGTACATTTATAATAACTTCACCCTGGAAGCTTGTGGTTGCCTGACCTATAAGCCCTTTTCTGAGTTGCTGTTAAACAGGTAGAACTCTCACTGAGGGTGAGAGTTAGCTTTTCCTGCACCTCCCCACTTTTCCCACTTGCACGACTGCCAGGGCTGACTATGAAAATGTGCTGCACTTTTCCAAGATTTCTGCACGTTGAGCAGGATAATCCCCAGGTCAGGACAGCTCGCTGTGTCCACAGTGGCTCTGGGCACTCCAATGAGCTTCTGGAAAACCCCACTCAGTGCCCAGTGAGTACACACTGTCACGCATGGAGCAAGTCTGGTGCTTGCTGGAAGTCTCTTTCACCCCAACAGACGTGCAACCCTGTCATCCCTCAGCTCTTTCAGTAGGGTGACGTGAGGCACAGTAGACTGCTGAGGTACCAGGATGCTTTGGATGTACAATATGCAGGTAGGGAACATGCCCTCTTTTTTTGTGGAGCTCTTCTCTAGGCCTCTGTTCTGCCTCCCTTGCGTGGTTCTGCTACAACCCTTCTGGATCTCATGTGTAAAGCCTTGCAAGAAGGCAGCAGGGGATCTGCAGGCAGTGGCTTGTCTCTGCTGGCCAGAACAAGGGCCATTGGGTGCAAGAGCAGAACAGCTTGATGACATCTCCCCAGTGTATTCCTCCAGTACCTGCACCAGGCCATTGCTCAGGCCCTTCTCAAGAGAACTAAGACACACCTTGGCCAAACAGGGAGTCCTGGCTGCAGTATCTCTCATCCCAAAGCCTGTTTCTGGAAGGGGGTACTCTGCTGAATTTGGCACATAAAGATCAGAGCATGGCCAGTTTGGATGTGTTGTGGTGCAGACATCTCATTCTCTTTGCCATGATCTAGACAGTCCCCGATAACTTTCCACAGTGAGAAGTACTGGATGTATTGGGGCAGAGATTCACATGTTCCTGTATTTATGATTTTTGTGGTCTCTGGAGGTGAGGAAAGCCTGGTCTGGGTTTTTGCTGTGTGCATCTGGGGCACAACTGGGTTGCTACACTGCTGGTGTGTGAAGGGCATTTACCATAGTTTCTGTCTTGTTCCTCACTTTGCCCCGATCCTTCTGCTATATCTTCTCTTGCTCTTCTGCACCATTCATGTATTTTCTTCCTCCTCTCTGACCCTCTATCTCACTCTTTCAGGGAAAAGCATCATCCAGATCCTGCCAGAAGTGGAGACACTGGGTCTGGGCCCAGATGATGTTCCCAAGCTCACTGAGCAGGTCCGTGACTCCATGCTCATCACCTATCAGCGGATATCAGGAATGACAAACGGGGCTTCCCATTAGTGGGCCTATCTCCCAGCCCCAGTGGTGTGTGTAACAGCTGAGGGGGATGACATGGCAACCACAAGAAGGTCTGGCAGCAGAGACAACCATGGATCACAACCCTGACATACCAGGGACAGGCAAAATGTCCACAGAAGAATAAAAGCGTGTAAGTGAAGGTGGTGAAATGTTTGCCATGTCAGAGCACCGTGCTGCCTGTGTGGACAGACACGTGTTGGGCAGCTGGACATTTCTTTGCAATCCTAACCCTGAGAACTTCTCTCCAGCTGGACCCCAGGCAGAGCTGGACCCTTCCCTGTGTGTTTATAATTGCCTTTTCCTACCCAAAACCAACAAGGTGGAAGCATTTATCCCAAGCTTGTGACCATCCTGCTTGGGGAAGGAGCTGTCTCAGGCTTTGAGGGTTGCCATGTTTCTCTGGCAGCACATGCAGGAGAAGGCACTGGCTCCTTCCTCTTTCTGGGGGGAGGACTTGGGAGGTACCTCTGCCACGAGAGGGGAAAGCCAAGGCAGCTTTGGGAGAGGGGAATTCAAGCCTTCACATGTGTCTGCAGGGGGTGGTGGTTTCTTTGCTTTTCTCAGATTTCCTTTGAAGCAAAGCAAGGTTTTGCTTTCACTGGTTGGGCAGATCTCAGAAGTGCGAGGGGAACATGCCTGGGGACTCAGAAACCAGAGGCAAACATCCTCAACATCCTCACCCTGCCCTGATAACCTCATGATTTTTACCCCAACCTGTATATTTTTCAACTCAAATGCACTCGGGAGGTTGCAGCTCCTGATTTCTGAATCCTGCTTGGTTTTGCCCTGTCTTCGATGTGTCCACGGATGTCTTGCCTTCCCTGCCCAGGGTCACCACAGCCTTTCCCCACTCCCCATGCTCTGGGGGCCCATGGAGCAGCTGTCCCCAAGCTCCATTGCTCCCCTGGGGGCCTGCAGGTCCCCTGTGACCCCCGGGCCATGGGTGGACTGAGATGGGCATGACTTGCCAGCACACCCCCATGGCAGAGCACAGTGGCTGATGCTGAATCCATGGGATTTTACCCAGCATCTCCTTTATTAGGCCTCATCAGAGAGGCCCCTGCTCCGTCCACAAACTTCACTTCATCAAGCTCATTATTCTACCTTAGGCTGCCACCTTCTTGCCCCCGATCCCCTCCTCACTATGAGGGGGGGTGAGACACTGGCCCAGGTTGCCCAGTGAAGCTGTAAAGGCCCCATCCCTAGAAGTATTCAAGGCCAGGCTGGATGGGCTTGGAGCAACCCAAACCACTCTGTGATTCTATGATTCCCTTGAGTTGTGCCAAGGAGAGATGGCAACTTAATATGATTTTCACTGGTTTGGTACTTACTGATTGAATAGAAACCTGGGAGTGATTTTCCCAGCCAGATGATTAACTTTTAGCTCTAATGTTTGTGCTTTACATATCAGCCAGCTTATGGTTTGCTTTTTTATGTTGATACATTGAACTATGAACCATAGCCAAGAAATGTTTTGGACACACGTTGACATACTGGAATTTATGCCAATGTATTTTATTACATACAATGTGTTTTAGTACTGCCCAGCACATCCAAACACACATGTTCACCAAGGATTTAAATAAAAGGTGTCTGTAGGCTTTGAGATGCAGCTGCCATTCTCCAGTGTCTTTGAGAAGTGACATCTCGCTGCTAATTAGAAACAGCCTGAACAGTTTATGCTTTTGTGCAAAACAAGAAGGAGATAAGGAAACTTTTGATAAAGATTACATGAATATTGCTAATTTCTGAGCAGATACAAAGGATAGCTAATTCAATTTCGAAATGCAACCATGCCAACCTCCAGATTTGACACCCATTTAGGATTGGAATGAAAAAAATTCATCTTGATTGTGCTTAAAGAGAGTTATAAGGCATCCAGCACCTGACCAAGTCTTGCACACCTCTCAACATTATTTTAGGGCAAAAGACAATAAAATGTCATTACCCTTCCATCTGAAGTCTTGCATTACTAGAAGCTTTTACACATAAATTCTATAAAAATCACAGTGCAGCAAATAAAACAGTAGCCACAGTCTTGAGGTCCTCTCTGGGAAATCATGTGCTGAGGTTCAGGTGGCAGCAGTCAGCTGAGCGTGATGTACAGGCAGCGCTTTCCCAAGAGCAGCTCAGTGCCACCCTTAGGAGTTTCCAAGGCTGGTCTGATGAGCAGGATTAGAAACTGTCAATGAAGCAGAAAAAACTACTGAGAAGTAGAAAGTCTTTCCTGGACACAATCTTTCTCCTCACATTTTTATTTGACTCCATAGCTTAAAGTAATCCATGGGGAATGGGTACCTGAATCCCAGGTCATCACTGTATCCTTGTACCTTGGAGACACTGCAGTGCTCCTAGTGCTTGTCAAAAGGTGCCTCTGGTGCTCTAACATCAGCCAGCCCTTTGCATGAGTGGGTTTGGGGCAATTGGCACTTGAGAAGGTGTAAGGGTTGTGCCCCTTACCACAGAAAATATGCCTCCCATAAAACTATTTCACCATATAAGGGAGACTAAATGGACGATCCGTACCTGTGGCACCAGGAACCAGGCTTCTTGGGGAGGGGGGCCTGCTTCCCTGCAGGTGGTCTGTTCTGAGACTCAAGATTGGCTGGTCCAGGGCTAGAATGCAGATGGGCAATGCATTGTGGCACCTGAGACTGTGAGCTGGGGCACCCTAACCTAGATGGAAGTCCCCACACGGTAGGGGGGGCTTCTGCCCCTGTTGAGGGAGAGCGGAGATCACTGGTAGCCTAAGGACATGCCACTTTGCTGCTGGATCCTCGTGGAACCCGAGCGAGCTGAGGGCTGAAAATCTTTTAACAGCAGAGAGCTGAGACTCCTGCCTGCTCCCAAAGAAGAGAGGAGGAGAGCTGAGCTGGCCGGAGCTGCACCAGAGCCGAAGACCTGCCCAAGCAACACCGGGACCTGCACCAGGGCCGACAGGAGCCAGGCAGAGCTGAGCCGACCAAAGCCAAGAGGAGCCGGGCAGAGCCAAGAGGAGCCGAGCCCGAGCCGGGAGGAGCCAAACCGCCACCCGAGCTGAGCCCGAGCAGAGCCCGAGCAGAGCCCGAGCAGAGCCTGAGCAGAGCCCGAGCAGAGCCCGAGCGCTGCCGCCGCTGCCCAAGCGTCGAGCCCTGCCGCGCCGCTGACGCCCACGTGGTGTGTGTCGCTGCCCCCCAGCCCATCCGGCTGCTCAACACCCATCACCAGCTGCTGGAGTTCGCCCAGGAGCCGCCGCTGCCACTACATTCAAAGAGCCGGAGTGTAAGAACCCCCTCTGCAAATCTTTCCTGTTGCCTATAGGGTTTTCTCTCCCTGGGGGATAGTGAGTGGCCCATTCTCACACGCACAACGGCGACCCCTCCGAGGGGGAACTGTGACGTGCTCCAAATCACTTTCCTTTATTATAATAATCTTCTCCCTATCTTATGCACTATCCATGGCTTGCATTATATTTACATTTGTACACCTCTGTTCTGTCTATAAAGCAACAATACATAGAAACCTTCACTCAGGGTCCTCATTCCCTTTTTGAGCGAGAGTGTGTACTACCTGTGGGGGGGGGGGGTTTCAACAGGTATCAAGTAAAACCAAAAAGGGGAGGGGTTAACCACTCGAACCCCTTTCTCTTCTCCTTGAACCTTTACAGAAGGTTAAACCTTGAGCAGCTGCTTTTAAACACTCTAGGATTTCTCTCTCTCTGGGTTATGCAAACGCAGTTCAGCTTCCTCCCAGCCTGGTGATCAAAGAGCCACAGGAAGTGGCTCAGCAAGTTTTAGTGACCATAAGACTAAGTTAATGAAAGAAATCAGGAAGCTTCTATGGTAGAGAGAGATGGTGAGCATCAGCTGGACTCGGTTCATATTTTAGCCTTTGAATCAAGTGCAAATGACTCTCTTAAACTACAGTGTCTCTCTCAAATACAGATAATCAAACTCAATACAGGAACTGCATAGAGATGCTTTGTGGCCTGTATCTTGCAAAAAGACACGGTGAGTGACCCCCCAGGTATTGTGATCATCTATAAATAAGTGGCCAGAAGGGAAAAATCCAGTCCCATCCATTCCACTGGGGTCATACCTGTCTTCTGCAAGTGTCTGTTCTCCCTGCATCATTTTCCACTTGGTGAGCCCATGTCAAAAGCCCATCAGTGGGAGGACACAGCTAGTGTCCACATCTCTCATTTGAAAAGACTGTTTTAGTGTCTTTTAGATGTGGCACATCAGAATCTCTGACTATGTGTGTTAAACTACTGGTGTGTCAGGCCACACAGTGTCAAAACAACTCCAGATACACCTTAAAATGCTTTAAAGCTTCAGGGAAGGCAAGGAGAGAGCAGGGGCTTGGAGCAGCAGAGTAAGAATTTGGAGCAGGTTGTCTAATTCTAATTTATTTCCTCATGGACACCCTTCCCATGAAGTAAGACTCCAGTTGTCCTGGAATAAGGTATTTAGAGAAGGACACATTCCCAAGGGCCAGAACAGATGGGGTGTTCAGGGATTTCCTGTCTGGTTGAAGAAGGGACAGGCTGGTAGGGGATGGTGAAGGTGATGGATTGCAAGGACACCATGCTAACAGCACCTCTGCCTCCAGTGCTGTCTGATGGGGCTGAATGGATGGTCAAGGTCTTTTTTGGGGGCAGAGTCACTGTGACGACCTTAATTCTTGTATTTCTTTAGGCATGGAAGAGTCTGGCCTTGTAAGGCCTTTACTGGTTTTGAAAGACCTCAGGCAGCTTCATACCTTTTGTGCCACTCCCAGGCTCATCTTTCCAGGGTGAGAGGTCAAGTGTGTCGATTGCATGGCAGTCAACGAAGTTCTCAGGATAACTGTTGACCTTGAACACATCCCTGGGTATCTTTTTGATGAGAGTATTGTCACAGATCACCCTCGACAGTGATATTTTTCTCAGTGCCTGCAACTGCTGCAGAGTGAAAACTCCTGGTTTCTCCCACCAGAATCTGCAATGAGATTTTCAGAAGCAGCTTATAGTCCCCTTGAAGGTGTTTGGTGCTGGTTACTTGCCAAGATAGGAACCTGACCAAGGTGAGTCTCTGCTCAGATCCATCAGGCAGCAGGCATACCCCTTTGGAAAGAGGTGTCTCTAATGTGGCCATGTCTGTATTGTTCTACTCATCTGCCAGCACAGAGAACCTGCCTCTTCCACCAGGCTGCTGGGGTGCAGTGACTGATCCTCCCCTTTTGTAACCTGAGAGCAAATGTCACCTCAGGCAGAGACTACTGCAGATCACCCATGTCCTGGGTCTGTAGGAATGGGCTGCAAAGAAGAGTCCTTTGGCAACTGGGCTAAAATCAAGGTGTGAGCCTTGCTGGGAGCACTCACTGATGTGCTGGAGATGGAATGAATTAGTGCATCACCTGAAATGTTGGCAGTTTTTCCCATAATAAATGCCATGGAGGAGGTGGCATGGGGACCTACCTGTCCCCATCACGCAGGTTCCTGAACTGGGTGCCAATGATGCAGGCCAGAAGGGGTCCAACTCTGCCCTGGGGAACAATGGGTTCTGCAATTGCCCCAATCCAGAGGTCAATATTGTCTGGTGTCCCATACAACTCCATGAATTTCTTGGCCAGTTTGGAATTGCCTAGCACCTCAGACAATTCTTCTAGGTTTTGAGGCTGGGAGAGCCCACAGAAGTGCCTCCAGGCATTGTAACCTGCAAAAGCAGGAGCAGCAGCTGGTCAGGACCCACGTCTCCCCACCATCTGCCTAGGCTCAGGAGCTAAACAGACACCTTGGCCCATGAGCAATGTGTGCTCCTTCTCTTGCCATTGAATGATCTGGAAGACGTTATTGTCTAGACAGTCACAACAAATGCCATGTGTTTCAAAGGTGGTTTTTGTGTGCACACACTGAACTAACCCTTTGGGTTGTCTCTGGTTCTATTCTATGATTTGATTATTCTTTGCATGTGTCTACAGATTCCTCGCATCCTGTTGGTTAGAGCAGTTTTGGGAGGCAAGATTTCTAGGATTGAAGTCCTAGAAAAGAGCAACATTTGGTTGTGCTTAACCACAGAGCTCTAGCTCTTCTCCAGCACCTGGGGGCAATCATACCTGGGGGTGCAAGCCACTTCTGCTCTGAGCTCTGGGTTGGCTGAAGACACAAAATAACCATCAATGGGCAAAGAGCAAAGCCCAGATGGTCTGTCTAGCCCATGTGAAAGCTCAACTTGCTTGCTTGTGTCTGCACCCTCTGTGCCCCACATGCTCTCTATTTGCCATACACCATTGTTTCTAGCCCTCTTTATTACATTATCCCAGCTATCATCTTTGCTTTCCAAGCCTTTTGTCCTTGTCTTAAGTCCCTCAGAAAAAAAAGATCTTTATAATGCAGAGACCTTTTCTTTCCAAGTCCAGCCTGACTGTCCAGTCTTTGTCCTCAAGTCAAGGTACTGTTACTTTCCATTTCTGTGGCAGAGGTTTAGTGCATTCATGGAACTACTATAAACAGCTGAAGAAAAATAAAAGAGTATTGTTCTCAGGACCTGTGGACTTGTGTCTCCTCACCTGGAAGGCCATGGTCTCTTCCCCGTTGCATATTCATGGCAGCTAGATCCAGACCCATTATCTCTGTCTGTTCAAAAAGGTGGTTCTGGAGCTCCTCAATGAGCAGTTGGTTCTGCTTCATCAGTTTGGCATGATCAACCACCATGCCCCGTATCAGTGGGTCAATGCCACCTTCAGTGCAAATCAAGAACAGACATTTGCAGCTGAACTCCATCAAGGTGTCTCCTTCAGGACCAGACCAGCACTGCTGGCCACCCCACTTTCTTACCTTCCATTATAATCCTCCATGTAGCGCAAAAGGTCAAATGAAGAGGGACATGGGAGAACGAACCCAGAGGCTGAAAATTGTCATCTAAACGGGATACAAAAGGCTGTACCAAGGTGTGACCAAATCGGAAAGCCAGGGAAAAAACATTTGAGACTCTAGGATCCACGTTCTCTTTGTAGCCACTGTACAAAGGGATCCACCTGCTGGTCTCCTCTGCCAGCAGAAGTGGGAGGTAATCTCTGTAGGTTATTATCTGGAAAAACACCAACACAGAGCAGGTTGTCAGGAGCTGTACCAGAAATGCCATTGAAGTAAAGCTCAGAGCTTGAACATGAACCTTTGGCATACTATATTCAAATGATTCAATATAATAAATAATAGATAAAATGGTAAAATAATGGGTTAAAAAGCTCTGGATACCCCTGCTTCTCAGATGGACCTTCCTTATGCACAGTTTTTGACTCCCACAAATAACTCCACTAGATCCGCAGAGCGTGGTTCTCCTCCTGTTCACATCCAAGCATCTTGTTTATCCAAGATGATAAACAGCCAGCAGTGATTAGTACCTGGTTAATGGCAACTAGAGTCTTCCGACTCTCCTGGTAAAGTTTTTCTCCATCCCAGTGAGGATTTAATTTCCTCAGCTCAGTAGCCAGGCGGTTGTGTTCTCGTAGAAAGACAGTGTGCAGTGCAGAAAGCCCCAGGTTTTCAGTTACCCGCTTGTCACCTACAAATGCAAATGTTTTAGGAATGTTGTAAATTGCTTTTTGATTTCAGCAGTAGGTTTTTGTGTTTGGACAGACAAGTAACAACTGCAGGTCAGTGTTACTGGCAGCAATGCTCGTGGTTAAGGTTTCTAGCAGTCATCATTCATGACAGATATTTCTTTCCTGCAGCGGCAAAACATCCTCTGCCCAAACCATTCAGCCAAAACTCTTGGAGAAGAGGCTTTGGGCAATTAAAACTGTATTGCACATGGTCCAAAAGAACTGTAAATGTCACTTTTTGTGAAAAATCTCAGGTCTGCCTTCCTTTTGTACCATAAGGTCACAATCTTATGTCAGTGCTGTGAACGTTTGGTTTTGAAAATTTGTCTCAGTCCACTCAAGTTGTAAACACCTCTGAGAGGTCTGTGCCCATGTTTTCAGCAGAGGTGCTGAGAGAAAACCAAAGAGGTGCAGCAAAGACCCTCTGCCAGCTGATGGAAGAAGCCCTGAGTATCTCCTCACCCAGCAGGGAGCTTTTCTGGTGTGCAGGGAATGAGAAAACAATGTGTGATGGGAACACACTCTATTGTTCTGATGGACTTTGCAAGCTTCATGTTTATAATTTTTTTTTTTTTTTAATGCTGTGCCTATGATGGATCACTTTCCATTCTAAAAAGTTCTATGTTTTGAGTCATCAGTTTGTTTAAATTTCAGAGAAACTTCTAGAATTGTCTTCTGACTTAGGTTGGGATATTTGAAATATTAAAAATTTAGAACATGGTACCAGGGAGAGTTAATTGAATTGATTAAGGGTGTTTAATTGTTAGTATTGATCAAATTGAAAACGGAATGGTGAATTCTAGGTAGGAGAGGAAAAAAAGTCACTGAGAAGTTTTAAAAACTATTTTCTATTGAAAAATCTCTCCTGCCTTTCAAAAGATGTTTTAAAGGGAGGATGCATTGCTGTAACTCTTTTGCAAAATTAAAAGAATTTCCATGTTTGATTGAAATATTATGGGTTGATTGTTACTCTTCTTTAATCTGGGGGGAGGGTCCCCTGTCTTGCAGCACGTCATACAAATATGAGGAGCCATCAGACACCTAACCACAATGAGTTTTTTTTAAATTTTATGGGGCACTGCAAACCACTCCACAGCTGCACTTTACCTGCTTTAAAACAGGGGATGTTCATGCTCTCATTGGTGAGAACACAAATGCTTTTCGTTTTGTTCTCAAAGGGCAACAATTCCAGTTGTGCATCTGTAAAATTCTGGTTCACAGCCATCAACCCCAGCTGGTTTGTCTGGTTTCTAAGACTCTTTGCCACAGAGTCTTCGCTGCCGTACACGGTGCTGGCATCGATGAAGGAGCTGACGGCGTTGATCTGCTCCCGGGTGAACGTCCTGGGGCTGCAGACGGACGCCGACATGATGAAGGGCATGCAGGAGTTGGACCTCAGCACCCGGGGGTCATCAGGGGGAAACTGCAGCCAACAAACAGAAGCGACGCCTCAGCAAATCAAATGAGTTTGTTTTTACTGTCTTAAGAGGCTGTGGGATGGAGTGAAAGCCAAGGTACCTTAATGGGGAAGCAGGGGGGCTTGAAGGCACAGTCGGTCTCGCAGCGAAGCTCCGGGCTCACCCCTGCACCACTGGCTGGGGCCAAGTCTATGTCATGGTTCACCCACTGGCCCCACTGCATGAAGACAAGAGAGAGGTCCTGATCCTGAGTGATGTTCTTGTTGGCTGTGCGAGCAATTTCATTTGACACTTTTCGAACCTGCAGGAAATCAAAATGAAAATGTGTGTGATTATACCAGGGTGACTTTATTTCTCAGTGTAACACCCATTGGGAGACCACGGATAAGATGATCTTAGATAAGCTCGTAAGAGTTAATTCTGGCATTAAACAGGCCTCTGCTATGCCCCAACTCGGGCAAAACAGATGTGACATATAACATCATCCTGAGTCCACAGTCCCTCTGCCAAGCCCAGCTTCATGGAAAGTCATCTTCAGCTGGAACTGAGGTATGTGCACACATCCAGAAAGACAAGAAGATGACTGAGGAACACTCAAGCTTTACAGTTTGTATAACAATCCTGGTGTATCCGAGCACACCATGGTTCTGGCTCCACCAAACCTTGGGTGCACACTTCTGAAAGTGTTACGTTGTCCATGCTTTGCTTAGTGAAGCCTTCACAACATGCTCAAGTCTGTCTCCAACAAAAATATCACCCCAGGTCATAGCTCAACTTTAGAAAACAAGCCTCAAATTAGCACCTGAGATCAGAGGAAAGGGTCAAGCAGTTTACACTCCAGATGTTGCCACTGTTTCCTTTCTGATGTGAGGGCAGAGGCTGCTACTGTTATCTGGACAAGAAGAACAGTCCTCACCAGGGGGAGTTGAAACCCATTGTAGAGCTTTCCTTCGCTGGCTCCTCTGGGGACAGACACTCCATCTTCATATGCTGCTGGCAGCCAGCGAGCAAACGCGTGGTTGGAGGACCCCAGATGGGAATGCTTTCTGGAGCAGAAAAAGAGAAAAGCAAACACTGGTATTACTTCAGGAATGAACATGCTTGTAGAGATTAATGTTTTGCTGCCCTTTAATCCAAGTCTGATTACTCTGGTAACTGAAGTGATAGCCCAAAGACACCGAGAAATAAATAACTGCAGAGAAAAATGAACTTTTTAAAACTATTTTAATTAAAGATTCCTCATGCCATTATAATGATCTTATTTAACATTTAAATCTCTGTAGCACCTCTATCTCCACAGTTAGGGGCATTGCCAGTGGTCAGGGTGGCCATGCCTTTGCCCAGCTCAGAGCTGGAAGCCTCCAAGGATGGAGATCCTCCACCTCTGTGGGAACTTGTGCCAGGACTGCACCCCCAGGAAGCTCTTCCTCATGTCCAACACAGAACCTCTCAAACTGCAACCTGCAGCTGTGGCACTTGTTATATGGTCTCATACTGCTCAGAAGAATTTGCGTCAGTCAACTCAGCAACACTTGTTCAAAAGAACAATAATGTTGATTGAGCCAATTATCTGTGGATCTAGGGACACAGAAACACTGGTTATTTGGGAGACAAAGGTTGCTAAATATGAGCTGGTGCACAGGAAGGTTCTGTGCTTAAGCTCTCAAGTCCATGAAACCTGGGTAATACCTGCCTGTGCTGAAAAAGGGGTGGTATACCCCAAGTTTACAGCAGTGTGTGGTGAGACAAAAGCATGCCCTAGGACAACTGCCACACCATAGCAGAAGCAATTCCATCAGATATTAGCAGCCTGGTACCACCACAGCTCTTGTTTTGAAGTCTGTTACTGTCTCTACAGGGAGGTATTTTCACAAAATATTCTTCTGGTGTGCATCTCGAGCTGAACAAGATCCATGGAAAAACAAGGATGTCAGTTGCAGCCCACTAGATTAGGAAGCCCAAGCACAACCCTGCCCTGAGCCTGAAAATCAGCATGGACACTGCTGTCCCTGGGGAGCTGCGGGCTCTGGGGTCTGCAGGTAAAGGTACAGACTAACCAGCACTGTGTGACCTCCCTGCGTGCATGATGCAGAGTGTCTTCTCAGCAAGTTTGCTGATGACATGAAGCTGGGAGGATTGGCTGATTCACCTGAGGGCTGTGCGGCCATTCAGCAAGATTTGGACAGGCTGGAGAGCTGGGCAAAGAGGAACCTCAGGAGGTTTAACAAGAGCAAATGCAGAGTCCTGCACCTGGGAAGGAACAACAAAATGCACCAGCACAGGTTAGGAGGTGATCTGCTAGAGAGCAGCTCTGTGGAGAAGGACCTTGGAGTCCTGGTAGCCAACAAGTTATCCATGGGACAACAACGTGCCCTTGTGGCCAAGAAGGCCAATGGTATCTTGGGGTGCATTAGGAGGAGTGTGTCCAGCAGATGGAGGGAGGTGCTCCTCCCCCTCTACTTGGCCCTGGTGAGACCTCACCTGGAGTATTGTGTCCAGTTCTGGGCTCCCAGTTCAAGAGGGACAGGGATTTACTTGAGAGAGTCCAGTGAGGCTACGAAGATGATGAAGGGACTGAACATCTGTCTGATGAGGAAAGGCTGAGAGACCTGGGGCTTTTCAGTCCAGAGAGGAGAAGACTGAGGGTGGATCTAATTAATGTCTATAAATACAGAGAGCTGGGGGTCAAGAAGGAAGGGCCAGTCTCTTTTCAGTGGTGCCCAGTGATAGGACAAGGGGCAGTGGATTCAAACTCGAGCACAGGAAGTTCCACCTCAACATGAGGAAGAACTTCTTTCCTCTGAGGGTTACAGAGCACTGGGACAGGCTGCCCAAAGAGGTTGTGGAGTCTCCTTCCCTGGAGACTTTCAAGACCTGTCTGGATGCCTTTCTGAACGATCTGCCCTAGTTTTTGGTCCTGCTCTGGCAGGGGGGTTGGACTCGATGATCTCCAGAGGTCCCTTCCAACCCCCAACATTCTGTGATTCTGTCATATCTTCACATCTGGCACATCTGTTTCATGCCAGCTGCACATTGGGGCCAGGTCCCACTCAGACTCGGGGGCTGGCATTAGCACACCAGGCAGCAGGTCTATGGCAGCACAGCCTTGACTTCCAGGTATTAAGCTAGAAATTTTGCCATCTTCTGGTAGGTCTAAAACAAACAAAGAAACAAAGCAGCTAACAAGGAAATAAATAAATGTATGATCCCAGGTTTGAACCAGGAGAGAAGCTATGCACAAAAAGCTGGAGAATTCCTGTTTTTCAAAACAAGGATGGACAATACTAGGAGAGCCAAGAACTAAACTCTTATTTACTTCTCTTCCTCATGCATCACAACAGAGTGTGCACTTGGGTTGAGGGCAGATATTTTCATGTGAACTGGGCAGCAAATCTAGGTCTCTGTACCACAATGTTTAGTGGGATATAGGAAACATATCCTATATGTATTCACAGTGTATTCACTGCAATTTGAAATTTGACAGTCAGTGCTCTCATCACCTCCAAAACACAGTGTCCCCCTAAGCCCAGGGAAGTCAATATTAGCTGTGCCACAGAAGAGAGGAGGGCTGATCTCCTGGGGCCTTCAGCTAATTGGAAGGTTGGTTGCCATAGCCTTAAAATCTACTTGCCTCAACTTTTCACCTCCCCCCCAGCCCAAGAAGTCCTTCCCTTCACTCAAAGCAACAAATGGAGGGCAATGGGCTCAAATCTGACATTTTCAAGAAATTACATCTTTTTCCTGACAGGCACAGGTAGAAATGAAACATCTATTACAGGCACCACTTGAACTTGCATTTCACTCTTCTTGCCCTGTTCAAAGGCACTTAGACAAGTGACCCTAACACCTTGTTCCTCAAGGGTCAGTACTTGGACCCATGTTATTTAACATCTTTGTCAGTGACATGGACAGTGGAATCGAGTGCACCCCTCAGCAAGTTTGCTGATGACACCAAACTGTGTGGTGAAGTCAACATGCTGGAGGGAAGGGATGCCACCCAGAGGGACCTTGACAGGCTTGAGAAGTGGGCTCATGCAAACTGCATGAAGTTCAACGAGGCCAAGAGCAGGGTTCTGCACCTGGGTCGAGGCAATCCCATGCATGAATACAGGTTGGGAGGAGTAAGGCTTGAGGACGGCCCAGAGGAGAAGGACTTGAGGGTAGTAGTTGACCAGAAGTTTAACATGAGCTCTCAATGTGCACTTGCAGCCCAGAGAGCCACTGTATCCTGGGCTGCATCAAAAGAAGCACAGTCAGCCAGTTGAGAGAGGTGATTCTCCCCCTCTACTCTGCTCTGGTGAGACCCCACCTGGAGTACTGTGTCCAGTTCTGGAGTTCCCAGCATAAGAAGGACATAGAACTCCTCGAGCGTGTCCAGAGGAGAGCCACAAAGATGATCAGAGGACTGGAGCACCCCCCCTATGAAGATAGGCTGAGGAATTTGGGGTTGTTCGGCCTAGAGAAGAGAAGGCTTCGTGGTGACCTCATAGCAGCTTTCCAATATCTGAAGGGGGCCTACAAGAAAGCTGGGGTAGGGCTTTTTACACGTGTGTGTAGTGAGAGGACAAGGGGCAATGGTTTGAAGCTTAAAGAGGGGAAATTCAGCCTAGACATTAGGACGTTCTTTCCTGTGAAGGTGGTGAGATGCTGGAACAGGTTGCCCAGGAAGGTTGTGGCTGCCCCCTCCCTGGAGGTGTTCAAGGCCAGATTGGATGAGGCCTTAAGCAACTTGGTCTAGTGGGAGGTGTCCCTGCTCATGCAGGGGGGGTGGAACTAGATGATCTTTAAGGTCCCTTCCAACCCAAACCATTCTATGATTCTATGATCTATCCTGGGACAATGTACAGGCTGGAGACTGTCCTTACCCACACACAAATCCTACCTGTTGTTGCACTCTCCAGTAATGGTCCGGTAAATGTCATCCTTTGGGCATTTAATGGAGTGAACCTGATAGTCACAGCCAGTTTCTTTGGAAATCATCTCCTTCTGTTTCCTGTTGAGTATGTCTGCAAGAGAAGCCATGCATAGTAACATCTGCTCTTACACATTTTTACTTTATTCTAGGTCAATGCTGAGTCAGAGCTGTGGATATAGAACACCTGGATTTGAATTGTTCATCTGATGCCTAAATTCTTTTGTGGCTCAGCTCTCATTTCTGGGCTGGGGAAACTGGGTTGGCATGGAATGACTTTCTTAGGGAATACAGGAAACACCATCTCCAGCAACTTTTTACCCTAGACTAGGAACAAAGCACACAGTGGTATAGCCTGGGCAGGTGGGTGTGAGGATCAGAAGTGGACAATCGGCTCCTGTTTGCAGGGGTCAGAGTCTCCTGGCATGCAGCAGGTCATAGCCCAGATGTACCACACCTATTGTTAGGCTGTTTGTAGCATCAAAGACATGAGGCAGGCACTGCCCAAGGTGGTGAGATGAACACCAGGTGGTCTGGGCTGCCTCTGAGCATGTCTGGGGCTGCTGTGAGGAAGAGTTTTATTACCAGGTATTTGCATCATGGCACAGCTGCTCTCTGACACGCCTGCTGTGTTAGATCTTCTGCTCTTAGCTGTTGTGAAGACATTTTGGTTTAAACCACATTACCTGTAACATTGAATCTCCATTTCCCAGAGAGACGCAGCTTTATTTTGAGGAGTTTCAAAGTCGTTTCCAAGTAATCAGCAGCACGGACTGCAGATCTGGTCCTTCCTACTGGGTCCTTTAAGTGCTTCAGGAAATCCATTGGGTTGGCAACCTTCTCCTCTAGTTTTCTCTTTAAGCTAAAACATAAGAGTCCCATGAAGCCCTTTCTCTGCAATGAGCTCTCTGTCCTACTGGGCTGGGTGCACTTAGACATGGTGCTGCTCATCAACCCTGCACATCATCTCAGACAGGTTCTGGCAAAAAAACCATTACCATCTCCTACTTCAAATTTGCATTACATCCTTGTCACAACAAATTTTTGTTATATAGATCAGTGGAAAAGTGAGTTATCTGGTGATTGGATGAAATGTTACAGGGTATGTATGTCACAGGATACATTCTGTGAACTGAGAGACAACCTTGGTCCTGTTGCATCTCTTCCTGATCCCGTGGCTCTTTCTTGCACTATGAAAAACCTTTTGTAGGGTGAGTGGACAAAGACTCCTCCCCAAAGCATCCTGCTGCCTGGAACCAGCCTTTTGGGACAATGCACAGAGGGATACCTGGGGTCTGACTTCCACTGAGACTTATTTGTGACAGGGTGCTCATCTGCACAGCTGTGATCCTTCCAGAGAGGTGCAGAACTTCAGCAGCCAGCAGAGGACTCAAAAGATGTCCAGCACGCCTGTACCACTGAGAGGTGCTCATGGCGGTGCAGGTGAAGAGGCAATAGATGTGGGTGATGAAGGGTGGCCCTGGGACTGAGGTGGGACACTAGAATCACCCCAAATTGGTGAAAAGAATCTCTCCAACTATGGCAGGGAGGACCCTTGAGCAAAAGCATCTCCATAGTAAACATGCATTGGAAAACAGAAGAAACACATTTTGTCTCTTACTTCCTTATAATCATAGAATCAGACTGATTTGGGTTGGAAGGACCTCTAAAGCCCACCTAGTTCAACCCCCCTGCAGTGAGCAGGGACATCTTCAATTGTGTTGCTCACAGCCCCATCCAACCTGCCCTGGAATGTTTCCAGGGATGGGGCATCCACCACCTCTCTGGGCAACCTGGGCCAGGGTCTCACCACCCTCAGTGTAAAAAATGCCTACATAATATCCAGTCCAAATTTCCCCTCTTTCAGTTTGAAACCATCATCCCTTGTCCTGTCATTAGGGACATGTTGAGGCCCTCAGGAAATAAGGACTCACCTTCTTCGGGCCTGTAAATATGCCGTGTCCACCAGCTGCCTGGCTTTACTAATGGTGCTCAGAAGAGATGAGTCTGACAGCACCTCTGAGTCCTCTTCTAAAAGAAGAAGAAAAAGCAGAAATTGAGCATACTTTGTACTATACACCAGGAGCTCCACACCCCACCCCATCGCTGGGTGCTGAGGTGCACTGGCTCATTTACCACCATTCTCACTGTTTAGAAGACACCCCTATCTCCTTCCATTGCTCATCTGCTTCACCCCAGTGCTGAGGTCCTGAGGTCACCGGACAAGAAGGGACTGTAAAGCAGTATCTTATTACCCATTTCACAGAACTGGCTTCCCTGGCTTTGGGAGACTTTTAGAAAGTGATTTTTCACCCATCTTTTTGAAGCTATTCTTCCCCATGAGAGGGAAATGCAGAGAAGACGACAAATTTATGATCCCTGCCATAAAGTGATGATCATGTGCTTGGAAGAGCTGTTGGTTAAATGGACAGTTTCCTTAGACAAGTTTCTTGGGTGTTGACTTCATTGTCAGTGGATCAATCTACAGGATATTTCAAAATTTATTTTGGGGCTATATCTAACAGGCAACTCAGACTGGGTTTTGTGTCTTTCAAGCACACTAGCAGTGGGAGGAGAAACAGAAACTTACCATTTAATGAGGAGTCCATTGCCCCAACTAAGCAGAGAGTGATGATGGATCCTAAGAGAGCAATTCTTGGTTTTATGCCTAGAGAGAAATGCAACATAAATCTTCTGAATGGGCAGGGTTTCACTGGAGCATCAGGAGAGGTTCAGTTGGACTTGTTCTTTCAGGATGCAGGGATAAGACACAGCACCCTTCTGACCAGGTCCCTAAGTGGGGCTGTGGCTGGAGAGGGCTGGAGCTGTCAGTGTTGGCACGTCATGGGGACATCCCTGTGCTGTGGGACATTCTGTAAACTGGACTGAGGAATTGCCCAGGTGGAGGTGGCCGAGCACAGTCCAGGCTTCATTGATGGAGACTACTGGGAAGCTGTGTTGGAATATAGTAGAGTCCTGGTGTCCTGCCTTTGGGAGGGACCTTCTAAGGTGGCTGGTGTAAAGGAGGTTAGACCCCACACCTGCCTCTCTGTCCCCTCTATCTTGTTACTGAGCACAATAAGCTGCTATGTCTAGGACCTGTTCTCCAGCCATCAACCACCACTGTTTGTCCTCTTGGTGCTCCTGAAATTGGTCTCTGTTCCTTTTCCACATTATTGCAAGAAATGTGCATCACCTGCTCTCATCAATGTTACATACATTGGCACTGTGCCTTCCCTGAAAGAAGATCTTCAGCCAAAAGGTAACAGGTATATTTTAAGCAATTTAGTCAGTGTTTTAACTGTTTAGAAAAGGAAAGACAGAAAAAAATTGGAAGAACTAACAAACACTTCACTGTGTCCAGGTCATCTTACATTAACCATGTGTGGAAATTCTACAACCATCTTCACAGGGATTGAAGGCTGTTCATTCCCCACAATCTTCCCCCTTCCACTACCTGAAGGAGCTACAAGAAAGCTGGGGAGGGACTTTTGACAAGGGCTTATAGTGAGAGGACAAGGGATAATGGCTTTAAACTGAAAGAGGGGAGATTCAGGTTAGACATTAAGAAGAAATTCTTCACTAGGAGGGTGGTGAGACCCTGGCCCAGGATGCCCAGAGAAGCTCTGGCTGCCCCATCCCTGGAAGTGTTCAAGGGCAGGTTGGATGGAGCTTGGAGCAACCTGGTCTAGTGGGAGGTGTCCCTACCCAGGGCAGGGGATTGGGACTGGATGATCTTTAAGGTCCTTTCCAACCCAAACCATTCCATGAGTCTATGATTCTAGGAATCTTACCTTGCAGTGTATTGCTACATGAGACAGCAAAGCTGACTTTTCTCACTTTTCAAAATGAATTTCACATACAGGCTGAGAAGTAAGTATGAAGGACCACCAGCTCCTAATGCTCTACTCAGTCTCCTTACCTCCTTGGGCCCACCCATGGAAGGCACCAACACCCACACCTGAAACATTGAATCAGACAAATACAGATATAAATTTTAAAAGTGCTGATCTTACCTGCCATCTCTGTAGAGCTGGTAGGACTGGGAAACAAGCCAGTCCTTTATAGCACACACCTGGGCAGAAATTAACCCAGTCTGACCTGGGTGTGGCCAAAAAAGGAGAAACGGGGACCAGATTGAGCCAAGAGGAACTATCTGCTGGTTTTCTTTTCTGGATTAAGCAAAAAGGTGCAGACTTCTCCGTGCCTTCTGAGTAAATGTGGCCTTCATTTTTGATAAATCAGTCAAAAGGGAAGAGGAATAAAGGCACATATTTATTTTCTGCAGGTGGAAGAACTCACCTTAATTTTATGATGGTAAAAGAATTTGGCTTCTTTTTCCCTGTTGGTTGACGTATCTGATGGTTTGGGAAGCCAGAAATGGGTCATTTTGCCAACATGCATTTGCTGGGCAAAGAGGAATATAATGAGGTTCAACTGGAGCAAATGCAGAGTCCTGCACCTGGGAAGGAACAACAAAATGCACCAGTACAAGTTGGGAGGTGATCTGCTAGAGAGCAGCTCCGTGGAGAAGGAGTGTGTCCAGCAGGTTCAGGGAGGTTCTCCTCCCCCTCTGCTCTGCCCTAGTGAGACCCCACCTGGAGTATTGTGTCCAATTCTGGGCTCTCCAGTTCAAGAGGGACAGGGATTTACTTGAGAGAGTCCAATGAGGCTACAAGGATGATGAAGGGACTGGAACACCTGCCTTATGAGGAAAGGCTGAGAGACCTGGGGCTTTTCAGCCTAGAGAGGAGAAGACTGAGGGGGGATCTAATTAATGTCTATGAATACATGAGGGCTGGGGGTCAAGAAGGCAGGACAACCTCTTTTCACTTGTGTCCTGTGATAGGACGAGGGGCAGTGGATGCAAACTCAATCACAGGAAGTTCCACCTCAACATGAGGAAGAACTTCTTTCCTGTGAGGGTTAAGAGCACTGGAACAGGCTGCCCAGAGAGGCTGTGGAGTCTCCTTCTCTGGAGACTTTCAAGACCTGTCTGGATGCCTTTCTGAGTGATCTGTCCTAGTTTTTGGTCCTGCTCTGGCAGGGGGGTTGGACTCGATGATCTCCAGAGGTCCCTTCCAACCCCCAACATTCTGTGATTCTGTGGAGGGTGCTGAGCTCAGAAGGCAGCATGTCTGCCTGGGGGAGCTGTTGAAATCTGTATCCAGGAAAACCAAAGTTGCATCCCATTGAAAATTCCTTAATGAGATGATTTATATAATTTAAAGGTAGTCAGATCAGCAGGGATTTGGAAATGAGCATAAAATAACTGTTGATCCTTGTGGATGGCAAAGACCTGGCAAAGAACAAGGCAGTTGCACAGAGCAAGCTCAGCTGTCTCCAGTAAAATAATGGTAATGTGGACAATCCCAAAGTTCTATCTAGAAAGTAAGAACAGGCCTGAGGTACAAAATGGGAGATGCCATCCTGAAATGACCAGACAGGAACAAAGTGTTGGGCCAGGCAAGCATTTCAACATGGATTACAACAGCTATGCAGTAGGAAAAAGGGCTGTGGACAAACGGGAAGGTAGAGGAAATAACTTAATTATTTGAATATCAGTCAGGCTGATGACAAAAGACTGAATTACTGATGATCAGTCATGTAAATCTCACAAGACAACATAGCCAATCCTTCCTATTGTTTAATTATTTTCACAGATCTTACAAAGCCAAAATAAATAAAAAGAAAATATAAGACAGGAAACTGCTAACGAACATCTGTAATTTTAAATCTGAAAAAAAAAAATAATAAATTGTTAAGGTCAGGTTTTTAGAAGCTGAAAATACAATGGCAAAAATACAAAGCTAATATTTCTCCCCTAAAGAGAAATTCAAAACCCAAAGCAGAAGCTGGGCCCTGGTATCAGAGGGTCTCTGGTCACCCCGGCAGGTGCTCTACTTTGCCCATCCACCTTTCTGCCTACAAAATGTAAGTAACACCCAAGGCTACAAAGCTCATTAGTGCTGTGCTTCATCAGCTATGGAGACCATCCCATGGCCAGGACAAGGTGCTCAGGGCACAAGCCCCACGGGTCTGCCTGCTGGGAAGGAACAGGAGAGCCCAGCAGCTGGGCAGGACCAGCATTGGGTGCAGGTCTCTTCCCAGAAATACACCCGTGGTGACCAGCCCCTGGGGGACAGCCCGAGCTCTCAACCCTCCCTGTGGTCACAGGCCTTTGCCAACTCAACATCACTCGGCAGGGCAGGGTGTCCAGCCCTCACTCTGCCCTGAGCTGTAGGCACAGTTCCTGTGGCAGGAAATCTGTGGAATACCTTCTGTGACTTTCTAGCACAGTGGTAGGATCCACCATGCTCACCAGGACACACTACTGCACATCCATCCATGGGAAGACCTCAGCTTGCAAAGCCCAAATGTGACTCCTGTCCTGAGCAGTAGCCAGCACACCTCTTCCCTATGAACAAGTCCCCTTCCTTAGGGGCTGGTCCTTTATTTCCCTTCACATGGACTTAACTCCCTCTCCTCTTCATTAACAAAATATTCAGCTCTGCCCCAGGAACCAAACTTCTTCCTGTCCCCTCTTTCAGTAAAGGCCCTCTTCATTCCCTTCCACTTTTCTTTCAGACTGTGACCTCATGCTCAGACTGGAGAGTGGAAGATGGCTTCTCTGGAGATGGGGTTGGCAGGTCTAGGAGGAGACCTCCAATGCTGCTTATGCCAAACCGGAGGATGCTTTCTCTCTTTTTCCAGTTTATTTTATCTTCCTGCTCTGGAACCAGTTACCATCTTATCTGGAAACCTAGGACACAGCCATACACCAAAGCAGAAGCAGTTGTCAGGCCCCTAGAAAGTAACTGGAGAAGACATGGCTTCAAAAGCTCCAGAGATTTATTTAAACAAACTGGGAGTGGTAAGAAGCTTTAGATACTGTAGTTCTCATTCTGCCACACCAGCTGGGAGATGGGAGTCACTGGCTCCAGAGGACTCTTTTCTATGGACTACAGCTTCATTTCTAGAGAGGCTGAAAACATGAAGAGATGTAAGAAATCATCACAAATTTGGGGGGGTGGAGTCAATGCTTAACCATGTGAAGGGATGTACGGACAGAGCTCGCAGGGCTCATTGGTGTTCACAATGCACAAGCAGTCATATCTTGATCATCATATGCCACCATGCTACAACCAAGGGGAGGCTTCAACACTGTTTTATGGTCAGGACAAAGTGTCTTCAATATTGCACCAGGAAAGGCAACTCTGCAGTGAAGGTGAACACGGGGTGCTGGGTCTGGCGAAGCCAGCACTCAAGCAAGGCAGCCACTGTTTCCTGAAGCTTGGAAGATCAAACAGTGAAAACTTGCAAGTAGAAGCAGAGTCTGAACGTTTCTTTGAAGAAGAAGAAGGTATCTCATGACAGACTTTGTGGTTTCCTCTCTTGCATAATCCTGGAAAGTGCTATTTATTACAAGAGAAGAGCTGTCAGTTCTCTGTTGAACTCAGGACTTTTCTATAAATACATCCTGTTCTTTCTACCAGGCAAGACTGTTTAGTCTGTAAATACCACAAGAACTGTAGATGAATATGGGTTTTCACTGGTGATGACACAAGATTAGATAAGAAAAAAAGTCAATAAAATACAAAAAAAACCCCTCTGCAAATATCGTGGGAATTCCAGCCAGCGCAACTGAAATCTGAGCCCAACCAAGCTGCAAGAACCAGTAGTTTAATATGGTCTCCTCAGGTTGCCTCCAGATCCTTCTGTCTGCGATCTGGAGGTCTCCAGACCCCACCTTTTAACCTCCTTAACCGCTTCATACTCTCTTTCAAGCTCTGGTCCCCTCCAAGCTCCTGTGTTAGGGTACCACTGCTATCCAGGACCCTCTGCTCCCCCTCTGGTTCTCTCCATGTCCCTCTGTTGGGGTCTGAATCCCCCTGTCCCTTCCATATGCACTGTGGACCCTTCCAGACCCCTCCTTTTAGGCTCCAGTAACATGCAGGTCTATATGGGCTGGGCTGGTTCCTCCAGGTTCCTCTATTTGTCATCTGAAGGAAGCTCAAACCCTTATCCTGCAATGAAACCTCACTTCAACAGACCTCTTTGCATACCAAATGCCTAGTACTTCCTCCATGTCCTGGTTTGAGCCAAGATGAAGCTAATTTTCCTTTTACTGATTTTTTTTTTCCTTCAGTAAGCTCTCTTTTAACCAGCAGCAAGTGTTCCAGCTAGTGGGCTGATAACACTGGAATGTTTATGTTTCTGCTGAGAGTCCAAGGTCTCTTCTTAGCTCTGCTGCTACAGAGGCTGCCAGGGCAGGAGAATTGTACCTGTGACCCCCCCGTAGGGGAGCTGGACTAGACAGACAGCAGAACTGACCAAAGGGATTCCATTCCATAGATCTACGTAAGCTCTGAGGAAGGTCAGAGATCACAGAAGACAACTTCCTTCCTGCTGCTTCTTCCCTTCTCTTCCATCCATGGCTGGCATCTGGAGAGGACTCCATCCATCCATCCATCCATCCATCCATCCATCCATCCATCCATCCATCACCATCAACCCCAGGCTCAGCCCTGACCCTCATAACTCCCCCCACAGCCCCTGTCTGCTCTGCTGTTATCAAAAACAGCAGACTGAGAGTTTTCGGGACTGCTCACAGCTCAGGAGATGCCGGGGAGTTGCTGGGGGTGGGGGGAGGCAAGAGGCTTTTGCACATTCCTGAACATACTTGTACATATCATTAGAGCTGGCAGGATGTCCTCATAGCCACCTCAGGAGAAGCAGACCCGTGTAGGTGCAGGCAGATGGTTGCCAGCAAAGACTTCCCTGCTCGGGGGAACTGAGTCCTGCTGCTGGCAGAGGGAGGGTGTCTGAAGCCACACTTTTCTGTAAGGCCTTTGACACTATCCCCCACAAAGTCCTTCTCTCTAAACTGGAGAGATACAGATTTGATGGGTGGACTGCTCAGTGGATGAGGAATTGATTGGACAGTCATATCCAGAGGATAGCAGCCAGCAGCTCAGTATCCCAGTGGAGATAGGTGACAAGTGGTGTACCTCAAGGGTCCATACTGGGACCAGTACTGTTTAACGTCTTCATCAGGGACACAGACAGTGGGATTGAGTGCAACCTCAGCAAGTTTACAGATGACACCAAGCTGTGTGGTGTGGTTGACACACCTGATGGACAGGATGCCATCCACAAGGAACTGGTGAGAAGGAACTGGAACTAGCCTGAGAAATGGGCCTATGTGAACCTCATGAGATTCAACATGACCAAGTCCTGCACATGGGTCAAGGCAATCCCCAGTGTCAACACAGGCTGGGGGATGAAGGAATGGAAACCAACCCTGTAGAGAAGGATTTGGGGGTACTGGTGGATGAAAAGCTGGACATGAGCTGGCCATGTGCACTCAAAGCCCAGAAACCAACCATGTCCTGGGCTGCATCACCAGCAGCATGATCAGCAGGGTGAAGGAGGGGATTGTCCCCCTCTGCTCCTCCCTGGTGAGACCCCCCTGCAGGGCTGGGTCCAGCTCTGGGGTCCCCAACACAAGAAGGACACGGAGCTGTTGGAGTGAGTCCAGAGGAGGCCACGGAGATGATCCAAGGGCTGGAGCAGCTCTGCTCTGGAGACAGGCTGGGAGAGTTGGGGGTGTTCAGCCTGGAGAAGAGAAGGCTCCAGGGAGACCTTATTGTGGCCTATAAGAAAGATGGGGACAGACTTTTCAGCAGGGCCTGTAGTGATAGGATGAGGGGTGATGTTTAAACTGAAAGAGGCAAGATTTAGACGAGATATTAGAAAGCAATTTTTTACACTGAGGGTGGTGAGACCCTGGCCCAGGTTGCCCAGGGAGGTGGTAGATGCCCCATCCCTGGAAACATTCCAGGCCAGGTTGGATGGGACTGTGAGCAACCTGATCCAGTTGAAGATGTCCCTGCTCACTGCAGGGGGTTGAACTAGATGGCCTTTAAAGGCCCTTGCCAACCTAAACCACTTTGTGATCCTATGACTCCACTGAAGAAAAGAAGACTTTAGAATACATTTCATTTAAGAAAAAAAAAAGGCAAAAGCAGGCTGGGGCAAAACCAAAGCCAGACTTCTCCTGCACTACCTGCACTCACCTCCTAGGAAACAGGTTGAATAGGAAGATGGAGAGGGGCTTGAAGTGGCCCCCCACTCCCCCGGTGGTTCCTGCCAGAGTGGACAGCACGACAGGCACTGCTGGACCCAAAGAACCTGGTGGACAGCCCGGGCTCAGGGTGACACTATGACTGTCACCTGTCCCTGCAGCACAGCGGGGAAGGACCAAGGGAAGGACCCCAGTGACCGAGGATGGCCTAAGGGTGCCCTTCCTGCCTCTGGAGGAGAGGCTCGGGGTCCCTGGGGGGGCAGGGGAAACACTGCGGGGCTCCTCGGTGATGGACGGACCAGCCATGACTGAGATGGAGATGAGTGGAAGGGCTCCAGGAACATTACCTGCTGGAGACAGCAGAGGGCCCAGTGCTCCTTGGTTGCTCCTGTGTGGTTGGGAGAGGAGGAAAATGACAGAGCGAAAATCTCTGAGCCTGGGAGAAACCAGAGCACGCAGAGTGGGGAAACCTCCTCAGGGCTTGCCTTGCCCCATGCATCGCCCTGGAACGGCCAGTGCCCTCTCCATCTGCTCTGCAGAGGGACCTGGAGAGGCTGGATCAACGGGCTGAGGCCAATTGTATGAGGTTCAACAAAGTCAAGTGCCAGATCCTGCACTTCATGCACAACAACAACCCCCAGCAGTGCTCCAGGCTTGGGGAAGAGTGGCTGGAAAGATCTCAATGGAATAGGACCTGGGGGTGTTTGTTGACAGCAGCTGAATTTGAGCCAGCCAAGAAGGCCACCATCATCCTGACCTGTACCAGCACTAGTGTGGCCAGCAGGATCATCCCCCTGTGCTCAGCACTGGTGAGGCCACCTCAAATCCTGGGGTCAGTTCTGGGCCCCTCACAACAAGAAGGACATTGAGGGGCTGGAGCGTGTCCAGGGAAGGGCAACGGAGCTGGGGAAGGGTCTGGAGCACAAGTCTGAGCAGGAGCAGCTGAGGGAGCTGGGGGTGTTTGTTCAGCCTGGAGCAAAGGAGGCTGAGGGGAGACCTTCTGGCTCTGCAACTGCCTGAGAGGAGGTTGGAGCCAGGGGGGGTCAGTCTCTTCTCCCAAGGAACAAGTGAGAGGACAAGAGGAAATGGCCTCACAAATTCTGTCAGGGGAGGTTCAGATTGAATATTGGGAACAATTTCTTCCCCAAAAGGGCTGTCAGACCCTGGCACAGGCTGCCCAAGGCAGTGGTGGAGTATCCATTGCTAGGGATTTAAAAGATATGTAGATGTGGTGCTGAGGGACATGGGTTAGTGGTGGCCTTGGCAGGGCTGGGGATTTTGTGATCTTAAAGGACTTTTCCAAGCAAAACGATTTGATGACCTGAGGTCCCCATGGTCCTCCCTGCAGCCCTTCAACGACATGGTCTGGGGTTGCAGTAGGACATCTGGCATCCAGCTTTCGAGTCCCCATGGTTCCCTGATCTCTCCCCAGATTTCTCTGCAATGCCTAGTGGATTCCAGCCTTTGTGCCACCACCTTTCCCTGAGGAGCTGCCCTGCAGTGAGCAGGAGAGGGCAAAAGGTCGCTTCGGAGGAGTGCAGAGCAGGAGGACGAGACTCGGGAGAAGTGTCACCCTCCAGCAAGAGCTGCCTGGAGCAAGGATGGAGCCATGATGAAGGGTCTGGCATCTTTCCATCACTCTGGTGTCTTTGCTGTGATGGTCAGGGCTGCAGAATGCACCTCCAGAAACCTGCACAGGGCCAAAGCCCCCAGTGAGGGGCAAGGCTGGGCTGTGCAGTGGTCACAGAATCATAGAATCACAGAATCACAGAATCACAGAATCATCCTGGTTGGAAAGGACCTTGAAGATCATCAAGTCCAACCATAACCTAATCTACCCATTCAGTGCTTAAATCATGTCCCTAAGCACCACATCTAGATTCTTTGAAACACTTCCAGGATCATGCCATCCCTTGGACATGTTGAATGGGGGCAAGACGGGGCTGGGCTGGGCTGAGGTGCAGCCACCCTGTGCTTTTGGAACGATCAGCAAATGTCATGGTTTCGATTGTCTCCACAAGCTTGAACAGCTCCGGAGCTCTGGCAGCCTTGCGGTTGGCAGAGCGTCAGTATCACTCTGTGGTTTCTTTGATCTCTATCTGGACCTGTCAGATATTTTGTCATAGACAGTAACAGCTCCTTCCTCCTCCAGCCATTCTGGTCACATGAAAACAGGTTCATCTGCACGTCCCATAGCAGGACAGCCTCTGTGATGGTAGGGGAAGGGGAGATGAGTGACCACCACCCCACCAAACACAACAAGGAAGCCCAGGAGCTGCACGCTGGAGCCAAGCAGTGTGCCGGGCCATGTGGTGAGGCAGGTGGTGGGGATGGAAAAGCTACTACTACAGGCACTTTGAAAGAGATATCCCAGCCCCAGGATCAGCCCTGGACCAGCAGGAACAGGCCAAGGCTCCGTACAAACATCTGCTGCAGCAAGGAACGGGGGCTGAGCTGCATCATCTGGCTTTGCACCGCTCCATGGAGCTGTGGCATGAACAATACCCACAGAAATCAGCCAGAACGTGAGGCTGATTGCAATGCTGGAACACATGCAATATGGGACTAGCAATAAGTCATCTCTGAGAGTGGGATGTCCCTTGGCAAATTCCAGCTGAGATTTTGTCCCTTGCAAAGCCTGAGTACCTGCAGCATGTTGCTGTGCTGCCCCAAGATGCCACCACCACATGTTTGTGACAACACTGTGGTGTCAGTCACTTGGTTCAGCTCCAGATCCTTCTTGTGCTGTTGAAGGCGGGAGTCCTCAGGGTTCCCAGGTCCCCAGGACACGACCACCCCCAGCCCCATGAGGACAGCTCCTGGGGAGGATGAACTGGGAAAGCCATGGACTCTTGCCCACCCCACCAGGGTCCCTGGCCTGGCCTGTGGGGACCTTCTTGCCCACCCATGGGGACATGGCAGTGGAGGGGACAACGTGGGGAAGCTGCCCCAACACACCCAGACACAAGAAGTTCTCTGAGGGCCCCATGCAGACCCACATGATGTGGTGGGAGAGAAGGAGAGTGGGAGGAGGGCAGCTCTGCCCTGCGGTCCCTGGGTGTTACTGGGGCCACGGGGCAGTGAGGAAACCTCAGGGGGACCAGCTTGAGGTGCCTCGTGAACACCACTGTCACTGGGCGTGAAAATACCCAGAGAAACCACAGGCTGCAGAGCTGGCAAACGTGGTGCCTGTTGCAGAGAAGAGGGAGATGGAAAAACAGGAAATGCTCCCTGGGTCATTCTGGGCAGCCCATGGCCTGGTGGCAAGGGCAGCACAGGGGGCTCTGAGGGGACAATACTACATATCCCATGATGGTGAGTGGGCACGAGGGGACAGGGACAAGCATTTGTATCAGAGCTGGTCCCTCTCACCTCCCTGGGCAGAAGAACCCCCTGCTCTGCCTTCTGCATCCCACCTTGTACCAAACTCACCCACTTGGGTTTGCTGCTTGTCTCTGGGAGAAGACTATTTGTGGAGTGAGACCATCAAGTCAGGCTTCCCCAGCTCCCCTTACTGGCTGATGGGGGGGTGGTTAGGAGGGGTCTGGGGGTCCCCAGCTCCATACTGGGAGCGCAGCTTTGAGGATTTTGTGTTTTATGGTGCCAAGACTGCCAGCCCACATCTCCAGGCAGTGTCCAGGTTGCCAGCCATCCTTGCTGCCTGCACAGCGCGTGCCTGCTGCCCACGCTGCCCGCACTGCCCAACGCAAGGCTGGGGTCCTTGAAAAGGAGACTGAGTTGAGGCCCTTCTGGTCCTTTGGGGAGGATGTTGAGATGAGTTTGATGAGGACTGCTGTTGTGTTGGTGAATCAAAGTGTGAACCTGCTGCACAAGGATGGTTTCATATCCTGTCTTGGTCAGCACAGCCCTCATGCGGGTGCCAATTTGCTCAGACTTACCTTGCCTCACTCTAAGGCTATTCTGGTATTTCCTAAACCTGCTGCTTCCTTTTTTTCAGCATTTCTGAGGCAAAGGTGGTGTGACATCAGCTCTGTTGCACTCCGGAAACTCCACTCCAGGCCTTTGCCTTGACATCTGACTGACGGGGCCAGCAACCACCCCCATCAAAAGCAAGGACCAAACCAGCATCTCACACCAGACACGGGAGGAATCTGCTCCGGTCCAGCCTCTGCCTTTGCAGTTCATCTCTGTCCATCATGAAGGTCTCCGCAGTGTCCCTCTCCATCATCCTCGTTGCTGCCCTCTTTCCTCAGGCCTCTCCTGTTCCAAGTGAGTACAGCAGCTCTCTCTGCTCTCTTGGGGTGGGTTTTTGTTCTGAATGGCAGTAATTTTGAAGCAGAACCGGAAAAATTGAGCTGCAAATGTCGGAAGCCTGTGTGAACACCTTCTCCTTCTCTCCTGAGACTTCTTTGCTAGCATTTTTATCTTAGAGAACAATTTTACTGCTAAGTAGCAAAGCTTTCAGGTCTCACCTCCCCTGGTTTTATTGTTGAGCTTTAGGAGTGGTCCCAGGGTGACCAAAAGGACTTTTATCATTGGAAGGGAGTGGAAAACATTTAACAAGCAATCCTAGCAAGGACTTTAATTAAGCTTTAGTGTTCACAGCAATTTCTTGTTGACTTTCTAGGGAAATGGGAAGAAGAGGGCTCCACAGCTGATGAAGGGTATGGTTGCCCAAGGTCTTGGCTGGGGAATGTGCAGGTTATTGAGTGATGATGAGTAAAGCTCACGCTGGCTTTCCTGATCTCTTCCAGTTGGGGCTGACACAACTGTGTGCTGCTTCAGCTACACCTTACGAAAGCTGCCCCAGAGTCATGTGAAGGATTATTTCTACACTAGCAGCAAATGCTCCCAACCAGCTGTTGTGTAAGTACAGGTCCCTGCTCTGGGCTCTGGGAAAGGCTCTGCCAGCCTTGGGGTCTTTGCTTCACTTCCAATGGGGCCAAAAGCATGGTGGTGTAAGGGACATGGAGTAAGGGAAGGGGGCAGCTACCACGGGTCCCTTGAGCACTCGTCCTTCTCAGCTGAGAAATAAGTGATCTTCTTGGTCTCCTTGAACCATCCTGATGCTGGGAATAAGGTGTGGGAAGGAGGTCCCTGCGAAGCCAGCAGGACCTCCCAGTGCTGATCATAGAATCACAGAATCCCAGCCTGGTTTGAGTTGGAAGGGACCTTAAAGATCAGCCAGTTCCAACCCCCTGCCATGGGCAGGGACACCTCCCACTAGACCAAGTTGCTCCAAGCCCCATCCAACCTGGTCTTGAACACTTCCAGGGATGGGGCTTCCACAGTTTCTATGGTGTGATGCTTGCGAGATTGCACCTGAGATTCCAGCTGTCCATGCAGTGCGTCCAGGCTCACCTCCCCACTGAACATGCCCAGGAGTATCTGAGCATGGGGGGGGTTCTCCAGGGAACCTTGATCTCTCCCTGCCCTCTGGATTTTAACAGGCTCTGCAGCCCCCTGGTGCTTGGGAGTTTTGGAGACGGGAATCTGGAGGGGATATGATCCCCTTGACAGCTAACCCTGGTCACACAGGGCAGGTCAGCATGTGCCCAGGAGGTGACCCAAGACCCTCATGTCCCTTCCCTCTCCAGGGCTCTAACACCTCCTTGCCTGCCTTGACAGGTTCATCACCAGGAAGGACCGAGAGGTCTGTGCTAACCCTGATGCCAGGTGGGTGAAGGAGTATGTGAACACCCTGGAGCTGCAGTGAGCACTGGGAGGTCTCTGCCCTGGAGAATTCCTGCAAGACCATCTTGGCACAGACCTAGAATTCCTGCTGTTGAGCATGAGGACCTGCTGAGCCACCACCTTGGGACCCCTGAAGTTCCTTTTGTCTTGCAGAAATGTCATTTAGCCATGATAATTTAGACATGCTTATGAGCAGCCTTGATGCTGGGGGACCTCCTGGCCTTGCAGACCCCTCCTGGTGTAACCTGCTGTGTGACATGTGGCTAAACTGTCCCCTCCTTGTGCATTTGCTGCTAGAATGGGAGGGGGATTTTGTCCCCAGAGCTATTTGTGGGAAGTGGTCTGTCAAAATTAGGGATGAGTGTTGCCATGTCAAGCCAGGCTGCCTCCAAGCCATCCAGCTGAGCGTTGCCATGGTCCCGCAGATGCTGTAAGACCTGTGTCCCCTGTGAAGGAAGTGATGATGTTCACTGGTTACTTACAGGATGCTCATTGTGGAACCACATTGTCCAGCTTTGATCTCAAAACTCTGTCTCTTGCTGATGCCAAAACAATAAAGATTTTTATTTTCCCTCTGTGTCAGCTCTGGAAGATGAGAAATGACTCCCACTCCTGGGGTTCTCCACAGCCTGCAACTGTATTCCCAGTGCAGGGAATGGGTACAAGAACCTCACAGATCCAAGGGCACAGGGGAGGATTCCAGTGCCCAGGAAAAAGGTCCCCAGAGAGGACCAGAGAGGACCCCACGGCTGCCCCAGCCATGAGGATCAGCAAGGGGCCTTGGAAGCCCTGAGCATCCTCCCACAAGAGCAGACAGTGGAGGAAGCCCTGAAATGTCTGGACACCACCTGAACTGGTCTTTTCCTTGCATCCTGACAGGGCTCCTGCCTGTCTGCTGCCCAGCTGCTGAGGGATGGAGGGAGTCCCAAGGGTCCCAGGAGTGAAGGCGGCCCAAGCGTCCCAGGGATTGAGAAGAGAAGGCTCCAGAGTGACCATAGAGCACCTTCCAGTACCTGAAGGGGCTCCAGGAAAGCTGGGGAGGGACTTTTGACAAGGGCAGGGAGTGATTCGACAAGAAGGAACAGTTTCAAGCTGAAAGAGGGGAGATTGAGATGATGAGATCTTAGGAAGAAATTCTTTGCTGTAAGGGTGGTGAGACCCTGGCCCAGGTTGCCCAGAGAAGCTGTGGCTGCCCCATCCCTGGAAGTGTTCAAGACCAGGCTGGATGAGCCTCGGAGCAACCTAGTCTAGTGGGAGGTGTCCCTGCCCATAGCAAGGGGTTGGGATTGGATGGTCTTTAAGGTTCCTTCCAACTCAAACCATTCCATGAGTCTATGATTCTGTGAGTCAAGGTAGACCCCGGGACACAGGCTGGCAGGGAAGGGACATAATATCAGCCAAGTCTTCCTGAACATGGGAATTATCAAACAGTGATCATTTTGGTTGCTTTCATACAGTGGCTTCTTGAGCACTTCACACAAAGCTTTTGAGCATTGCTACCCATACTTGCAGATGTGGAACCTGAGGCATGTGCCTGCTTTTGCAGAGTCAGGTTGCATGAGGTGAGCTTGATGGGGCTGGGATGCCCTGCTGGGGACACAGGTCTCACTTCCCTGCCCACTGCACTGGGACAAGGAAGAGGTGAGCAGCCCGTGACATAAAAATCGTTCCTTTGCAAGTGAAGTGGAAGAAGTTTGGACTGGCCCTGGGCTCCAAGGAACAGAGCTGGAGCACTGGGGAAAGAGTAGGGGGCTGGGGCATCTTAGTGTGTCCCCAAAAATTCACAAATGCCATCACCCAGACAGCATCAGGGTCAGTGCAGACCTGGTGTTTCTTCCTGGTGATGAAGCTGGGAAGTGGGGAGGACCAGGAAACCTCTGTGGTGAGGAAGGGATGCACCACTGCCCAGCTGTGAAGTCACACCAGGGCTGGGGAACATCTTTTCTGGGGCTGTTGTCTGGTGTGGAGGCAGCCAGGCAAGGGGAGGTGCTGAGACACCAGAGGTCTGTGAGCCAGAATTCCGGCTCTGCTGGCTCCTCCAAGCCAGGAGAAGAATCACAGGCTGCAAACCCAAGTGGCCACTGACGAGCATGTGTTTGGTGTCTCCTGGGGCAGGCACCTTCTGGGTCTTTCTCTGCCACACACACCCCCCCAAACACATCACCTGGGAGCCATTTCTCAGCCGTGCTGGGGCAGCTGCACCCCACAGGACACCAGGAACAACGTGGCATCCTCCCTCCACTGAGCTCATCCCAGCATCAGCTAGGACAGGTCCTTCTCAACCATCTCCTTGAAACTGGAAAGCATCTCTCCTTGCCAGGTCTGAGCGATGGCTGAGCCCAGCTACCGCCCCAACGAGACCCACTCTTGGTCCCAAGAGGGAGAAAGATTTGTGGGACAGAGCCAAAGGCTTCCTGCTTGGGCAAGACCCTGCAACCACACAACAGCTGGCTGCTGGCACCTGCTGGTGATGTCCTTCACATGTTTCCTGGAAAGCTTCTGTCAAGTGCACGTGCAGCAGCACACAACTGTGTCATGGACATAGCATGGATGTGTAGGGTCAGCAGAGAATAAGCACCCCCAGCAGGCCATGCTCCAGGCCAAGGAGTCAGAGCAGGTCTTGCCTGTTCCTCAGGTTACCATCATGACCCCTTCTTCCTCCAGGAGAGGAAAAACCAACCCAAAGACAGAGGTGGGTTCACCTGGAGCAGAGAAGGATTGGGAGCAGAGGGCAGCAACAAGGAGAGCAAGATTCAACCAGAGACACTTTCATGTACCCATCAGGACCTAAGCAGATACACACAGCATCTTTGTGCTTAGCACTGATCCATCCAGTCCCCACCTTCCACAGGGAAGCACCAATGATGGGATGTATAAATGGGTGGGTTTAGGAGAATGGCTTCTTAAGTGACATGGAGCTTGCAGAACATGGCCAGTGTAGGTTGGAAAGACAGAACCCAAAGAGGCTGGGCCGTGAGGCCAAGGTCAAACCATCATCTATCAAAAGAGCTGCAGGGAGAGCCTGTGTCAGGATGTACATCCCTTAACATAGGAAGTGCTTCAGCAGTGTCAGCTAGAATTAACCACAACTGTCCTAATGTTGAGAAGAGAGGCTGGGAGTCAGAGGAGGTGAGAACTGCCCCACAGGAGATGCTGGAGAGGGGCTACAGAATGGGGTAAGGAACAGAGGCCATCAGGGAGATGATGCAACCATCGAGTCTGAAGGTCTGCATAGATCACCTCTCTTCCCAGGGCTTCCCCAGCTTCCCTGGGAGAAAGGGGACAGCCACAGGGTTCATGATGTCTAAAAGACCAGAGAGAACTGGGCTAACTGGGTGCTTTGCCCATGACACTGTGAGGGTCTTGTGACATTCTGAGTGCCTTCTGCCACAGCAGGCAGTGAAGGAAAAGCCTGTGGTTGGACCAGCAAAGTCAATCTGCCAATCCCCACGGGAGCAGCTGGCCTTGGCTTTTGTCCACCTCTGTAAGCACACAAGAAGCCTGTTGGCTGAAGGATGGTCACCTTCCAGCAGGCAGCTGGGAGCTGAGCTCTTCCCTTGCCTCTCCACTGGACTCTCATTCCTTCAGCTCAGATCACAGTGAACCATTTGGCCTTGCTGGGTCCTGACTTGCATCTTGAGCCATGACACCTGGCTCCATGCTTGCCTGTGCCCCATGTCCCACACGCAGTCTCATCTCAGCTCACATCCCATGCTGCAACACAGATGTCCCTGAACTGCTTGCAGAGCAAAGAAACCTGCAGGAAAGGAAGGGCTGGGCCATCAGAGTTGAGGTGGAGAAGGGTGTTGAGGTCAGGGACAGGTCTATAGCTGAGCCATCTCCTGCAGACTTCTGTGCAGCAGGAATGGGCTTGTGCTGCCCAGGCTTCAGGACAGGACCATCAAGTGTGGCTGATACATCCCCTGGACTCGGTAGCTCTTGAGTGTGTCCAGGTGTCCCCTCCAGGCTGTCCTCTGCAGCCTGGAGCTGGCAGCAGGTTGGAGGCTGCAGGTGGGCTGCTCCATGTGCAGCTCAGCCCTGGGCCACCATTGCTCCTTTGCTCCTACCTGAGCCCATCCCCACGGGCAGCATGGACAGATGGCAGCGCACGAGACCTGGGGACACCAGCTGGGTCTGCAGTCCCCAGGCAGAGGGACCTGCCCAGGTGGTGCAAGGGGAGATGGACCTGGAGCAGGGGGAGCAGGGGCCCTGGAGCAGAGGTCCTGGAGCAGACTGGCCTGGTTGCTGCTCCTGGAGTTGCTGGAAGGAAACTGAAACCAGAAAAGACAGAGAGGGAAATTCCCACATGCTCTGGGCTCCCAGCCAGGGACTGCCCGGAGCTTCAGTGCTGTGTCCTCCTGCCTCTCCAGTCTGTCCCCTGCAGCCCAGACCTGGGTCAACCTCAGACCCCCCCCCCCAGTCTTCCCTTTCACCACATCAATCCTCCATTTCTCACAGTGCTCAGACCCCCACATCAGAGACTGTTTTGGGCTCCTGCAGCACGAAACTCCTTCTCAACATAAATGCTGACTGAACATGGAGTAGGCACAGGGGCCTGGATGTCCTCAGGGGTTGAGGAGACCCCCTTCCCTGGCTCCTCACCTGCCCACCCACAGCAGCAGTTCCTGTCCATCCGTCCCACCACATGGTGGCCACTCTATGCTCCAGTTTCATGGCACAGTGGGAAGCCCTGCTCAGGATACCTCCCCCTCTGCTGAGCTTTGTGTCTCCCCCACTATGGTAAGCCTGGGAGGAGATTTTTGCTGGCCCACCTTGTCCTTGCTTGGGCCTGACCCACTCTGCTAGGATTCTGTGCCTGGGGAGTGCAGGGACCTCACCAGGGGTGACTGAGCCCGTGCCTTCTTTCAGCAGAGTAGTCAGGAGCCATCTCCATGGAGCTGGAGAGAAGCCCATCACGTGGACCTCCATCACCAGCACCATCTCATGGGACACAACTGGTGCCTGGGCTGGGGCTGCCCCTTGCTGGGATACTGCTCCTTTGGAGCCCCATCAGCCCTCCTGCCCACAGCCAGCTTTCTAGCCTGGAAAACACAGGATTAGAGGGAAATCACAAGATGTGGAGGTGCTTTCCCAGCCTCAGGGCTGCCAAGTCTGGTCTCCAGCTGCAGGGGGAAAAGTTTGTTTATATTATAGATTTTAAATCATGCTTTTTCTGGCATTAGTTAGGGAGACGAAATACCAACTGGGAGAGGATGGCTGCAAGGTCAGGCCAGCCCTGGGTGACCATGCTGTTGCGGAGTTATTCCTTCTCTGTGTGTAGAAGCAGAGGAGTGCAGACCATGACTGCACTGGGCAAGCTGTGCCCAGTCCCATGCTTTTGCCCTTGGGACCTGCTCCTTCCCATCCATGTTGCCATGCAAAGTGGCATCCTGGGAATGACTGCAGCAGGTTTCACAGAATCCCAAAATCCCACAATGTGAGGGGTTGGAAGGGACCTCTGGAGATCATCTAGTCTAACCCCCATGCCAGAGCAGGTTCACCCAGAGCAGGTTGCACAGGATGGTGTCCAGGTGGGTTTGGAAGGTGGGTCTCTTTCCAGAGAAGGAGACTCCACAACCTCTCTGGGCAGCCTGTCCCAGGGCTCTGTCACCCTCACAGTAAAGAAGTTTTTCCTTATGTTTAGGTCGAACCTCTTGTGTTCCAGGTTGTGCCCATTGCCCCTTGTCCTGTCACTGGGCACTGCTGAAAAGAGTCTGGTCCCATCCTCCTGACACCTGCCTTTTAGATATTTATAAGTGTTGATGAGATCCTCCCCCAGGCTCCTCTTCTCCAGGCTGACCAGCCCCAGCTCTCTGAGCCTTCCCTCACAGGTCAGATGCTGCAGTCCCCTCATGCTCTTTGTGACCCTGCACTGGACTCTCTCCAGTAATTCCTTATCCTTCATGAGCTGGGGAGCCCAGAATTGGACACAATATTCCAGATTGGGCCTCACCACGGCAGAGTAGAGAGGAAGGAATTGTTTCCCACTGGCCGTTTTACTCCTGAACCCTTCCCTTTGTTTTACTGGTGGGAAAGTGAGGAACAACCCCTGCTGGGGTGGTCAGAAAGGAAGCCCAGGGACCAGTTTGGGATGCAGCTTGTGGGGCTGGGAGTCACGAGCCAGTACATGGGACGTGCCTGAGGTGCAGGGAGAGCATGATCATGTCTGTAAAAGGCCTGTATGTGCAAACCAACACATCTAATTCTGCAGAGGATGTGGGAGATGGGGGTGTCTGTGGTGGGGGGATGAGGTGTCAGAGCAGGTTCATGCGTCTGCAGGTTGGAAACTTTATGGTTTTTGCTTCAAACCATTTCCCATCACCACGTGCCATGCAGAGTGTGCAGATGGGTTCAGGGTGAGGTTCTGTCTCTATGCTGGTGGGCCCACCAGCACACAGAGGCACAGAAAAGGAAAAAAACAGAGATTTTTTTTTTTTTTTTGGTCAAAATTCTTTATTCTCCATTCATTTCACACATGTAAGACAGGGCCACCCATTGTCCAATGCTGAGACTCTGAGCCACCCTCCCATAAATACCCTTCCTGGCACCCTCCCATAAATAGCATTATTATCCATAGAAGAAAGTACTGTCTATTCCATGTGATAATTTCTTAAATAATTTAAAATAATATCAGAACAACAGAGGTGCAGCCCCATGGGCCTTCCCAGGCCACAGGTGGAGGTGTCAGGGCAGAGGGATGAGGTTTCAGCCTGGCCAGTGCAAGCCAGGGGCAAGCAGCAGCAACCCAACATGAGGTGTCCCCCGGTGCCCCTCCAGCAGTCTTTTGGAGCCATCATGCAGCTCCTGTTGCCCCAGTGTCCTGCTCCACCATGGGAGCTCAGGATGACATGGCTCATGCATGGCAGCAGTTCCACTTGCTATCCTGCTTTGCTCAGTTCTGCTTCAAGTTTTCCAGGTAACGCTGAACCCAGGTGTCCTTGGGGTTGGCACAGACCTGGAGGCCTTTCTTGGTGATGAACCTGTGGAACAGGGGTGAGGCATATTAGTCTCTGCTTGGACATGCATCCCAGGAGAGCCTGGATCCCAGCTCAGGGGCACTGCAAGATGTTCTCCCCCGTGCCTGAAGCTGGTGCTGAAACCAGCAGCTGCCTGAAGTTTCCCTCTCCTCCCACCCCTCTTCCCATGCTGCCTCCACAGCTCCTGCAGGAACATCCCTGGACATTCCCATCCCCTTGGGGTTCCCCCCACCCTGCTCTGTCCCCATAGCCCTCCATGCCTGGGGACCAGGGCTGGTGCTTACACGATGGCTGGCAGGCTGCAGCTGGTGCTGGTGCTGTAGTAACGCTGGATGAGCTTCCACGGGAGCTTGTGGTGGACGTAAGAGGGGCAGCAGATTGGGACATCAGGTCCAACTGGAAGAGGCAAGGAGGGACAATGTGAGCACATGCTGGGCTGTGCTTTGCCAGCCTGACTGCTCAGGGAGCCATTCTTGTGGGGAAAACAGTGAGCAATTAGAGAATAATGAAGGTTAAAATGGACATTTGGGATCATCTGATCCAGTATTTTTGGGTATTAGGGGAAAATCCCACCCAGTCATTGCTCACATCTTCCTTTCCCTGTGTCCCCCAGCCCCAGGGCAGAGACTAAAGTCCCTAAACTATAACCAGGAATAAGTTCTCTGAGCCCAGGACGGCTGGCTGGCTGGATGGATGGATGATTTTCTAATTCTGGGATTCCTATAAACAGTTATCTCAGTGCAGAGTGGAGAGTGATACAAATGTTGAAAAATTCCCAGTTATCTACCAATGGAGAAATTATATCAAAGGCTCAGATCTGTTCTTCACAAATGAAAAAGCAGGACTCACCTGGGCCAGAGAAAGTTTGGAAGCAAGAGGCTGCAATGAGAAGAAGAACAAGAACAGCTGCAGAGACCTTCATCTTCCCGTGGGGTGAGGACACTCAGAGCAGGACCAGGAGCTCTAGCAGATGCAGCTCAGACAGCAGCAGCTGGATTCAGTTCCCTTTTAATAGGGAGTCCTGGAGGCAGTCAAGAGAAGCTGAAGTGGAAATTCCAGAATGATGGTAGAGGATGTCACGAAAGTGAAATAGCCAAAGGGAATTAGGAAAAAAAAAGAAGTCATAAAGAATGGGAAAGAGTTCAAATTGGAGCCAAGTGTGTCGAGCTGACTCAGAGCTCATTTTCGATTTCATCAAATCAAAAAGAAACTAAAATGTGCCAAGTGGCATGGCCACAAAGAGGAGAACTATTTATCTTGGAGGGATTTTCCCTCCAAGTCTGTATAGCAAAAGGCACAAGTTTTGCCTAAGATTATGCAAGTCTGGAAAACAAAAGCCAGCAGGCTCTGAAGGATTCACGTGCTGCTGTGTGCCGGGTGTTTGCTGAGCTGCAGCTCCCACCAGATCTGTGGTGCTTGGATTAACATGGATCAGTGAGGAGCTGAGGCTGGAGACACCCCCTGGAGATCATCCAGTCCAGCCCCTGTTCAAGGCAGGGACATCTGGGAAGGTTCTCCAGGACCACGTCCAGATAGGCTTTGGTTATCTCCAGGGATGGAGACTCCACAACCTCTCTGGGCAACCTGTTCCAGTGTTCAGTAATAGCATTTTATCTGGCGTTTAAACAGAATTTCCTGTGCTTCTTGTCCTGTCACTGGCCCCCAGTCAGAAGAGTCAAGCTCCATCTACTTTGCTCCACACACACACATTGATAAGACCCCCCCTGTGCCATCTCTTCTCCAGGACAAGCAGTCCCAGCTCTCAGCCTCACCTCCTAGAAGAAACACTCCTGTCCCTTAAACCATCTTCACAGCCCTTTGCTGGACTCTCTCCAGTATGTCCATATGTCTTTCATACTGGGGAGCCCAGAACTGAACCAAACACTCCAGGAGAGACCTCACCAGTGCTGAGCAGACAGGAAGAGTCACCTCCGTCCAACCATAACCCAAATCCACCAACCATAACCTTTATCTACACGTTCAGTGCTTAAATCATGTCCCTAAGCACCACGTCTAGATTTCTTTGAAACACTTCCAGGGATGGTGACTCCCCCACCTCCCTGGGCAGCCTGGGACATGCTGGCCATGTTCCTCCTAATGCAGCCTGAGAGCCTGTTGGCCACCTTTATGGCAAGGACACATTGCCGCTCATGTCCAGTTTGCCATCCTCCAGGAGCCCTGGGCCCTTTTATGCCAAACTGCTTTTCAGTTTGGTCGGTACCAGTGTATACTGGTGCCTGAGGGTGTCCCTCCCCAGAGGCAAGACTTTGTATTTCTCCTTGTTGAGCTTCATGAGGTTTTGTCAGCCCACAAAGCAGGCCCCTGACACAGGTGAGATCTTCTCCTGTACACGCTTTCCCCCTGAGGATGGATGTCTTCTGCACTCCTGCTTCCCTGTGTGGTCCCATCCCAAGTTTCCTCCCTAAGTCCTGACACAGGTGTCAGGGAAGTAGTTGGATTTCCCAGATTCCTAGCAAGCTCTGGCAGGACTAGCTCTGCCCTTCCTGGGTAAGGCAGCAGCTCTGGGCAGTGGTGCATGGACAGAAGTGGCTCCAGCTTTTGGCTGAACTGCTGTGGAGCAAAACCAAATTATGGCTTTTTGCCATGGAAATAAATCCTGCAGAAACCAGCAGTGGGAGTTTTCTGTTCCCCTGTGCTTGCTTGTGTGAGGGGAAATGCAAAATGCCAGCTGCAGAGTGAGAAAGGTTGTGGCTGCAGAACCTCGGCTCTGTGGCTACCACCATCCAGACACAGCTTTGCACAGGGGTACTTCACAGCTTCTGCTCTCCAGACTGCCACTGGTGAGGAGCAAACCAGAGGGCTGGTGGCCAGTGCAAGGTGGTGGGGAGGTGGGATGGTGAATGTTCTGAGACCTGCATCAGGCAGCTCTGTCCTCTGCCTGGAAGCCCTGAGATGGTTGGTGGAAGGACAGGAGCCTTCAGTTCCTGGTAATGAGTGAGACAGAGCTGGAGGAGGAGGGTGTGCAGAGAGCTGCTGCAGCTGCACTCGCTCCATTGTGTCATCAACACCAACCCCTCAGTGCTACAAAACTGCCCTTTCTCAGCAGCCCTGCTGCTTCCTGAAACTGTGAGAGGCCTCAGCAAAGGGGTCAGAGATAGAACAATAGAATCCCAGACTGGTTTGGGTTGGAAAGGACCTTAAAGATCAAACAGTTCCAACCCCCCTGTATGGGCAGGGACACCTCTGACTAGACCAGGTTGCTCCAAGCCCCATCCAACCTACCCTTGAACACTCCCAGGGATGGGGCAACCACAGCTTCTCTGGGGAACCTGGGCCAGGGTCTCATCACCCTCACACTAAAGAATTTGTCCCTAATGTCGAACCTAAATCTACTTTCTAGGTCACCTCCCCGTGCTGAGCTGCTCCCCTGCACTGCTGACCCCCACCAAAGAATTCCTCAATCAAGTCACTGGCCACCAGCCTGGCCACCAGCCTGGCCACCAGCCCGGCTGCTCCAGAGCCACTGTCCCTTGCTGGCTTCCAAGGCCAGCTCCTGTTTCCAGTTTTCTATTTCTGTGCACTGGTTTTCACTTCTCTTGTCCAATCCCAGAGCCCACTGCTGTCACAGTTCCTGCAGTTGGAGTATTTATGAGCTGACCTCTCTCAAGCTTCCGCTATTATTCCTGGAAACAAGCCATTTTTTTATTATTTTGGCATCACCCAGACTAGGACATGAGAATTGTTTGGGTGCAGGCAGGGTTGAAAAAGAAAGCTAAGGTTATTCGAAGAGGAAGACTGTGGGTAAGGATGTTACAGTGGTGCTGAGTCTTCATCTTCTGGGACAGGAGGTGACAGGGATTAGCCCAAAGGCTTTGAGACTCCTCCAAGGCCCCTGAAATCCTACCCTCACCAAGAGCCACAGGTCACAAAGCACATACTTGGAGCAAAGGGAGGCAGGAGATGGTGAGGGCTGTCCTGTCCCTGTCACTCCTGCTAGCCATTTGACCCTCTTGCCCATAAGCCCACCAGTGGATGCAAGCTCTGGGGTGTGAGGCTTGGGGCACACTGGTGGTTTTGCCTGGGGCAGAGGTGCAGTGTCCTGTAGGTCACAGCCTTCTCATAGAATCCCAGACTGGTTTGAGTGGGAAGGGACCTTAAAGAACATCCAGTTCCAACCCCCAGCCATGGGCAGGGACACCTCCCACTAGACCAGGTTACTACAAGCCCCATCCAACCTGCCCTTCAACACTTCCAGGGATGGGGCAGCCACAGCTTCTCTGGGCAACCTGGGCCAGGGCCTCACCACCCTCACAGAAAATAATTTCTTCCTAAGATCTCATAATCTCAGTCTCCCCTCTTTCAGCTTGAAACGGTTCCTTCCTGTCCTCTCCCTCCCTGCCCTTGTCAAAAGTCCCTCCCCAGCTTTCCTGGAGCCCCTTCAGGCACTGGAAGGTGCTCTAAGGTCTCCCTGGAGCCTTCTCTTCTCCAGGCTGAACACCCCCAGGTCTCTCAGCCTGTCTTCAGAGCAGAGCTGTGCCAGCCCTTGGATCATCTCCGTGGCCTCCTCTGGACTTGCTCCAACAGCTCCATGTCCTTCTTGTGCTGGGAACCCCAGCGCTGGACTCAGCCCTGCAGGGGGGTTCTCACTAGAGTGGAGTAGAGGGGGAGAATCCCCTGCCTTGACCTTGTCCCTTGTCCCTCTGCCTGCAGCCCAGGGCAAAGCGATTCCTGACCAAGCCTAACTCCTCTCCATTGCCACTCACAAATTGTCCCCAGCAGGTCCCTTCTGCAGCAGCACCTCTTTGCATGGTCCCTGAGGGATGCAGAAGGCCATGGGGAGAGGCTGTGGGGTCATGGTGGAGGTTTCTGAGGAGGTTGGCACCCACATCCGTGGGGGCTGTGGGTGCCAGGCACAGCCTGTGGTCTGGCCTGGGCAGCTGGACAATGGCTCTTTTGAAGGCCACAAGCCCATCTAGGATGTCAAAAGCCTGGGCAGGATGAGGAGCAGAATGGGAACTGCACTTCAGAGAGATACTGCAGAGGACCCAACATACAAACAGCCCCCACATATAGGAAGTGGTTTGTGGCCTTGCAACGAGCACAAAATAAATGGTGAGGCTGAGCTACCAGGCTCCATGCATGGCCACCACAGCTGGAAAGTTTGCACCTCGATCCAGGGTGGGGGCCCATACCTTCCGTGGGGTTTCCTACGGCTCATCAGTGCTGGAGGGGCACTAACACCTGATACATCCCTGGCAGCACACAGCAGAGAGAGGGACTAAGCTGGCACTGTTGGAAAACCACATTAAGGTCAACAAGGCCAAGTGCAAGGTCCTGCACACGAGTCAGGGCAATCACAAGCACAAATCCAGGCTGGGGGATGAAAGGATTGAGAGCAGTCCTAAGAAGAAGGACTTGGGGGTGTTGGGTGATGAGAAGCTCAACATGAGCTGGCAACACATGCTGGTAACCCAGAAACCAGCTGTGTCCTGGGCTGCATCAGCAGCAGCATGACCAGAAGGACCAGGGAGGGGATTGTCCCCCTCTGCTCCATGCTGGTGAGACCCCCGTGCAGAGCTGGGTCCAGTTCTGGGGTCCCCAGCACAAGAAGGACATGGAGCTGTTGGAGCAAGAAGAGAAGGCTCCGGGGAGACCTTAGAACACCCTCTAGTACCTGAAGAGGCTCCAGGAAAACTGGGGAGGGACTTTTGACAAGGGCAGGGAGTGATACAGCAAAGGGTGAGGACTGTAAACTGGAAGAGGGGAGATTGAGATTGGATATTAGGAAGAAATTCTTTGGGGTGTGAGGGTGGTGAGACCCTGGCCCAAGTTGCCCAGAGAAGCTGTGACTGCTCTGTTCCTGAAGATCTTCAAGGGCAGGTTGGATGAGGCTTGAAGCAACCCGGTCTAGTGGGAGGTGTCCCTGCCCATGCAGGGGGTTTGGAACTGGGTGGTCTTTAAGATCCCTTTGGATGCAAACCAGTCTGGGATTCTATGATTGTATAACATGGGGTCTTCAGAGGCCATACATGAAGGAAGTCCCCCAGCCATGGCACAAGTTTAAAGGTTAACCCTGGTCTCAGCTCCCTCTTCAAGCAGGGAAAGGTTCTGATGCTTGGCCATCCCTGAAGCTCCCATGAGGTGCAGCCACCTGCAGCCAGCCCACCCAAACCTCCTGGAGACCTGGGCTCCAGGACCACTGACATAAATGAAAACAATCCATTTGTGGCTTGTTCTACTCCTTTTTGCTTGATCATGATGAGCACAAAAGGCCCAGTGGGTTAATTTATAAACTTTGGGGTTTTTTTCATCCTAGAAGAGCTCTCCATTTTCAGCCTGGTCCTCCTTGCTCTTTCTGGTGGACTCACCAAAGATCTGAGTGAGGTGGGCTGTCCTCCAGGGCAGAGGATTCAGCCCCAGCAGAGACCTTTCATCTGGTCCCCTCAGGCATTTACAGGGTTTGAGGGATGTGGAGGGGTGTGAGTCAGGGTGCCCCAACCCCTGCAGATGGGGCAGGCCAAGGGCACAGCTGCTTCCCTAAGGCTCAAAATTTGCTAAAACTCAAGTTTTCCCTGTTCCTTTTTTTTCCTTTCATGCCGAGGATGGAGGAAGGAGTGGAGCAAGGAGGCTTTTTTCTTTCACTTTAATTTGCTGTGAGATACTCTGCACTTGATCCTCTTTGGTTTGCTTTGTTTCAAAAGAAAGTCCAGGAAAAATGTGAGGCATCACCATCAGAAAATTATATTATTCCTCAGGGTTGGGGTTTTTTTTTTTTGTTGTTTTTTTGTTTTTTGTTTTGTTTTGTTTTCCAGAAAACGCCCTTGGATGAAGATTGAACCTTTAACGAGACACGTGTTTTTTTATCAGCTACGAACACCTTCCTGATGTGACACAATTTTGGGGGAACACGATGGGGTCTCTTGTGTGACACAGCTGGTGGTGGCCAGTGCTTGCTCACACTGCCCAGCCAGGATGGAGACAGATGCTTCCCAGTCGCTCCCACAGGCTCACGGTCCCACTGGAGCCAGTTCCGGGATGTGACATCATCTCAAAAATTCCGACATTTCTCCAGAAATGTCAAGAATGGTGAGCTTGAACTTTCTGGTCAGTGGTGGCCGAGCTCTGAGCAGGGCAGGACAGAGGCTGCTGGAGGTGGCAGTGGAGCTGGTCCTGGAGGCAGTTTCTGAACTCAGAACATTTTTAGTACTTCCTTTTCTGAGCGAATCCCGACTCCTCAGCATTCAAACCTGCTATAAATAGCAACTTACATCAGCCAGTCTCACAATTCTTTTCCCTGCTTTCATTCAAGATCAAGAATTTCCCTATTTCTGCTGTCACCGAATTTATTTGGGGCATTTGCTTTACTTTGCACTTTCTCCTGGGATTTTTTGTGGGCTTGCAGAAAAGCTCTATCGTATCCCTCTACAGAAACTGGCGCATCATCAGCTGTACTGCTTCGGGGGGGGCTGTCCTGCTGCCCCCCAGCACTGTCTGCTGCTGGGGGGGGGCAAGGGTAGACCACAGGCTGGGTCATGAAGCACATAGATGTGGTGTTGAGGGACATGGTTTAGTGGTGGACTGGGCAGTGGTGGCTTAATGGTTGGACTTGATGATCTTAAAGGTCTTTTCCAACCAAAATATTCTAGGATTCTATTAATCCTGAAACCACCTAGAGCCACAATGGGAGATCTTCCATCTCACACCACCATTTTGCTGTGCCATGAACCTAAATCCCCCCTGAGATGCTCCAGCCCACTTTGACCATCCATGGTGGTCTCTCCATCTCAGAGCCCCTCCCGGGTTAGATGGTCATTCATCAGAGACATGCAGCAGCTTTTCTCTCTGGAAGAGGGAAGGGCTAGAAGAAACCACTTTCTCATTTCATCACGACTGGAATGTGGAGGATTGAGTAAGGAAACATTTTTTAGGAGGATGTTGTAACACCCCAGGGCATCACCAATATGACTGCAGCCTCCCACCTCTACCCAGCCTGCAAAGAGCTGGCTGAGCAGAGAAATCTTGTCAGATTTCTAAGGAAAAAACAGACGTTCAGGAAGCATCACTCTGATCTTTGGGTTATTTGGGGCTTTCAGCAGTCAAAAAGTTTCAGCCCTTGCCTGGCCCTGTCACACACATTAACGAGGCTCAACGGATCCTAAACTGACTCAGCTAAAATAAGGATTTTTTTTTTTCATTAATTAATTAAAAAATGGTCTCTGACAGTCCAACATGATTTGGCATCTGCTTGCTGACCATGGTATAAAAGCACAGAGGTTTTCAGCTGCCCAAAACTGAAAAATAGCTCATTGAAAACATTTGAATAATCAATGCAGATTTCCAACTAATTCTTCTGTTTTCATGAAGCTTGTTTTTTACCAGAACATTTCTGCACCACAACTGTCATTTGGCCCTACCCACTCTGTGTGCCTTGGGAGCAGGACAGAGCCAGAGGACTGGAGGTGGCAGATATCACTTCAAGAAGGATCTTGAGGTGCTGGAGCAGGTCCAGAGGAGAGCAACGAGGCTGGGGAAGGGACTAGAGGGAAAGTGTTACAGGGAGAGGTTGAGGGAGCTGGGGTTGTTCAGCCTGGAGAAGAGGAGACTCAGGGGGGACCTTATCACTCTCTACAACTCCCTGAAGGGAGGTTGTAGTCAGATGGGGGCTGGGCTCTTCTCCCAAGCAACCAGTGACAGGACAAGAGGGCACAGCCTGAAGCTGCACCAGGGGAGGTTTAGGTTGGATATTAGGAAGCACTTCCTCACGGAGAGGGTGATTAGACATTGGAATGGACTGCCCAGGGAAGTGGTGGAGGCATCATCCCTGGAGGTGTTCAAGGAAAGGCTGATGTGGCACTTAGTGCCATGGTCTGGCTGATGTGGTGGTGTTGGTCATAAGCTGGACTTGATGATCTCAGAGGTCTTTTCCAGCCTTGGTGATTTGGTGACTCTGTGATTCTCAAGAGATGACTCACAAATGACTGAAGACACAAGCATGGGGAACAGCTCAGAGGCAAACCATGCTCTTAGGTACATCTGCAAGTCCCATTCCCCCAGCAGATGGACAGAGGAGCCGGGCCAGGCCCTGCTCAGAGCTCAGCACCGATTTCGGGTCCAGCTGGCACCCAGCTCAACACCGTGTTCCCACCTCCTGCCTGGCAGGGGGCCCTGCCTGCAGAGGCAGGCTCTCTCCTCATCCTCCCAGGGTATTCTGGGACAGGAAAGCTGAGAAGTGGAGGGGGTACTGGGGTCTGAACTGATGGGTGAGTCTGGAAGGTGGAGATGGCAAAAGGAAGGATGGAGAGGGGACCAGATTCACAGAATCACAGAGTGGTTGGGGTTGGAAGGGACCTCTGGAGATCATCTAGTCCAAACCCCCTGCTAGAGTAGGGTCACCTACAGTAGATCCCACAGGAACACATCCAGATGGGTTTGGAATGTCTCCAGAGAAGGAGGCTCCACAACCTCTCTGGGCAGCCTGTCCCAGGGCTCTGTCACCCTCACAGTAAAGAAGTTTTTCCTTATGTTTAGGTCAAACTTATTATGCTCCAGCTCATGCCCATTGCCCCTTGTCCTGTCAATGGGCACTGCTGAAAAGAGTCTGGTCCAATCCTCCTGACACCCCTTGCAGATATTTAAAAGCGTTGATGAGATCCTCCCCTCAGTCTCCTCCAGGCTGACCAGGCCCAGCTCTCTCAGCCTTTCCTCATAGGTCAGATGGTGCAGTCCCCTCATCATCTTTGAGGCCCCTGCGCTGGACTTTTTTCCAGTAGTTCCTCGTCCTTCATGAACTGGGGAGCCCAGAACTGGACACAGCTTGGCCATGGTGTGGCCAGGAGGAGTTGATGCTTGGCTTGGCCAGCTCCACCTTTGCCCCATGGTGTAGATCTGCCTTCTCCAGCCAGGGTGATGGACAGGAGCACCACCACGGCTCCCAGCAGAAGCCACCTTGAGGTTGGGCCACATCTGAGACTTCTCCTGGGCAAGTCCAGGACCACTTTGTCCTCCAGACTCCTTTCTGACTGCATGGAGCAGAGCATTTAACCCACAGGGAGCTAACCTGTTGTGGCTGGTGGAGGGCTGCACTCACCACACAGCGCTGGAGTGAGATCTGGAAAACACCAGGGTATTTACAGAAGGCTCCTGGGTCTGTGGCCAGGAACCTTTAATAGAAACGTGGTGAATCAGTGCCCAGCACCACAGCCAGGGTGTGGAGGTGTTGGTGGTGTGGTTGAGTTCCTTTACGTTATAATCCTTCCACTGACTTTCAGGCAGCATCTGCCTAGACATCACCACTCAGTGGTGTCTTGAAATAGAGACATGGCCAAGAAACACGGCTCCTTCCATCTTGAGGCAGATGTCCCTCTAGGAACACCTTGTTAGGGGTAGGCAGCCCTCAGCTCTTCCCAGAGCATCCATCACCTCCTTCCCAGGCCTTCCCTCTCCTCCTCAGGGATAGACAGGTGTTTGGTAGACCTCCATGGCAGCCCTTGGCTGCTGACTTCTTCCCCATGAGCCATCCCTGGTTGCAGCCCTTGCCCAGTCCTGGGAGAGCTGTGAGCTCTTACTCTCTCCCATACAATGTGGTCATTCCTCCTTGTGCATGGTCATTACAATTTTATCTTTTCTGCTCAGACCAGATACTCTTTTCTTTCCAGAAATCCCAGTCTCTGCCCTCATCCTCCAGTTAACCCAATCCTGGTCTTCAGCAGCAGTGTCTTCTTCCTCACCCTGCTCCTAGACCCTCTCCTGCCTCATCTTCAGGGTCACAGTCAATGTCTCCATACTTGTTTTGGCTCTCTGCATCTTCACGCCCAGCAATGATAGGCCTCACCTACCAGTAGCTGCTGATATTGGTTATCTGGGGTCTCCTTATAGGATCTGGAGTGTGGGAGGCACCTCCAGGAGATAATGCCTCATTTCAGCTCTTCCTTTAAACTGAGGAGGAAACTCAGAAGCTTTGGCTTCTGAGATACATCACTGAGATTTCATGCTCACCACTACCTGTGCTGGTGCTGTCATGGCTGCAGGACATGCCCTGAGTCTGCTCAGACTACATGAAGTATGTACAGTTCATGGACCCTAGTGGCGACTGCTCCCACCTCCTGCTACTGGGGCAGCATGGACTGCACAGATGTGGGAGAAGAACAGTCCAGGGTAGTGGAGACCTCAACCCCTTCTCCCCTAGCCAGTTTCATCCCATCTATATTCTTCAGCTTGGAAGGACACTCTCTCCTCCAAGCTGCTTGGGCAGGTTGCATAACATGGACCTGTTGACACATGCAGGAACCTCCACAGGGGAACTTCTTACTAAGGGACATGCATGAAAAGAAGCAGAAATAGCAATGGTGACTGTTCCATATCCTGTGTCACTGGGGAGGCTCTGAATCGAGGGGGGAGCTTTGTCCTTCCGGGGCTGGGGCTGCTGCTCTGTTCCATCACAGGACTGCACCATGAGCATCCTCTTTTCTGGGGGAAATTCCACCGTGCCTACGCAAGCTGCTGCAGGGACCTCCTCACCCCATAAATTGGGGAGCTGCTGACTGTCTCAGCACCAGACAGAAAAGAGGCTTCAAAGCTCCACTTGCCTGCTTCAGCTAAAGCCACCACTTCTCAGCTGACATGAAGGTCTCTGTGGCTGCCCTCGCTGTTCTCATCGCCACCTTCTGCTGCCAGACCTCCACCGCGCCCAGTAAGTTCAGGCTCTCCCCATCCTCTCTAACTGGGGACAAGAGACATGTCGCTGCTGGGACAGGATGCCTTCTGCCAGTCCTTCCACCCCTGGTCCCTTCCCATGTCAGACCACCCTCTGGCGGGTGCTCCAGGGCCATCGGGAGTCTCCTGTCATAGGGAAGGCACAGCTCAAAGCAGGGCATGGACCTTGTCAGCCCCAGCTGAGGGTGAACCCAGAAGAATTGAAGGAAGAAGAAGAAAGATGCCATCTTTTCTCTTCCGCCTCCATGTCGTTCCAGCTCCCCAAACCCCCTGTCCCTGCTCCCCTTCCTGCTTGCTGATGACTCTCCTTGCTCTTCACAGTTGGGTCCGACCCACCAACCTCCTGCTGCTTCTCCTACACCTCCCGACAGCTGCCCCGCAGCTTCGTGGTGGAGTACTATGAGACCAACAGCCAGTGCTCCCAGCCCGCCGTTGTGTGAGTCATTCAATCATGGAATCATGGAAGGGTTTGGGTTGGGAGGGACCTTAAAGATCATCCCATTCAACCCCCTGCTGTGGGCAGGGACACGTTTCACTAGACCAGGGTGCTCCATGTCCTCACCTCCAGGGAGGTGGTGGCTCTCCCTTAGGGCTGAGGATCCAGAGAGGGAAAGACCCCTTTCCAAAAGACATCCTGGAGGATGAGAGGGATGGTGGGATGAGGTGCAAGGTGATGCTCCATGGGCCCAGCATCCAGGGGCTCACATCAATCCTGCTCCAACGTTTTGCAAACAAACTGGTGGCTGCTTGAGGTGACAGCCAGGCACACTACGTGCTCAAACCCTGCTGACCCTCAGAGGAGGCTGGGTTGGGGGCAGGGCTCCTCTCCATGCCGTACTCTCCCACCAAAAATGTCCCTCTCCACATCCCACAGGTTTGTCACGAAGAAGGGCCGTGAAGTCTGTGCCAACCCGGAGCAGAGCTGGGTCCAGGAGTACGTCAGTGACCTGGAGCTGAACTGAGGTGCCTGCACCCACCCTGCTGCCCCCCCAGCTGGGACAGGCAACACTTCCAGTTAGGAAATCCAGAATGCTCCAGAATCTGACTTCAGTGTTTTGCTATTTAATTTTCATAGGGGAGGGATCAGGTGCAATAATTCCACTCCAGACAAATAAGAATATTATTTAATATATTTTTTTAATCCAGACTCATGCTCAGGTTATATATGCTGTATTTAATTAAAGGTATTTTTGATGTCATATTTAATTCAAATTTCAAGAAATAAATATTTTTGTAAGAACTTTCTGTCTTTGCCTCTATTACAATTCTTTGCCATGGCAATAGCTGAAATTGTAAGTGTCCTTGATGCCCTTTGCTATGCTGTCAAATCCCCCCCAAGCTTTTCCTACCTGAACATCCTGTTTTGCAAAAGAAGAAGATAAAAACCATTAAGAAGGAGGTGTGAGAAGGTCATAGGTCACATTTGGGTAGCTTGGCTCACTCATTTTATGAGTTTTTTAATCACTACTCATGATGACTGCTGGCAACTAGTTAAATTACAGTATTGCCCCATTATAGCCAAGTAAAATGTTCCCTTTAGGGGCTGAACTTTTACCTGCTGGCTGTTTCAGGGGAAGGTCTCTGTGAGCTGCAGCTAAAATGGATCAGCTCTTCCCAGAGCTGAGGATGGAAAACATATCACAGAATCACAGAATCACCAAGGCTGGAAAAGACCTCTGAGATCAAGTCCAGCCTATGACCAACACCACCACATCAGCCAGACCATGGCACTAAGTGCCACATCCAGCCTTTCCTTGAACACCTCCAGGGATGGTGCCTCCACCACCTCCCTGGGCAGTCCATTCCAATGTCTGATCACCCTCTCCATGAGGAAGTGTTTCGCTACAAGATTTTTAGAAGTATTTCATTAAACTGGTTTATCTGGGATGTGAGGCTTAGCAGATGTGTCCCTCTTCTGAGACAAGGTGTGTTTTCTCCATGTCTCCAAAACATGCCCACCTCTGGAGATTACACCTGTGCAGAGATACAGTGTCCCCTGCAATCTCCCTGCCAGACCCCAGCCCCAGTGAAGGATCTGCCCCATGAGGAGACATCTCCACTGCAGCCCTGGGGCTGGTCTCCCACTGGAGCTGAAGGAGACAGAGCCCACATCACTGCTGACATTTAGGTTGCTCTGATCATCTCTGGACATGCGCTGTTGGATGAGCAATGAGGGTTTGTGTTCCTCCTGCCTGGACCTCTGGTGCCTATTGGGCCTCCCAAGGAAAAAATCATCATAGAATCCCAGACTGGTTTGAGTGGGAAGGGACCTTAAAGAACATCCAGTTCCAACCCCCAGCCATGGGCAGGTACACCTCCTACTAGAGCAGGTTGCTCCAAGCCCCATCCAACCTGCCCTTGAACACTTCCAGGGATGGGGCAGCCACAGCTTCTCTGGGCAACCTGGGCCAGGGTCTCACCACCCTCACAGAAAATAATTTCTTCCTAAGATCTCATCATCTCAATCTCCCCTCTTTCAGCTTGAAACTGTTTCTTCTTGTCCTCTCATTCCCTGCCCTTGTAGAAAGCCCCTCCCCAGCTTTCCTGGAGCCCCTTCAGGCACTGGAAGGTGCTCTAAGGTCTCCCTGGAGCCTTCTCTTCTCCAGGCTGAACGCCCCCAACTCTGTCAGCCTGTCTCCAGAGCAGAGCTGCTCCAGTCCAAGGATCATCTCCATGGCCTCCTCTGGACTCTGAGGCTCAGGTCAGAGACCTGGTGTGCTCAGCTCACCCCACAGTGTTTATATACTGAATTTGGGAGGACAAGCGGTTATGTCAGGAGCGTGCTCACTTCAGGACATGCAGCCCCCAGCTCCCCAGCCCCACCAATCACCCTGCTGCAGTGCTGACTGCACCCACCTCCAAAGAGCATCCAGAGAGAAGACAAGAGTTGTGCCAGTGAGCAGGGCCTAAGACCCCCTCCCTGAGGTGCTAGAAGGGAGCCCATGGCTGGGCAGTTTGAGTAGACATCACTATGAAGGTGGCTGTGCCTTGGCAACAAGGAGCTGCTCCTGCATACAAGGGTGGTGGCTTTGGACACAGCCCTGACTCCCCAGGCACTGCATGCCCCAGGGACAGCACAAGGAGCAGGCCTCACCATGGCCAGGGTGAAGTTGAGGACACCTTGGCCGTTGGGTACCAGCCAGCTGGTATCTGAGTAACCAAGCCCAGTAGCTTCACCCTGAGGACTGAGATTGACACAAAGCTGAGTGCCAAGAGCTGCCTTCACTCCAGGAAACAGCAGGGGTTGGAGGAGGGGGGACACCTGCCATGGAGTCATCCCAAAACAGCTTGAGCCTCCACAGTCCCTCTTGGGTACAAGGCTTCCCTGTGCTGGAGGCACTGGGAGCAGTTCTGCAGCCTTGGGGTTCCCTGTTGGAGAACACAGAGTGCAGGGTCACCCGGGGAGCACCATCCAGCCCCCATCCTCTTGAAGCCTGTTGCAAACAACTCCATGCACCAATGTCCTTAACAACCTGGGTCATGTTCAAGCCACCCACACCAGAAACCTCCCCTGGGCACCTCAGAGAACTCCTTGTCACTATTCCAAGAGCCTGCTGGGACTCCTGCATTGCTCATCTCTTTCGTGATCTCACGCCCACCTACACGTGACAGCTCAGAGGAGCCCTCAAAGCGCGGCGAGGAGCACAGCTCATTGCCTCCTCACTCCCCACCCCCAGGCACCAAGGTGTGAACAGACCCCGCACCAGCAAGGGGCAGGCAGGCAGCAGCTGCCTCCAGGGCCCGCAGGAAGCCGTGGGCCCTGGAGAAGGCATCCCCGGCCATCTCCTGAGCTGCCCCGTTTTGCAAAGGAGGAGGAGGAGTGCAGGAAGGTGATCCGAAGCAGGGACAGGCAGGGGCTGCAGCAGCCATGTCATCATTAGCCAGGGACTACCCTACCCACAGCAGGGGATACATTTCATAGGATCATGGAATTATTTGGCTTGGAAGGGACCTTAAAGATCACCCAGTCCAACCCCCAGCCATGGGCAGGGACACCTCCCACTAGACCAGGTTGCTCCAAGCCCCATCCAACCTGCCCTTCAACACTTCCAGGGATGGAGCAGCCACAGCTTCTCTGGGCAACCTGGGCCAGGGTCTCACCACCCTCACAGTAAAGGATTTCTTCCTAACGTCTAACCTAAATCTCCCCTCTTCCAGTTTTAATCCATTGCCCCTTGTCCTCTCACTACAAGCCCTTGTCCAAAGCCCCTCCCCAGCTTTCCTGGAGCCCCTTCAGGCCCTGGAAGTTGCTGTAAGGTCTCCCCAGAGCCTTCTCTTCTCCAGGCTGAACAACCCCAACTCTCTCAGCCTGTCTCCAGAGCAGAGCTGCTCCAGCCCTTGGATCATCTCTGTGGCCTCCTCTGGACTCTCTCCAACAGCTCTGTGTCCTTCTTATGTTGGGGACCCCAGAATTGGACCCAGCCCTGCAGGGGGGTCTCACCAGAGAGGAGCAGAGGGAATATTTGCCATACCTGTTGGTGCAGCTATTTGAAGCTGATGTTGTTGTCAGAGCTGAGCAATGCCAGAAAACCCTGGCATGGTGCACCCCTGGAGGAGCCCCCAGGATGTCCTGGTGCTCACCCCCTGGGGCTAAGAGGCAACTGATGGTGCTCACCCCTCCCAGAAACCATTTTGTGGGGTGCTCAGGGAATACCTGCTGGAGCCGGGGCGCCAAGCTGGAGGCAGCAGATGATGAGAAAGGGAAGGCTGGGAACTAAAAGGAGGGTGGTCTACAGGGGGTTTCCTCTGGTTTCAGACCAAGACAAGAGCAATGGTGTCCAGGCTTTCGGAATTTGCAAACTACAAAAAGAGACTCATTCTGAAACCAGAGTGTGGTATTTACTGGCCATTTTGTGCAATGTATCTCAAAGTAACTATTTTTAATGAAAAGCCTGGGAAAGCCTATCTGGGAACAAAAGAAACTCATTGCTAGGATGAGAATGACATAATTAGTGTAATGGACCTGCCCATCTCTATGCTAATTTGTTGTTGGTATCACCCTGGTACGTCCCTAGGCATTTTGAGTCATGACAACAGCCAGGGGAGTGGGAAATCTCAGTCCTCCACCTGAAAAGGCTCTTCCCAGAGACACCAAGATGGGGGACCATGTCTCTACTGGGGGGCCAGCGTCCAAAAAAGGGTTTTGCATGTACTGTTTTCCTAAAGCAGCAATATATCCCAGACTTCCAGGGCTGAGGAAGACACAGAAGGTAGAAACAGTGCCTGGCTGTCACCTTCCCGGTAAGGGCCAACAGAGGGCAGGGTGGCAATGAAGATGGGAAAGAACTTCTGCTCAATTCTTAGAAAGATACAGACCACTGCTCACATCCCCCTGAGATGACCAAGCATTTCCACTGTACTAGAAGTGAAGGAAAGATGTTCACATTTGTTGAGAAAGCACACTTCTAAAACCGCTGGTCTGTAAAGTTGGCTGTGGAGAATCTTTACTGTCAGTGCCTCTGGGTGACCAAACTGCCCCAGGAGCCATAGCCTAAAAATGTAACATTGATCTACTGAGTGGTCAGAAAAACAGATCTGAATGTCGCAACACCAACCCATGGTTGTCCTGCTGGACATGGTATCCCAAGGGATTACTGCCCTCAGTAGAACCAGGCACCTTGAACAGATCAGTCCAGTGACCCACTACAGCAGGAGACTGTTTCAACCCAAAACATCCCTGCAAAGCATGTGTAGATGCATGTGTAGATGCCCATCTTCCTCCAGCGCATGGAAATCAGGTGGAATTGGTGTGACTGAGGTTGGCCTGGCACACACGGGTCAGCCCCTTTGGTAACAAATAACCTTATGATGCCATGTGTGGGTCACCAGCTTAACGGAGCTGGAGAGCAGAAGCACTTGTGCACCCAACCCATGTGCTCAGGTTGGACCATGCTGCAGCCAGCCCTCAGGCTGAGGCAGGTGGGCCAAGCAGGACTCAGTCAGGCAATAAAATCCTTCCTGGAACGGGGGTAAGCTCGACTTGTCATGACTTAAACAGAAACCTGCTTGCAAACAGCTTTAGGAACAGCTGAAGCTTCAAGTCAACAGGGAGCTGTAAAAGTCAGGTCCTGGCTTCCCTCCAGCTGCCCACTGCCACCCAGTCTAGGCATCTCAGGGCAGACTGGTAGCTGCCCCAAGCAGTTTCTTAGACACTGGGAGTCCACCAGATGGAAAATTTTACAGCATATTCAGAGCTATTTCATCCCTTCAACCTTTACTCTCCTTCCTGCAACAGGCAGATTCATCATTTCAAGGAATGCTTTGGATGCTGCATCCGGGTGAGTTCACATCCTTCCTGTTCATTCATCCATTCCCCCCATTTGCAAGATCTCCAAACTGCTGCACTTCCTCTTCCTCTGCTCTTCATCCCTCTGGTGCTGCAGTAAGTGCCACTCATCTGTCACCTTGCCACAGTCAGTTTACTCTTGCTTTCTGCTTGCTGCCATGTCCCACTGATGCCAGAGTGGGATGTCTCCAGGACCCTCCTTGGGCCAGAAAGGACCAGGCCCAGCAACACCCTTCGCCCTCTGAGATGCCAGGGATTAGCTGGGGTTGATGAGCTGGGATGGGTGCATCACAGAACCACAGTGCTGACCACACAAAGCTCCCCAAATCAACCCTTTATTGCCTTGTTCCTGTGCAATTCACACCAAAAGCACAACCTTCTCCAGCAGCTCATGAGGTGAGTGGCAGGACAGCAGTGGCCATTGGGATCCCTTGTCCCTGTCAGCAGTGCAGTAGGTTGTGGCACATCCCTGCTGCAAAGTGCCCTTCCCAGCACAGGCCTGGCACAGGGTGGGTGTCACACTTGGTGGGTCACCCCAAGCAGCCAGGAGCTTGCAAGGTGAAAGGGACAACTGGCCACTGCCAACTGGCTGCTGGACACTTTTACAGTGCTGACTCAGTGCTGGGACAACTGCACATTGGTCAGCAAATGGTGGTGGTGAGTTGGCAGCAGTCTGTTGTTCTAGACCCACACATGGGGACCCTGTCATGATGCTCACCAAAGCTACTTCCCTGGTGCTGCCTCGCTCATGGGAGGTGCCAGTCGGGCTCCTAGGTCTCTGCCCACTGGTGAGCAGCCACTGTCACAGGATGATGCACCCACTGCCCTGTGTGTCCCTGACCCAGGAGATCACTAAGGGCTCTGCATTTCTGCCCCCCCAAAAAGGCACCCAGGAAGAAGAGAGGCCGGAGGTTCCCCGAAAACTTGTCAGTAAAGGTGTAAATGTGGGAGCGGTCGCTCACGTTGTAAAAGGAGATTTCTCCTGCCTGGTAGTCCAGGAAGATCCCAATGCATCGGGGTCTTACGCTCAGGATCAGAGTGGAGACGGGTGAGGTGAGGGCCTCATAGTTGCCCCCATTCTGCAGCCGCAGCACCCAGTAGCCGTTATTTGGGGAGAAGAGGACATTGCCTTTCCGGCTGGCAGACTCCAGGCACAGCCCCAAGCCCCACTCTGGCTTGTCTCCCACCTGCACCTCCCAGTAGCAGCGGCCTGAGAAGAAGCTCTGACTCCCCAGCACCACCGGAGAGGTGCTGAACCTCTTGGGGCTGTCAAAGAGAGAGAGAAACAGCCTCTTGCTGCCGCGCCGCACGCTTTTGCGGTCCTCAGACAGGGTGAGCTCAGGGTGCGCCGTCTCGGGGTCCAGAGTCACCTCCACTGGAGTGAGAGAAGGATGGAAGGACAGCTTCAGAAGCAGCCAACGCTGAAAGCAAGAGCTGGTGAGCAATAAGGAGCCTGAACCTCCTAAGTGACCTCCTAGGCTTCAGGGTCACCTCACAACCCATCCAAGATCAGAAGAAGGAAGATTTTCCCACCATGAAACCAGCCAGAACTCATCGGGACACAAACTGGGAACAACTGGACAAAGCTTGTTGAAAAATCTCCCCATGCCCCAGGCTATGGGTAAGGGGGACCAGAGCCTAAATGTACCAGGACCTGGCACAAAAGCAGCCCCCTCACCTCTGAACTTCTTCAGCATGTCCCTCATGCCCAGGCAGTGCTCAGGGATGCTGTAGTTTTCCTTCAGGGTCACGGACACAGCCTTGGGAGACTGGAACTTCACCCCCTCACACCTGAAAGAAGAGAAATTCCCATGGGCTATATCCAGAGCATCTCACCCCAGCACAAGGAAAGACCTTGGCTCTGGGATCCTGGGAGAAGAGGATGGAGTCTCTTCTGCCAGCTCCTGCTGATCTCAGACACTTTGTCATCCTCAAGGAGGACGACACCAGATGCTAGGCAGGGAGGACAAGGTGGGACTGGCATGGAGCAGACATGAACATCTCACTTAGAGCCAGGAGGCAGCCAAGCTGGTAGGAGGAACAAGCATGGGTACCTACCTGCTCAGGATGCTCTTCATGTCCTAGAGGAAGAAAAGAAAAACCGTTCTGGGTGTGGGGCTCCAGAGCCTCATGACCACCAGCCAGCCTGGCCCTGGCCACCTGCCCAGACAGCAAAGGTTGGGGTTAGTGGTGCTGGTGGCGTAGCCTGACCTTGAGCAGCGTGTCAGCCGGCTGCTGGGTCTTCTCCTTTATCTCCAAGATAAGCTCCTCCAGCAAGGACTTCTGCTTCACCAGCCTGGTCAGGTTTTCAGTGATCATCAGCAGAATTCTCTTCTCCTCCTCCTCCAGCTTCTGGAGCAGCAGCTTCTCCTCATCAGCCAGCAGCCGATGCAGCTTCCCAAACTCACTCACAATCCTCTCCCGCTTTTTCTTCACTGTCTCCTTGCGATAAGAAGATACATGGGGTGAAGAAAGTCAACATTAGCCAGACAGTTGAGACAGGGCTGGATGCTCCAGCGTCCACACCCTGCACCAGGTTCTGGGAAACCTGGAACAGGGAGGTGGCTGAATCCCCATTCCTGGAGGTGTTTCAAAGCCATGGAGATGGTGCTGAGGGACATGGTTTAGCACCATACTTGGTAGAGTTGGGTTGATGGTTGGAGTCGATGATCTTAAAGGTCTTTTCTAACCAAAACAATTCTATGATTCTATGATTCTATGAATCCCCATCCCTGGAGGTGTTTCAAAACCATGCAGATGGTGCTGAGGAACATGGTTTAGCACCAGACTCAGTAGAGTTGGGTTGATGGTTGGATTCGATGATCTTAAAGGTCTTTTCCAACCAAAACAATTCCATTATTCCATTATATTTTTGATAAGTGCATTAAAAAACAACCAACCAGCCAGAGGCTTCGCTGCTGTGCATTCACCTGGCCTGAGCTCCCCCTCAACACCGCCAGTTACCAGCAGTAGGACATGTGTGATGATGTCTCAGTGCAGCACGGGGGGCCAGGAGGGGCTGCAAGGAGATGCCATCAGATGTTTTTTACTAGATGTGGTACAACAGCCTGGAGGAAATTCTGGAAAAATCTGCAGCAAACAGAAAGAGGTGGAAGAAGCCTCCAGGCTGAGGGAGGAATGGGAAGGGGGAGCCAGGGATGACAGCCCAGGAGTCCAAGAGCTCACCCTACAGCCAGTACCAGGCAGGGTCTGTCAGAACTTCAGGGAGTTTCACCACAGTACTAAAAATTGGCACTTTGCTCAAATCCTGAAGCAGCAGGACACAGAACCATGAACCCGCAAGATGCAGAAGAAAAATTAAACTGAACTCGTTTTTTTCCCCTTCTTTTTTCCTGTCCAAGCACATGATTTCTGGGACCTGAGTCACAAAGGCTTGATAAGCCAGGATGGTCACAGCTCCTTCCCCCTCGCCACTTGCAAGGGATATTTCTTCCCTTTTTCCTAAAAAAGAGCAACCAGTTGCTGGGCCAGGATGAAGCTGGAAGCAGCCAAGATGTGACCCCTAACTCAGGCACAGAGGGGAGACTGACATGGGTCCTTCACAACCCCGAGGGGCAGGCAGGGGCACCCCAAAAACCCCACTACCCACTTGTCCAGGCTGTGGTGGGCACAGGGGCACCCCAAAACCCCACCACCTGCTTGTCAAGGCTGCAGTGAGCAGGGCTGGGGAGCTGAGCATATAACTGGGGGAGTCCAGAGAAACCTGGTTTCCCTGCCAAAGCTGATTAATCATCAGCTCTAGCTTGGAGTGGATAAACCCACCCATCAGTTTCGTTTCCTTTTCTGCAGTTACTTTTACTTTCCAAGTCCCAGCGTGGAGGAACTTGAAATGCAGCCGTGGTGCTGATTTCAAACCTCCCTAGGATTGCCTGGAGTCGGGCAGAGGTGCAGTAATTCAGCTTTTTCTTTTGTTTTGTTAATGAAAACACTTCAGGTTCCTATTGCTGTGGAGCAGAGCACCCCGCACTGCTCCTGCCTGGCTGGTAACTCAAACATGTGTTGTGAAAAAAACAAAGGGGGAGAATAAAAAATATCTGTTGAACTGGCACCCACGTCACCCCCCCCCCCCACCGTGATTTTGGGGGGGCTGGCACGCTGCTCTGTGCCAAGCATTTCTTTGCAAAGGTTTTTAATTTTTTTATAGAGCTGCACATGGTCACTGAGCCTGGTTTCCAGCACCAAGCCTCTATAGGACAGTGGGACAAGGGGACATGTCCCATCCTGAGGACAATGCCAAATTCACGGCCCCTGAGGAGATGATTCAGGGTTGGTTTTTTAGTTGCTGATCTCTCAGAAGCTCATTCTTTAAGAATTAAGTCAGCACCTGCCTTGCATTCCTGGGTTTTCATTCTTTCCACTGACTCACGCTTCTTCACGTCCTCCACTTCCTTCGAAAGGTGCTCCAGGGATTTCTGGAGCTTAACCTGAAAAGGAAAGAAGAAACAGGCTCAGCTCATCCCAGCAGCACCCCGGGACAGCCGGTGCCAGCGGGCAGGCAGGGGACAGTGACCCGGCACCAGGCAGTGCCAGCCCTGGCACCCGAACCCGCAGCTGTTCTCTTCACTCCCCTCGCAGCATTAACCCTCTCCACACTCCTTAGGTTTTCCCCTTGTTTTTCTTACTCTTTAGGTTTTGGCACCGCTGGGATATGGGGTTTGGGTGCACCCCTCCACTGCAGCAAAACACCCCCAGGGCAGCACCCACCGCCCCCTTCTTTGGGGGGGGCAGGGAGCCAGGCTGTTCCCGTGCACCCGGCCGGGCAGGGGTGGGTCTGTGTGCCTGCACAATTCGGGAGCCAATGGGTGCAGCTTCATCCCTGAGACGCGAGCAGCTGGGTGGGTATCAACATCTCTGCCACCCCCTCCTGTGCGGAGCCACCAGGGCGGTGGGGTCGTGGCAGCTGATCCAGGTGCCGCCAGGGCAGGACCTCCCCTACCTTGTAGACCTGCGCAGCCTCCTCGATGGGGTAGACGGTGTGCGGGCGGTGGTGCAGGGACTCGCGGCACACCACACAGATGGCCTCCTCGTCCTCCTCACAGAAGAGCTTGAGACGCTCGTCGTGCTGGGCACAGAGCGGGGTCCCCGGCCCCAGCTCCGGCCCCGCGCTGCCCCGCAGCCCCAGCTGCCGGATGCTCTCCACAATGTTGGCCAGCTGCCTGTTGGGTCGGAAGCTGCTGCGGTGGCAGGAGGCCCGGCACTGAGGGCAGGAGAAGGGCCCGTCAGCCCAGAACCCCTTCTCCTGGCAGTACCGGGCGATGCAGCCCCGGCAGAAGTTGTGCCCGCAGTCAATACTGACGGGCTCGCTCATGTACTCCAGGCAGATGGGGCAGATGGCCTCCTCCTGCAGACGCTCCAGGGCACCTGCCAGGGCCATGGTGCCCCACGGCCGGGCCGCGCTGCCTGCCCCGGGGTCAAGGAGCACAGGCGGGCTTGCCGGCAGGCGCGGCTGTGGCCACCAAGCTTCCGGGGGAGGAGCGTGGGGCGGCCAGGGCAGCTGCGGCCGGGCGTCCTCCGAGCGAGGGAGAGAAGATCCGGAAATAACCCGTGCCCGCTGATAACCCTGGCACTGGGCTGGCGGAGGGGACGGGGCCGTCTCGGGCATTGGGCTAAGCTGAGCAGCCCCTTGTTGCAGCGGGGGGTCCCGGCATCGCCCACCCACTGCCTGTCCACAGGCTGCCCGAAAGTGCCGGCCCGGCTCAGTGGACCCCCGCACCGCCTGCGCACACCAGAACACCCACCACGGCACCCACCCACCATGGGGAGCCCCGAGGTTGGGTATGGAGCGGGGCAGGGTGGGGGGAGGAGGCACAGGAGCCGCCCAGAGCCCTGCCAGGGCAGGCAGGGTGAGTGATGCTCCACCGTGGTGCAGCCAGGGAGCTGCCAGGAGCCACCTTGCTGCCCCCAGACCCACCCAGGGTCCACCAGGACCACCCCCCCAGCTGCTGCAAGGCTCCTCCAGGGCCAGTGGGAGAAGCTGCAGGTTTTGTTCCTTTTTATTATACCAAAAATAAATTCAACACAATCGAGACAAATTAGAATGAAAAGTTTCGCTGACAATGACAAATAAATTAAAATTGTCTTTGTATTAACTTAAATAAAAGAGCTGAACGCTGCATTAAATAGTCTGCCAAATACACATGCAAGAAGAGAACAGGGAGGTGTCTTGGAGGTGCCCAGGAGAGGAGGACCTTGAAGAGGTGATGCCCAGAGGGAGCAGGATGATGTTCATCCACTGCCTGCCTGGTCTCTTTGGGGATTAATGATGTCCTGGACCCACTTCTCGTCAGGTTTGCCACAGACCATCCTGCCTGCCACTGTGGTGAATCTGCAGAAGGAAAAGTTGGAGAGGAGAAGAAAAGTGGAGAGGAGAAGAAAAGAGGAGGGAGAGAGGGAGAGGACCACCTGCTCCTCGCCACTGATGAACCCCACCATACCAGACACCTCCATGGCTGCAGAATGACCCCAGGAAAACAGAGGGTGGGGGGCTGGCTTAATGTCATTACAGATCTGCTCTGCCACTTAAGCCACTTTGTCCCTATCACATCTACTCCAGCTGGGACACCATCCCACCTAGATCCCACTACCTGGGGATGAGGCAGGTGACCAGAACTAGCTCTTTTGGCTCAAATCTAGTAGAGAGGTCCTGAAACTGGCTGCCTGGGAAGTGGGATTGGCTTCTGAGATGTTTCCAGGCTGCTCTCCTAACATGGGAGAGCCCAGCCTTGCCAGAATGGGCTGTGATGTGGGGTTTCCTGGTGCTGCCACCCTTCAGTGGAGCAGGGCCCCCCAGAATTTGGGCAGGAGATCTACTCACATCACAGCTGGCTGGAAGCAGTGGCTGCCTGTGTGCTCGTACATCACCACACGACTCACAGGAAACGCTTTGGAGCTGTAGTGGACACAGCAGCGGCCTGAAATGTTGATAGAAACTGGAAGAGAAGTTAAGTTTTCTTATTAAACCAGACCTGAAAAAGTGTTAGTGGGGAGAAGCAGGGTCAAAAGACTGCAGAAGGTCCCCACTAGAGGAGTTGCTGCTCCCACCATGGTCTCCCACCACAGCTACCCTTCCCTCAGGGAGCCAAGGAGTAGCAAGACATGCCTCTCCTTTCCCACAGCAGATGCTCAGAAGGAAGAGCTGCCAAGCATTACTAAGCAGAAAGAAAGAGATCCTTGGACAGGAGAGCTTGGACTCACTTGGAGAAGAGGAGACCTGGTAGCAGAGGACAGCCACAAAAAGTACAGCAAGAACAGCTGTGGAGGTCTTCATGATCCTGTTGGGTGGAGGTAAGTTGTAGGAGTCAGGCTGGGCTGCTGCAGAGCTCCCCTTGCTGGGCCTGACATGGGACCCTGGGGTGCAGCCCACTTTATGGAGGGACACAGACAGCCAGGACAGAAACGTGCCGGAAACATTGCAACACAACATGACCCAGTGGGGAAAGTCCTGTGTCAAGGGTCCTGCACAGCCCAGTGGAGGGGAGCGTCTGGAGCCCTGATGACAGTGGTGCCCTCATGTGATAAAACATATTTTGATATGATACCATGAAATGAAGAAGAACAGGATATGACTCTTCTTTGCCTTTCCTCTAACCAAAGGAGTCTGTAGATAACCTAGAAGTAATGATTCAGAAGATTAGTAGCTGAACCTCTTGCCTAGAAGTCACGTGATGGCAATGGATGGAGAATGACCATGGCTGCCATGCACTTGTGTTTTCTGGAATATCTGCATCATGGACAAACCAGGGACAATTCACTTCTTCCACAGAGCAGGGAGAGCCCATGAGATGGGCAGCCCTCCCCACTGCCCACCAGCCAGTCTGCCAGGCACACAGGAGCCATGCCCTGCCCAAGGAGATGGGGGCCTTCTCCAGGGGACTCAAGAGGACATCAGCACTCAAGCGTGCAGGGCAGAGGGTAGAGCATGGTGCCACCCCAGGGCTGGGCTCCTCATCTGTCCTTGACCATCACTTGCAGCGAGTCATGAGGAAACTGGTTCCATCATGACATGGCAGTTTCACAAATACCTGTGACAGTTAAAATTGCACCATATTGTGCATGGACATGAGAATGGGCCATTAATGGTTACAAAGAGCTTTAGAAGCTCATTACTGTGATGGCCCAGCAGAGTTGGCTTAGATGATTATTTGATTCCACCAGTGTAGAATTTACACCCTCCTGACATTGCTTTGTCATTGTCCCAGCAGCCACTGGCACATGCAGAAGAGATTGTCTGGTTCAGCTCACCTTGTTTGGGACAGGCATGGTGTCCCTGCACTGGCAGAAATGCTACATCCCTACAGGAGGGCTCTGTGGAATTCCAAGCAAAGGCTTGTGGACAAAGTCTCAGGAGAGCAGAGGAACAGTGAGGTCTTCATGGTGCCAGTGAGTGTGTTTGGGTGCTGGACCCAAATCAACCACAGCCACAGTGGGAAAGCCACATGAGTAGGCTGCCTTTCCTGGTATCCAGTGAGGAAAGGGATCTAGCTCCTCTACACAGGAGGAGGATTACAAAATAGAAACCACTGCCCAAAGTGGTGGCTTTGCAGGAACCCAGAGGAGGAACTAGAAGGGAAATGAAGAGATTCCCTGGAGCAGCTGAAGAAGAGCTGATTCCAGGTCTGGGGCTCCCATGAGCTGCAACCACGATGCCATCATCACATCTCTGTAGACCAAACTCTTTGAAGAAGTGAGCTAGACTTGTTGGGAAGTGTGGGCCAGGTGGCACTGCAGGATTTGTTTTCCACAGAGCCTTTTGTTTCAGAAAAACACCGTCCTACTGAGCACCACGAGCAAAACTGAGCCAGGGTGAGATCACACGTGGGTGCCTTCCTGCCATGGAGGCCAGGAGCCTGTCCAAGCCTGCAGAGCAGGCAGCCAGGGAGGGTCTGCCTGCAGAGCCCAGGGACCCCAGGGCTGAGGGGTTAAACTCCCAGAGGGAGTTTGAATCAAGGCTGAGGCTTTACTTGCCTGTGGCAGAGAAGGACTCATGGTACCTGGCTCTGAGCAGCTGAGGATTGCAGGATTCATCTGGGATCCTCCCTGCTCTGAAACCCCTTGCCTTGTGCTCCATAGCCCATCCAGATGCTAGGATGCAAACTCACACCTCCAGGGGCATCAGGTCTCACCACCAATGTCCTGGTCTGGACCCACTCCCCCCACACTGCACAGAGTGGGCTTAGGAAGATGTCAGCCTGCTACTGGTCCATCCCTTGGGTGCTCACGAGTAGCTCATCTTGCCTGAAGCATCTAGCTTACTCCAGCTGGGGGCACGGGGAGAGTGGGAAGCTGCAGCACACCCGACACAAGATGTTAACACCAGCAGCAGCAGGGCCAGCCTGGAAGGAAGGCATGTCCCAGGTTAGGATCACAAGCCCACAGCACCTCTGCACTCCCTCTGCCTCCCTGCTCCAGCTCTTCTGCGACGTGTGTCCATTTGTGCTCCCAGGACATGTGGGGCAGAGACTCAGCAGCTCCCCTCCATCCCCATGCCCAGTTCAACCATGCTGCACTTCCAGCCTGGCTGTAAGCAGCTCCCCCCACCCTGCACCCACGTGTTACCCACCTCTGGAAGCTCTTGGCACCCTTTTTCCCCAGCTGCTGCTCAGGGATGCTGGGGAGGGTGCAGATGAAGCCTGGCTCCTGGGCAGGGAGCATGGTGTATGGGCAGGAGCTGTCTGGACCACGAGGACCCCCTTGCACAGCCCTGTCCCGTTGGGCTGGCCACATGTGACCGAGAGATGGACGAGGGAGGTGACAGCTTCAGGTGCCCGAGGTGACAGACCAAGGCTGACAGCTCTGGCTGAGGGAACAGACAGCAGATTGAGGCTGGGGGTGCCAGAAACAGGCGTGGAGACAGACCTGACAGACTGGGAAACCACACAGAGAGATGAGCTTGAGATCAGATTGAGATCAGGTGAGATGATCATGAGGCACTGGTGATCTGCTAAGCTAGGTACCACCAACATTCCCTACCACTTCCATTCCACTGCTCTGCCATTCCTATGGGTGTGTTCAGACCCAATGTTTGCCCACATTCCCAGCTCCAGAACAATAGTAACATTCCTGTTCCACATGGGGACTAGAATAAAACTGAGAGGAGGAGACGAGGCTGGAGAAAAAGCTGGAGACATCCTCGCTGATGCAGCTCACACCAACACAGCCCAGCTTGGAGCTGCTTTTAGCTGAATGTTCTGGATGTTCTTGCAATATTCAAATATGGGTTTGGTGGAAATGTCAAGATTCATTCTGAAAAATCAGTATTTTCTATCAGGAATAGAAATGTGCGCAGACATTTTCAATGAATTCTCTCTCCTTTCAGATTTGCCAGGCTGTGTTTCCTGCTTCCATTCATCATAAAAGGAATTATCAGAGGTTTTGACACCTCTGTTATTCCCCCTATTCACATTTTTCCTAAACTGTTCTTTCCTTGAAGGAAGATTTTGTATTTCAGTCTTGGCTGCTCCTTCCTGCCAAGACAAATAACGCAAATCTCTAAATATTTTGATTTCTAAAACCTCCTCCATATCATACATCCTAAATAGCAGCTATTTATGGAGTCCATAAAACCTCTGCCTTCTGGCATGTTTCAGCTTTCAAAAGAAACCACACATGGTATCTTTGGCTCCATCAGAAGAACAGGTTTGGGATGCAGAAGGAAGCCTGCTCCACCACACTGATTCTTAGGTTGGAGTCATGTCTGGGGGGATCACATTATCACAGTGCCCCTGGGAGCTGCCAGATCATGAATGTGGGAAACCCTGGTTGAAACTGGGAACAAATCAGCTGGAAAGAGATTGACTGGGGGAACTGAGAAATGGTAGGGTGCTGCAGATCCAAGGAAGACAAGGAAGATCTCAGATGAGAAAAGCGATTTTCCAGAGGGATCAAGACTTTCCAGCATGGGAATTGAAGTCTGCAAAATGACTTATGGCCTAGAGAGAAGCACAAATAGCCATGACTCACTACCAAGAGCAAGAACTGTGGGCCATTAAAAGAAGCTGGCAAGAGCCATGTTCAAAATGAACAGAAGGAAGCAGCTTTTCATATGAGGAGCTCCTTGCCAAGGGACATGGTGACTGTGAGGAAATTTCCACGCGTCTGAGTCAGGGTTGGCATTTCAAAGCCATAAGCTCAAGAAGTAAAATGAGGATGGCTGGAAGCTGGGAGAGCACTTGAGAGGGGCAGCACAAAAATTTTCCTTTCTCTTCAAGGGGTCTGCTGCAGCCACACCTGGTGGCATTAAGGCTGGGCTAGATGGACCCTTAGTCTACATCCTCTGGGACTCTTCATATTTGATCTCCCAGGACAACTGGTCCTACAGGACTGTAAGGTCTATAGAGTAGCTTGTGAAATTGCCTTGAAATCCCTGAACTGAAATTTCTATATCAGGATATGCCTCCAGATGAGTATTTTTGGTAAATGTCAGCTGAAAGACACCAGCAGTTTCTAAGCACACAGCAAGGCAGAAGTATATTGCTGCAGTTTGTGTGATTTTTCAAGAACTGGGGTGCATAGAAAAGCCTCACTTTTGGATCAAGAGCCTGAAGAGTGGGAGGTGGCTGGCTGCCATGTCAGGACGTGGCCCTCACAGAACTTTGGTGATACTTCCAAGGACAGGAGCAGGCTGCTTTGGCCAAGCTACAGCCATGCATATAGACCTTTGCTTCTCTGAAGATGTCCTCAGCACTGAGCACCAGCCTGCCTGGAGCTGGGCAGGGTTTCATGTCACTGCTTTAGCTACAGTAGCTGAGGTTTGGAGAAACCAAGAGAATAACATCTGGGTGTTAGCTTTGAGACACCAGGACCTGACCTTTCTGAGCCCTTGGCATCATGTCGTACTTTGTCCTTGCAAAGTTGGCCTCCCTTTGGCTCCAGCTGGAGGTAAGGGTGATGCCTCCGTTTCTTCAGGAAGGAAGAAAACAAAAGACAAGTGCCCTGGTGAAGGCTGGGTTATGCCCATACCCTAAAGGGAAGTCAGGGATAGACTGGCTCTCCAGATCCGTGCCTGCCTCCTCCAGTACCCACGTGTAGCAAGCACAGGGGTCCCACACACAAGCCTGCACACCCAAGCAGCCCCAACGAGGTGGCCACCCCCAGGGCTGGTGCTGGGCTCTGTGCAATGTCCCAGCTGGCCCTGCTGCCCCTGCTAGGGGGAAGGTCTCCAGCAGCTAGCAAACAGTTCCCACCCCCAGGCCCTGCTCTGGAGTGCGTTTCTCATCCAAGCAGCCACCCCTGCAGAACCGCAGCCCAAGGCTGGATTTTGGGTCCTCTCGTGTAGATCCAGATGGAAACCATGCTCAGCTTTGCTTCGGAATTCTTGGACAAGTGGAGGCAGCTGCTGAGGCTTCAGTGCAGACAACACACCTGGTGATGTTTTGGGGTTACATCCCTCCTTGTAAAAGCTGGGCAAGCAGGAGACCTTGCCCAGGACAGAGGTTAGGGCCCCATGGACCCTCACACTCCTTAGCTAAGCAAGACCCTCTCCCTGTCCCTGTTCAAGCAGCTGCTCTGTCTCAGCTGTTCCCCATGTGGGAGCTGGCCCTCCTGCACCAGGACCATCCTGTCCCTTGTCCCTTTGCTGCTTGCTGCCCCATGCAACATCCCAGGGGCTCTGACAGCAGGAGCACACAAGGACTCAGCAGCAGCATTTGATCTGCCCAGAGCATTCAAAAAACAGGATGGAAAGTTGAATCCCTCCTCAAGGAGACAGGCTTCTCCTGGTGCACTGTTCTGCCCCACGTGCTCTTTGCTCTACCAGGGATCCTCCAGAGGGGTCTGGACCACCACCCTGCCCATGAGGCCCTGCCCTCTTTCTGCACTGGGTGGGCACCTGGGGCTCATGAAGTGTTTTTGTCCCTCAGGGGGGGTCCAAGCAACCAGCACTGTCACCAGGTGAGGCTGTATCTGTGGTTGCAGGATTGTGAAAGGCTTGTCTCGGCCACCGCACTCCCGCTGCGTGGCTTTTCAGATGTGCTGGTAGGCTCAGGAGATGGTGCCTTGGGGTGTCTAAAGGGGCGATGAAGGGGTCCATGTGGGAGCTCCCCTCTAGTAGGGAACAGAGAGAAGGATCTTTTCACAGAGCCCTGCACCCGCCTGCTCGGCGTAGCCAGCTGGGAAACAGAGGAAGGACTGTGGCGCTCTCTGTGCCTCTATTTTCTTGTGGAAACAAGGGGGATCTGTGCTCTCCTGAGCCTGGGCCAGCTACGGGAGGGTGAAGAGTGTTGCAGCAGTATCCTGGGACTCTCCCGGCTCGCTGGAAATGGGGGATGGAAAGGGAGCACTTGATGGTGTGTCAGCACTTGATGGGTGTCAAACGCTGCTGAGCACTGGGTTGCCCAAAGGGAAGAAGAGAGAGGACATACCACCCTCTCCATGTCCCTGCAGACACCAGAACCCTGGTCTCCGTCCTGCAGAAGATACCCAGGTGCGGACAACCCAGGCAGCTACAGAAAGCAAGGAAGGTGACCATGGACCACAGCCTAAGCCCAAGGTCTCTGTTGTGGTTTGGGCCTAACGTGACAACAAAGAACCAGCCCCGTGACCACTCACTCAGCTCCCCCCCCACACACACACTGTGGGATGGGAAGGACAAACCCAACTAGAAGCTCATGGGTCGAGACAAAGGACAAGGAGGGTTCTTCACTGATTGAGGTCACGGGCAAAACAGACTCAACCTGGGGAATACAGTAATTTAATTTCACACGATTCAGATGCCCACAGGACACAGACACCACACAGAGCAGTTCTTCCATACGTTACCCCACCCCTCCCTTCTGCCCAGGCCCAAATCACTTTGTTCCCGGTTTCTCTCCCTCCTTCCCCCCAGCGGCACAGGGGGATAGGGTTTAGAGTCACTTCACAGGCGGGTGGTTCCTGCCGCTCCTTCCTCCTCAGGAAGGATTCCTTACAGTCCTCCCCTGCTTCCCCACGGGGTCCCTCCACGAACCTCTCCTCCATGAGTCCTTCCCACCAGGTCCGGAGCAGCTGCTCCAGCGCGGGCTGCCCACAGAGTCAGGGGCTGCTTCGGGAACAGGCACCTCCCCTGGCGCGGGGGCTTCCACAGCTGCATCAGCCGAGCCCACTGGCAGCAAAATCCAAGTCCACTGGCCAAGTCCACCCCTCCTGGCGCCTTCAGGGACTGTTCCACCACGTTCCTCCATGAACGCTGAGGCACAGCTGCCATCTCGCCATGGGTTGCAGGGAAACTTCTACTTAGGCACCTTATCCCCCTTCTCCCTCACCACCCACAGGCACCACTCTGCCTCTCCAGCTCAGCTCTTTTTTCCTCCTGCTCGCTCTGCTCAGCTCTTAACTCAGTTCTTTCGTATGTTAATGGCAGAGGCGCATCTATTGTCCCTCTAATGGCTCCTTGGCTGGTTTTGGAGCTGGGGGAGCTTCTCAGCTTCTTACCTGAGCCACCCCTGGGGCCCTTCCTCTGCTATTAAAAAACCCACCAAAGCAGCCCTGTCTACTGTCCCAGAAACGCAACGCATAAGAGACTGCACTGGGGTGGGTGGCACTAAGGAAGCCAGTTTGTGTCCCTGCACAGGCTAGACTCCCCTGTGACAGGCTCTCCCATCACCCTTTGCCTCCAGGCTGCAGCCCAGCCTCTTGGACAGGAGAGGAGAACAGAGCAACCAAGCAGTGAAACCCACCTGTGGCTTCCCAAAAGAACCTGCTAGGTGAGAGAAGTAGTGCCCAACCCAGCTTTCCTCTGTCCTGGACACTAGCCCTTCATCTCTCCTTGGAACCTCAGGCAGAGGAATAGACCCCACACAAGCAGAGCCTTCCCCAGCTCCAGAGCATCCTTCAGCCTTCCTAAAAGCAAGGCACCCTCTCCCACCAGAGAGCAGCCCCCCAAATGTCTGTGGAGAAGCTTAAAAATGAAGCACACGGTCCCACCAGAAGGGAGCCTCCCAAATCCTTGCAGAGCAGCTGAGCCCAAAGCACAATCCAGCAGAGCCACAGGGGCTTGAGCCACAGGGGATTGATTGAGCCAGCCTAGGGTGGTAAGACCAGCTGCCTCTGGGATGGATCCTGGCTCCATCCTATTCCCCTGTCTTGGCGGAGGCAGGAGCAGGCAGTAGCAGCCTTCTGGCCCACATCCAGCCGCCTTTCTCTTGCTCCTGCCCTGGCAGGAGTCTCCCAGTTGGCCAGCCCAGGTCCCAGAACGGCCACTCTGCCCTGGCCATAGGAGAGGATGTGACCCTGCCCTTCAGTAAAAGGGAGCAGATAACACAAGCCTCACAGTCCCTTGCTTTAGGGTTGAGGTCCAGCCCTCCTGGATCCAGGCCTGTGTGCTGGAGAAGCCGTGCAGGAGCAGGACACTTTTAGCCAGGCAGAGGGGTGGGAGAGGCAGGAGACCAGGAGGACCTTGCTGTCCTTTGTCTAATGCCCTCCTCTGTTCTTCCTTGCCTTCATCTCTATTCAGCAATTACTTCATTCCTTCAATTATTAATCACCTCGCTGCGATAGTGGCTGAATAAAAGCCATTAAAACTCCTCTGGGACCGGCCCCAAGGAAGGAGGCAGGTTTCCAGAAATTGCATTAGAGAGAAAGCAGACAGGGAGTCGAGAGAAGCCAGGGTGGGAGGAGGTGGCCTTGCCGCACAGGGTGGGTCATTTCCCATCAGCTGTGAATCTGAGATCCAGGACACAGAGGTAAGGTCTGTCATGCACACAGCCTGCCCACACACCCCACCAGGCAGCTGCAGGAAGGGGCTCATGTGGCAAATGTTTCTGCTGAAAAACAAGCCACGGAAGTGAGTTACACATGGAGAATTGCTTGCACAAGAGCTCCTAACGACCCACATCCCAAACAGTTGTTCCCAGATTGCCCTGTCACTCCTGACAGCAGCAGGCAGGATGGTTTTGCACACCTATTCCCTACCTGAAGCAAAGAGACTGATTTTGAGCAACATGCTTCTAAGGAGACAGGGGAGCTCATCTGACACGACCCAGAACAGCCCCCTTGGTGTCATTGGGGATTTACTGGGGAGCAGGCCGAGAGTTTTCAGTTTCTGCAAAAATACTGATTTTTTCCAAATTTTGCAGAAATATTCAAGTTCTGGCAAAGGTCCCTGTGAGAAATTCACCTCCAGAGTAGGATGGGATTCCTGGTCAAAAGCACAGGAGCCAGCCACAGTCCATCAACATACTGGGTTGAGAGAGGAAGAATATAAAGCCCCACCACAAGTCTCTGACGAGTGAAAGGACCAGAGATGTGAGCCTAGCTCAGGCTATGCAAAAGAGCATCTCAGCCATCAATCTGCCTCTGCTCAGGGAAAGCGAGAACCTCCTCCCGCTCTTCCCTTCTTTTCCAGACATCTCTGTTTTACCGCTCTGCCTATGCTACCAGAGAAATGACCCATCCTCCTTTCTCTGCCCCCCGCCCGAGCACACACCCCCTCCGGGGATCCCCAGACACGGTTGGGATGGCACAACGGGCACCCCGGCCCCCTGCCCCCCACCTCCCCCCGGCTTCAAGCTCGACTGAGCCGAGCAGGACGGGGCGGGTCGCAGCTCAGCCGGGCCGGGGCACAGCGCTCACAGGCTGCTCTGGGCCTCTGATTGAGGCAGGAACCCGGTGTGCAGGGAGCCGCCCACCCAAGGCTCCCCGGGCACGGCCGCACGCCCCCCGAGCTGCCCCGCGGCCTACGTGTATTTTGGGCCGGGGGCAGAGCGGACACCGCATCCCGCTGAGGGGCCGGGCCGGGAACCCGGGGCAGCGCCTCAGCGCAGCGGGGGCCGCGGAGGACACAAGCCCTGGCCTGTAGGACCCCCCCGGGGCTGCCCACCCGGGCCGACTCCGGCCGCACTCAGAGCCCTTCGGCAGCGGGGCCTCCGGGCGCTCGCTGGGTCGGATACTGCCAAGCCCTTCCTGCCGGACCGAGACGGAGACCGAACGGCCCCTCAGGGTGTCCCGACCCCAGACCCCTCCCCCGCCCGGCGTTGCCCAACGCCTGCAGGGGTCTCCAAGCGCAGGGGCGAGGAGCGGGGGGAGAGACGGTGGGGGATGAGTAGCAGGCGCGGGGGCCAATCAACACAGGGCGGTAGCCCAAGGGGCGTGACCATAGGCTTGGGGTGGAGCTAAAGGAGCGGTCCCTCAGGCGGGACAGGGGGCGGGGCTTTCGCAGAGGGGCGGGAGATGGCCTTGAGTGGCGCCCGGCCAGACCAGTGCGCTTAGCGACGGTCAGCGGCGCTGGCCGCCTGAGCCGGCTCGGGGCCGGCCTTCCCGAGGCCCCTCCCGAGTGGCAGCGTGCACGGCCAATGAGAGCGAAGGGGCCGGGAGGCGGGCGGAGCCGCCGTGGTGGAGGCGGGGCCGGCGAGGCGTGCTCGAGCGTGAGTGGCAGGTGGGCGGGCCAATGGCGTGGGGTCCAGCCAGCGGCGGCGCCGAGCGAAGCGGTGGCGAGGGCGCGGCGGAGCCGGAGCGGCAGCGGGCGCGGCGGGGCAATGGACCGAGTGAGCAGCTCCATGAAGCAGGTGTCCAACCCGCTGCCCAAGGTGCTAAGCCGCCGGGCGGGCGGCAGCGGCCTGGAGGCGGAACGGGAGAGCTTTGAGCGGGCCCAGGTACGGGGCGGGGTCGCGGGGCGGGGCGGCCCAGAGGGTGATGCCGACCCGGGGGGGGACGGGAACCTGAGGGGGCGGGGCCCGCCAGGTAGCGGGAGCAGGTTCAATTGGGCCCGCGTGGGCGGGACTTGCTTGAGTGAGCGGAGCCAGCCCAGGTGCGCCGCAGGGGGCGGGGCAGTGGCTGGTGGGCGGGGCTGGTTGGATCTGGCCAATAGGTCTGTGTTGGCACCACTGGGCGGGGCGTGGGTGGGTGGGGCTGGGCGGGGTGGGCGGGGTCAGCCCAGGTGAGTTGAGTTGGTGCCAGTGGGCGGGGCTGCACCGGGTGGGAGGAGATGGGTCTAGTGGGCGGGGCTTGCACCAGTGGGCGGGGCTGAGCAAGGTTGGCTCCGCCTACCCAGGAGGGTTGGGGCGGCTATGGAGGGCAGGGGATGAGACCCCCGGGCTTCCCCTGGCCCCTGGGCTGTGGCAGCGTCTCTCCTTGGGGTGCTGAGGGAAGACCCAGAAGGCCCGGGGCAGCTGAGCACGGTGGCATCCAGCGGTCTGGGACCCTCCAGCCCTGGCTGGGGCTGCTGGCAGGGGGCCGGGGGCTCACCCCAGCCTTGGCTGCGGGGCCGGGGGCACTCGCCGGCTGGCTTGGGGTGGTGACGGGTTTGGCCTTCAAGCTGAGCCAGAGCTGAGCATAGAGCCCAGGCTGGTGCCTGCTCCACTCTAGGTTTCGTCTCCTCAGAGCCACCCTCAGGGCACAAGAGCCACTGTCACTGTGGACTGGAGGGGACGCTGTCGGTCACCCCGTTGGGGGCAGCAGGCACGGGCAGGGGCTTCCCCTGCAGGCGGCACTTGTGAAGAGGCACCAACGTGTCAAAAAGCAGCCGTAGTTAGCAACCCGGAGTGTCTGGCTGGGGCCTTTCTGCCTGTCCCTTTTGTTTTAAGTGACATCTCGATGTCCAGAGGAGCCCAGCGGGCAGCAGGGGCGTGCGGGTGCTCCGGGGAAAAGGCGTGTGTGGAAGCAGCTAGGGACATGCCCGGATAAGCCACAGGGAGGTTGGAGAGGGACGCGATGGTGGCAGAAGGAGCTGTGGGACCGCTCATCCCTGCTCCCTTCCGAGGGATGGAAAGCAAATGTGAGGCTGTGCCATCCTGACCCGCCACGGGAGAGGAAGGGAAGCTAAGGCAGGAGAGGGCCAGAGGTGGTGGCCAGTGGGATCAGCTGCTCTGGGAGCATGAATGGGGGAGCAGGACCTGGATGGGAATCTGCACCACGTGGGAGCAGCACATGGGTGGTGGCAGAGTAATGGAAATAAAGCCCAAGGATCAGCTCTGAGGTGTTTTTTTTTTGCAGAAAGACAAACATCAGGATTTAAGGTTGGGTGTGAGATTATGCACAGGGAGTCTTCTTACCTTCCTTGCTCAGATTACCTCAAAGATCAATTATTTATAGCACTGAAGGTGGAACTGGGACTAGTTGGCATGTGCAATTGCCTCCCTGGTCCCTAGTGTTGGAAAACGACCTGGCGGGATCCCTGTGTGCTCCCCACAGCTGCTGCCCCCCGGGAAGGGCAGACCTGGAGCAGGCGGTGGGCTCAGCACCCACAGACCCAGCACCGTGAGCCCTCGTGCTGCTGCATCCCTACGAGCTGCATTTAATCTCCCTTGTCCAATTTGCAGACAAATGACCCAGCATCTGCTTTCAGGGACTCAGTCCCTCCCTGGCTTTTCATTTGTCTGTGTGTTCAGCTCTGTGCAATTTCCTTTCTTACTCGTTTGTGTTGGTTTTTTTTTTTCTCTTTTTTTTTATTTCATAATTCTCTCTCTCCAATTTAGGGAACTTGCTAGGCACCCCTCACATCTTCCACATGTTAGTCAGCCACAGTTCTTGTCAAACTTCTTCTTTCTGAGGTTTTTTAATAGAAACTTTGTGGGTTTGGGGTTTTTGGGGGGGTTGTTGTTTTTTTTTTGAAAGTGACTTTTCTTAAGAAAAGTTTAATCGTTAAATGAAAAAGAAGATTTTACCCATGTTTCTGCATGTACAGGCTCATTCCCTCCTCACCTCCAGACCTGCCTGTCTCATGACAGCAGCACACTCACTACAAAGACTATTCGGGGCTAAAAGAGCCTGAGCAGGCAGAAGGTGGGCCCAGATGGGCCTTTGGTGAGCCTGAATAACACCTGCTTGGGGTTGGCACTGCCCAATCTGTGTGGTCTGAGACTCAGCTTGGAAAAACAAGAGCACCCTACGAAGCTCTGGTGGTGGTGGGACAGGTCTGGTGGTGTGAAGCTCTGGTGGTGGTGGGACATTCTGTTGTGGGACACTCACATGGTGGTGGGAAGCTCTGGTGGTGGGACATTCTATTGTGGGACACTCGCATGGTGGTGAGAAGCTCTGGTGGTGGGACGCTTTCACAGTGGCCATTGCCTTGCACAACAGCTCTGCCCTGACAACATCTGTCTGTTGGCTTGGGGACAAACAGAAATAAATTTCCTTGTGGCCTCTTTTCTTCTCTCTCAGTTGGTGAGGTGGCTCAGTTTTCCTGGTGATGCAAATGTGAGAAACCTGAGGACATGCTGAAACACCGTGTCCCTGCATTGTCCTTGTTGCCTGCTGGGCAAGAGCTGCTCAGCAAGAACCATGGCCATCAGGCCCTCCCCAGTCTGGACACACTCCAAGGGCTCCCCTTTGCTCTGCCATCAACACTGGTAGTTTTCAAGGGAAGTTGAGCAACAGGGACACCAAACTCTGCAGTTCTGCTGACCTGCAGATGCACGGCCATACGAGGGGCATCACTACTATGGAGGGGGTGGGTGTTGCAATGATTCACCACTGCTCATTGCCTCAACACGGTAGAATAAATCTTTGGACACAGCAAATGTCACCGAGGAGGGAGAAATACCACCAAAGGTGAAAATTCTGCCATATGTTGAGATAAACTTTTGTATTTCATGTGGTTTCTGAGTCTGGTGTTCATATCCCCTAGGGGTTCTCCTGGTTGTATTTAGGAGCATGTCCTGGTGTTGGGGCTCTGCAGGGAAGGTCTGAAGACCTACTTCCTCATTCAGATTGGTGCATGGGGGTCTTCCCTTCTTGAGTCTCCCTCCCCTGCTTCTATCCACAGCAGACATCCTTGTACCATGATGGTGGCCAGGAAGCAAATTTCATTCTGTGCTGACTTGCTTGGCTGGTTTGGCACAGACCAGATGTTCAGTGGTTCGATAGCCATGGTCTTGAGGGTGAAAATTGAGTCAGAAGGACACAGGACTTCTGTGGGGCATGGGGGACACACCCCGGGGTGACATGCCAGGCTGTGCTTCTGTTTCACTCATGTTGTGGTCTGCTGTGGGGATGTCCCTTGGTTCCCAGCCAGACCAGGGGCTGGTTGGCATTGGTGCAGGCAGAACCACAGGCTCATGGAGGTGGCACATGGCATCCCCAGCACCAGCTGGCCCCTGGGAAACTGGAAGTGTGGGAGGTCTCTTTCCTGACCCAACCTGATTCTGCTGAGCTGCTTGTGCACCGGAGCAGTGACCCCTTCCCTCTTTTGGGAAGCTGAATGCTGGAGAGAGACAAATGTGCTTGGAAAGCAAAGATGAGAGAAGCATCCTTGGAGTCCTAGCAGGACGTGTGCTGAGCTCTGGTCTTAGTTCCTGCCCCAGTGGCCCCTGAGTGGAAGGAAAACAGTAAATCGGGATTGTGTGTTGTCTTCTGGCCTGCAAAGATGACAACTTACCTCTCCTCTATTTCCCCCTGTCCTGAGCATTGATTGCTCCACTGCCCTGGCCATGCTTCATCATGAGCCATCAAGCCCCACAGGCTGCCTGGTCTGGAGGTGGTGCTGGGTCCCAGTGGTGAGGACATCCATGTGGAGACAGTGCCTTGTGGAGTGGGACAGAAGTTTCCTGCTTGTCCCCCAGAGCTCATGTCTGCTGGGACTTTGTGCCAGGAGCCTTGAAGCAAGGTTACATGCCCATCAGGTCCCTGTGCACGTAACCACTGGGGATAATCCCAAGGGTGATCCATCTGGGTAGTGGTGAGTGTCAGGAGAAGACACTTCTTGTTTAAAATTCCTCCAGAAAATCTAAAAAACTAAAAACTTGTCCTTTGTCTTCTTTGACTGCAGTTTTTTTCTCAGAAAGTCCCCAGGTAGCAAAGAGGAACATGTACCACTTGGGTTGTCCATGGCCATCACCTTCTTTTACCTGTTTGCACACTGGGTCCTTAGGACTGTGTGTTGCTGCTGAACTAGCAATAAAAGCAATTTATGACTCAGAAATTACCCTGGAAACACATACTTCATAGAATCCCAGACTGGTCTGGGTTGGAAGCGACCTTAAAGGTCATATAGTTTCAACCCCCTGCCATGCACAGAGACACCTCCCACTAGACCAGGCTGCTCCAAGCCCCATCCAACCTGCCCTTCAACACTTCCAGGGATGGGGCAGCCACAGATTCTCTGGGCAACCTGGGCCAGGGTCTCACCACCCTCACAGGGAAGAATTTTCTCCTAAGATCCAATCTGAATCTCTCCTCTTTCAGCTTGAAACCCTTCCCCCTTGTCCCATCACTCCCTGCCCTTGTCAAAAGTCCCTCCCCAGCTTTCCCGGAGCCCCTTCAGGCACTGGAAGGTCCTCTAAGGTCTCCCTGGAGCCTTCTCTTCTCCAGGCTGAACACCCCCAGGTCTCTCAGCCTGTCTTCAGAGCAGAGCTGCTCCAGCCCTCAGATCATCTCCGTGGCCTCCTCTGGACTCTCTCCAACAGCTCCATGTCCTTTTTGTGTTGGGGGCTTGCTGAGCTGTCTGCATCACTGCTCCCACCATAAGAGGTTCCTGACATGGTGCAGAGGAGTGTCAAACCCTGGGGGCTTCCTGTGGATCTGATTCAGATGATGAACACAGCTGATTATATGTCTCCTCAGAAAGGTTTTCAAGGTCCTGAGCATCCATGAGCCATCCCTCTGCCAGCTCACAGGGGCTGGAGACCTGTTTTCCTTCCTGGCCTGCTGCTGGAGGAGCCCTCTCAAAACCCAGGTGTGCAGAGACCATGTGGAAGAAGGAAGAAAACAGATCAGGCACAAAGTGATGTCAAATGAAATGGCCTTTTTTTTTTTTTTTTTTTTCCCCTCCCTCAGTCTTGGTTAATAAATCCTTTTGATGTGAGAACCAAATTTGTTCCCAGGCAAAGGCAGGTTGTGAGCAGCTCTGTGCCTGTCCCTGCCCCTGCGATGGGCTGTGCCACCTTCAACCACCACCAGGAATGCAATGAATCCCTTTTCCCCCATCATTTACGGAATTGGGAATATGACACCATGTCTCCCATTCATAGCAGCCCTGTTGGTTTCAGACCAGACCCAGCTTGGTACGACTCACAGTCGTGGAGGAAACACCATGAAACTACTGCAAAAAAACACCATTTTTGTGGTTCGGATGCTGCAGCCGCCGGCGGCTTTGCCAAGAACTTCAGTTCTTGCACAGGAAATGAGTCTCCTTTCAAAGCACCAGAGTGGGGCTATATATATAGCCTCTCTGAAAAGATATTTAAAGAAACATATTGACACTAGCAAGAACAGGAAAAAATAGCTGCTGGAGGCAGGGAGTGAGGGCTGAAGGCAACCGAGCCCATCCTGGGGGAGTAGGTGATACAGGGGATTAATTAATGGCTCTTTTATCTCCAGGAATATGAGCTCCTGGACTTTGTGCTGGTTGAAACCCCATGCCTTGGCTGTCCTGCCTTTTAATCAGAATTAGGGGTGGTTGGAATTGAGTAAGCTTCAGCAGTTAAGAAATGAGTCATCTCAGCTCTTAGGAACTTGTTTCCATCCCCAGGGAAAGAAAATTGTTTGTCTTTTCCCAGGTGAGGGGCTGCGTTTCTCTTTTGTGCAACATGAGCTTTGGGGGAGGAGGGGTTAAATATGTGCAGAAATAACTGAGATTTTAATGTGGTGTTGGACACTGAAGTGGCTGAGCCTCAGGAGTATAAACAGGTTTGGGGAAAGTGGGGGACATCTGCCACCGAGTCCCAGGGGCTGCTGCAGGTGGGAACGTGGTGGCTTTGGACCACCAAGTGACAAGAGGGGACCTTGCTCAAAGTCACGCTGGAGGCTGAGTGGGAAAGTAGGGATGCCAAGGGCTGGGGGACATGACTGCCCCAAAACCCCTTTGCCCTCACTCTGCACGTGCTGCCCTGACGGTTTTAAGAAGCTCTAAAATCTGATCTTTAAAATACCAATCAGCAGGAATGGTGGGAGCCAGGGTGGTTGTGGTTCCGTGGTCCTGCAGTCAGGAGAGGGCTCCCCACCGAGGTGTCCTGTGCTGAGCAGCACGGGGGCTCTTGTCCTCTGAAGTTCAGCCTGTTTAACTCCATCCTTCTGCAAAGCTGGGGAGAAGCAGCCAGCCGGGCAGGTTGGCTTTACCAAACACCCTGTTGGAGGATGTGGACCAGGCGTGGTCCCCTCCACCAGCACCAGCAGCAGCTCCTGAGCCCTGGATACAGGTGGGGAAGGGCAGATGGGAAGTAGGCACCTATCACAAAGAGGGGGTGGCTCTTCCCAGCTTTGCTCTTCCAGGAAGAAAACCTCTGGACAGACCAAAGTAAAGGTGCTGAAGGTTCAGAAGGGACAATTTTGGTTGAAGATTGAGAAACCGAAGATGGGGAGGAGGTGCCCACTGAAGCTCCCAGTGCATTGTCCCATGGGTGTGACATGGGGCCACACCAGCACCCAACTGCCAATCCCCTGCTCATCCCATCACCCACCTCCTGCTCTGTAGCTCCTTGGCTGTTGTGGCTGGAGGACACAAACGGCCCCCCCAGCCTGCACACGGACCCTGAGCTTGCCAGGCACATGGGGCCTTGGGCACATGTGCTTCTGAGCTGGAAAACTGGACGTGTTTGTATCTCAACGGAAGTGAGGACAGGGGTGGTGGCTGGAGCCAGAGGTTGCCACATCATTGCATGCTTGTTCTTATGCAAACCTGACACTTTGACTTTAAAAAAAAAATTTATATATATATATATAAAACGTGTTTTTTTTTAAATGAAGAATATTTCTAATCATGCTTAAAAAAAATCCATCCTCAGCACACAGCAAACACTGCTGGGAGGACACCCCAGACACGCCAGAGCAGGCAGGAGAGGAGGCTCAGCCCTGGGGGACTGTGGGCTGGCATTAGGTGTGGAAAATTGACTTAAAACCCTTTGTCCTAAAGGGACTGGGTCCCTCTCTGCTTTCCCCCGGGGGTGCTGGAGCAGTCAGGACATGGGGTCAGCAGCCGGGGGCTCAGAGAGGAGCACGGGGGCTGCAGGAAGGGCCGGATCCTGTCCCTAATCTCTGCCACCAGCTTGGCTGATTTATTTTGCACAGTCACCAAATAAGAAAACTTCCTGGGGACAGACTGTTCCCCGAGTGACAGCAGAATCCAGCAGCACAGCCAGTATTTTAGCCCGGATGTGCGAGTCCCAGCGCACGACCAGACTAATGATACATTGTGTGCTGGTCCAGGTTAATCATGGTTCAGGGGGAACACATGGGAAAGGTGAAGTTACTTGCTCAGAGGCCCATATGGACATTTCAACTTTTATCATGGCCTCACAGAGTGGTTTGGGTTGGAAAGGACCTTCAGACATCACCTGTTCCAAGCCCCCTACCATGGGGAGGGACACCTCCCACTAGACCAGGTTGCTCCAAGCCCCATCCAACCTGGCCTTGAACACTTCCAGGGATGGGGCAGCCACAGCTTCTCTGGGAAGCCTGGGCCAGGGTCTCACCACCCTCGGCATAAAATATTTTTTCTCATGTCCAACTGAACCCCACCCTCATTCAGATTAAAACTGTCCCTACATGGAGCTTCCTTTTGTAGCCACAGAATTTTGGTCCTTTCTTTGGTGGGATGTTTCTCCACCTTGACAAGTCTCATCCTGGTGGAGAGCATGTCATGTGGGTTGGTTGTGGTTGTGGTTGGTGTTGTACCACGAGGATGGGCTTAGTGTTGTGACTGCTGCAGCATATGGCCCTGGCCATGACTTCCAACATCCTCAGGCCAGCACAGAGATGCTCCCAGATGGTCCCATTCCCCACCACAGACTTTGAGGTGGGTATGTCTATGAGCTGTGTCCTGGAGCCTGTGCCCTCTCCAGTGCTTGGTGCTCGCTTATGGATCCCTTCTTGCCCTGCCTTGCCCAGCTGTGCTGGTTTCGTGCTCAGACAAGTGGACATTGTTGCATTCTCTATTCCCACCAACCCAAAAAGCATCAGCTGGTGGCTGCAGTCACTGTGCAACCAGGGAGCTCCAGAGCTCCTTCAGCTCTATTCAGCTCTTAGTGAGGTTACCAGGCTTTTTTATGGCTTGGTCAGGAAACTTGTGTTGTGAGGTTAACTTGAATTGCCCAGATCTGCCATGCTTGAATCTTGAGGTGGAGAAGACTTTGTTTCTTGGCTGTTGAGCAAACTTAACACAACTCTGCTAAGCAGGCATGTAGATCAGATTGCTGAAGCTGTGGTTACTTTATTCCAGGACTTTCATAATTTTACATGGAATTTTTCCCTTGAACTTGATGTGATTGCATTAAATCCCAGTTTAACAGAATAGAATTGTTTTGGTTGGAAAAAGCCCTTTGAGATCACCAAGTTCAACCATTCCCCCAGCCCTGCCAAGACCACTACTAACCCCTGTCACTCAGCACCACATCTACATGGCTTTGACATCCCTCCAGGGATGGGGACCCCACCCCTGCCCTGGGCAGCCTGGGCCAGGGCCTGACAGCTCTTTGGGGGAAGAAATTGTTCCCAATATCCAAGTTAAACCTCCCCTGGGCAACTTGAGGCCATTTCCTCTTGTTCTATCATTGTTCCTTGGGAGAGGAGACCAACCCCACCTGGCTGCAGCTTCAGCCTCTGCCCTTCCCCAATGGGTTTTTGGTCCTCCTGCCCCAAATGCTGCATCAAAGGCTGTTGGCAGCTGTGTTTGTGTTCCCTGGGGTTCTTCTGAGACCTCCCAGGAGGGCACTGTAGGTATCTACCATGCAGAAGAGGCAAGTTGCAGCAAATAAAGGGACCTTTGGGAGAACAGGCTTCTCTGGCCAGGGCCAGGTTGGAGACTTGCTATTTATTGTTACCATTTGTCTCTTTTATTCCATGTGAGGAGCTCGACACTATCTGGAGAGCTCATGGCATCACTTTTTATTTTAATTAGCAGATGCTGGCTGGAAAATGGTGTTTTCCAGTCATTGTGTTCCCATGGAAGTGAACAAGAACCCAGGGTGCTGGTGGCACAAATAGGGTTGCAGGGTGCTTGTGCCAGAACATCAGGGACACCTAGGAACTGTCCCTCCTCCTCCTGAGAGCCCAGAAAAGAAGTGCTGGTATGAGTGATGAGAGCTCATCAGTGATGCACATCCTGAGGTACAGCTCCCACCAGGCAACGTTCCTCCAGGATCAGGCATCTGGGTGTAGGAGGGCTCTGGGTATGGCTGCAAACAGCGGTTTGCATCCTCTGCACAATAAGATGTGGTCCTCAGGTTCTCAACCTGCTGCTGGTGAAGGTCACTGTTCATCCAGGGGTGGTCTAAATGCAACCTCTGCAATCTACTGAATCAAGCACTGCTCAGCATCTCAGTGGGCTTGGCAACAGGTCACACTAGTGCTGGCCCTCATCCTTGCTGGTCCGTGGGCATCATGGTTGTCCCTTTCCTCTGGAGCCACGGTTACTGTGTGCACCACGTGTCTTCAGGTTGCTCCTTGTGGGCCACACAGTCCAGTTCCACAACCCTCAGAACTGCTCACAGCAGAAGTCCCACATGACCCATTAGTGGTGTGTGAAGATCTTCCAAGGTCTTCAGGCAATGCTGAAAGGGAGACAGCGGAAGACTTTTACTTCTTCTGCATTGAAGAAGTCAGTGTAGACTAGGAATGGCTCCAGCAGAAGAGATGACTTCTTTTGCATTGAATAAGTCAATGAAGTAATTCTGAAGAGAGGTCATCTCTTCTGCTGGAATCATTCCCAGCCCATGACCTAGTGGAGACCTTGTGTTTTCCCAGCCAGAAGGATTTTGTGCACTTCACAAATGGGAATGAAATGTTCCAACAGAGTCAACAAGGTCTGACTGCTTCTGTGAAGATAAGTACTTGTCTGGAGGGGGCAAAGGTGTTTCTGAGTTTGCTGAGTTTTATAGTCTCATTCCATTACTGGGAACTTGCATGGTCCAGCCTGTCCTGCTGGGACACATGGAGCAGGTGTCAGGTGAGGTTTTTAACCCTGTTAGCCCACCCAGGGAGCAAGGAGCTGCGTCTTGGTGTGGCTCATTCCTCCCTGTGGTCCCAGAAGGCTTCATCCCCAGCTCTGCTCGCTGTGGTACCCACCACAGATGTCCAGGGATGTACTTGTGCCTTCCCCCCAAAGAGCATCTTGTTGCTCCAGGGACCAGCCTTGTGTTGGGGTGACAGGTGGGGAGATCACACACAGCATGGCATGAAGCTGGACCTTCATATTCCCCTCCTCGTGCAGAAGGGGTGAGAGGTGGTGGGGTGACTCAGGACATGACACAGCCAACATGGAAACATGGTTGGGATCCAGCCGGGAGTTCCTGCTGTGCCCCACAGCCCTCCCTTCTGCTGGGCACCTCAAAAGGTGATGTCAGCTGAGGATATGGGCTGAGCAAGACCATCTCCTGGCTTCGCTCCTCCTACGGTGAGATGCTCTGGGCCTCAACGGGAGGACACGCTCCTCCCTGGTGTGTCTGCCCAACTATTGCAGTCCTGCTCCAGCTCTTTTTATAGCTCAGAAAGAAGTGCCTGGAGTTTTGGAGTTGTCTGGGAGGCCAAGCACACAGGGAGGAGCTGCAGCCAGAAATAGGGCTGCTCTCTGCTCAGGCATTCCAGCTTTATTATTGTTTTGGCCGAGATGTCCAAGTTTGAAGAGTCCCACTGCTGCCAGAGCTGAGCTGGGAGCCTCAGCCTACATTTTTTCCACTTCGATCGGGTCTCCCTTCTCCTCTGCTAAAGCTGCTGGGTGCTGAGCAAAGAGCTGCCACTTGGCCACTGGCTGCCATGGGATGGGACAAGCTGGGACACCGGTGCCCACCAGGAATGGGACATACCTGGGAAAAATTCAGCTGAGGTCAAACCTGAATCGGTTCTTTCGTTTAATCAGCCATTGCATGGAAATGGCAATCAGCCAGGCTCTCCTCCTTACATCATTTATGTTTTTAACCCTTTTGTCTCCCTTTCTGCTGTGTTTATTGGCTTTAAGAGCAATTAATCTCCAGCAGCAGGAAAAAGGGATTTTGCACATTGTGGAAATGCTAAGAACTGCCAGTTCCTCTCAGAGGGGATGAAGTCTGGCAGCTCCTTCTTCTGGTGATGAGCAAACTTTGGGTGTCTGATACCAGCACCTCCAAGGAACTGTTTCTGTCCAGCCTACAGAGTCATAGGAACCCAGACTGGTTTCGGTTGGATGGGGCCTTAAAGATCATCCAGTCCCAACCCCTTCATGGTCAGGGACACCTCCCACTAGACCAGGTTGCTCCAACCTGGCCTTGAACACTTCCAGGGATGGGGCAGCCACAGCTTCTCTGGGCAACCTGGGCCAGGGTCTCACCACCCTCACAGCAAAGAATTTTCTCCTAAGATCCAATCTCCATCTCCCCTCTTTCAGCTTGAAACCCTTCCCCCTTGTCCCATCACTCCCTGCCCTTGTCAAAAGTCCCTCCCCAGCTTTCCTGGAGCCCCTTCAGGCACTGGAAGGTGCTCTAAGGTCTCCCTGGAGCCTTCTCTCCTCCAGGCTGAACAACCCCAACTCTCTCAGCCTGTCTCCAGAGCAGAGCTGCTCCAGCTCTTGGATCATCTCCGTGGCCTCCTCTGGACTCTCTCCAACAGCCCCATGTCCTTCTAGTGTTGGGAATGCCAGAACTGGACCCAGCCCTGCAGGGGGGTCACAGCAGAGCAGAGCAAAGGGGGACAATCCCCTCCCTGGCCCTGCTGGTCACGCTGCTGGAGATGCTTGGTTTCTGAGCTCCAGCACACGGTGCCAGCTCATGTTGACCTTCTCATCACCCAACACCCCCAAGTCCTTCCAAGGGCTGCTCTCAATCCCTTCATCCCCCAACCTGGATTTATCCTTGCTGTTGCCCCAAGCAGTGCTGAGTTTGCTGCTCGGTCAAGTGACCAGTGTCCTGTGAGCAGCAGATGCAGCCGTGGCATCCAAAGAGCTTTGGATTCCCATCCTAGGGATTTCCATCTTTTCCAGCCCCAGAGGGTAGGAAGGACAGGGCACAGCTCCTGCCCCATGTCACGGCTGCAGCTCCATGGTAACAATGCCCGGGCAGTCCCAGCAGTCCGGATGCTTGTGTACAGGAACATTTGCTTCTCACTGGCATCTTCTCTGGGTCCTGGGGTTCAGGTGCCATTTGCCCTCTGTGCAAGTTCTCACCAATTCTCTGTTCACATTTTCTCCAGGCCTCGCTGGTGAGTGCTTGGATGAGCCTGGTCCCTGTGGATTCTGTGTCCCAGAGGCTGGCTGTCAGCCACCCACTGTTCACAGAACCCCATGTCCCTGCCTCACACCAGCCAGCCCTGTCACCTTCCAGACCAGCAGTGCCCAACAAATGCTGAATTGCTGAAAAAGAGAGAAATTGGTATCACAGCATCACAGTATCATTCTGGTTGGAAAAGACCTTCAAGATCATCGAGTCCAACCACTACCCAAACTCTGCCACGTCCACCACCAAACCCTGTCCCCCAGCACCACATCTGTCTTTTTAGATGTCTCCAGGGATGGTGACTCAAACGCCTCCTCAGACAGCCTGGATCACCAAGTCCAACTCCTGCCCCAGAACAGGACAACCCCAAAGTTCACACCATGTCCCTGAGGCTGTTGTCCAAATGTTTCTTGAATATTGTCAGGGTTGGTGCCATGACTGCTTCCCTGGGGAGCCTATTCCAGTGCTCCACCACCCTCTGGGTGAAGAATCCCTTCCTAATGTCCAACCTAAACCTCCCCCTGCACATCTTCCTACCATTCCCTCAGGTCCTATTGTTGGTCACCAGAGAGAAGAGGTCAGCGCCTGCTCCTCCTCCTTCCCTACTGAGGAAGCAGTGAGCTGCCATGAGGTCTCCCCTCAGTCTCCTCTTCTCCAGGGTATTGGGTATGTTTAAGTAGAATATTTCCTTTTAACTACTTGGAGAGCTTCAGGGCTTCACTGCACCAGCCAGGGCTCTTCTTGCTCTCTCTGGGAGAGCAGGATCAGGGTGTGCTCAGGGTTCATGTCCTGTATCATGGAGCAGGGTGACAGATGGTTTGGGAAAAGGGGCCTGCCCGCATTTCACTTCCAGCTCAGCTGTTCATATATAACCAGGAGCACACATTTTGTCTCCCAGAGCTGATACCTCATCATTTTCAGAGAATCATTGAATCATTTTGGTTAGAAAAGACCTTTAAGGTCACCGAGTCCAACTGTAAACCCAGCACAGCCAAGGCCACCAGTAACCCATGTCCCTCAGCACCACATCTACACGGATTTGAAATCCCTTCAGGGATGGTGACCCCACCACTGCCCTGGAGCCCGTTTTGGTGCCCTGAATGATCCTGTGCCAGCGATGCTGACCCTGTGCTGGGCAGGCAGGAGGTGGTTTGCAGGGACAGGGTTGTGCATACACTGGGTGCTGTGATTTGCTTCCATGAGCAGAGGTTTCCCTCTCAGATTCTACCCTTGGATTTCCTGAACCAACGTGGAGATCCTGGGCCTGCCCTTCCCCTGTTTACCTCTGGCAGGGGCATCCTTGGGGTGCGGAGCCCTGCCTCCCTGTCCTGCTCCCCACGGAGCCACCTCGTGCTCTCTGTCCCCAGTCCAAGCTTTTCTCATCCATTTTCCCCATCCAGCCAGGAAGTACAGGCAGGTTTTCCACACCCAAAGCTGGCTTTTACGCTCTTGGTTCCTCTCCAGCTGCACACCAGGGCTGGTAGGAGTGGGACAGTACAAGCCTGTCTTCTGGGGCTGGGTAGGCAGCCAGCAGTGTTTGTTTTGCAACACAGAAAAGTAGTAAGAACTAAAATTCAGACCTTGGGAAGGGTTTTCACAGCCTTTTGCACGGAATCGTGCCTGTGATTCCCCCGTTGGTAAACATCAGACAGGCAGCAACAACACATGAGCCACAGATTCATTTCAGTGCTGGGTTTTTTCCACCTCGGGCTCCACCCTGTGTCCCAGCAGAGATCCCTGCCTTGGCTCCCTGCACTCCCCTGGCACTTCCCACACCCAGCGAGCTGGCAGTGCCCCAGGGCTCGCAGCCCAGCAAAGTCATGGAGCTTCTCACCTGGAGCATCACTTGCGGTGAGGAGCACCCATGGACATGGGAGTGCCAGAGCTCATGTACCAGCATGGGACTGGATGCTTTTTCAGTTATACATCCATCAGAAAACATACTGTGCTCCTCCTCTGGCCCTGCTTCTCTGCATGGAGAATGGACACACCATGGCTGGGCACTGAGCCCTGGTTCCAGCTGGCAGTGGCTGGTGGCCTAGCCGCTTCTGGGGACCAGGGCTTGGGAACTACAGTTGCTGCTGGATGCTCATTTCTGAAGTCCTAGGAGATATCAGGAAGCCACATGCGGAGCTCCATCCTGCTCCAGTGCTGACAGCCCTCTGTTACCTTTTGGCTTAAGTCCTATTGTAGACTCAGGGAATGGTTTTAGTTGGAAGCGGCCTTAAAGAACATCCAGTTCCAACCCCCAGCCATGGGCAGGGACACCTCCCACTAGACCAGGTTGCTCCAAGCCCCATCCAACCTGCCCTTCAACACTTCCAGGGATGGGGCAGCCACAGCTTCCCTGGGCAACCTGGGCCAGGGTCTCACCACCCTCACAGGGAAGAGTTTTCTCCTAAGATCCAATCTGAATCTCCCCTCTTTCAGCTTGAAACTGTTCCCCCTCATCCTATCACTCCCTGCCCTTGTCAAAAGTCCCTCCCCAGCTTTCCTGGAGCCCCTTCAGGCACTGGAAGGTGCTCTAAGGTCTTCCTGGAGCCTTCTCTTCTCCAGGCTGAACACCCCCAGGTCTCTCAGCCTGTCTTCAGAGCAGAGCTGCTCCAGCCCTCAGATCATCTCCGTGGCCTCCTCTGGACTCTCTCCAACAGCTCCATGTCCTTTTTCTGTTGGGGACCCCAGAACTGGACCCAGCCCTGCAGGGGGGGTCCCACCAGAATGGAGCAGAGGGGGACAATCCCCTCCCTGGCCCTGCTGGTCACTCTGCTGGTGATACAGCCCAGGACACGGCTGGTAGAACCTCTGGCAGCACCCAGAGGAGGCCACAGCCCTGCTGCTGGTGGCAGCACCCACTTTGCTCCAACTTCTCCCTGCAACTGCGCGGCACCGAAATCTGAACGTACTCGGAGCTGGAACCTTTCCCAGGGCTGCGGACGTGGCGCCTGTTTCCTGGAAATGCTGTCACCTCGGCCCCCCCAGCTCTGCAGGCAGGGTCTGGCAGGGGTCTGGCAGCACTCAGCCCCAGAGGGTGGGGTCTGACCCCAGCAAAAACATTTGCTGTGGCATTTCCCAACCTATTGCATCAGGTGGTTTCATTTCAGGAGAGTTTGTTCCTCATTTCTTATGGGGATGTGCTGAAGCTGTTGACATTTAAAGCCTGTGGTGGGTGCTGAGGTGTGCTCAGGCACTGCAGATCTGCTGGAGTGTCCCCCCTTCTTGCCTGTCTTTGGGGTTTGCCTGGAAAGAAAGCTTAGGAGAAGGTGTGAGAAGGTCCTGGGTGGTGGGTGAGCAAGTTCTGGCTGAGCATTCAGCTGAAGCATCACACATGGGGCATTGCCACCGGGTTAGAGTCTCACTTTGAGGAACAAGCAAAAGCAGATGGTTGAAAATATTCCTCTGATGAGGCAATTCAAAGGTCACCTAAGAAAGAGGCTTGGAGACTACCAAGGGGGGAGGCTCTGTGCTCCTTAGGAGACGAAGGAAGGCACTCAAGAGCAGATGCTGTAGGTATTTTGACATGGCTTCAACCCCGGCCCCTCAAGCACCAGCTGTGCTCCATCTGAAGCCTCCAGCTCCCCAGACATGAAGCCTCCAAGGCAGAACGTCAGGACTTCAAATGGAAACTGGTGGAACCCGTGTTATATTGACCATCATCTGAATCATTTGTGGTGCTGACCCAGATATGGAGGGGCTGCCAAGTGAAGTGTGGACAAAGTTGGGGGCCACTGATGGGGGGTAGGTGTTCCCATTGATGGGGAGAGGTGCTGGCAGAATTTTTCCCCATTGACCTCTGGGTCTTGCAAGGAGGTGGGTGACAGAGGAGCTCTGGGCACTGGCAGACCAGGAGCAGTGAGGTGGCAAATGCGGGTGCCTCGAGCACAGCGCTGAGGGCCCAGTACTGTGGTGTGACCTTTGCTAACCCCATTGCCTTCTTCTGGGCATTATGCTTATCTGGGTGGTGTCAGCCTGAGGCTTTACAAGAAGGAAGCAGCCAATGCCAGGGCAGCACAGTGTGTAAAGGAAGACGGAGCCTCAGCTGGAGTCAAGAGGGTTTCCAGATAATCTGTGTGTATGGATGGGGCCAGTGTGGACACAGAAGAGATCTGCGAGTGACCAGCGAGTGGTCACGTACCAACTAGCTGAGGTTAAGCACACAGGGTTACATCCCACTGCCACGAGTCACTTACATGGCTACTGAAGGCTGTTCTCTCGGATCAAGGGCTTTGGGTCGTGCCTTCCCCATCTGCCATAGAATCATAGACTCACAGAGTGGTTTGGGTTGGAAGGGACCTTCAGAGATGATCCAGTCCAACCCCCCACCATGGGCAGGGACACCTCCCACTAGACCAGGTTGCTCCAAGCCCCATCCAACCTGCCCTTCAACACTTCCAGGGATGGGGCAGCCACAGATTCTTTGGGCAACCTGGGCCAGGGTCTCACCACCCTCAGTGTAAAACATTTCTTCCTATGTCCAACCTAACCCCACCCTCATTCAGTTTAAACCCTTGTCCCTTGTCCTGTCACTGCAGGCCCTGGTCAAAATTCTCTCTCCCTCTTTCCTTTAAGCACGGAGCGGTCACAGGAAGGTCTCCCTGGAGCCTTCTCTTCTCCAGGCTGCACAACCCCAACTCCCTCAGCCTGTCTCCATAGCAGAGGTGTCCCAGCCCTGGGACCATTTTGGTGTCCTCCTCTGGACCCACTCCACAGGGCCATGTCTGTTCTGTGCTGGGGACCCCCAAGCTGGAGGCAGGGCTGCAGGGGGTGTGAGGAGAGCAGAGCAGAGGGGCAGCATCCCCTCCCTCAGCCTGCTGGCCACGCTTCTGGGGATGCAGCCCAGGAGACACTTGGCTTTCTGGGCTGCCAGGACACATTGCTGGCTGGTGTCCCATTTGTCACCCACCAGTATCCTCCAGGCCTTCTCCACAGGATGCTTTGCATCATCTATCCATCCCTCCATCTATCCCTCCATCTACCTATCCCCCAGGCCATACTGGTGCTGGGCATTGCCCTGACCCAGGTGCAGTACCATGCACTTGGCCTGGTTGAACTTCATAAGGTTCTCATGGACTCACTCCTCCAGGTGCCCAGGTCCCTCTGGATGCCACCCCTTCCCTCCAGTGCATCCACAGCACCACTCAGCTCGATGTCCTCCGTTCTCCCATTTCCTACCCTCTGTGCCAGATGGGGAACAGGAGTTTGGCTCCAGGTTTGGCTGGGAGGATCTGCCTGGCTCCCTCAGTGTTGGCAGAAGGGTGAAGCAGCAAGCAGGGAGGATGCTGCCTGTCCTGCCTCTCTCTTTCCCTCTTGCATTTTTAATCCTGTTGGCTTTGCTGAGCTGCTGGCTGAGCTCCCACTAACCTTGGCCCCATCTGCAGGCGCTGGCTGAGCGATGTTCCCCAGTCTCGTGCAGTCGCTGTAACACCAACAGCTACAGATTGAACAAGGAGCTAAAAATAACAAATTATCAATACCGGGAGCACAAACCCTGGTGTGTTGTTTGTTGGTCTTTTTTGGTTGGTTGGTTTTGTTGTGTTTGTTTTGGTTTTTTTAAAGGAAATCTGCAAATAGACAACACAACAAAGTGTTGTCTTCTTGGGAAGGCAGGAGGGATAATGGGGACGGGCTCAGTGCCCCGGCCTGGGGCTGGCAGCGGCGCCAGCTTCCCCCGGTCCCCCGGGGACAGAGCGGTTCCGCCCCTCAGCCTGTCATTTCCCTTCTGCTGGGGCCATGGGGAAGGGCAGCAACTCCCCAGTGCTGATGCCACCTGCAGTGCGGAGCTGGGGAGCTCAATACCTGCTGGAATAAACCCCGTGCTGCCTGCTCCTGCCTGCTCCTGCCTGCTCCTGCCTGCTCCTGCCTGCCCCATGCCAGTGCTCCAGCCCTGGACCCGTGCCCGCTTCAGCCTGATCTGCTTTTTCCTCTCACTTTCACATGCCCAGGAAACTGCGGCATTACAAGGATTTGAAAATGGCCTTGAGCTTTTTAAGCACCGATCCAGAGCGGATGTTTTCCCTAAATCAAGATTTACAAAGTTATTTGGGCATTAGTTGGCCAAGGGGATTTCCAGAAGTACCCAAACACCCTGTTAAATCTGCTGCCCACGCAAGTGCAGGTCTGTGACTGAAAAGCAGCTGGTTCACCAAACTGTGCTGATCTGGGTGTTATTTTTTTACATCACCCGTGTTAGTGTGAGGGTTTTGTGAAGGTTGTTGGTTGCTGGATCCCTTCTGAAAATCGTGGTGGTGTGGGATCAGCCTGGGGGGGGGAGGGGGTCACCCTATTGTGGTGTCTGAGTCTGGAGAAACTCATCACACCTTCAGCCGATGCGGCTGCTCCGTCCCTGTGTCCCAAATAACACGTGGTGTGATGCTGGCTGTGGGGAGGGTGTCCAGGGCAGGTCTCAGATGTTTCAGAAGGACATGGAAAGCTGCTCAGCGTTGGGATGTTCCAGCCTCCCAGCTCAGGAGGGAAAAAAACGTTGCCATGAAACGAAACCTGCGAAATAGAAAATAAATGGTTTTCTAAGTGGTTTTCCCAATGAACCTGCTATTCTGCTTTATACCTAGAGCTCTGAAAACCCTGGGATTCTGGAAATCCCATACTGGGAAGATGCTCCAGCAGCATCTTGCAGGTAAAGCCATGGGGCAGGACTAAGTTTATCGCGAGCTAAGGGAGCTGCTCTGGAAAGGGGGCTTTGAACTGCTCATACACTAGGGCAGCTAGAAAAAAATTGCATTCCCTGAGGCAAATGAACTTAAGAGACTGTGAATCCAAGGAGTGGTTTGATTCTTTCCCTCAGGGAAGACTTGGGAAATGTAGAGATCAAGAGGGAGCAACATATATTATTAGTCATCCAGGAGGGAGGCGGCTGCAGGGGAAGAGGGTTTAAAAGGCTTCAGAATATTTTTAGACCTGGTAAAATGAACAGTGGGAGGGGGAAAAAAGAGGCAGGAGACCTTAGAGAGGACATAAATGCTTCAGGGAGCAGAGTGGCCTGGGCTTCCTACTCTATCCTGCCCTGGAGCACCAACTCAGGCAGAGCTTTGCTCAAATATAAGTAGGGGATGTAAATCAATGAAATGGTTTTATGCCTTCTGGGTCATTACCCTACAAAACTCATCAAGCTGCTGCAATTACAAAAGGCCACATTTGCCAAAATGTTTTAGCCCTAATTCCCTTCATTTTTGTGGGAGTCAGTTGCTGAAGTAGAGTTGAAAAGCTGCTCATGGAGCCTCCAGCAGTTTCAGGGAAAATGCTGGACCTCTCTTCCTGCTTCCTGCTTCATCCATCACAGTCTGGTCTGCATGTACCATCCTGGCAGCTTGCAGAATATTGGAGCTACAGGAGGGTGGAGGGTGTTCCCAGGGTGGAGTAAGGGGTCTTGGGGTGAAGCACTGGAGGAGGTTAAATAGAGCCATGGTGAGAGGAGGGGGGCTCTTGGGATCAGCCAGAAAGATGGTGAAGGCACTTGAGGGACAGGGAGGAGTGAGAGGCTGCCTCCCCCCTGGTTCTCTAGGGAAGCAGCCCTTGCTTTGCCTTCTCTATTCCCTACCAGGAAAGGTCCCTTCTTCCCCCAGGGCTGGAGCAGCTGGCAATGGTCAGTGAATGTCGCTGGATTAAAGGCCATTATAGAGTCCATCTCTCACAGCACCTTTGATACCCTGGCGTTTGTCAGCAGCACCTTCAGCACACCCTCAGCATCTCACCCCCCACCTTCATCTGCAAGGGAATTGCCCCCATCCCAAGGGAGAGGCTTGCTAGGGCTGGTCCTCTGCAAGCTCATCCCAAATAGCTGGGATGGGATGCAGCCCTGGAAGGGGTTGCTGAAGCCTGGGATGAATCGTGTGGGTTTGCACACCTGACTGGGACGCTCTGTACATGGCCCTCAGCTCCTGCCACAGTGGCACCAAGATTTAGAGCAAGTTACAGAGTCATAGAATTAATGGAATCATTTGAGCAGGAAAAGACCTCTCAGATCATCAAGTCCAACCATTAACCCAGCACTGCCAAGGCCACCACTAAACAATGGCCCTATATTCCTTTAAATTAATTTTTAGGTTTTCTTCTAGAGCTTCCTTGGCTCTTACCTTTGCTCTCTAGCTGAAGACCCTTCTTTCTGTGAAGCCAGTGGACCTGAAGTGCTCTCCCTTTGATGTCAGTTATTAACTGAAATAAGTAAAATTTGGGGGGAAAAAGTTACATTTGGGAAAAAAATCACATAAAAGAGAACATAAGGAACACGCAGAATAAAATTAGGGCCTAGATAACAGTGAAAAAACAAGAATTAGACAAAACCAAATTCCAAATAGGGAAAAACACATCCCAAGGAGTTGCCAGCCTGGCCTTGAGACAGGCAGCAAGACACCTGCAGGAGAGAGGACAGGAATGGAGAGGAGGGCTGCCCACAGCTTGTCTTGGGGACAGCCTGGAGCACTGGGGGGCAACACTGAGTAATTGGATTCACCCTATTCATATATTAATGAGTTATTAGCATATTAAAATTCACACCCACAGGCTAGAGGGACCCCTACTAACAACAAGCCCCTTACTCTCTGAGCAGGCACAGTGACAGTTTTGAGCATTGCCACCTGGAATGGAAGCGAGGAATGAGTTGACCAATCATGTGTATGATTGATAGAATAATGTTAGAGATCAAGTTCTTTCTCATGTTTTTGGGTATAAAAGTAGCACTTGTGTTTCAGGAAACTGAGCTTGCTGTGTGGAACACCCCCCTGCTCCCTTTTCTGCGCAGAACTGGGTATGAAAGCAAATCTCTTGGCTCTGTGTGTGGATTGGCTTCTTGCACACCAGGGAAGGGACCCGCTTTTGGGACAACACTTGCCCTGAGTGCTTCCCAGTGGCTCCCAAAATTAAGGCTTTGCTGGCCCAGAGTGGGTCAGCTGTGGGGAACCATGCAGTGGCCATGCCACACCAGCTGGACACTCGGATGTCCCAGCTCTGCAGCATCCATAGGAAACATCGATAATGGCAACAACCATCTTCTCTCTGAACTCACTTTAGCACTGGCTGAGACGCTTGGGTCAGGGATGAGCTTGCATAAAAGCTTGATTTTGAAAAATCAGGTTAATGATGATGAGCTGACTTCATTTGTGGGATTAAGGAGGGATGGTGTGAGCACAAAGCCTGTATGTGGGAGGTGGGCAGTTGGCATGGCTGCACACAGGTTTCGGTGGCATCTACAGGGTGTCACCAGTAAATGCAGCTAAAGGATGGATCCTGCATGTAAGTTTACAGTATTAATCTATTTCCCGTGCAGGTGGCATCATAGGAAGAGTCAAATCCATCGTATGAGTGTGTGTGTGGGGGCGGGGGGTGAGTTTTGCTCCAGAGGATGCTCTTTGCATACCTGCCTTAAGGTCTCTTTGTGCAAATGAGGTATTAAAACCTGATGGCCAAGCACTAATTGCAGGGCTGGGGACTCTGGGGGCTGCTTGTCTACTCTGGAGACAGTGCTGTGGGAAGCATGGATGGCAACTGCAGGACATTTCATAGGCTGGACTTGATGATCTTAAAGGTCTTTTCCAGCCTTGGTGATTCTGTAAATTCTGTTCTGACATCCTGGGACAGCAAGGAAGCAGCACTTGTGGAGTCAGGTTCAGAGCAATGCTAAACCCAGCTAAGGGTGAATTAATTAATTCCAGGATCCCATTAAGCCAGGGAGAACACCAGGCTGGGGGCTGGGCTGCATAGCGAGGACCCAGGATCCCGCTTTCCATGCCAACACCATGGCTGGAAATTTCTGAGGGGCTTTGCTGTGGGGTGGGCACAAATCCCTCTGCCCCTCCCCAGCCATGGTGTCGGTTTCAGGTTTGTCTCCTCTGCTTTCTGGGCCTGGGTGCCCCGTCCTGGGAATGCCAGGCTTGGTGCTGTGCCTCCCACCACCGTTCTTGCCACTCACATGTGCTGTCACACCTGTCGTGATAGGGGCTGTTAAGCCCCATCGTGTCTTTTGTGATAGGGGCAAATATCCTCGAGAGAGGCAGGCAGCTGGGACAGGGACAAGGACCCGCAATCAGGGCAGGTTTCTGTCCCCGGAGCGCTGGTCCTGCTCACCCCAGACTTGGAGCAGGGACCAGACTCTGCTCCTACAGGAATTCAGCCGCTGCTGGAAAATATCAGCCCAACAAAACGTCTTTGGCCCAGCAAAAGAAACGGAGGAGCCGCGTGCCAAGAGTACTGCCGAGTGGCACGTCCGTCCGTCCGATCATCCATCTGTCCATCCCAGGAATTGCAGCAGAGCTTTATCAGCCACCTGAGGAAAACACGACCTGGCCCTAAAAGCTGCCCCCCTCGCCCTCCTCGCTGTAGTTAATTGTGGGATGGGTGCGGAGCTGGGTGCTGGCAGGGTGCGGGGGTGCAGCACCCCATCCCCCTGTGTCCCCACAGGGATGTTGAATGCGCAGGGATGTGGGATCCCATCATCTCATTAGGAGTGGCCGAGTCGCCATCCCGGAGCAAGTGGCTGAGCAGCCCCTGGACCGCAGCGGTCCCGGGGGGGGTCAGCGGGTCTGCCCGGCACCAGCGCGGGGGAGGGGGGGGGGGGTGGTCGGAGGACGGGGCAGAGGAGGGCAGGGGATGGAGCAGGGGAAGGGGCAGGGGGTCTGGCAGGGGGGCAGACAGGGGGCCAGTCAAGCCGCACCGGGGGAGCGGAGCCCACCGCCTGCCCCGCCCCCGGGCCAGACTCTCCGCCCCCGCTGCCCGGCCCCCCCGCGGGCTGGGGGCGGTGCCGCGGCGGGCACTCGGTGGGGGGGGCGGTTCAGCGGGGGTGGTGCCACCCCCCACCTCCCCCATCGGGCTCCTTTGTTATCCCGGCGGAGCGCCGCGCCCTCCCACCCCCCCCGCTCGGCAGTGCCGCCCCTCGCGGGAGCGCGCCCGTGAGCGGGTGCGCGCCCCCTCGGTTCCCCCCCCCTCCACTTCGCCGCCGCCGCCGCCGCCCGGCAGAACCTTCCAGCGTCGCCGGCCGCGGGGCCGGACCCCGCTATGGAGCTGGGAAAGGTGGTAAGTGCGCGGCCCTGAGACCCCCCCCGGGACCCCGCACTCCCCGGGGACCCCCCTCCAGGTCCACCCTGGAGATCCACCCCTGGGACCCCCCCGGAACCCCACACCCTTCCCAGGCACAGCCCCGGAACCCCGCACACATCTCAGGGACCCTCCCGGAATCCCGCAGTCCTCCGGGGACCCTCTCCGGGACATCCTCCCGGCACCCCCAGAACCCCCCGGGGGTTTCCCCTGGGAACCCTCCGGGGACGCCTACCACCCCCCCACCGTCCCCCTCCCTCAGCAGGGCATCCAGTTTTATTCCTGGAATAAAGCGAAATTCCTTTCCGGGACAGTTCGCGAACCCAGCTGCCGGTGTCTCCCGGGATAGGGTCAAGAGGAGCAGCGGGGGCTGGGATGGCCGCGGGCACCGGGCACCCTCCTCCAGGTGTCGGCGGGCTCGTCCCCGCGGTCACAGCCGCTCCCCCCGGTGCTGCTGCAGCCGGGGGCTGGGGTTGCTCTCGCCGCCCGTTTCACCTGCTTTCCCGGTGGGTGGTGAGACAAGTGCCCCTGTCCCCATGTACCCTTCTGTGTCCCCACGTACCCCTGTCCACACGTGCAGCGCTGCTGTCACAGCCCCTTCAGCCCGTGGGGTCAGCCCCTCAGCCAGGCATTAGGGATGGAAACAAGTTTGGGGTGAAAAGTGGTTTTTTTAGGTTCTATTCCTGCAGGGAGGTGAGTTCATCCCCTGCGCTGCTCTCTGGGGAGGAGAGATTTTGGTGTTCACGGTGCTCCGGTAGCTGGAATAGAGACAGGAAGGTCCCTCGGGTATGGTCCTGGCTTGCTCCCAGCTCTGCCTCGGGACCCAGACCTGGAGGGAGATGAGCGAGGGACACCCCGTCCTTCGTGTGCTGGAGGCACGGCACAGGGGGATGCCCACCACCACCACTGGGGCACCCCTGGGCTCTGCATCCCTGGGTCACCCTAGAGCCCAGAATTCAGGAGCAACCCACTAGGGCAATCCACACCCCGGGTGTTCCTGTCAGGGTAGAACTTCCCAAGGGAGGTTGGTCCTGAGATGGCAGCTGGTCACCACAGTACGTGTCCGGAGATGATCTCCTGCCGTCTGCTCCCTGCATCCTCCAGCCTCACTTTTCTTTCCTCCTGTTCCAAAGAATGCCCAAATATTTGCATTTGATGGGAAGCAGAAGACTCCGGTCAGGACCATTGGGAGCATTTCAGGAATATTTGAAGGCAGTGGAGGACCTTCTGGAACCAGCAGCCCTGGAAAACACAGCCATCCTCCCTCCCGAGGACAGATATCACCACTGCTGGAGGAAACGATCTTCCCATGAGATCCTCACAACAGAGCAGCTCCGGCCATGGCCAAGCCAGCTGGGCAACAAGGGCCACGAGTGACCGAGTGCCTGTATCAGTAATTAAGTGAGAAGCATAACAAGTGGGTTTCATGGGCAGCAGCTGCAGAGGCATGCAGGGGTCCTGGGGAGCTTTTCTGCCTCTCCTGGGACCCAGCCACCCATGCTGGGGTCTGGTTGTGCTCTGGGGTCTCCAGTGGCAGCAAGTCAGAAGTGCCCGGCAGTGGGAGCTGTGGCCTGTGCTGGTCCTTCACGGAATCATTGGATCGTTTTGGTCGGAAAAGACCTTTCAGATCACCAAGTCCAACCATTACCCCAGCCCTGCCAAGGCCACCACTAACCCATGTCACTCAGCACCACATCTACATGGCTTTGAAATCTCTCCAGGGATGGGAGCTCCACCACCTGGCAGCCTGTGCCAGGGCCTGACAGCCCTTACAGTGCTGGAGGTGACCAAAGCACTCTCCAAGCTTTTCTGCAGCCTCGGCTGACTTCTCTTTTGATCTTATCTCAGCTGGAGCCTTCAAAGGGATGTGAGTTTTACAGTGACAACTGCCCCAATGGTCATTGGTGAGGTTTGCCTTTTGTGGCCTTGCTTTTTGCCAACTGTTCTCCCCAAAATCAGGTTCTTCGCTGATCCTTTTTTTTCCCCAAAGGTTTATCTCTGTGTTGGAAAATTCCTTATTCCTTAAACTGGATTTAAAAACCACATGTCCAAGTAATAATCTGTGTAAATTGTTTATGGCACTGGAGAAACCCTGTGGCCCAACTCTTTGGGTGCTGGTCTCCTGATGTTTTCAGTGATGTTTTCAGTGTAGCCAGCTCTCATCTCTGGCATTGGAGGAACCAAACCCTTCCAGCTGCTAGTGACCACCAGCCCTGCACTCCCCTCCTGCCATCAGATGTCTCACTTGAGCCCTTAGGATCCAGCTTTTACTTGCCTCAAAGGTGGAGGAGCAATGAGATTGTGCTGCCTCATCCTACCCCAGTTCAATGCTACTCTTGATGGTGTTGAACTCATTATTTTAGCTGGAAACTCTGGAAAGGCCAGGAGGAGTGGTGGATTTGCACATGCAGCTCATGGGCAAATCACCCTGTGGATCTCAACCTCTGCTTTGATGCCACCCTGCTGCCCTCAGGAGAGGCCGGGAGCTAGTGGGGTGGTCTGTTCAGATACACTCAAAATGTGTGTCCTTCCACTTATTGTCATCTTTCTGCCATGCTGATGGTTCCACAGCTCAGGAGTCGAAGGCCTTGGCGAGAGTAATCTTGTATCTCCTTGTGAGGTGGAGACCTCTGAACATCACATCACTCCTTCCTGGTCTGACCCAGGTGGTTTCTCCTCTGAAAGAACCACATGTGCTGGAGGAACTTCTCCATAAGACTCACATGGGGCTTTGCCATACACTGGAGAGCACCGATGGTGGGTAGACCAAGTGTGACATGGCTCTGAACTCATCATCCTCTCAGCCTCAGGAGAGCAGACCCAGAGGCAGCGATGCTTGGTGTCTTTCCTGAAAAGCGCCTCACCACAATGCTGTCGGCTTTCAACGTGGCTCATGGAGCCAGTGGCTATCCCAGTGACTCCAGTTGGGGT